>OY735224.1:10795480-10840480 GCA_963457665.1 Thysanoteuthis rhombus
TAAATAATTTCTTATTGGATTTTTTTTTTGGAATAGAATGATTGCAAAGATTGTATGGACAGTCCAACTCTTGAAGTTACGGATAAAAACCAATGAAGGACCTGCAGGGTTTTGGGTGTAGTCTTTCATCTAAGTTCAAAGTCATGCTTTGATTAATTTGTGTTTCATTTGCACAGTAAAATCTCTGTCTTTAATTTCCTTTCAATTGTTTACTTATCTTCACTTTCCTCCCATGACTGATTGAATCGATTAAATTCGTTGATTTTTTAGACAAAACCCTTCAATTGATTCATGGTGTAATTATATCTGTTGGTTTTACGCGTGACTGAAAAAGTGTGATATGTAATCACGAACCCACGGTATTTGAACAATTAAGAGCTGATAAAGTATTTAATAGTCGATCCTTGAAAGGGACCGGAACGATGATTTAAAAAAATGACCAAATAAGTGTTAAACCATCAAGAGATTGACAATCAACTGATTGAAAAGAAACATTAGAAAAACAAAGGGTCCGTTGATTAAAATAACTCTCTCACGTTGTGACTGATGCATCAGAATCTGATGATTCTTCATTAGATAACACGTAAATGCTATCCCAAAACAGCTATTGTCAAATGGTGGTACAATAGTTACATCGTATCGAATTGTAGGGAAATATTTATGCAATGGACCAAATGCAAACTCGTATCCTATTTATGGGGAAAATCCTCCAAAACCTACTATGGAGTTCTAATGTATGTATGGTTGGTATATTTTTTAAATTGGTTTCTTAATTTTTGTTTTTAAAAGAATAATCTTCACTTTCAAGAAGTTTCGGATATAAGTTGTCAGATAGGGATTTGATTCAGTTCTTAATACTTTATACATTTGTCTCAGGAATGTGATTATGCAAAATGATATTTATATAACAACTGACAACTCGAAGTATATAGAATGAAAATATCCAAAGCCAACATATTTAATCCGCTTTGATCTACAAAACACAAAGATAAAACTCTGTACAGAGCAGGTAGACTTCATAACCATGTTTAATTGTGACTACATATAACATTTGTCGGGTATGTTCTTCCTCCTGTTCAGGAAGAAAAATCAACTTAATGAACAAATTTCATCGAAATTGATTGTTTGTTTGACTTTCAGAATATTTTCTTCTGTAATTTATCTTGTATTTTTATCAGATTATATCAAAAGGAAAGAAAATCGATACTTCAAAACTTAATTCAATTTTATTCTCATTTTCTTGTCAGAGAGTTATGGCTGCATCAACAAATTCTAGTATAATGAAAAAAAATGAAAATTATTTGATTGAATTATTTTCTATTTAATTAAATGCTAATTATGATTGCTCTGTTTTTCATGTTGTTTTGATTTTCTATAGACTGCACATGCATGTATTTCTGTCTATTGCTGTTAGCGATTGATATTTTCTTTTTCAGTCTGACTGCTTGCTTTTAAGGCAGTTTGAGGAGTTTGGTCATTTTTGAATCATATATATAACAACAATAACAACAATAATGATGATAATAATGAAGAAGACCGGACTTGGTAATGGTAGACAAGAAAAGGAAGACCTGCCAGATAATGGACGTGGCTGTACCTGCAGACCACAAAGTAAGGAGGGAGGAGAGTGAAAAACGGGAGAAACACGAGGACCTAGCCAGAGAACTGATGAAGATTTGGAACATGAAAGCCAGGGTAGTGCCGGTCATAGCGGGAGGACTAAGAACTGTCCCAAAAAAGATTGAGACTGTACAGCACTACAGGGAACTGCACAGACACTGAGGAAGGTGCTAGAGATATAAGTACTGCAACGAATTTTAGCCCTGACATGATAGGTGAAGGAGGGAGGGAATGCTAGCTGAAGACCTGAGGAGACTTATTGTCACTCAGCTTTCAGCGATAACCATTACATAATTTACTTATTAGTCAAAAAGTGCTTCTACCTCTGTAACTGAAGTGTATTACTATAACATTTCGATCTCCATAGGTGAGGGGAAGTGAGTTTGTCTTAGAGTCTGATGAGTGGGTGGGTAAGTGCAAAAGAGTGTATTTTGTATGAGTGACAAGGTCAGGGAGAAAATGTGTACGTGTGTAGGTATGAGAGTGCTTACGTATGTATGCATAAGTGTAATTGTGTTTGAGTTTGTGTGTGTGTGTGCGGGTGTGTGAGAGTTGCTTGTATCAATAAGTATGCAAGTATATCCAAGAAAGAACCTCCAACGATTGCTTCAACAATCATCCATGTGGCACTTAATATTCCATTGATCATAGACATTCCACAACTTTGGAGACTGGTGAATGATATTGGGTATTGAGTGACAGCCAGCCCCGTCAGTATCTAACTACTCTACTCTAGCTAAATAGAGGAATGTTTAACTCTGGACGGTGTGTATACAATTTGTCCAACTTTAACGGACTATAATATCTGTATTAGAGGCTGGGAGATTCAGGAGTCGAAATGTTTGAATATTTGTCTCAAAATATGAATCAAGTCTGAATAAATAACTTATAGCAACATAATCGGAAGAAGTACAGGGGAGAAGCGTTTTATCATTGACAAAGAATAAACTTACCCCAAAGCATCTATGTATAATAGAAACATTATCTCCGAGGTTCGAGTATGCAGAAGGCTTTATGATTCAGAGGCTGAAACTCTGAGATAATTCCCACAGAGCCTGAATGCAAAGAGTCAATGAATAATTGTAACTTGCCTCAGAGTTCCTATCTAGAAAATAGATAAATACACGGAAGCTGTTTCAAAAGGATCAAAATGATAGTGAAAATACTTCTTGGCAGGAACATAGACAAAAAAATCAAGATTTAAGATTCTATTGTTAAAATAGAACTCGGGTATGTTTGATGATTCTAAAAATTCTTTGGATGTCCAAATTGATCATTCAACTCAAACTAGACTTTCAAAATTTTGAGTTATTTCAAAATGATATTCCAATGATGAGATACATACTAATAAGCCAAAAGTTCCATACATTTCAATTGTTTGGATGGAACTAAGGGTTAAAATAAGGCATAACTTTTTCCTCAGTCATCATGCATATGCAATGAAAGGGTGAGCCACCGTATATGAGAATCAATCTAACAAAAACTTTGCGATATTCAAAGTAAACAGTGTTTATGTCCATATTAACAATCATATCAAAATCTCATTTAGTAACTATTATGGATATCAGATTCAATCAATATATAAAAGGACATCGGAGATCATGGTAGAAATTTCTATCCAAAGGATAACCAAATCATAAATGGCAGGCCATGTATGGGGGAAGAAAGAAATGGGATATGAAAAAAAAGAATACTTGATCACATTGTTACTTGGTGATAAGTTTGGAACTTACTATTAATGGCTAAAACGAGGGCTTGTATCTATATATATATACTTATACATACACGCGTACTCATACATTCATATAAAGATATTGACAGATATAGTGATAGATTGGTATTAAGATAGACGTGCATCTATTCAGAAAGATATACGTGTGTTTTTGTATTCATAATCCAATCAATGTAAAATTACCATTATGTGTACTTGCAAACGCTTGAATATCTTCACGGCAAATGCCCCTATACTCTCTTCAATGTCAACAATCATAATTTGTTCAATGTCTCTCCATCTTAACGTATCTCATCACCCTCTCTCTCTCTCTCTCTCACACACACACACATGCCCTGATATTCACGGATAACTTTTTTCCCGTTAATTTTTGTTAGCACTATAAATCCTATTTCGAGTACATATTGATTCACTGATACACTGTTCTGAAGAGCACAGTCGTAATTGTTCAAAGGGTCTTATCTAAGATCTTGACGAGTTTTTGATTGTTCATTTTCTGATTATGCTGGAACGCCTGCTTTATATGTTCTTTTGGTTTTATGGTTTTGGGGTCGTTTTTATTTTTCATGATGCAGACTCCTCCTAATACATATTCCATTCGGGTTTTTTCATGCCTAAAATGACATTTAAAAGTGATATAGTGCAACAAACTAACATCACTTGGGCAATGATCCGTCTAGAGTTCAATTCACTCATGCAAAATATTTTATGGACTTAGATACTCGGAAATGTTGCAATTATACAAAAAAAAAATACAAGAAAACGCTCATTTCGTGAGGGCACTTCAAATCAACATTAAAGCTATTGCACCAAATAGTATGACAAATAATGCGGCCCAAAAAAGAGCAAAAAATACAGATGTACTGCATTATTCTCAGGCATGTTAATCTATATGAGTGAGAGATATCTTGAAAGAACTCCGATACATGAAAGAATTGGATCAATGTACCTAGGTTCAGTTAAGTTGACTTGTCAATAAAGGGAAACTTGTATTTTTTTTCTCAGACCAAGCAATCTATATTAAATAGTGAATGATTGATTATGTCTTTTTGTTTCTGACGTAAATGTGTGGATTAAAACAATTAACATTCGTTCAAGGTTCAGTTGTACCAAACATTCTTAGAAAGCTTCAACGTTTGAAATTACATCAGGTCTGATTCAATTAATTTACATAAATGGCAAAGAAAAAAATTGAGTACTACTTGCCAAGGTTTTATACATTTATTTAGATATGATTATATACGAAGATACATGCACAGCATTCATATGCACGTTTGCAGACACCTTCCTCTGATCTACACCAACATTATTTCTCTCTTCCTCATACACATCCGCACACACACTTGTCTGAACATATGATGAAAATACCTGAATTGAATGTTGATGTTTGAAGTCTGATGAAATTAATGCATAGTCACGAACATGAACTTCAACATTTTCTTTAGATTAATTCTCAAATATCTGAATCAACAGTTTGATCCCAAATCTGGTAACTGTAAGGCCATCACCTGAGTTCACCCACTTACTCACTGAGTGAAAATAGATCGACTGTATCCTAAATAAGTCACTGAGAGACAATGTTTTTCTTTCTTTGCCTCTCTCCTCAGGGAGTTGTCAGAATTTTGCATTATTTTGATGACTTATTCAAAATTTTTGGTGGGAATAACGTAGCTGTTTACAGCACTGGCAACTGAATCAGTGTTACAATATGAGAGCATATGAAACTCTTAATTCGCATAACTGGATTATTGGATATTGCGCTTCTTTTTCAAATAGTATTTTTATACGAGATTTTTCTGTTGTGGGTATCAGTGGAGTCTCACCTAAAAATTTGATCAAAAAAAAAAATATAGAGATAAACCTTTTTCAGTTGCAAAGAGGTAGATTTATTAACAAGAAAAATCATACTTGCTTGGAACTCTTTCGAATGGATAGCCAACTGCAGCCACTTAATTGAAAAAAAAACGAGTAGGATCATAAAAGTGAAGACAAGTTAATGGAAAGAGAAACGGTGTGTGAAGTTCCTAATGGTGGATATAAGAAATATAAAGTTTATATTTAGTTGCATGGGGGAAAAACAGTGGGAAAAAAAGGAAACAGTACATGATCATTAGGTTCCACGATCAGGTGAAAGGAAAAGGTAAGATAATTTTGGATAAGAGATAGGAATAGGAGAAGTTACCCTTGCTCGACCCCAAACCCCCAAAACACACACACCCAAAACACTAGTTGGTAGTCCTCAGTCGAAGACCATTCAAGTATTTTTTGGTCGGCCAAAGATGAATATACAGGTTTTATTTTGAATTGCATCTTGCGTCTTCACTTCCTTACCATGCTGCAGCTGCGACAAGAAAAAGAAGAAAAAAAACGTAAAAAGGAGATTTCGTCCTTAAAAGTCAAAAGGATTCTGCAAAAACGCTAAATCGTCGGAGAAAAGATCACTGCGCCATTAAGCTACATTTATCAGCTGAGTTCAAGCTCTGGATGTGACATTAAATGTTCAATTCATCGTCATAAGATACGTAAATACATTTTCTCTCTTTCTAGCTGTAGATTAACTGATCAGACTTGAGTTTCAAACGTTTTGAATGCAACTGATGAAGTAGACAGTCAACTGTAATCAAGGTTTCTCATTGGACCACACTAGTACGCCAAGAGCATGATCCTTTTGACTTAGCATCACATTTCTGAAAATTATCAGCACACACTACTGAACGTTTGGCAAAAATTGGGCCATAGACTAAAGAGGAATTGATTATATTCTGGGGCTGATCCTAGGTTTCCTCACTGTGGCTTACCGTAGATGGCAACGATTTGTGAACCTATATTCATTTAGCGTTTAGGGATAATTACGTTGGCAGAGACAGTCACACTGAAAATGCTTTTTAAATAAGAAATCCTAATGTTTGATGTTTTATCCATGTATCGATATTTGATCACTATAATCGGGGTAATATCTTGCACAAATGCTAACCTGAAGGCCAGGATGGACTTTTCCTGCTATGCAATAGCGTTAAGATTTGAGAAAAAGGAAATGAGAAAAGAAGACTTTGAAAATAGTTGTATTCTTCATATTCACGAGATACGCAGGGCGTGTCAGTTTCAAGGAAATAATTTTCAAAGAATTTTTTTTGCTGTATTATATTATGCCATTATATCATCATAAGTGTGTAACTTAGCAGGTGGCTGCTAGTTAAACTATGTGTGACACGTAAACCAGGGTTGATTGAAAGGTAGAAAGGGAGGCAAGATAAACAAATGGTATCTTAATAAAAAAGTAGGAAATGGAAAAATGATGACTGCAAGTGATACTATCAGTGTTACGAGGAAGGGTGATAAGCGGTTACTGGTTATCAGATTGAACTCAAAAGAAGAAAAAAACATATCGTTGAGAGAAATTAATTAGAAAGCCAGGAAAAACATACTTAGGGAATATTTCTTGGTCAGATTTCTGTATTCCTTATTGAAGCTACAGCTCAGTGTTTGAAGTACGAACACAAAAATGGTCGGAGAGAATTAAATCATTGGTTTCTTTGAGGCTACCGTGTAGAATGTAGAACGTCTAATCCATATAACCCCAAGCCTTTTCCTATTCCCAGATCAAAAATTCTTGTTATAAATCCACTGATTGATCTTGTGCAGTTGGCAGTGAATCCTAATTTATAATCTGATGTCATGCTGTGTTTGATCAAGTAAGCCACAGGGATTTATGATTCCAATTCCAGTTGATAATACGTTTTCATGATCAATTAGTATATAATGGATTTGGGATCAATCCTCTCCATGTTAAGGTAACTCAGGTGGAGGGACCCTCAGATGGGTAAAATAGATTGTACAATAGATGGTATTTTCCATTATTTTTGTTTCCTTTTTTTCCAACGTTTAAGGATTTGAAGAGACACATCAACTTTGGAATAACTGAATTAATAATGGTAATGTGATTTTTTTTCAACATTTACAAGCTTTTTCATTACAAAAATTAGATTTATAAGCTTTTTACTGATGGAAAATTTCGCTCATGGAGAAGGTGAAAAATTCTAGCATATATGTGAAGAATGGAGCACTATTATCTTTTTCTATGAGATTGATTCAAATATTCACAGCAATTTTTGATCAGCTCATAATCTTATCAATAGAATCCTTCCTATTTGCAAGAAAATAAAAAAAAATGCAGTCAGTCGTCTGTTAGTCATGAGTTTTTTTTCACTAAAACATAAATACACACAAACATATATACACACATACATACATACATACATACATATATATATCTATATCTATATATATATATATATATATATATATATATATATATATATATATATATATATATATACGCACATTCACACATATACATATATGGAGAGAGAGAAGGGGGTATAGAGAGAGAAAGAGGGATAGATAGATAAATAAATAGATGGATAGTTATGTAAATCGATGTACTAATACACGCAGAGATGTTCATAGATAGATTTGTGCAAGACTTTGCCAAACTATTCAGTCAGCAAATAATTAAAAGGAGAAATATATCTGCCTTCTCTTGACCAATCCCCATATTAAGTGATTTTTTGACTAAACGTACTAAAACACAATGGGTTCACAATTTCAAACCATCTTTCTTATTATGTGTCCATTTGAATATTATCCGTCCACTTATCGGAATATAAAACTTTCCAGCCCGTTATGTGTTGCATGTCAACCCCTCAATGGCTGAGTTACTAGGAGTTGTTTTAATGGGGTTCTCCATAAAACTGTTATTGAAATCATCTGGTTATCAAATTATCATGAAGACTACAAGCCACACATATGGAGCTAAAGGGCTAAAAGTTGACGTATTTTACACTTTATATACGAAAAGAAAATATCTTCCCTAAAAACCTTTTTTAAAAGTGGTTTCAGTTTGCGATGTAAAGTTTTGCAAAATGGATTTAGCAGTTTGTGTGTATGTTTTTTGTTCTTTCTTGTTTCTTAATTTAAGCGTTTTAGTGACTTCCGCAAAACAAAACGCAGAAGGAGTACTTAATACATCGATAACCCCCGATTCCATTTTTTTCAATTGATACAGTGTTTGGCACATAATGAACGGTTCATTCCAACATCTCTATACAGTTTTGGATTTGACACCAAGCATCATTAGGAAAGTTTTCTCTGTCATTTTTCATTTTGTGACGGCAACAGAAATATAACATAATATAAAGAAAGTATAATGGACAACATTGTGCTAAGTACATTGTTCATACCGTGGAATAAAGTTGGTTATATTGGCAGTGGTCGAAAGTATAAAAAGTGGTCTTTTTGTAAACAATTATATACAATAAAACCCCTAGTAGGTCGCTGATTTTTATGAGACGTGATAACAATGAAATACGTGTGAATCGAAGTATTAATGGAGTAAAAGATGTGAGGAAATTGTAATTGTGGGTTAAAAAAGACGAACGAAAAATTACTTGAAGGAGAGAATTGGAATCAATGGAATGAATGAAGGACTAAAAAAGCAAAAAAGATAAGACCGAGAAAAAAGGTCAAACTTTAGGACAAGCAATCAAAAGCTGAAGTAAAGAGGAAATATTAGAAATAAAAACGTGAGGGAGAAAGGAAAACAAAATGTGAAGGTTGAAAATGAAAAAAAGAATTCAAAATATACTTCGAAGAGCAAAAATATAGAGAAAATACAGAGAAAAATTATAACTGGGAAATGATTGAAGACAGAAAGAACAAAAAAGCCATTAGAATAATAAAAGAAAAGAATTTTATCTTGAACAGTCTGTAACAGTTAATACAAATCTAAGGGAAATGGGTCCATGAGAAAATAAGGGAAGCAATCCTTTGAAACTCAAAACTTTTTCTTTCGATCGATAAGAAACAACTTGTTTGCTTGATAATTTATTCAATCTTATCTGAACTGACTTCTCTGTATTGATATTTGCCTAGTTTAATTTAACTTGTCTCAAAGATGATGATTAAAATCCTGAACAATTTGGCTTTGATGACTAGCTTCAAACTAATGGTCAACATTAGTTTCAAAGAATCTGAAAATTTTTTTTTTAAATCCCTCATTCAAAAGAAAGTGATTGATATAAATATATAGTTTATGGTTGATAATAAATTTATTGATGGATAAGAATTGGTGCACGTGACCCTTTGGATACTTTGAATTAGATCATTAGATTTGATTCCGTACAAATCATGTTTTGTACACCAATGGCCTAAAGTTACTCTCGTCTGGCTGTTTCAAATATTAAATTATATCATTACATTAAAAAATGAGGAATCCCACAAGGTCACAAACAACACTCTTCTTATATCTCGAAAAAATGAGTTTATTGAATAAGGTGAAATTTGTGTATTGTTATAATATTTGTTTGGAAAAGACATTGCATTCTTCTTTGCTCATATCTATCTACCTATATATGTATTTATGTATGTATTTATATATATACATATATAAATATATATATATATATATATATATATATATATATATAACATATATATATATATATAAACATATATATATATATATAAACATATATATATATATATAAACATATATATATATATATATAAACATATATATATATATATATAAACATATATATATATATATAAACATATATATATATATATATAAACATATATATATATATAAACATATATATATATATATAAACATATATATATATATATATAAACATATATATATATATATAAACATATATATATATATATAAACATATATATATATATAAACATATATATATATATATATATATAAACATATATATATATATATAAACATATATATATATATATATATGAACATATATATATATATATATGAACATATATATATATATATATGAACATATATATATATATATGAACATATATATATATATATAAACATATATATATATATATATAAACATATATATATATATATAAATATATATATATATATATAAATATATATATATATATAAACATATATATATATATAAATATATATATATATATAAATATATATATATATATAAACATATATATATATATAAACATATATATATATATAAACATATATATATATATATAAACATATATATATATATATAAACATATATATATATATATATATAAACATATATATATATATATATATAAACATATATATATATATATAAACATATATATATATATATATATATATAAACATATATATATATATATATATAAACATATATATATATATATATATATATATATAAACACATATATATATATATATATATATATATAAACACATATATATATATATATATATATATATAAACATATATATATATATATATATATAAACATATATATATATATATATATATATATATATATAAACATATATGTATATCTATATATATGTACATATCGTATGGGTGATTAATTTATGACATTTACGACTTCATCAACTTCATCAAAAATGAATTTAGAAGGAAATGTGCATAGTTTTGTTGCAAATCACGTGCATATGATTAATTCCAGAATAGGTGAATTCATATTTATGAGTTCTTAAAATGAAAAAAGTAAACAGAAAATGCATTTATGATCATTAGATATACACGGTTCCCACTTAACAAAAGTATTGATAATTTTAAAAAATTCATTTGTAATTCCTTGTTGGTTACGTCTAGAAAAAAAAGTTTACAATTTATCTATTTTTTTCATACGTTGGTCATGTTATCAATGAAGCATGATAGATAATTTCCAGGTTATGCATGTCGTTTTTAAAACAATATTTTCTAAAATATTATGATAATGTCGCCAAATGTATAGCAAAAGCTGACCAAATTGAGTAAAAAGGAGTATACTCTCAGAATATATTATATTCTAACATTATGGGATACTTTTCTCCCCCGTCTTTCCTTAAACCTCCTCTCTCCCTAACAAACTCTCCCAACTTTACTTTTCTTTCAATTACACCCCGAAAAAAATACGTGAAAAATGGAAAGGTAAAAATAATTTCGAAACATTACATTGAAGTATACATATATGTATAATCGTCATTATTTTTATCAATAATTGATGTATGTCTTGTCGTGGAATCGATACCTACTTCAAACGTGATTGATGATTCTCAAAGGATTTTAAAAAGCTCTGTCGAAAAGGAAAACTCATTGGAGAACTCATAAAACTAGTTTTTTTATTATACTCAAAGGCAAGTGTACTGTTTAGAGCTTTCCAAGCATTGAGTTAATTGAACAGACGCCGTGAAAAGGTATCGATTATTTTTTTAGAAACAGTCAGGTTTCTGAAATATCATCGATATCAATTTTCATGAATGATATACGTCAGGGGAGATAATAAATCAAGGGAGAATAGGAAAAAGTACCTAGGATATAAGTTAATCAATGGTGGAAAACAAGCAGCCTAAAATAATTTATAAAACTTTATTCTTTATGTATAAGACCTTTTTCCAATATATACGTAAATATAATAGAGTGTCACCAAGTTTTAATCCGACACTACAGGGAGACAGATAGACAAGGTGAGGGTTGGACTAAAATATATTATCATAATCATAGAATTATCGAAGTTGTTTTCAAATTAATTCTGCAAACGTTTCATTTCGGTTCAATTACAAATCGTGGTATATAGTTTCCCTTCATTTTGTTACTTACTTTTGGATCCTTGCTTTGGTGTTTTCTTGCCTTCAACTCATCTTTTTGTGATGTATTGATATCTTGTCCTTATGTAATTAATCACCCTGTCTGATACAATCTTTAATTTCGTTGATTACAAATACAATACATTCTTCAATGTTATCACCTCCTAAGATATTATTTTTCAACGTCGACTGTCGTGTTAACGCCTCTATGAATTACAACCAAATTTGAGATTCGATTTTAGATTGAAATATTTGAAAGTTGTAGCATATGTCGTGATCTATGATCATTCTAGATATACTTAATTCTTTTTTTAAATGCCAAGTCCTATTTGCTTTAGCATCTTTGTTTCATTCCATTCGTTGGTCAACTTTTTTCATATATTGATCCTAAAATTCATTCAATACGTTTCTCTCCATGTTGGAAATGGTAATGAGTCTTCAAAAAGATTTGTAGGTTTGAGGACTGTCACTTTTACAAGAACTGGTTGAAATGAAATGACTGCAGTTTAGCTTTGCAGCCTTTGTTAGTGTCAGGGTCACTGTAGATTTAAAAAAATAAAGACGAATATTCAAATATTCCCAGAAGTTCATATTACAAATTTTGAGTCATCCACATATTCTTCTTGAGAAAATAAAAAGATCTGCAAATGTGAAAAAATCAAAGAAAATAGAATGATTGGGAAATTAATTAACTGAAAAAATCATAAGTAATCAATGAAAAATCGATTAATTTTGATGCAAACTATCTTTATGAGAATTTGAAATAGCTTTTCTATATTATTTTTATGTTTCTTCCAAATTCGAATCCCTAATGGCCTACTACAATACAGTGCTTCTATTATAACTATTTCAATGTCGTAACATCTTGAGTTTCTTTTATTCATGAATTCCATTTCTTTTCCTGGAATTGTCACTGAAATTTTTCTTACCCTATGCCTGATACAGTTTTTTTCTTCCTGGTAGCACAACCCAAGTAAGAAAATATTAACTCCTTTCCTTTACACTTATTACCTAGCTCTATTTTTACACGTCACGTTTTGGATTGGATGTAATCTCTTTTATTATCTAACTGTTCTTCCTGTTTGATAAAGAAAAACTGCGGCATACAAGGTATATCCTGAAAGAACCCAACAATTCTGAATAATTTCAAAACACATTGAGTGAACGTCAGCATTTTGTGAATTGTCCATTCAAATATGAATGATAGCAATTGTTCTGCTTGTCATTAAAGTTATGGTTAATACAGCAACGTTTCAGCCGATCCATTTTACATACTTCCCTATTAATAAAACCTGCCTTGTGAAATGGGTAGAAAATATATCTGACTAATTGTTTGGTCAATTTCACAATAATGGGATTTTTCTCCCTAAAAATCAGAATTCATCATAATAGCGTTTACTCTCTTTCGATTGGAGAATTTATTCTTGATAGTTTAGTGCGTTGAAGACGAAAACATTTTACGTGAGAGAGCCGTGCCGTTACCATAAAAATATCTCTAAGGAAACAAAATAATACAAAAGAGATGTGACTTTCTCGATCTGGAATGATATTAATAATCATGACAAAATACAATCAATCATATATTCCAAAAATCAGTGAATCTATGCAGAAACATTGATACATGCAATATTTTCCACTGGTTAGCAAAATATACATCTATTTATCAGGTGTACCTTATATTCGGCAGGCCACACATAGGGAACACCTTGTTAGGATTGTTTTTACTCCTTATAATCAATTGATTTGCAAATCATTTCACTATGAAAGGGCATTCACGATATTCTATCTAAAATAAACTTCAATTTCCACAAGGCAATTGGGGAGTCAAGAATTATGTTCGTACTTAACTTACATAATTTAAGTCTCAGTCCATCGGTTGGAATCATGAACATAACCTCGTCATATCCCTCAAAAATGAGGAATATTCTCATGTGCTTTACCTAATAATCATTGAATGGCGACGTGTCTGAATTCAAGCCTATCAAACGTTGCTATGAATAGATCTGTGCAATGCAGGAATCTGCAGGATATTCTAATGTCCATTTGACCCCAATAACGTTGGTCCACCTTTTGCAATCGTGTGTCAGAATAAAGCTTTCAATAACAGGACATTTGAGTAGCTTCTAAATGATGACCAAAGCCTCTCAAAACGGCCATCCGATGGTAACATATTGCCTATAAAGTAACTGAAGGATATCCTTAAAAAAAGAAGAATCGGGTAAAAATAAAAGGGTTGGGCAAGGGAAAAGATAACATATTTAAAAAACAAAATCGTATTATTCAGATTGATATGACGTTAGAAGAGAACAAAAGGCTAACTCTCGGGAGTAAAGAAAAAGGAACAAAGAACTAAAAGTAAATATGCAATGAAAGAGGCTGAATAAGGAAATAGACACCAGGCATTCAGACACTGTGTCGTATTTGTAAGATAAATGTTTCAAAGAAAAGTTGGTATCTGGGAGAGAAAGGCAACATGGCAGATATGAGAAAGATAATTCAAACTAAAAGTCAAAATATTCCAGATTTATAGAATAAACCGAAAGTATTTGATTACTTATGGGGAGATTTATATACAGATCCCCGTTGAAAGCCGATCAATCTTCAAAATGACAATGGTAGATTAACTTTAATACGATAAACTCAGAAGAACTTATCGTTAAATTAGAAAGATCTACTGTAGCACCATAAAATGGCCAGTTCTGTCTTTGCAGATGACCTTGAAGCTTCAGAACATGGGGCAGCTTTTGACCTTGCTGAATACTCTAAAAGACTTCATCGATTGTCATTTTTTCTATCTCATTCTATAAACTAAGATCCTTCGTCCTATCGGTGTTGTAGTTGTTGTCAATGTTGTTATTTTTGTTATTGCTCATCTTCTTTGTGTTCTTTTTTTCTTTTTCCTCATCTTGTTGTTATTCGTTTTCTTCTTGTTATTCTATTTTTGTTCTTCCCTTTCTTTTTATTCTTTTTTATTCCTTATTATTTCATTATGAATGAAACAGATTTTTCTGTAAAGCCTTTTAATTGTGCTGCAGGAGCATATATATATATATATATATATATATATATATATATATATATATATATATATATATATAATTGTGTCATCCACAGAGAGCTGTTTTGATGTATCACATCTCTTCAATGTGGCTATAGGCTTTCCATTATCCCATCGAGGATTGAAACCTTCGTTTCAGACCAAGAAACCGACATCATACCTCTGGGCTACAGGACTGGACGGTCAGTAAGGCTGAATTTAAACGATGTATATTTATTCACGCAGAAATTCCCCATCGACCAGAGGGCATTATATATGCCGACAAAAGAATAAGAAATAAATCCATTCTCAAGATTGCTTACACGTTTGAAATATTCTTTATGTGAGTTGTGATTAGTGAGACCTTCCATCGATTCGATAAAGTTGTTCACTTTTTGGTTTCATCCTCTCTCCGAATATCTTTCTTCGTTTCTGTTTAAATTCCCAATTGTTGTCTGTTTCTCCAAGTACTTTTACTTCTTTCTTCCTTTATCTTCCTCTTCGTCTTTTTCTATCATTTTGTCATTTTTTTCTCCATCACTCTTTTCATAGCCTCATTCTCTTTTCCAGAATCTCTGGCACATGACATTCCCTTCTTCCTTAAATTTTTTCCGTCCCAAATCATGTCCCCTCTTGCATGCTTCAATTTTTTTCTTCTTCTTTACCCATTTTTATTTTATTTTCTGGGTCTTTCTTTTATACTCCTTTCTTTCTCCCCCCCCCGTGTTATCTCCCATCTTTTCTCCCTTTTTACATGTTCTTTCATCTTTCGTAGGATGTCCTTCCTTCCTTCTTCATTTTTCTCGAGTAGGAATAAAAATGATAATTTGGTCATAGGTTTTTCATTTTTCTTAAAACTATGTCAGCACCAACCAATCGTCATATAATCTAAATTGAAAAATTAGAATGGTATCAAATAATTGTATCAAAAGTCATCGAAGTTTGGCCAATTTCCACGTGAAGTAATTTATTTGAACCAGCTAATGTGTGACTATCATCATTTTAGTTGGAAGTAGAGAAAATGTTTCGTCAAATCATAACCAAGATTTTTTGAACATGATGGATTACAGATAGTGTAAAAACCAAACAACTGATATTGTTAGTTTACATGAATGAGGTATGAATTTTATGGAAGACTGCTATAAAAGTTTATCTCTACTTAATAGTGAATAGTCAATTTAGCCGAAAGGATTCTTCAAAACAGTAAAAGTCAGCAGGATTATCAATAACTAAATTCTAAATGTTAATGACAATTCATTTTGAAAATTGGATCTCTGAACCAAGTATAGATTCTGACGGAGATGGAGGCCTTCCTTCTGTGCTGGTGTCATTAGAAATGTTATAAATTAATTCCTTCTTAAATCATTTGCAAATGAGAAAGCAAACTTCGTCATCTATCCTTACTCTCAACCAAGCTATAGGTATTGTAGGGTACATTGGATTCTTTACATCTGGTTAGCAACTAAACAAACAACTCTGATTGTAGAGCCTGGTTCAAATTATTCCAGTTTGTTGACATGTATTATTGCTGCTGATATCACGTAACAATACAATGCTTTGCATGTTCTTTGGAGAGAAAAAGAGGAAATTAGGTAACCCTAAGTACTTCCACTAATACTATGGAGGAGAGCTACCCAACGTAGCACGTGATGATAATTAAATGTATGGTTGAACTCAACTTGAAACTTTCCAAATCTTTCTATATTTTTCTTCTCCTAATTTTACATATTTCAAAAGTATATATATATGTATATGTGTATGTATATGTGTGTGTGTGTATATATATATATATATATATATATATATATATATATATATATATATATATATATATATATATATATATTCAGTCACTCCTCTATTTTCTGATCTCATGTAACTACTTTCTAATTCCCTCCTCCCTCCCTCTCTTTCTCTCACTCACTCACACACAAATGCACGTGCGCATGCACTCTCCGACCCAGTTTTCCAGTATGAAATTTATTCTTCCTCAATCATCCTCCAAGTATAAACAAACACCAGTGTGCCATGATGATTTTAATCGACAGTTTAAAAGGTTATGAAACTCCAGACAAGAATAATTATTTTTTTGTTAAATTCATGTTGCCTTTCAAATCAACCAATATTGAAAAACATCTCTAGGCTGAAAATACAATTATATGAGCAAGTCGATAAAAAAGTTTCGAATTAATTTGTAAATATGATCTGATAGTCAAGTATAAAAAAAAAACAGCTAACAAATGATCACGTGTTTCTGCTCGGACGTGGGACAAACGCTTCCATATGTTAGAGTATACGTGATTTACTCAGCAAATAAACTTGGTCGAAAAATAATTGAGAATCGAATCTAAAAACTGAAGTTACATTATGAACAAAAAATGTAATTTATATGAAAGTTATGGAACCAAATTTACAATAAGTGCACATTAATTGAACATCACAAGATTATGCATCGATTCCTAAAAAGAAATTGGAATTTTTCATTCGATTTTATATTTTGATTCCCCCCTCTATTACACTTTGCCTCTTGCTGGACATCTGTAAATCTTTCAAACCAAACGTATACCCCCTCTCAGTTCCTCACTATATCTATCTATCTATCCATCTATCTATCTATGAATAATATATATATAATGATGGAAAAACGTGTCGATCAAATCAACGCGAAAAGCAACGTCATGAAAATCCTAATTGCCCGGATGACGAACCTCAAGGAAGGAATCAAACAAACAGTATTGGATTACTTTGATCACAATTGTGAATCAACTTCTACCTAAACCAAATATTTGATTGTTTCAGCAAGAGTTTACTCTAGATTGAGAGATAGATGAATTAATGGATAGATAAAGCTCGTTTTCTAAGATGGACCCCTTTTCAGCTGTATGTCAGGGTTGTATTTCCACTCTTATCCATGAAAATAAAATTCACTTTTGATTTAGAGGCATTGACAAACAATAGGTATTCGTCAACCGGATTTTTTTTACTTCATCAGGTATTGGAAATACTTATATATTTACATATGTATACACATGGAACCATTGGAACCAATAGCAGGACATATCTATTTGAGTCTGACTTTCTTGAAATGATCCAATGCGTTTGTTAAAATCTCCTGTCACTTCAATATAAGCTTTCTTAATCGAAAACCTGATTAAACTTTTAATTTCAACCAATTTATTCGGCTTTGTTAGGTGTTCAAATTGACAAATTAATTAAAAATGGCTTAAATCTGTCACTGCCATGGAATTGGATTAAGGTTGTTTGCACTATTTGTAAATGGTATCCCAGTGAGGATATACCTATGTATGGTAGTAATAATTGTATTCCCGTTGGATTTATGGCTAGTGTAAGGATTTCAGTACTCAAAAGGGGGTTCAAAAGTATAGCATACCGCTGCAGCCATGCACATGGTCCATTTAGGTTAATTTAGTTGGGGCCCACCGTACCCCGAGCAATGACAAGAAATTTCCAGAGATATCAGGAATTCACTAATCATTTCAAATGGGGCAGATCACAGGGGAAAGAAACGATCTGTATGGTCACTTCTGCCGATATGGACAAGTATTCTAATATACAGTCTGATACATATGGATCAGGACAATCATGGATGAGCAGTGCGTAGTTTCATTAAATTTTGCAATACAGAGTTAAATTTGGTTTGTCATCATCATCATCCATGCATCCCATCATAGAAATAAAACAAATTATTCGAAGTTTGTTTCAATATACTTTTCGGGGAAAATCTCTCTCAGACCCTTTAGAACTACTCACAAATATTAAGAATGTTTGCCACGAAGAGTTAAATCCTTTTGAGTTCATGATTTGAATGAAATCACTGTCTGACTTTTCTATTATTTTGTTTCTTGCTCTATTTATTTCATCTTTTGCACGGCTGTTTCGGGGGTCTGAACAGCAGCATCTCCCATCGACCATTTCTCAAACTCATCACTTTTCATCTTTTGACATCAGCTGAACCGTCTTTTGATCCCTAAGATCAACATATAATTCAAAGATCCTCCCGACAGATTTTCAAAGAAAAAAACATGTTGGTATAATTTGATTTTTCAACATAAAATCGAAACAACACTGATTCCATGCAAAGGGATGTATTCTTAAAGTAGACACAGTTAACTGATTTGGCACAAAATCTATCAATTACATGAACATCAATCTTCTTGTAGTACCTACGATTAATTGCCTGAAAGTAAAGGTGTTCCTAATTTTTGAATTAATTTATTTTTCTTATGAAATACTTTACCAAAGTTTTAAAGATATGCAGAAATTCAAACTAGCAATATTCTTAATCGGCTCACATCAAACTTGCATGAAATATTCATTGATTGGATTTAACTAGACTTGGAAATCCCTTTTCAGACGAAGGATGTTTGTTTCTTTGTTCCCAAGATGCATGGTCACATCCCCAGCATGTGGATGGGCGTTCCTCTTTTGCAAAATCATTGGTCGATGTTTTCCGGTGGAAAAGTATTTCCTTTCCAATTCATGATTCAAACATTTTCAATGACTGAGGGACATCCGGTTTTCTACAAAATCATAAGTTCCCATAATTTTTTCCGAAGTAAGTGGGAGAGGATAAGGAAGGCTACACTTTTCATCGACAGTTTCTTTTTTTATAGTTTTCAATTTTTAGAGTCAAGCACAATGTTGACTGCTTTTTCTGATAAAACATCTGTTTGGAATCATAGAACCCTATTTTCAAAACGTGCTGACAACTTCAGGTAATTTGAATTAACATCCAATGATTTTTGCTTAATTTCCATAGCATATCAGTCCGTCAATATTTCATTGATATATAGAGCTATGACTTCGTCAAATTTATGCTAGATTTTCACTTTTCTGAAAATACATTTTAAAGAAAATGCACTCAAAAAATTGTCTGGATTAGGTAAGGAGCAAAGTAATCCCAGAAAAAAGATGGTCTTGTACAACAAATTGTGTTGTTAGAATTTTCATCCACCAAATAACTAGATATATATGTATGCAAAATTATGGGGTAGTAAGAGTGAGTGTACATGTCATGTCGTTATTTTGTTCATCGATGTTATAAAAAAAAGGAAAGGGTAAAAGAAATAATTTAGTATGTGGTGAATAATAATGTATATTAAGTAAATATGGGCAGAAATAGATGACATTCGAATGTCCGAAGTTTTGACGTCATTGGGATTGTTCATCTAGTGACAGATATAGGTTTGAGTGGTTACAATGCTTGTACTATGTCAGCCAAGATTGGGAGAATACTAATCCGTCCTTGTTGGCTGGAACCGAACAAGATTATATTAGTTTTTGGTAGGGGGATAACTAAACGATGAGAAGATTATCTCCTTTTTATTGTGGGTCAATCAGTTCTAAAACATGACAAGTAAGATTGACATTTCCGTCAAGATGGATAGCAATCAACAGAAAATTCAGAAAAGCGTTTTGCAGGTCAGTTAAAAGCAGCTACGATAATGGAGATGAAGAGTGCAATTCAACTAAAAGATTGAACCTCAAACTTCGAAAGATGCAACATGAACAAGACAAAACAATACTTAGCATCAAGTAGAATGACCACAAGACAACACATTATATTTGAGAAATAAAAACGAATTGCAGTTGGCTGACCCTGCTGCAAAAATGTCTGACATCTACAGGACGATACAATTCATGATTGATCCAGTGTTATATTTGTAGCAGCAAGAAGAAAAAAACAAAAAAGTGGTATGCTCTGACATGTATAGGAAGTACAGGATCGTCAGTGTCCACGATGAAATTGTATTGTGAACTTTTGAGAAGTTTGATCCCATATATACGTTACACCACATTATTAATGGTTACAGAAGGTGAGGATTATCAAAGTCGAGAATGCATGCGGCCATACACCGACTGAATTAACATTGAAGCTGAAGAATGTCCAAAAAAATCCGAAAAAAGTCCACCTATCCATAATAAGGAGTAATCGTGTAATTATCATTCTTTCCATCGAATTTTCATTCTGAAATTCAAATGTAACCAATTTTTTTTGTTTTAAAAAATGAAGCAAATAGGCAAGCCTCGAACCAAAAACTCTATGTCAGGAAGAAGAAACGTCAAGAACCTTACTCCAGTGTTAAAATAAGCTCAACAACAACGTCTGAATTGCTTTCACTTTCTCGAAAAACTGCATAGATAAGATTCCTGGTAAACAAATGCAAAATGAACAACAAGAAAAAAAAAGATAACCGGAAACATAGAAGTTTATCATTCAAAAATGTACCCCCAAAACACACTAGCAAAGAGAAGAAATAGGATTGGGGAGAGATTGTGATTTTTATTTACATCTGACTTCGGGCCATAAATTCTTTTGAATGAAAATATCAAGATGATAGAGACGAACCGTCGATGAGGTCCGAAAAAGCCTTGCTAACAGGCATTGCATTGAAATTGTAGAATGTATAATGGCCCATGATTAACATGTGTCGACAAAGTAATAAATCTTTCAAGAGTATTTTCTTAGAGATGCTTTCTGTGTGTGTAAATGTATATACGTTTGTTTGTGTGTGTATGTAGAGTATTGTTGTGTGCATATACACCTGTATGTGTAAGTGTGCATGCTCAATAGAGCATTTTTAGTTTTTGTGTCTCTATGTGGGATTGTATGCATATATGTGTGCGTATGTTTATGTTAATATGCAATGTAATATTCCATCAATACTTCGACATTACTTAGACGCATGATAAGATGTTTTTTCTCACACAAATACTATCATTGACGTAGATTGAATAAAATATACGATTTCGTCCTCGAAATCTTCATAAAAACAAAATTATCAAAAACAGATGAAAAATCATCTTTGTTTATGTCAGGTATAATTTATTAATTTGGAATGTAGTATTTCTGTATGTGTTTTTTTTTTCAATTACCAGTTTAACAAACATTATTTTCACCTCTTACCACTTCAATGTTCTTACATCTGTCTATTTTATTAGTTCACTTGGGTGAAAAAATGACAACAAACTTTGGAATCGTTTAATTTAATAGAGAGATCTTGTCATGATTTCGACCTTCAGACATCGGTTTTTCACCAACGAATGCTTTGCTGCTTACAGAACAATAGTTATGAAGCCACATTTCTGCATCCATGTGTCCATCCATACTTGACTTTTTCCATCATATATGTTGGCCTTTCATCTTTTTCTCCTATATTCTTGTAATAATCATATATATACAAATATATCCTTATCAAAGGAGTATGTTGTTAAGGCCAGAGGTAATTTTGGAAGGTTAGGTTCATTCAATGGATATGTTTCCTCTGTTCTTGATACACTTATGTTTCTTTTTGAATCTTCATTTTTGATATTTTGAAATTAAATGAAAGCAAAGGTAAGATTTTTTATCCATCGTTTATTGTACATGTTAATTTTTTTTCAAAAAGAATATCTATATGATACTACACGAAAAGGATTTTTTTCATTTCATGCATGATCATCGCATAATTTCATCTAAGAATCATAGCATAATAATGATCTATAGAGCTAGTAACTGGGTTTGATGTCAAAGTCAAGAGGGTGAAATGTTTCTCGGTTGCCAAGGTTCGGTTTTGCACAGAGTGTAGCACAGGGGTGCAAGGAACCCCTCTGGATATTTTTGCAGCCTGATCAGTGCCAATAAAATATATACTTCAAAGATAGGCAGGGAGACGGAGTAGATTACTAGACAAACTTTTCGTATCATAATTTGCAAAATGTATCATAAACATTTGTTCCCATTCTAAGCTTTTTTTAGGGGGCCCGTACATAGACAAATGATGGGTTCAAATCTTCTTAACAATTAGTATATACGGCTTTGGTGAGACTTGAATTGAAAACTCAATTGTTTTGTTTCTTTGTTTACTTCAAAAGTCATTCAATTTTGAAGTTCGGCTTTTTGAGCTCGAATTATGTATAATTAAGAGTAAAATGAACCCTGGGATATATTATAACAACTTGTTAACATTTGGAACAATGGAATAAAAGTTTAAAGTTAAAAGACGAAAAAGTTTACCAGAGAGACAGTTGATATTTAGTTCATAGATGAAAACATGCATATCTAAACATCTTCTCTCATTTGGGGGCTTTTGTTTAAAAAACAACAACAAAAAAAAACAACAGAAATTGCACTTAAGCAATGTACAATTCAATACATTGTGTTTTTACATCTTTGGGTGACGCAATTTTCCTATCTTTAAATGCTAATATATCTCGTACACTGAATGAATTCAACTCGTGTTACTTGTACACTGGCCTTAACTGCGTTCTCGACTTCTCAAATTTGTCAAAACATTGTCAACCGACTACAAACCCTGAAATGTTACTTGATACCCATCATGCTATTATGGATGTTCCCAAATTTGCGTCCAGATTTCTGAAATGTCGGAATTTAATCTGAAGAACACAATGGCAATTCTTATCACAAATAGGACATTGTACGAAGAACACAATCTTGGACGAATTGTAGAACTTTAGAGTTTGTGTGAGTAAATTTGAGTCTCAGCCAGCGTTTAGTTTTGGGCCAGTCTTAATTTTTCTAATGCTTGCAATGGTTATTGGAACTCTTCCTAGATAAGTTTTTGGACAGTGTATGTAACTCAGTAAAATGACGCCATACGATTGGCAGTGTCATGCTTTTTTTATAATCTTTGTGATGTTGACATTGTTTGCTCCTGTTTGATGGGGGGGGCAACCTAAAAAAGGGAAAGACATCCCTTCATTACATTCGTTACTATTGTTAGTATCGACATGTATTGAGTGATAGAATAACAATTATATTGAGTAAAGGATGTTTGACACTAACCTCAGTGATTGTGTATTTTCCCAGAATGGCTGAACGGCTTCCAATTTTATAATGTTTCACTTGAGTTATATTCAAAAACTTCTGTTCAGAATTACTGTGTTCCTATCTTGCATTCTGTAAACTGCTTTGACAAAAATTGGAAATTTGTAATTAACATCGTTAGCAAATGAATTATCTTTATTGGCAGATTACCAGACGGGTTTTTTCAGAAATCGAACTTTTTCATGGGCAAATTTCCTGATTGGCCCCTTTCCAGAGTCGAATCTTTTGTTAAGCATATTTTGGCTGTATTCTCTCTGTTGTGTGTTCGTCTTGAATAAGTTGGCTGCATCTACTCATCTTATTATTACACTCATTGTACTCGATGAAGTTTAAAACAAGTAGCAACTAGTGACTGCCAGTGTATGGTTGATATGCAGTCTCTTGCAAAATTTGCAATGGATCACCATCCCAACCCTGTCATTCCTGTTCTTGGAGTCTTTATTGCCTACTATATTACTATACTTACTAAATTGTAAGATTTTATTCTCTTTTCTATTTTCTGACCCTCAAATGTCCTGTTGATATAATAGCATATGTTATTTTTTTACCTTGCCAATTTTTTACTATTAATAATGAAAATGCTTCATTTAAAATAACTGAAAACTGAACATTATTGCATCTACCATTACAATTAAATGTAAATAAAGAAAACATGTCCTAGCAAGAAATCGAATCGAAATGAAATCGCATGATGTTTGCAGGTCAGCTTTTCTGCACAATCCTGTAAGGCACTGTTTCTTTCAGAATGACATTAGAAATTGGATGTTGGTTCTAACTCTCAAAAAAGCTTACTATTTATCATGAATTCAACTGTTGTAGAATGTAGGTAAATCTGGCATTGCGATGAAAAATGAAGCAGATTGATAAATACGAGTCAAACTGTTTGAAGAAAAAATACTATCCCATTTTCCCCCTTTAATTAACGCATTGATTAATTTATTGTGCATATATATATATATATATATATATATATATATATATATATATATATATATATATATACAAACTGTTACTTGCTGTAGTATGTATCGACTTTAATGAAGCCCTCATTGAGGTCATCACTCAAAAAAGTGTATATCTAATATATGTCGAAGTGGTAAATCATATATACAATTACATCGGCTCCCTTATCAGGCTACATTGAGACTCGAAGTCCCTCTAGCTCCATAATGATTTTGAAAAAAGGTAAGAGGAGGTGATACCAGCTGACCTAAATTCTTCACAGCCTGCTTTGTGATGATCTCCAAAAGACTAGATAGGGACAGTAAAGGAACCAGAATAGACAGTGAATAGACGACGAATGTCTAAGCAACCTTTGATTTTTTTGGCAGAGAACATACACGACCTCCAACTATTGCTAGATGAACTAAATAAACATAGTGAGAATGTTGACCAACACATGTATCTCAGCGAGAGGAAGATCATGTGCAACTACCACAGGGAAATAAAAACACTGAGATCGAAATCGAGGACACAGAACCGTAGAAAATAAATCACTGCATCTACCCTAGGACAACAAATCTTAATGAGAAGAAATCAAGCAAAGACTCGTCTAAGATTGCAGGCTTTTTGCAGAGAAAGTTCAACCTCCAAAAACAAAGAACAGGAGGCTGTACAACCGATGCATTCTCTCAATAGTCATTCATGGAGCTGAATGGAACCTAACCAAGGGATGGACCAACAAACCAAAAAATACGACGTGCATATAAAAGAATTTTGCTCTACCTGTCATGGAAGGACCACAAGATAACACAATGCATACGGGAGGAGATGAAAGTCAAGGACATCATAGAATCTATTACAATCCTCAAATGGTCAGTTGAGGATCACAGAGAGAGACGATCTGGACAGATTCAAAATGCAATAACTCTGTGACACCAACGTTGGGGATGTGTGTTGAATCATTCAGAAGGTGCATATGCAACGACAGACGTTAAAAGACTAATGAGGATGATGATTGAACGATGAAGATCTTTTTTGAAATCTTCAATTGCTTCTGTACACAAACAGTACATGAATAATATTCGAAAAAAGGGCTTTGCGATTTCGATGTTTATATTATGAATCTACAGAATTGAATGCATTTTATGGGACTATTCGAGTTAAATTCGAAACAAAATGTTAATAACTCTAAAGATCTTATTCTTTCATCACAGATGGCTGTTTGTATATTGACTGACAGTCTTTGAAGCTTCTAGTTGTTTTGCCGTGACGCTTACTGTAGCAGTAGTGCCACAATGTACTCACGCTTCCCAAAAAAGAATTTATCATCTCATCAACTCAGGAGCCCTGTATTTTTTTTATTCCAAAAACCCATGCTCATCAGGGTAGTTTTAACCATGTTTTTGTTCAGGTGCTTGTCGTTCTCATAAATTGAAGAATCATAATCAACAATCGATGTTTGTCCAAAGCTTGGTCATTTTTCAGGGAAACAATCACTATATCTCAAAATGTTTAGAACCATCTCTGTTTGATACGGTCAGATATTGTTTAATTCCCTCCAATTCCAAAATACCAAACCAGTCTCAGTGTCTTGGAGCCAATTTCGTGAGGACTCCTCAAAACTGTCAGAATCCCAATGTATTGTATCTGCCATTATAACATCTGAAAAAGGTGATGATTAGTTATTGATGACATGATGTACATATTGATACTATCAATGATAGAGTGGAGTTGTAGATTTCAATCAGAAATGTACATGGAATGAGATTTGGAGTAAAATGTCTGTAATAGAATAAAATGCATTTGGTAAACCATCATATTTTCAGTTTCCAATTAGAAAAGGCCCCGATTCTCGATTACACTTTTGTTTTTACTATCATCCTTATGATACAGGATAAAGGGATCCAGCAAATTAACTTTGCTTTGCTAAATATATTGAATTAACCAAGTATGTATCATGTGTTGCTTAAGGATCAGGAAGAGGATTTCCGAGATGAATGCAAGCAGTATTTACTTTCAAAATCGGCAAAGGAATTGTATCCTACAGGGATATTACTTTTACGATTTATTTTTTTTTAACAAAGTAAAAAATATACGAGAGCGAATAGATAAAGGAAATCCTGGCCTAGAACTTAATCTTAAAGAACGAAACAAAACAAAAATATCTAAATTGCTTCCGCTGATACGATTACGGTTGTTGCTGCAGCTCACTGTTTGATTTAGATTCGATGATAGTCTGTTCGCTTTATAGATCTGGGTTTATTTAAATGAAATGGATCAGACGAAACAAGTAGATATACATTCCATTTTATAGCAATCGCTTGCCTCAATCTGGCACTGGTGTTTGGCCAATGGTGAGAGGAAATAAACTTTGAGAAATCATAATGAGATTGAGATTAAGTCAAAGTGAAGGTGGAATATCAAACAATTGATAATTAACAAAAGAGGTAGAAAAGAAAGTAGAAGGGAAAAGCATGATCTAAACTTAATCGATCAATATGGATGCCAGTCGTCCACAAGGATCCATGTTTAGAATTTTTCCAAGAAAATTGAACGTCAGGGCAAGTCACATTGTTTTCAAATAGACGACACATTAAGGCTTTCTTACCAAGCTGTGAAACTAAAGTTGTAGGTTTGGAGTGTCGATGAGGGATGAATTGAAGCGATAGAGTATATAGATTTGTTTCATTTGGTTCTACTCATTACACTTTTGAATAATTCAGAGGTTGGATCTTTGCCAAAATATAGAAAATCAAGAAAAACACTCTGTCTACTTTCCTATACGAATCAACGAACTGCAAAAAACAATTTGTGGTGAGTATTGAAACTTTCGATTTTGACCAAAAAACAACGAAACTTTATTATTCAGATCAAAATCGAATTTCATTGATTATTTTTTTGTCATTGATATGAAGTCAAAATGCTCCTTTGATGAATCTTTTTTAATCTATCTTGTTTTACTGATCATATCTCATCAAATTAAAACAAAAAAAATGTTAAAATAAACGATTCAATATGATAACTTGAGCTTCGATATCTGAATGAATGTACGGGCATTAAAGTTAAATCAAATAGATATCTTCCGGAGACAGAAAGAAAATAGGAACAGAAAGAATATTTATGGCTAGTGACGTCTGAAACAGTTGTCGGACAAAAGAACAGACTCCTTCCACCTTCCTGCGTGAAGCGTCTCCATAATATAATTTTATGTTAGTTCCTGGTGTTAAGAATGGATGCCTCAATCAAATCATGTTTTATACAATCTGACTGCCAAATGTTTCTTGTGCATGTATATACAAATGCACATGCGTACAAGGAGATCAAACTATCATAAAGACGTGTATAAACTTATGTGTCTTATATCAGAGAGGGATTCAAATCCCTAAGGATCAAATAGTTCTTATAAGCCATTGGATTATAAAAGTATTGCCGCGATGACTCACTTTCACTAACTCGGGATGACTGTATGAAAAGAAGCAAAAATAAACATTTCCATGTTCAGACGGAACCATAACAGCAAATACATAAACATCATCATAATTAGCAGCGGCAGCATCAGACTTTCAACATTTGTCTCTTGACATAACTTTTGAAAAGATTTGCCGGACATATTGATCGTGATTGTTGCAGTGCCAATATCCTCTTAACTTGTCAAAATCGACACACTGTAGTCCAGACGAATATAAATTGCACTGGTCGTTCCAACCATTACGAAGTTTGTTCAAGGAAATAAAATGCTCGTTCCATGTGTCAACTACTTGTTTTGGGATATTATCTGAAAGGAAACGAACATGTCGGATGCAGCAGTAGGAGGGCTCTTCGTGGATATTTAGCCACATGTTACATCAATATGCTGGAAGCAGCCTTCTTGACAGTTCATCAATGATTTCATTTAGTGATTCTAATGTTCATCTGTTTCAGTCTCGTGCATTAGTGTACTTTACTTCGTAAGGATGAAGAAGATTAATGGTAAATTCAGATTTTTTTCTCCTTAAGATATCATTTATAAACAAAATGATGGACTGTGCAAAAAGTCCATAACAATATATTGATTTGGAAGGCTGATAATGATTCATATGTACATACTTACATATATACATGTAATTGATATAATGTATGTGAATATCTTCAGTGTTTTGTTTTTTTTTTCAAAGTTTTATACAGATTTTTGTATTATTGCACTATGTGAAAACTTTATCTTGTTGGCATTATATATATATATAAATATATATATATATATATATATATATATATAAATATAAATATATATATATATATATATATATAAATATAAATATATATATATATATAAATATATATATATAAATATATATATATATATATATAAATATATATATATAAATATATATATATATATATATAAATATATATATATATATATAAATATATATATATATAAATATATATATATATAAATATATATATATATATAGAGAGAGAGAGAGAGAGAAAGGGGACAATACTTTTAATTTTCAGTTCAGATTAATAACTTCTTTGCACTTCTGTTTTGAACAGCAATCGGAAATTATAGGCTGGAAATATCTGATTCAAATAACCACTCGACTTGAGAGTTGTGGGTACGATCAATGTATCTTGGGAGGATATACATGTGAAGAGTTTGACATTGGCTGTTATCCGTGGTTTTTTTTTCCGTCTCAATCGACGATAATAGAGTATTTTTTTTTAAATTTAAAAAATTGTTCCGAAGCGCATTCAATTGGCTAAGGTATATTTATGGTGTCAGTACTCGTCTTTGAAATACTGGAATCAGTCACATTTATTTTGTTGAAATCAAACACAAAACGATTTTTGTATACAAAAAATGACACAAAGATGATGGACTTCGACTAACACAGCTAGAAATATATTAGTAGATCATTTCATGTGTTGTGCGTATGGATTTTGTAAAGCTGTGTTCAATTTGACTCTGTCTCTAATGATTCATATTGGAGGTTGTTCTCCCTCTTTACATATATATATATATATATATATATATATATATATATATATATATATATATATATATATATATATATATATTGGAGCCAATAAAAAAAAAGAGCTGTTCAACCATGACAGAGAAAGGTAAAGTTTCAGCCAGATTATGGGCAGTAACCAGTTGAAAACCCTTTTACACATTCTATATTGCTTCAGTAGTCATATACAAAATCTCTTTGAAAAAGATTGGTGTTTTTATCAAATCGTGATCCCTCTCTTTATATATCTATAAGTAAATATCTTGAGGCTTGTTTATATCCTAATAGATTACTTTGTCAGACCTGACCAACCTTAGTCCCTGTTCCGACCTCTGCTTGTCTTTCCAGCCATGTTTCATGCCCACATGGCGTAGTACGACCACGTTTTCTCGCAACACAAACCCCTGATGACCTCAGGATATATGATGAGATAAACACCCTCATACGATGGCTGTCACGTAGGGCTTTATTGCCCAATAGTTCGTCAGTCAACATAAGTGCCACCTGAGGTGGTTTTCTTAACAATTAATCGAGCCGTTGTTGTTATTAGAGGAGTCGAAAGACGGGGATTCACTTCCAAGATGCTGTTGCTATTCATTAAAATAAGATACTAAATTGGTCCTAAAACTGCCTTGTTTAACGTCAGATTGAGGAAAATATCTTCTGACATGGCCCATAACTGAATATAATTAAATCAATTTCAGTAGTCAATGAATGATTTCTATACATCAGTTCACCGATACGTATATTCAATAACCCGTTTTCCTCCCCTCTTTCGTTGAAAAGTTGTAATCCCACAAAATTTAGAGATGATATCACTGGGATGATAATTCTGATGGAAGCAGGACGAACAAGATATCCTTGCCGATTATTTTAAAGCTTGGAATACTCTAAGGAAAGTCACTCAGAGATAGCTGCTGCATGCAATTGTGCCGCATCACTACAGCCAAAATACAAAAAATAAATCAAATACCATGGTATACGGCCAATTATCACCAAAATACACCGAAAAATACCTGGTTCATATGGAGAGACCATGAATCAGGAAATATTGGAGTAGAATACATCATATGTTTGATTGAGAATCTCAAATAACAATTGGTTCGTTTTGTAGCAAGAATATGAGATAATTGATGGACCTCAAAACTCACAGCATGGATTCTCAGATATCATAGGCAAACTGAAAGCAAAAAAATCCAATGTGGTATGTTCGGAAAGTAATGGATCTGCCATGCCCACGCAACATAGGTCTGGCAAATCATATTGAATCAAACCATTTGACTTAAATGAAATATCATTGAGTGACATTAACTGCACAACGATAGATCATTTCAAATGCGTTTCTACATAATATATATATAACTCTATATAATGCTTAAAATACATATACAGAGTGAGGAAAGACATAGCTATGAAAATTTGAAAATGTCTCTTCAAGATTTCTTTCTTTATTCCACTGCATTTGACATATCTGCACGCCAAAGATACTGCAATAACGACCAACTCAGTTATGACTTTTCAAACATGGACACCAAAGCACTTTCTTTTTTTCAACCATCCATCATATTTTAGGAGTCAATCTAAATATTAACAGCTCAAATATTGGAATGTATATGTTGGCAGCCATATCCTTGTCCCTTCCATGAATATATTGAAGAGGGTTTTCTGAGATTGTTTTGAAGTGGTAAATTACGGTTTCCATGTCGATAAATGAATCTTGTACTATTGGCAACAGAAATATATAGTGGCCGGTCTGTATGGGAACAATATACTCAAGAAATACAGAATAGATGATCTTTATGGTAAAAAAGAAGACGAAAATCACACAAAAGAGGAAAAATAAAATAAAAAACCGACGAATAACATTATGCAGAGAGAAAAAACTATGTTTACTGGAGTAAAAATACCATAATACTGGGATACAAAGGGAGGCAATAACAAAAAAAATTGAGGAATATTAAACAGAAAAAAAAAAGGAACGATGGTAAAAAGTCTGTACGTCTAAAATTGATCGTTCACAAAAAACACTGAATATTGCTGCTCGAACTAAAACAGATATCTTCAGGCTTGAGTTAATGTAAGTAAAATATCTGTTCATTTTAGATACTAACTCTATCATTCTAAAACTTTTGGAAAGTTGGCTAGTAGAAAAGCCAGGTCATTTATTCGAAGTAGCTTAATGTTTCTGCTTTCAAGATATGTAGGTCATTCATAGACATTCAACCTAATGACTGATAATCAGTACAGATGGTTACAAAGGTGTAAACTTCGTTATGATCATCAGCCAAATCAAAAGAATTGAGAAAACTTTGGTGACAAAGATTTGGCTAAAAAAAAATGTATGATTTCGTATTGAGTCTGAATATTCATTTTCTCATACTTTGGCTTCTTGATCGACTTGGCTCAATTACGTAGCAGTGATTGATGATATTTCATGATTGATGGTAGACAAAGACCGTATTGATTGCCACTTGCTGATTTATCTGACCTTCCGGATATTTGGGAATAGAGCATCAAATCAGATCATGTAGACATACTATTCCAAGTACTGTAGACCTTAATAGTCCCAATTTCTTTTTCGTCTGAAACATCAAACATCATATCATTGAATTACAGAAATGTGGGTTGCAACCAGGGTAATGAATCATGCTCCATCTTATCCTCAAAAGAAATGATATCATAGAGAAGCTGTGATTTATGAGCAAATTGCAGACGACTTTTGAAGATACACAACGGCGTTAAACAAACAATCACTGTCGTTACAGTAGCTCTTAGCTCAAATCAATTACTCCAGCTCTACTATGTAACAATCATTTAGCGCCTGTTCAAAAAAAATTACGAAAAGTAGGCAATCATCTCTGATAAGTAGGAACAGATTCCAATAAAGAGAGACAGAAATAGACAAAAATGATTTGTCATTGCGAATGTTTCTGTCTGTAGAGCTGTAAATTCGTTCTTTATCGATTCTGAAATATGAAACTTTTTCAGAGATTGTATTTTGGGCAAGCAATAGAACTGTCAGGGTTGTCCAAAGTTTTCATCACGTTTCATCATTACATATCATTAAAAGCGCTGATTTCTACTAAATTTTTTTGAAAGATCGCTTCTGATCGCTTCTGATTTTTCATATTTTCATTGGGTTTCCAAAATCGACCATTCTTTGTTTACACTGGACGGTATTGATATTGATCACTTTTAAAATACTCAGTTCAAACTATCTTTTTTCCGTTACATAGTGGCATATGCCTTATCATTTTGCATTTTATTCAAAAATTCATAATTCTGATATTCACTAAGACTCGATCGCTAACCATCAGAAAGAACAATTATGATAGAAATTTAGGTTTCAAGAATGTAGATTGAAAAGTCGGTGCAGGTCAGTGGAATTCCATTCAACGGTTTGATTAAAAGAAAAGTTTAATTAACCAACAAGAAGAAATCAGAGGGTGATTCCACGTCACGATGTTCTATTCCTACTGAAAATGAGAGCTGCAAATGTTGTATTACACATAGCATGGGTAGTTTCAGAGATATAAAAGACTTTTGGACAGGGCAGCTGCATCGTCGAGAAGTTGAGAATTATTATTCTTATTCTTCTTCTTGTTCTTTTTTTTCTTCTTCTTTTTCTTGATCTCGTTTTTCTTCTTTTTCCCCTTTTCTTCTTCTTTTTTACTTCTTTTCTTCCTCTTTTCTTCTTCTTGTTCTTCTTCTCTTTTTCTTGTTCTTCTTTTTCTTTTTCTTCCTTTTCTTCTCCACTTCTTTTTTCTTAATTTTTTTCTTCTTCTTCTCTTTTTTCTTATTTTTTTTCTTTTTTCTTTTTTCTTTTTTCCTCTTCTTTTTCTTTTTCTTCTTCTTTCTCCGCTTTTTCCTTTTTTTTCTAGTTCTTCTTCCTTTTAGTCTTCTTCTTCTTTCTCCTTTTTCTTTATTTCATCTTTCCATTCTTCTTCATGTTCTTCTTTTTTTTCTTCTTTTATTCATTTTTTTCTACTTGTTCTCCTTCTTTTTTTTTCTTCTTCTTTTGCTTTCTTTCTCTTTCTTTTCCTCCATCTTTTTTCTCTTCTTGTTCGTCTTGTTCTTGTTTTTGTTGTCCTTTTTCTTCCCGTCCTTCTCTTTTTCTTCCCTCACCTGCCCACAACGTCTTTTTTTCATCGTAAACAAACCAAAACGATTGGTCTCGAAAACTTATGACGTCATTAAAACCACGGCAGCAACAAAACTACCATTCTTCAGGATGACGTGCAGATCTTTCTCTCCGAACCTTTTACGCCATTTTGGTTGAACCATTATTCACAACACATGTCCTCTTTACAATACTGAACCATAACTCGTTTGTCAATCTAAGGGAATATTGCTGGAGAAACATTTCCTCGTATATCAAACCATTCAATGGTCCGACCGTCGATTTCATTCATTGTTCTTAGACATAATATTATTAGAGTCTACGCCTGCCTGTCAGAGTTCTCTCCCTTCCGTATTCACTGTCTGCTGACATATTAACCCTTTAGTATCACTCTCTTCACACTTTTACACTAATCTACATCCTCTTCATGCACATAAGAATACAGATATACGTTAATTTCTCTCTTCTCTTCGCCATTTTTATACCTGGATTAACGCTCAAGAAATAATGGATATTTTCGAATCATGATGGTTACATAGAAGAAATACCTAAGTAAGCTACAGTGAGGAAGGTGATAAGGGCTGTAGGCTTATATTGAATGACAGGCTGTAAACCAAAGTAAGTGACAGCCTTCAGGAAATCAGTACGGGTTGCTCTGAGACATTCACTCTAGTATGATGGATGGACATAGCACACCACCTAACGGCCATTGGTCAATGGACTACTCTCGAACTCGTAATCATGCAGTCGTGTAAATTGATGATAGATTCTCATACCATCCATTAAGAAGGATAACTTGAATTACACGTAGGACAAAGAAAAGTCCATCACAGATTGGGATGTATGATCATAAACATCCAACATAAACTGACCAATTTATACGGTAACTCTCCGCTCGTGAACTATCAATTCTACCACGCTCGTGTCTTAAATATAGTAAGGTGAACTTTCTTTTCACTTATACGATGTGGAATAAGGTTTGCAAAACAATTAAACTTTACCAACATTTATCATCCATATCTCCACTCGCTGATCGGTAGTGTTGAGTGGATAACAGAATCAATGCAATGATTCCGGTTGTTAACCCAGTCTGTCCACTCTCATTCTGCAAAAATGGTCTTTGAAAAAGTATGAATCCTATTTTCTACTCGATATGTCTACGTAACAACAGTGATCTTGTAATATTTGAGAGAGAATCAAGGTATGTAAGTTGTGCCAACCAAATGACAACTATCTCATCTCGGAGCCCATGGATATGCGGTAATGATATCTATCATAATTCTTTTTGTTTTTGCTGCCATTATTGGCTGACAGTTGCACTCTTTTCCTGTACGTATTGTACTTGTAGTAGCAAGAATGGTAGCAATACACTTTGTTCTAGAATCCCGAGAGATTTTCTGAATACTACTGATCTTTTTCCAGAATGTATAAGACCTTGCTTGACCAAAGTTGAGCCTCACTTCTCTCAAAATTGTATAAAACTGAGTTTGCATGTCGTCAATATCGTGTGGTGAGCTGTTTATACATAAATGCACGTTTGATTATGTACGTATGTGTCTATTCCTTTCCCCCTTAGTTTTTTCTTTGAATATTCTCCTTTATACTTGAATCACATTTTCCTATGACTTCCCATCTAACCAGGAATCTGTAAGTTGAAATCTCTAAAATACTCTAATCAAATCACTTATTATCATGGTAGAACTCAGGGGAAAATTGTAAAAAATTGTATGCTACTTTTTAATTGTTGAAAATATTAAATGACAGCGTAAGTTTTGGACAATCTCCGTCATTGTGTTTTGATGTTGTGATCACGTATCATAGAAACGTATGTTTTCAACGAAGACAGCAAAGGTTACGATCCTTTCTTATACGCAAGTAATCTATGTTTGTATGTTCCAATGCCTCTGGCCATACTGTGTTCTCCAAAAAACATTAGGCATCAGTACGACCCTACACCTTTTTTGTTTAATTCTGCAGAATCTACATATTTCTAGATTTATTTCTTCACCTTTCATTAGACGTTCCTCTGTGGAAAACGCTAGTGATATCATAAATGAAAGCAATTACGTATCTTTTCTTTGTAGCATTTTTCTTAACATGACTCAAGATTTTGATTACACGGTTGTTCAAATATTGAATTTAATGACAAGTCAACACTATGGCTTGGAACATCTTAAAAAAATCTTATATATCAAGTTTATTTTCATATAAGATGGCAGAGAATGTTTTATTCTCGGTTTTGTTTAGTTTTTTACTTTTTGACTGGAACATTGATTTGCGTTTAACTTTCTAGAGATATCTTGTTTAATGAATAGGATTTATTCCACGTTAGGAACATATTTCTGCTTGTTTGTTTGCATCAAATTTAGGATATTTCACTGCAAACCAACTCAAAAAAACTAGATGTTTATAGCTCAAATATGCATCAAAATACATTCATAAAGTTACGATATCAATGTTAACGAACAAAAAAGGTAGGACGAAAAAACAATTCTAAATATATATGTATGTATATGTATTTACTAAGTTAAATAGTTATACGACAGAATACTGTGCAAGTGGATTGGAAGTTAATGTAATCAGTGAACTTATTTAGAACTTGGGCTAAGAAACCTTGCTTTAACTCAGCTATGATACTCTACTGAAGGCATGAATCCATCTCTTATGATCCCATGTATTGGTAAATAATAGCGAACAATGTGCTCCTCTGACTCGACAGACCATTGGTCGGAGATAATGACCGTAATTCCAAACTAAGGCTTCTTATGCCAATTTTTACATCTTTCTGTCAGCTACATTCGTAGCAAAGCTGATGCCAAATCTAATGCTCTGATTTAAACTTGCTTGCATCACTGCTATCGAAAGGTTGATTCTGCCGATGATGTATCCCAGGTACTTCATACTCTACTTTTTCAGCATTAGAGAGATCACTTGTGCCTTTCCATTTTCTATCTGAACATCCAATCAAACGGAAACAGACAAAAGATATCTGGAGAGATAGTTAAGGGAAAAAAAAAACTTATCCCAAAGGGTGGAGTGATATTCTGGAAGGTCGAGTGATATCTCAGAAGCTATGCAGAAGATCCTCTGATTCTATGCTCACAATTATTTGCCGCAACACTTTTCCAAAATACACTAAATGTTGACACACAATGAATTACCTGCAAACTCCTTTGATCATTATCTCATTAGGACACAGCTCATATATATATATATATATATATATATATATATATATATATATATATATATATATATATATATATATATATATATATAATAGAGTCTGACCTATTTGTCAGTGCATTTCAAATTCATAACATATCAGTTTCTTGCGCTATTTTTTATTTTCAGGAGATAAGATCCTAGTGATGTTTCATACGTCTCTTTTAATGAGTGATATTCCCTGAAGATTTCTATAAATTCTGATGGAATTTCGTGGAAAGTTATTGATAGGTTACCGAAGAAATTATGTTGGACTGATGCATGGACAATCATCAGTCATAATATGAAGGAATATGCATTCACTATCTCCTATTTTTAATTTCAAATTGTAATATTCATTTGTAGCCGCAGTCAGTTTCGTAGTCCTGGTTGATTTTAGTTATAATCAAGCGATTTTTTTTTTTAGAATGCGCACATTCCATCCCCGATTTAAAATGATGAATTTTATTTTGTGATAGATTTTGAGGCAAAATCCTTCAGAGTTCTCAGCATAAATCGAGGAATGTGTAGAGTCTTTCTGGAATTGCCAAACACATCAATTGGATGTTATGTTTTTCTTCTGATACATCTATATGTATGGGATGAGAAGAAAAAATACAATCAGCAATATCAAACCATTGTTTATTACCATCGGCAGCTTTTACCTCAAAGGTAAGAGCATCATTATCTTGAAGTGGTTACCCTATCGGTCGCTGGCTCGATCCCTGCTGCAGCCTCAATCTCTCCATTTGTGTCATCTAATATCTTGTTTAGAGTGAGTGATGCAGTAACTGTGTAATGACTGGATATCACTTTAGATTTCTAAATGATATAACGCAATTGATATTCAAACACACATGTACTGGTCAATGATTATTGACTGTTGATCTTTGTCAATACTAATCTTTCTACCAGTTATTTTTTATACATTCCAACACGTGTATACATTAATTCATGTTTATTTATTATTCCCCGTCCTCTTCATCAGTTTCTATTCAAATCAACCTATCAATTTTCTTCTTAATAAATTAACGTCAATAAAAGCATATGCTTTTTTTTCATATCTATCTGCTAACTTTTTACATACGTTTTGCTCTGGTTATCCATAGAAAGATAACAGAAAGAAGGGGAAAAAGATATAACAAGTGAGAGAAAGATAAATTAAAGACAAGGGAAGAATAAAGCAGAAATAGAAAAACTAAAAAGACGGAAAGGAAGGAAAAATAGGTTGAAAGAAGGAACAGGAAAAAGCCACATGAAGAAGAAAAAGGAATTAACATCGAAAATGTATGAGAACACCAATGCCAAATTTAGGGACGCTATACCTAAAGGTATTATATTGTGCTGGTGCATACTTAAATAGAATACGTTTCGAACTTATTTCAGACATATTGATACTTTTATTAAGATGTGTATACTTTTGGGTCTTTTGATAATGTCAGCTTAGAATGCTTCATAAGTTAAATTATATTTCTGAAAATATATATGAATATGATATATATATATATATATATATATATATATATATATATATATATATATATGACTCTGATTATTTATTTGGGGGAAAAAAATGATGAAATATGAAATATTGTAAAAGATTACTTTCATGAAAACCAATATTTGTAATTATGACTTTATCATAAATTTGAAAATCAATTCGAAAGAAAAAAAAAGAGAGAAACAGAGGAGAGAACGACAGGAACAATGATTCGAAGCAAGAATAAACACAAATTATAAAAAAAAAGAAGAACCAGACATCTTTCACAATCAGACTACCCTACATAAATACATAGATCTTATAATCAACATCAGTTTATTTTTCAGTGATGTCGAAGAGAATGATTGAATTCACTGTACTCTATTGGAATATCAATTGAGAATCTGTTTCCGAGTAAGAGCATGCTCACTGTATGGCACAGACATAGGCATTCTCCCGTTTGTAGTCTCATGGAAATTGAGTCACAAACCAACGAACAAAGATACGGGAATCGAATTTTCAGAATATAAATGGAGACATTTAGTGTTATCTCTTTCAAGATCACTGATTTGACTTGTAATCTGGGACTCTCAAGAGAACTTTGAGTGCGATTATTCCCTTTTGCAACCTTCCCCCTCCTCAATTCTGTATCGTGATTTATTCCCGTCTTTCTATGTTCCTTTCGTAGCCTTTTTTATTTTCTTCTCTTTCTACTTCTTCGAGAACATCGTTCTTCTATTTCCACCATTCTCAGTTGCATTCCCAAATATCCCAAATATCGTACATTTTGGTGATCAACAACGGTGAATGGTTCTAGCTTTTTTGCATAATAAAAACCGTAATTGACCAGACAAAAACTTTCAATGAGATGTTCTCAGGCCATATCTGACATACTGAATTATTTAAACAAGTACTAATGATAATACGCATTTTGTATTTTATCTTGGATTCACTCTTTTTTTATACAGGTATCTTCTTCAAAGAATAATTTGTTAACGGTAAAGTCAGTGAGTAGGGAAAAATCATCATCTATCTGCTCTTTTAGGAGATCCATTCCCTATTTGTTTTCTTCTCTCAGTCTAAGACTCACTCTTTCTAACTGTTTATCAAGGTTGAAAGACTCTGTCTTGCTATTTGTCCACGACTGGAGATAATATGGATTTTTTGTTTCTCCAAAGGATACTCCTGAATAGTGAACGTAACCAGGCAATTTTGTTTCGACATTTTGTTTTCCAGATCAGGGAGCCATGGATCACTTAGTACAACTGAATGAAAGTACATATGGACGAAAATTAAAAAGTTTCCTTTTGTTACCTTTTCAACACTTTGTGAGGATAAGTATTGACGTTTTTTGCAATATAAGTCGCTTTTTAATATTTCTATGTATCTGTCTTCTTTGTCCTTGGCTCCTCTCGTGCTATTGAGCAGTAGATTGGTTATTTCCTCTGAGTCAGCTAATTGAAGCAATATGCCACTGATGATTGGATTGTTGAATTTGTATCATAGGTAAACGCTCTCCAGATCGGGAGTTGTACTTATTTAATTTCTAAAGTTATCCCCTTAGATGAAAATCTAAGCACGACAGATTCAAGTGTTGACATTGGTTCAAACACTTTGGATCCAGAGGTTGAAATAAATCTATATTCCGAACTGCTGCCCCATAAGATCTATTCTAAACTTATTTGATCACTCGCGGTAGTTTGACAGTATTCTGCTTGATCAGTTAGATATTACATGATAATTTCATATCGTTCTTGGAGTATCATCTTGGATTAGATTATCAAGCCGATCATGCATTTTGTGATAAAAAAAAATGTTTTTTGCTACACTCATAGCCCAATGCATATGAAAAAGATTTATATATTCTGCTCTCAAAAATTCTTAATATTCTGCGGGTGATATCCATTTATATCTTTGAGTAAAGAACTAAGTTCAAGGCTGATTCAAGAATGAATACATTCACAGCAACAATATAATCTAATATGCATCATATTGAATCCCCCACCTCGAGTCCAAGTGTAATTGTTCGTGAAATAGGCTTGAAATGCTGATTGTCGTCCAAGAGATGCTTTCTAACATTTTTTATAGATAAATCATTATCATCATGAATGATATTGGTGATGATGCTCACGATGACGATGGCGTTGGTATTATTACTATTTGTGATGAAAACGTCGAAGATTGTGATAACGGTGATCACAGTGGTAATGGCAGTGTTGACAATACTGATGATGGTGGTGATGATGATGATGATGATAGAGGGATGATACAGCACACGTACTTGTAATTCATTATATCCGATTCATTATCGATCTCCATATCTCTCTGTAGGATCTATCCTTTTGATAATGACCTTCTAATTCAGGTATTCCATCTATCTGTCAGCAACTGAATGAAAATAATGAATCCTCTTGTTATAGATCAGAGGATGAAACGTAAATAATTTTTACTTTATAAGTCACATGTCAAGTGTTGAGGACATCATCTTTTAGGATGAGTTTCCATTTGCGTACACTTTGTCTATCTATATTGAGGCATTATAAAGTCGGAAACGCTTATTTGCATATGGATTGGGGGACCATGTTCTCTGAGCAACAAAGCAATGTTTCTACAACTCTGGAATCGAGCACTTGTAGATTGGTAATTATTTGTAAGTAAATATATCGCCTAATTTGGTTTTGCTGACCATCCAGTTCGATGTAAGGCATCTTCATGTTGGTCTGGAGTGAACAGCTGTAACCTACCTAGCGGTACTTGGAAGAAATTCGAGTCTATAGCAACACTGCTGTAAACATGAATATTCGGTATTTGGGACATTTTTGTTGTTTACTTGAATTATATATATCCAAAAGTGATGCTTTCGAGACTTTTTTCAGTGGAATGTCGAGCATTATATACTCTTTAGCAATGAAAATTATTCAACGTGACTCAATATTAATATTGAACAGGTGTAAATTTACTTATGGAAACATTATTAAAGCTCACGTTATCGGCATTAATGATACAGAATTTGTCATTACCTGAACGAAATGGATGATTTATTGTTTCAAGATATCAATTTCAAGGCAAATATAATACCTTTATTGATGAACAGATTAATGTATTTGTTTCTTAATCGAATACAAATCAGGTAATTTGTAAGCCAATTATCATGTCACTTAGTACATTTCATCCGGCACCAAATTGGTTCAATATGCAATTTTCAATAATTCCCAATACATGTGTATAAAAATAAAAAAAAATGTGTAGTAATATATATACACTTAGATATGTAAAATGAGATTAGGATTGACATCTATCCATGGATACACATGACGCGCATCCATCGATATATACATGAATATATAAATATGTGCAATCATCTCCCAAAGTTCACACTAACAATGCTTACAGCTTGAATTACAGCAAAAAAGAAATATATGATCCAAATATATAAGAGCATCGATCAACAAAATATTATGAATGGTGAGAAATTTGAAGAAAGATCAGTAAATATTCAGATTCAATGAAAAGCAATTATCAAAGTTATTATTACATTAAGATGAAATTGATAACGAAATAATGGAATATAACTGAAATGATAAAAATCGCTGGAGGGAAGAAGAACTTTACGAATTCCAATAGCATTCAACATAGTGACCTTCTAGAGATGTGACTTTATTCCTGCGGAAATAATCACTACACAATATGGAAGGCGGATGTACGCACAAATTCCAGAGTTTCCCAGCTGGTCAGATATACAAACTCTATCTCAATATATGTAATTTCCCAAAACTTGACATGAAGATCATATTTTCCTTTTTCATGTATTTATTCAAAAATTGCTAGAATACCGGATAATAAAGGCGCTGACTTGTTGTCGTTGTTGTTTTACTTCTTGTAATTGTTTTCGTTCCTCTCTTTCTTTATTTTTTGGTTCTCCTTTATCTCAAATTTAAAATTAATCTTGATGTACGCTCATGTGTACTGAGTATATGAGCTACTGCCGTTTCTTCAGTTCCCAAATGTTGCCCCGCAACTATGCCTTATTTCAGTCTTTTACCGTTTGAAATAGTCGATAGTTCCTTTTTTTCTTCTAGTGGGTTGCCCTTTAGATTTGACCATTACACTTATTATCTGACTTTCATTTCAATTGTTCTTAACCAAGATGTTTTCTTCACGTTCATTTGACTTTTCATTGTTTTTAACAATAAATCATTACTTTCCCTCAAGCTAATGTCAGTGTCAGTTATTTGAAAACAACAATTCAGCAAAATTCAGTCATTTCTTGAAGGGAAAATTATGATCGTAAGTTAATATGTTCTAACAAAAAAGCTGGTAAAATATCTTGAAGACTTATCGACCAATAATACGAAGGGAACAAAGGCAAAAGTAGCAATAAACAAAGAACTTATATAGAATAGTGCTGCATATATGTTCATGTACCATTATCAAATATATGCTTGCACAAATTCGAAAAAATGTACTTATATGCATACATTTATACACATATGTATTATTGGCATGTGCATGATCTTGTGCGAAGAAAATTATTCCTTCTCTGCTCTTGTAAGTATATTTTACTTCATTCAAATTATATATTTTGTGAAAATATACTCCGAACATAAGCATGAGGAAAGATAAAGTGTAAGACAAAACATTGTGACCTCTTTCATGATTGGATTTTTGTTCAGTACGTGCCCTCTGAACTACTCTTAGCCGACTTTCACATCTGCTGAAAGGAGATTGGGAATCGGGGTAAGAAAGAATGTTTTCAACTGATCACTGAATTGATTGACATTCGGACATCTGACCCAATACAGCTTAAATCCGGGGTCAAACCATCGGAAATAATCGACAAAGGTCTTTGTAGGCCTCAATCATTGAACAATTTCACATAATTCCTACCAAACCTCCGATAAAGATTGCAAGCAGTTTTTTGATTGAATAAGTCAGTACGTTTTTTGACCCGATTATTTATTCCTTTTTTGCGGTTTCTTACAATTGTTTACGATTAAAACTGCAGAAATTCGTTGCAAAACTAAGAACAAACTATAGATAATATTATTGATTTGATATTTGTGTTCAAAATTAATTATACTGGTTGACCGTACTTCACGTAATAAAAGAATAAATAATAAAAGAATGTTTAAAGGATTGATTTGAATTACTACGAGCCAGAAACGTTCTCGTTGTTAAATTTGCATTGCAGTCAGTGTTTTTAACCTGTGTTCAGGAGAGTAAGAAATGGGACTTAGTGTCACTGCGAGGGTCGTCTTGTTGCTCCTTTCTGTACTGTCTAATAACTGACGTGAATTTACGGATTAAATCAGTTTATGACAATGTAAAAAAACTTGCACTTAAGAGGAAATTAGAAGGCCATCTAAAAGTAATACATGTAGAATCATATTCTGGATTTTTCCCTTACGCTGATGAAGGCGATTAGTCGTAAACGTTTCCAATTTGTTTCATGTTCAATTGCTGGCTGTTTACTAGTCAAAATTGCGCTAAAGAATATTCTCTTGTGTTTGATAATCATGAAACTAATCATACGATGATTTTTTTTTTGAAATTCATATTAATCAAACTATAAAAGACTAAACTAATTTTGCATCTCTTGCTCTGGATTTGTCAGTTTCACATGATATATTAATGCATCATAATAGTTTTTATACCCAAAACAACTGTACAAACCATGGTCCCAGAAAGAAAAAAAGTTTACAAATATGTTTATTGTCATTGTTTCAATAAAAGAATATTGATTGAATGCACACGTGCACAAGGTCCATTCACCCATGTCTTTTTGAAAGTTTTTCTGTGAATCCTATGCACAAATATTCATGAATTTAATCACTAAGTGGTAAAATCAGACAGATTGAGATGCATTACGATCTTTTATTTTTCCCTAGGTATGTTTCAATATTTACACATGAAGCAACATTTCACAATTCAAAATGATAATGAGAATAGAATAAAATCTTAGAGTAGAATCAATTTTTGAAAAATTATCCAGGAAAATATTTCATCCTAATTATTCAAAGGAGAAAGTAGGAGTCAGAATGAAAGGGGAAAAACAAGAGAGTGAAAAAACAAATTGAATGACTTGTATCTTCTCAGTTTACTCTCAGCTATCAATATGTCAACATATCGCAACCACAAAAGCAAGACTTGTAGTGTGTTCATGACTCTTGTAGATTTGCATCAGATTAAATCACAATACTGGTTGGTGGAACACTGTGGAGCAAATTGAATAGAAATTCTGTTGATTGATAAAAAAAAAGTGTAATATTAATGTAATCAATTGATAAGATAAAAACTTATTCAAGGAGTGTAAAAATTCCTTATCCCAAAGTACTAAGAAATGGTTTAGAAGATTTACGTG
>OY735224.1:10847980-11010480 GCA_963457665.1 Thysanoteuthis rhombus
ACAGAAAAAGGAATAATGGGGCTTCTTTTTCTTCTAATTATGAATTTGGACAATTTTACAAGTGTCGTATATTTTGGCTCCGTTCAAATGAATATGCATCTCTTTATCTTATGTATATATATATATATATATATATATATATATATTTATATATATATGTGTGTGTGTTTGTTTACTATGATGTTTTAGCATAACATTAAGTATACTATGTCATTATCATTTCGCTGCTAAAACAGGTTTTTGTGAGATTTTCTCAATTTCTTATTTATCAGCAACGAAATCTACTATCTGAAAAGTATTTGTCATTGTGTTGGAAAAGAACAGCCGGGAAAGATGGAAAGAATGATTTAAGAAAAATCACGTTTATGTATAAGCTCTAGCAATCATGATTAAACTAAAGTTTACGTTCTCAACTTAATACGTATTCCTGTAAAAATCATGCTTTTGTTTTGACTATTTCACCAGCCCCGATGTCATCAAGTTTTCTCCATCGCAACTCTAGGAATTGTGAGATCTAATTTCAATTCTGATATCAAATGAAATATTGACCATCCAAACTTTTGTTTTTTGTTTTTAGAAATGATTGTAATTGATCAAGTGTCAGCTTTTGGCACAATTCACCACATAACAACATATTGGCTAGAATAATGCTGACTCTAATGGGACGTTGACTAAACCTAATGTCACAGGGTTTTACGCATGAACTGAAGTGTGATGAAATTCAATCTGAATAATAAAAACGGAGAAGAAACCCCTAATGAGAATGACAATAATTCAATAATACTTAATGGAAGCTTTTTTTGCTTAAAACAAATGTTTTATCGGGTGTCTCCCTTGTATGACCTTAACACAATTTTTCCTCTCCTCATATACCTTACGAGGTTTCACTTTGTCATGATTTTAAAGAAGACTTATGAATAGACACATTCGCATCCAAGCATTTTTCTGCCGGATTCTGATTGATACTTTCTTTTATCAAAATGCTGTGGGCAGTCATTCCATTCAAAGGAAAATCAAAACTATTCAAATAAGGAAGGAGGCAGTTATCAAAATCGATTCTGTTCTATCATGTTTTCACTTGTGTTTCCGTGCAACATAGGTGAAATAGATACGTAAATTTCAATGTGTTTCCTTGTATACATACATAAACACCAAACAATACATTTGTATACATAAAAACAAGCAGCCAAACATCACACGCGCATACATTCATACAAATTGATAGATACACAAGAGAAATGTTTTTACATATTATTCATTACCAAACGTTGATGCTGAACGTGATTGCAGAAGTTAAATGAAGTTTGTATATTCTTGTCGAGTTGATATTCCACAAAGTTTTCACACATTCACATGCAGAGATATATATATAAATGTGCGTGTGTGTGTAAACTCTCTCATCTATGCATATGGATTTGACTTTATAACAATCAATTGGCACTGAGATATATTTTATATATAAACTCTGACTTTGTTACATGCCAAAATAATTGACCATACATGACATCATTGCATCGATTTAATATTGAAATTTTCCGCTTTAGGTGAGTGACATTATCTTTGAAAATCATTCATATATATACTTTCTCTTCAGAAGAAAAAGTCACTAACTTAGCTCTAAATCTAATAAAAGCAGGCCATTCTATTTTGATCATTAACCGAAGACAAATTGGAGTATTGTATTCACATTCGTTAATCAAATGGGGGAAAAATGTGAATCTCTTTTTTGCCATTTAATTCAAGCGAGTATATTGAATATTATTGGCATTAACGAGGAGAAGTGGGGTCTGCCAGTCAATATGACAGACTGGGCAGTAAACAACAAAAATCAAAACAAAATCTAAAAATTACAGGAAAATATTGCTAATGAATTGTAGGAGTGATAGAACAACTCGATGTGATGCCTATGACGGATGGATCATTTGGATTGATGAGAAAAACACTTGAGCGAGAATCAAACTAAGTGGAAGTTTAAGGAATAACTAAGACTGTCCACGCAATGATAGTGTTGATGTTTGGTAATGATTAAGGTTGTTAGTATTTGAAGAGATTTTAGGTCACTCATTCTCCAAACTATAACCACCAGACATGTATTGCACAATATTGCTGCTTACCAGTAGACATAATTTATCGCTGTATAGCTTTGTGATGTACAAGTATTTTATTTTTTTTCATTTAGGGGAAAACAACTTTCAATCTCCAAAATGAAAATGTGAGTAGAAAATATATGGTATGGAGTTAAAAGAGATTAGTCAGTAACAGAAAGTGACATAGAATATACTTTAATAATCTAAAAATATTGGCGTCGGATATTACATTCACCATTTTTATCAATTAAGTAATATTGATGTTGATGATGCCTTTTCTCTGTGTTTAATGCAATCCAGACTATTCGTGGAATAGCCACCATGGGAAAGTTTTTCCCAAAATACAAGCGTTCACAACCAGGACACAAAAGAAAGTAATGTCTGCACATTCCTTAAAATACTATAATTACTATTCATATCCATAAGAATAATTATTAGTATAATGGTTTTATCATGATGCAGAGTTTCTAATTGTTTAATTGGAAATGAGTCCTGGAAATGGAGAAAGTATCACAGGCAAAAATTTGTTAGACTCTGGAATCTATTTTTCTCAACATTATAATAATTCTTTTCTTTTAGACCCCATCATTCACAGCCACTCATGTATATCACAGAAAATGATTTCTCTCAACCAAGTAAATTTTTTCCAATAATGTTATTTATTTCCCTTAACATTGCAGCCCATTTAAAAAGAGTATCCATTGCTGTTTATATACTTGAACAACAAACGGAACTTAGAAGTTCGAAGTATAGAATATATTAAACCCAACTAAATACATTTGCAACCCAAGAGATAAATTAGTAGAATATTTAGAAGCATGTTCATTTTTACTGACATATTACCCCAAACGCGATCCTTTACTTAGGGGAAAACATTTTAGCTATAAAAATGATCTCATGCATATGCCGTACTTGAGCATCCATTCATTTCTGATATCTCAGCTTTTCAGTGGGAAAAACTGACTTGGTAATTGAAAAGTCACATATCTACTTCGAGATGAATGGAAATTTATTCCAGCATCAATATTGAATAATTTATGCGTAATCTTCATGATAGCTTTTAACATTTGAATAGTTTGAATACAAGTAGTCAAAAATACAGTTTCATACCTTTTTTAGAAACTTTTTACAAGGGAAAAACATAAGGAAAACATTTTACACTCACTGTAATTACAATAAACATAGCAATTCTGTGTGTCTATTACCTTTTTTTCTTTTCTATATTCATGCAAAATGACAAGAAGATTCAATGGATATCCGTAGAATCACTTTTTTAAGGATTTCCTATGTACACTTCCTGGGTAATTTCGAAATCTGATTTAATAAATAAGCTTTTAGCATGTTATTCATAAACATCTGATTTCTTTGGTCATTTATCATGCAATGAATCGAAGGAGAATCAATAATTTACGATATTGGCGACTTTGAACATTTTTTTTTTGTTTTCAAAAACATATCTGCATCAGCAAGTTTTCATGTGATTCAATATAACTTTCAAAATCTTTTTATTTAATTATTTCTCATAAATCCAATTAGAATCATGATTGCAACATTTTTTCCACTTTCTCTTAACAGAAATTGTCGCTTTCCCTGTCTAATGCTGTTGGTAATTAAAAGTTTACTTTGTGAGTTTGTTGATACTCTCGCAATAGCCAGATGTATAAAAAACGTGACCAACAGATAGTCACATTCAGAGCATGAACATGGAACTGGAACAAAAAATGACCCTCAAACTGAGAACCCAACCCAATCTCACATGGAGAGATCATAAGACATCAGAGTATATCAAAGAAAATACAAAAGTCGATCACACGATAGAAACTGTCGAAATCAAAGTGCAATTTTTCTGACAGGTTTCAAGAATGTCAGATAACTGTCGGACAATGTATCTCACAACGGTAATACCGAAAGTTCAGGTGCAAGATTGTGGCCCACAGAAAGTAAATAGTGACGAGCAAGATAAACGAAAGAAGCACAGAATTTGCAATGCCCATGATAGAAAGATCTGGCGAAACTTGGGTAAAAGTTATGTCTACTGACGGACGCTAACAAACTGATGATGATGTTGATGATCAACAACTGTTCAATAATAAGAAAAATTAAAAACTAGTCAAAAATGATCTACACTTATGATCACATATGCAGCTGATGCTGTGTCATCAATATATACAATATCATAAAAGATGTTCCAATGAATGTACAATCGGTGCTTAAATCATTCATGAATTGAAACCTCCCTTCAAATCGTTATAATCCGTTGCATGCTTACTGAATCATATCTCTCATAACTATACAGCTTGTAAAACTGCAAAAACCAATTTGTGTCTGACGTAATCTCATGTGTCTTGTGTAATTTCGTACGTCAACCAACTCCTGATACCTGAACATCAATTGCTATTCACATCATTAAGCTTGCTGTAATCCGTCCAATGTGTTCTTTAAAGGAGGAAATGTTTTCATTATAAATCTAATAATTAAACTGAAAGGTACACATGACTGAAAGAGGTTAAAGATTCATTGTCATAGATGTTCGGTGAAAGAACTGATGCATTTAATAAGTACAGTTCGTATCTTTATCAACGAATACGATATTGGCATGATTTTGAGCCAATACATTCCCTCCAATCCCTTTTAGACCATCATGGTTTCAGTTCTCCTAGTAATGTATCCTAATTCTAACCCTACAATTCAATACATTCCGATCCCATGCATCTATCTACTCACAACTGTCCCAATTTTAACTGCACACTCATCTGCATTATTTGGCTATTATTTAAACAACACCCATCATTTTGCAATCAACTCGGTGGAGTCGTTTCACTATCCATTTAACCTGAAGTCGATGACTTGACTTTTAAGTCAACCTAAACGAGTATTTCAGCTAGCATTCATTCCCATGCTGATGTCCTTTCCCAATAGCATGTGATAACAGACACAAAAAAAAGTTAATACTTTTCTTTGAAATTTTTTCATTTAGTCAGGATACAAGGATTGATGGAATAATCTCGGTTAGATACAACGGTTCATGAAGAGAAACGCAAAAAACAGTTATTACTAAGATAGACAGTGGTTCAATCGTTGAACTGAAAGGCACATTGATGATTTTTTTAGACGATGTAAAATATTCTTATAAGTTTCATTTATTGCGAGAAAAAATTCAAAAGCTTACAAATTATGTAAAAATCTTCACGGAAGCTAATGTGTATTATTCATATTAATGTATGTCACTCCATCATTCAATCAATATGTTATATGAATACCAATAATTTTGTGACGGTCAATAATGCTGTACAGAAAAAAGGGATGGATGATTATCGATTCCTGGTTATATTCTACTGTACATGAAATTGCTATAGAGTGATCCTCTTAGTCTGGAAAGATGGATAATTCAGTACATTGCTTGAAACGAGATAACATAATGTTGTCGTATGTACAAAAGTATACTCAACTATGAACAGCACAAGGCAAAAGTTATGTACTAGTATTAAGTCCTCCTGAAAATCATAGGTGTAGATGGATATATTTATCGTTGAATGTTGATAAAGTTAGAAAAAATTGATAACCTATCTGCTGAAAATCATTCAATAAGAATATAGAGATATTGAAATCAAATTTGGCAATGTGTTTAGATGTTACAAGAATTTCAAATACCATCCGTGGCTTGCAGATACAAACCATGAAATCGGACAAAACAAAGGACCAACTGAGAATCGCACTGACAGTCTTTGAAAGGGGAAAGTCAGAATAATTCGTCAATAAAAAAAATGTCCGGACATTTGAAGGAGAAAAAATTAAATGAAGTACGAAAAGACCAGATGTGAGATGGACGTATATATCCACTGGTGTGAAATGACTGAGGATAACATAATCGTTAGTGTCATCAGAGGAAGTAAAGAGGCCTTTGACTAGGTATCAAGTAAAAATGGCTGATTATCTATCCATCAATCTATCCATCTATCCATCTATCCATCTATCTATCTATCTATCAATAAAACAAACAAACAGTATTTTTCAGTTAACTGGTCTCTGGTCAACATAGCATGAGTCACAAGAATGAAATCCTGATACTCCTTACATCGAACCTAATTTTGGAGAATTTTATTTTTGCCCGTCGAAAACTTCAACTAATGACAGGGAGATATAACAATGTAATATTTTGAAAAACAATCTGTACTTCAACGAAGCAAGAATGGAAAAGAAACGACGAAGCTGTGATACTGGAACTCCCTTTGAATGCTCGATCTTTCCATGAAAATACTGCTGAGAAACATGCTTGTTCCTTTATTGGTTGATTTTGATGAAATTTGCATACGTATGTATGTATGTACTTGGGTTTGTATGTAAAGAATAGGGCATATTAATAAATACTTCTTTCAGATAATGTTGTCAATATATGTAGTGTTTTTTCATACAATCTTCAAAAATATATTTCGAGCATAACTTATTTTGAACACATTGATGTGTCTTGTTTAACTGCAATAGCCCTCAGGGAAGTATCTTTAATATCGTTTTCATTAAAACCAATTCCAAAAATATGCTTCTATGTTGAATTTTTTCTTCCTTTTCTCAATTCCAGTTTTCTTTTTCATTTTTGCAAGGAAGAGTGAAGCTCATTATATCCCATGATGGATTAGGTTGGCCTATGCATGCAAAGTATAAATACATATATACATGCAAGTATTTTTTCCAAAAAACACTCAAGTGCCCAAGCAACTCATTTTTGCAGTTTTGATCTATTGGGAGTGAAAAACAAGTCTGATAGGGAACACGTGTATACAAGTCAAATGGCTCATTTATTTCCTTTAGGATTCAGTATTGCATAAATGTTTTGTATTTGCACCTGAATGGGGGTTGAACAAATAATGCTGAGGCATAAAAAAAAGATGTAACCCAAAAAAAGTTGTTTTGGATGAATGTTGGATACCAACGAAGTCATAATACCACTCTTTTTTTCGGGTTATGTAGTGTAAAAACGTTTTGCTAAGTTGGAGGGAAAAATGTGAGGAGAGAGAGAGAGAGAGAGACTAGTGATGCAAGTGGTTCATATAGAAAACAATAATGAATGTTGATGTCATTGTCAAAAATCATCGCTGTTCTGACCATAAACGTGATTTGGCATTTCTGCTTTTCCTGCTCTTCGTTTATGACATCAGTAAAAAACAGGATTCTTCCTAAAATGTTTCAAACTTGAGCAGTTGCCTGAATAAGTGCACTCCATCTAACAAACAAAAATCTCTATATCATTTATTTTCATACTTGGCATATTGTAATTCATACTCATTTGATATTTCGACAACGATTAACCTTCATTTTCATTGAAGTTGTCATTTTTAAAAAAAAAGGTAACATTTTGTAATACTCCAGTTTGTGGAATAAAAGATAATTACTTAATAGATAATGCCAATAAAAGTTGAATGTTTACTTAGCTGTATCATCCTCATAGTTTGTGGGAAACGTCCTGTTGGATCCAAACATATTTCCTCGATTTAAAAAGACGGGCATTTGAATCGTAATGAATGTTGATCATATGCTTCTGATCTGTGGCCTTTGTTTATTGTTGAAAATGATATTGTTGATCAAATTAAAGTAAAATTACAAAAAAAATTCGGGATGTGATTCTCTCGTAGCGTCCGTCTCTGTTTTATTCCACATGCAAGACAAATCTCCCAAGCAATTGCTAGAGAGGTCATTTCTTAGAGGAAGGATTGACGGCTATTTCTTACAACTGGACATTGCTGTAAGGCCATTTTCAATGGGGTTTAATTGTCTATTGTTTCCCTGTTGTCGTTCTTTCTCTCTGTTCACTTTGGTGTTTGCTTTTTTTTCACTTGCGCTTTTTATCGTTTATTCTTCGTATCTTCGGGTTTCTACTTACTTCTTTGCCTTTTATCTTTTTCATCAATCATCATCACTCTTTCCCAACCACTCCTTCCTCTATTCTATTTTTCTCTTTTTTTTTTGAAAAAAACTTTTTTTTTTCACAATTCATTTGTTAATTTATTTTTTCTCTCAATCCATCGATGTATTCTTCCAAATTGTTTTAATTTTTCTTTCCCGTAGACATTTGTCTTTCATTTATCAACGTATGCTTTTCTTTTTGCCGTTTACTTGTTTCTTATTTACATTTACTGTTCAGTTCAACCCATTTCCATCTCATGTACTTTTTTCTAAGCGCTGACCATAACTCTTCCCATCTACAATGGAGCTGTTAACCCTGTCGAATCCTATCAAAGAACTCATACGTTTCCTTCACATTTGTATTTTCACCGTCCTTTTGTCATGACTCTTCCCCTCGTTAATAGTACTTCCTACCCACTTTAAACCAACAGAAAAGCTATGGCCTCAATCAGTTTGCTCGTTGACCTATCATTCTAAAAAAATATTTACTTCGAGCTAATTACTCAGCCACATGGAGAACAACACTCCTGTGTTTATTGATATTTTCTCTCCTCAACATTCTAAAAGATCTATCAAGGTAGAGTGCAATTGACCTATCAGTTAACTTTACGGAGGATCGAACCCATAAATAACGACTAATGCAGGCTTGGTTTGCAGCAAACAAACTCTCGAGATTAAGTCATCATTTCCTTTCCTTTTATTCATTTGAATTCGCTCATTTATTCTTTTTTCCTTTCAAAACTCTTTTCTCCTTGAACATTATTTCTTAATATTTCTTTTTGAATGCCTCCGCCTCTCATTTTCTCATTCTTTCTTTAAACTGAACTTGACATATTGTCCTCATTTTTCATTTCCCTTCCCTTCATTGTTTTTGTGTTCCAATTCCTTCTTTTCCCTTCTCTTCGTATTCTTTTTCCTATCCTTCTTTTTTCCCCCATTCACCGAACACTTATTCTTATTCATTTATAAAATGAAATCATTTCACATTATATATTAAACTTGCTCAGACCTCGATTTGCAGTAAGTCAAATTTCGAGTGTCAGAATGATGTTTCTCACAAAATGGAGGTCATCCTGTCAATTTTGCTTCACCGATATTTATTAGATGACAAAAAACTTTGAATTTAAGACACATATGTGCATATCAAATGCACATCTGTCAGTCTCAGTTTACACTGAGCTCCTTTTTTTTGTATCCTCTTCGGCATGGAATAAAGTGTAGTATTTATCTACAGCAGATCCCAAAGCACCATTACTGACATTTCCATGCCAAATAGGACAGATTTCATGTGTGTCAAAGACCAAGTGGGCCGGTGCATTGCTACGCATTGGTCCTTCGGCTTTCTTACTTTTACTCAGCCCAGATTCGGGGGATTCATTACCCCGAGGTAGCACTGTCTCATTGCACTTGAAAGAACGGGTCGGATGGCCCAGATTCTCCCATGACAGCAGTAGCTTTGGAAACCAATGTCACGTTATGGGATTCTCCTTTTTCCCTCATAAAGCCCTGACATTCTGCCGCATTTTACTCTGGTGGGGTAGTAAATAAAGAGATGTACTGGGGTAAAACTGTCCCATTGCACTTATAAGGACAGGTCAAGCTCAACCTCACGCTTTTTTGACTGTGATTGAGGGGTGTCACCTATTTTTGATATTTTCATCCGGTGGGGGAGTTAATTAATAGCACACCTACACTTGCACACACACACACACAAACACACACTCATATTCCCGTAGGCTTACAGTTTTTATGTAAAAATCGAAGTAAAAAGTGATATAAATCATACACTACCCTAATGTATCAGCAAGACATATTGCAAAGGAATATAGATGAATAAACAACGATTATATACAGTTAAAAAATATGAAAACAAATTAACAAAAATTCTTTTATTTCTAATACTGCTATGAGATATATATATTCATTATTATTACTAGTTATACTTGCAATATTACTAGTCGCAGAATTGATACCTACTTTGAATATGATTGATGGCAAAGGTAAACACATGGGATAACTTTTAAAACTACTTATTTACGATTCAAAACGGTGATTGTACTGTTCAGAGCTTTCCAAGCATTAAGTTAATTGATATCGTATCGATTATTACCATTCATTATAACCCGACTTCCTCAAAGTGACTCAAAGGGAACTCCCTCTTTCACACGCAAAAAAGCATCTTGTGGCAGGAGAAATGGCAAATTGTCAAGTTGTCGAAATATAATGGATATCATTTTTTTTTCAATTATATACGTTGAGGACAAACGAAGGAGAAAGTGAATGAGAAAGAATGAGTGAATGAGAGAGACGGAGATTGATTGAAGGAGAGAAAAGGTGAATATGAGAGAGAGAGAGAGAGAGAGAGACAGTTGATAAGCTATGAAAAGGAGAGAGAAGGTATATAAGATTAAAGATGAGGGAGACCGAACATTGGAAAAGGAAACAGACACATGAATGATATTGAGTAAAAAACAAAAAGAAGAAAAATATTCAGAATCAAGCAAATAAGAAAAATAAAAGTATTGATTTGAAAAAATGAAATCATAAATCGTACAGATAATGATCAGGAGTCACTAAACTGATGAATGTTTAATATAACTGTTTTTTATATATATTTTAAGTAAAAATACATTTTTATCGACGATTTCTTAATGTTTGGTTTACTGATACATTATGATAATCACACCAAAGTTAGTTTTGATTCATTTCCGAGAGTTTCATTTTGTTCCGATTACAAATCGTGATGGATTTTGTAGCTTCCCATCATTTTGTTCCTTCAGATTCTATTCGAAATCCTTGAATGGAACAAAACAACGCCTTAAACTGCATTTGTACTCGTAACTCATTTATTCGTACACAAATTGGGAACAAGAAGATATCAAAGACTCCACGAATCTGCAATGTGTGTGGTTATAGATAAAAGAACACATGGAAAGGGAAAAGAAGGAAAAGGAGCGCAAGAAAGGCACACAGAAATCAAATGGGTAAAAATCAGATAATTAAAGAAAAAAAAAATTTCGATGAAAAAGTGTAACATGGAAGTTCAAGTATAAGATGATTAAGGTGCTGCCAAGGACCCCACAAGGCTCGACAACTTAAAACATGTTTCCAAGAAGTTTACATCTAGCAACCCTGAAATGGATGCAACCAATAATTTAGAGAGACTACGAAAAACAAGACATGAGGAATTCAGGGTTCATGAGTTATACATGGTAATATGTAAAGTAAGTCTAATATAGGTTGTTCAAATGTCAACATAATCTTATTCTATCTTTTTTTTTTGTTCAAAACAAATAAAGACTTTTGACGAATTGTATGCATGAATTAAATGTTTAGGAATTTTGTAATTCTTATTCTTCAAATTCAACTATAAAATGCATCAGTGGCAATCTTCAAAATACAAACCATCTTATCCATAATTCATTTGCCGAGCCAACAATCGATGCAATCCTTCCTAACATCAGTAAGCGTATCAGATGAGATATTTGGACAACGATGTTCAATTCTTGCCCTGGTATTCATAAAGGTCTTTGCTCGTGCTACATAATCTGTTGCTGTTGATGTAATGCCTCGAAAAGAGACAATCATAACAATTTCCGAGCCGTAACTTCTTATATTTGTGTCATCACCTTGATAATGGTGATAGATGCAATGCTTAAGCATCCAAACACTCAAGTTATCGATTGGTATTGATTTCAAAGAGATTAGATAGAAACCTGAAAAGGGAAAAAATGATGAAAAATCCATAACCACTATCAGATACCCTGTATATAATTATCTAGGATGAATGTTGAGTGACTGGATATGTCAGCCGATCACAATTGTCTTTTGCCATCCACTCATTATTAATGGAAACTCAACCAAAAGTCAAATGGCGTTCTACAAAGCATTAACTGTATCTATTCTCATGTGAAAGTTCCTGACCAAAACAACGGCAGTGTAACAAATCCTGGGTATGTGCATATGTGTGCAGAAATAAGTGTTAGAATGAGATGCATTTTAAAGTTTGTCCTGAGGTCACCAGGTTGCACAGATTATTAGAATCGCCTATGGAATTATCCGTCTTTTATCTACATACCCCAATTCTATCCGTTTCCTCTTTTTCTTCGATTATCTTCCTGTAAATATAAAGATACTTTTTTTGTTATTTTGTACCAACCATGATAGCTCAGTGATAGAATGCTGACTAACGATTCAGTGAACTGCCGTTTAATCAACTGCCGAGTCATGCAAACCCTCTTCCATACATTATCTAATGCCACTCTAGTGAGAACTCATCAGACGGGCTTGGATTTAGATACGACGAGAAACACGGTGAATACAATGTTTTTCGTGAGATCACAAATTTCACGCAAGTTCAAGCCTAGGCAATACTTGAATAAGTGGCCAGCTGCTGTAAAAGGGACTAAGCTTTAACTGCCCTGGCACATTGGCTTTTCTTGATAGTATTAATAAGGTGCACAGACTAACAAATTACATGTATTGATTGATATCTTTATTATAATATACTGATCTATTAAAACTGCAGTTCTTGTCCATTTCCATAACACTACGATGTTCTATCCATTTTTGGCCTTCTTCAGTTGTTTCATGTTTCGTGTAAGGTTCTGGGAATTTCAAACCAAACACGGACTGCGTAAGATTTGAAGGTATCTCCTCCGTGATGGCCACGACGAGTCTGATAAATGTTCGGGTAGGTTCATGACCAACGACAAGCTAAAAGGCTGATGATGGAAGGACGCCTGATGAGCCCATGACTATCCAATATTGCCCCTTTTTTCAGAACTCCCAGCTGGCCATTCAGTGTATCCCTGCTACTGGTCAAGTTCAGCCTCACACGCAGGGATCATGAAACAGCAAAACATATTAGAGAAAAAACAACAATAAAAGCAGGAGTCTGATGTATCAAGGAAGCCAATGACAGACAGGTCAGGGGAATGTTTAGAAAGGTCTATGACCAGTACGCTAAAAGACGAATGATAGTGAATGATGATGATGATGAACTAATGGTGTATAATGAGCTATAATGCAAAATGAAACTTTGAAAAATTCTGTGGCACGATGGCAAGAGCTGTCCCCAGAGATTATACAAACCACATTAGAAGAAATTTCATATCAGTTCATCCTCCTTTGAGTATTTGTCTTGGTGATGTTGCTTTACATCCCCCTTTCCCCAAACTAGAGAGGATACAGTATTCCTGTTCCCAAGACAGACATAGAAATATCTTGAGAAAGAACTCAAATTTAATTTACTCTTCTTCTTGAATACAGCCAGAAGAAGGTAGATGACTTCTTCAGCTTGAGTAGGACTTACTCTCCTCTGCTTTGCATCGATATACTTGTATAAAATCAAATGTGATGGTGAAAACACCAAATGCAAGTTGATAGATTGAGTAATTCTTTTTCTTATACAACTATTTATGGTACAAACAAAAATCTAGAATCCAATTTCTTTCTTTAAGTGATTTGGAATAGAGTTGAATTATGTTTATTCTCCGTCAATTTAAAGAAAAGATTTCACTTTCTGTATCAAATTGTTTTTATAATAGACTTATATGGATAGTACAAGAATGAAATATTCTGTTTTGTTTTGTTTTTCATCGATGTAGACATCAAAATTGAAATAAAGATTGATATTTCCTTTCTGGATTAGATTATGTAGCATTTTCCTTGTTTTTATGTACATGCTTAGGTCAAAATCACTTTCATATCAAGGTGCTATAGGTGCAGATATAAATGTGCGTAGCGTCTATTCTTTATATGACTTTATCTATGATAGAAAAAAATGTAAAATTGAATCTCTTCCTTGAAACTAAAGTTGTCAGGGTAGAGTCACATTGAGACTACTCACTGATGGATGAGGGGTTCAAATCCTATGCGACGTGTATTACCCTTACCCACATTCGTGGTCGGCTTTTCAACTTGCTTAGCAGGTAACATAGATATATTTTCTAAAATTATCACACGCAAGCACATACATTCTGAATTGATAAATAACATTTTGACATATCTAGACCTCATTTCAGCATGCAATCTTCACCAATTTTTTAAAGACTAATTTCCAAACTGCCAAAGTCTGAAGAAATTGACTGATAGATTTTCCCGTACCATATCTATTTATCTTACTATTTATCTCTGTGTTTGTGTCTGTGAGGATGTTTGTGTACTTGCCATCTTTAATGGATCATTTTGAAGTCAACTATATAAGTAACAACATTTGACTGCCAATGTTTCTGGTGTTACGTTAGTTTCAGGGGAGAGGTTTATCTACGTCTCTATTTACTATTGTTCTTCACGTTTGATCACTATGTAAGACACTATGTTTCGTCAAAGGTCTTAGTTAAGGACAAGAAATCGTGAGAAGCGTATTCATGTATTTGTTCAAGGCGTTAGTGCGAGCTGAACAACAAATACTTTCGGTAAAATGTGAACCAGATCTGCTGATTCCATTTTTGTGCCAATAGTCATTCCAATATTTCTTTTATATAAAGCTGTAACTTCCACGTAATGCTTTGTACTCTAGTGTTATTTTTCGATCTTTTACTTATAAAAGGAAGTGCTTACCCGTCCTTTTTATATCCCTGGCCATCTCAAATCCTCTATACTGTGAATTTGCGATGGATATAACGATCAAACACACTGGAAAACAAGTGGTCCACATGGAATACTTAGTAATGAATGCATTTTCAGATGTTTCCGTAGATCTTTGCAAACTTTCAAAACAAAATAAGACCAGATACACTTTTTCATGACAACAGCTTTGACAAGAGCACTTGTATCTTCCCGAGGAACAATGCATTCGGGCAATATAAACAATCTGTGGAAAAATTATTCCGATTGCCAACAATCTTTACCGACTGAGCATTTATTGGATGAGTCGAGCCAACGAATTCGCTCTGATGAAACTCTGTCACGTTACCTGCAGCAGTTATGGTACAAGCTATTAATATCAAAGCACCATATCCTACAAAAGGGTGTGTATGTTTTGCTGAGCCCGTATCTAATCGGATGACAACTGTTTTGCAGGCCAACAGTGGTCAGGCAGGAGGGGATGATGTCTTCTATTCTCCATATAGCTGCAAATTGAGCGACACCGAAGGATAAAAGGTTTGTAGCAAACTAACTTCTGGATTCTAAAGGGAATGGTTAGAAGCAGCATTTTGAATGCAAGCAAGATTTGCGTGGATGGATTGATATTGAAGTATATAAATCTTTATGTTGAGGTATAGATTTTGAAATAGATAATTCTGTTCCTGCAGCTTCTTTCATATTTATGCATTTGTTTTGACAAAGAAATGTGTAACTCTTTTATTTTATCGAATTTATGGGGCATTCAATGCTTCGGGTGCTGTGATATTCCCTGGAAATCTTCCTCTGAAGTGTCTTTCTATTCAGTTTTGAATAATTTTATTGCTAATGATCAACTCTCCTTACTAATCTGCAGAATTTATCGATAGAATCTTTCACACTTGCAAACAAATGAATCATTTCCCTTCCTCCAACATCAAATAATCTTTATTGGAAATGACATGAAATACGACACTAAAAAAGGAAAAGTTTCACAGGGAGAAGAATAATCCAGCCAAAAGATACAAGGTTAACGAGAGGAGTAAACGAAATAAAAAAAAATATTTGAAACGGAGACGAAGTGAGAAATAGGATGGAGGAGATATGGGAGAAAACCATATATATATATATATATATATATATATATATATATATATATATGAATGAAACAAAAAATTTTCGAATGACATCTCATGAAAAGTTTGAAATAACACTAGAAATATCCATAAACGTTGAATCTTTGTTCATCTCTTTTTTTCAAATCTTTTATTCTATCAAATGCATTTGCCGTTATTCTTCTTTTTACATCATTGTGTTATTATTATCCATAATGTTGAAAGAATATTGCACATCTACTGTTATCCACATTTATTTTGGCATTTCCCATTTCTCTTTGTAGTTAACAAAAGCAAATCACTATAAACAGTTGTTTTTTGTTGTTGTTTTTTTTGTTTCCTTTCTCGTTCAGAGATTACTTGATCATTTTTATCTTTCCAAGTTAGTTTTATCAGAAAAGTTGTATTTGATTCACTTACTTAAAGACTATTTGACATTCATGGCAATTTCTTTAATTAATGTCTTTCTGATTTTCCATTGATCATTATTATTATTATCATTATTATTATTATTATCATTATAAAGAAGAAGCTTCATCGATGCTCTTCCAGAGTGAATTTCACAATGCCATTGAATTAAACATATGATAAACACACTCGGCATGTAAGACTCATTTCATTAACTGACTTCCTATAAATCTGTCTTATTGATGCTCTGTGCATTTTTATATAAAAGTAATATAGATTCATTACCGTAGAGAAATAATGGACAATGTGTCCCTTCAATGAAATGTCATTAATGTCGAGAGAATTTTTCATATTACCGTATCTTACTGGCACTCAATTGACCAATGAATCAAGGAGTCTTTTCGATTGGGGTTATAATCAACGGAAGAAAGGCATGTAGTAAGAAAAAATCCATTTTTTTTCATGATTCCTAGCTAGGAGAGCCAGAGGATCGATAGCCTCTTTGATTGTATTTTTGAACATGTGTAACTATTGATTTCCCATATACGAAGATGAGGGTGAGCAACATTGGTTGATGATCCCCACCCACTCTCAGCGTCTGAGATTTTCAGATGCTCAACCATTTAGAAACTGACCAGAGTCGTCGTGGTCTTCATTTGGAGTCTGTAAAAGAGCAGATATTTCAAATGAAATTTTGTCAGGACCTTGTTCATTGTTTGAAATGCTTTTCCATGATCAAATTCTTGTAGAAGCAACTGATATCTTTACATAAGTTTCAATAATATAGCTGGGGATGAGACTAATAAATCAAAGTTTGAGCACCCTTTAGCAACCATATGGATAGTGGTGAGTCTGAGCATCGGTTCAAATGTGATATATCCAGTGTTTCATGAGAAGTTGATACTGAAAATAATTCACATCCTTGAGCAGACATTTGGATACTACCCATATTATTTGAGATACATCCAATATGCATCCACACGTTCCAGCAACTGTATGTATGTATGTATGTATGTATGTACGTACGTACGTACGTTCTTGGTATAAAATGTATTCGTTGCATTCCAACATATTTTTTTCACCGTGCTTATACATTTTCAGGATTGTGTGTATTTGGTCCAAACATCAATATCAACATATATGCTATGTTAGCGTTGATTATGTAAATGGTTAACTCAGTTTTCTCACACGCAAGCATCTAATGCTGTCTTGATATGATGTTGAAATACCGAGTGAAACTAGTTCTTCCATTCTTTATAGTTATTTTGGGTTGAGTGAAAAATCGAAAGTTTGCTAATCTAAAAAATCATGTGGCCTTTCAGGGACATAGACATATCTTTTTCACGCGATCCCTCGTGTCAATACGTCCATTCTGTGTCTATTTATTCTTTACTGATTACCTTTGAATGAACACAAAGATACATTTTTATATCAATAACTCCATTTTGCAATATATATATATATATATATATATATATGTGTGAGTGTGTGTGTGTATTTGGACTCCTTTTTCACTTTATTTTTCCATTTCTTTACTTTTACCACCCCCTGGGCTACACTCTTATCGATGTACATGATATCCTCCCCCCCCTTTTTCTTCCCAGCCTCCAATTGTCCGTTTATTTATTTCCTCTCCTTCATTGCCGTCTTAGTATTATTTGCTGTTTGTAATCATTACTCGACTGGTAATCAGTTTGGGATTACACAATGACTTAGAACTCTCGTCAACATTGAAACATCATGTGTCAGCGGAAGTCTCTTTAAACTTCACACTTGGGTATATTTTGTTATAACTCGCTCAAATGGCTTTGAGGAAAACTAGTTTGATGGAGAATTTGATTGCTTCTTCGACGTTTAGCGGGGACCAACAATGTTCTCGAATAACTTTTAAGAAGGACAGCAATTAGGATGTAATTTCTTAATGACACATCGTGCGTTTGCTGCTAAATAGTTAATGATACTTTGTATTTCAGAGATAAGCCAACTGTCTAAGATGAGTAACAGAATGTGTTCTATCGATTAACAAAGCCTGTAGATTCAGTCTTATTCTCATGATATAATTGCTGTAAATGATTTCAATTGATAAGCAGCAGATAAAACAAGTCTTGAAACTAAAACCATTTCAGAGAAAGATGTTTTCTAAATATCTCTTAAATTGGTGTCATTCGATGCATAATGTCGATCACAATATATTTTCCCTTCAAATCTCAACTGAAAAATGATCTTTGGATTTATCACTTTGAGAATCTTTGACCTGAAAGTGGGGAGTCAAATCTGGAAAATCAGGCCTTAACTGCTTGAAAGAAAAATTCCAAGAAGTGGTATCCTGAACGTTCGGCTTCATCTCCATTTGGCATATCTATGTGTGTATTGTGTCGTAAGTGCCCAAATTCCTGTCTTTTAAGCGGCATAGATTTCCGATGATCGAATTCATCTGTCCTCTAAAATATTGTCCTGGTTCATATCTGTTCTGTTCTAAAATCCAATTTATGTCATTCGGAAAACTTATAAATCTATATAAAATAGTATATCGTGAGAAAAAACGATGTAATTAATGAATTTTCCAATCAGCAGTTACGTGCCAGATCTCAAAACCATGACATCGTTAAATGAGTCGTTTGAAACTGTCTGACACCTTTTTTTTTTTTTTCAAATGAAGCAAAACAAAAATAGAACAAACGTATACCACACCCTTTCCTGATGAAAAGGGATAATCATCTTAAACAATTGAGGGATCAGAATACACTTATTTATTTCTTTGTATCTCAGGCCCTTGATACTATAATTTCATTTCTATAATGGAAGGACTTGCAAGAATGTTGATTAGTCTCGTCGTTCGGTCTCATTTGAAGGTGCGCAGTCAAATCTAAAAGCCAAGTCAAAACTCTTATTGAGGCATTTTCACTTTGCAATAATGACTTTGAAAAAGACGTAAATCCAGTTTGATAACAAATTTGAGGGTGTTATGGAAGTTCCTGTTAATCAGGTGCCAAACCTCTTTGGCCTGTGAACTGACCTAGTCGACAATGCATCGTAGGATATGAGCATATTTACCCCGAGCTTTTACCTTTATAAGGTAACTTTATGGTTCTCTTGAACAAATGCATCCAAAACATATCAAAAAACCCATTTTTGATCACTTTAGTCAATACATGCACACACACATATGCACACACATACACACGCACACACACACATATATATATATATATATATATATATATATATATATTGATAGATAGACCTATCGATTTATAGATGTTGAATAATAAATGTGTCGAGCCCCATCCTTTAGAAATACATCGTTTTTTTATAACCACCCCTTTGACCCCTCACCTTGATATCCTACTCACGTCCCTCTGATTTTATTTATGTCAAGTAACCAATCTAATCCTATGGTACAGATTTTAATTGATATGATTGTACGGTCAGTAAATCGATCATTGCCATCAGCAGAATCTCTGGCTTGATTGTCATCCTGATCTTAATGTTGGGTCGTTTTTGCAACAAAAGATTAAGTGAGCTTGTCAGGTGGGGAAATGGAACTCTCCTCTTAACTGAATTCTTAGGCCATCAATTTTGAACGCTGGGCTGGCTTGAAATAAGAACATGCTTTTCAGAAATCCATAATACCTTTGCACACCAGGTATGCAAGGCATTCCAATTCTAGGTAAAGCCTTTTCATTGTATTAATTGGTCTATCTTCAATTTCCCACAGGCCTTGAGAGGCCCTTGAAATGTTCATAATCAAATTGTACTGGTAAATGCTCGTTGACTTTATCCAATTTCAGTTTACAGAAGCTATTTTCTCCTTTACCAGAACCCCATCCACCCACTTGGAATTGAAAAGTGTATATAAACAGCTTACACAAATTAGTATTCTTTTTTGCAAACACACTCATACATTGACACGCATGCAAGAACAAATCATGTGTATATATACCAATCATTATCTTGAATCATCATTTTTTGTATACATTTATGTGAATATGTGTAGCTATATTTCGTATACATCAGTGTATATCTATAGATATCGTACTTATCGAGATCCAGTATCCACCTCATGTCCATTATCATATAAAACATGTTCTATGTTTCTGTTCTTCTCAATCTTATCATAGAAATCTTTTTTTTTCTCACTGATATTATTGATACAAATGCATTTGTAGGATCTATTTCCATTTTGATTCATAATGAATACGAGCAGTTCTTCCAACGTAATACAGCGAGGCACATGAATGGAATTTTAATACTGCTCTCACCGCAAAATACACTTTAAAAATACTTTCCTTATATTTTTTCTTGATATTTGTGGAATGGTTCTCTCCTAACAATACAATAAAAATTCAATCTACTTTGGATATCCATTTCTGGATATCCACGTACATTGGAGAGAATTCACAGCAAATTCAACTAAGCATCTGATTATATTACATAAAGTGATGTGAGGCTCTTTTCTGCTATACATACATAAACGTGTTCATATAACAACATATATGATTGTTATATTCCACAATACGTAAGAGTCAACGTATTGAAAGATAAACATAAACTTACATGAAGCTGATTACATATCAAAGCCATCACTGATACAAGTTCAATTCACATCTCATTCACCACTACAAAAAAATTATAATCAAGACAAGAATTTTTTTAAGCACCTTATGATAAACAATGTATCACTCAAGATATTACAGATTTCAGCCTGTCACATTGCACTCAATTTTTGTCTGACACTCAATATGACACGCAGTATTTTCTTATCTCCTCCGTCAATTATTTTCCCTGCTTTCATTCTTGCATCTCCTTTCTCGGTGCATTTATTCCGTTCCTTGTTAATGTTCTATGCGTTCATGTTCGCTTGGACTTTGAGCCCAGGAACAAATGCACCAATTCATATACCTATAGCTCTCCACTCTACATTATTAACTTTTTCAAACTCAGGGCAATATCTTTATATGTAAGTTTTTCTATGATTTTCTTTTTATATCACGCCTGCTGAAAAGAGACTTACTTGCAAACTGACAGGATGACCTTTGTGATCATCAAATCCGTTTTGTGAGGTCAAAGTCGCATAGTATCTTAAGATTTTCCTTTTCCGCGACAGGCTCGTTGCTTTGATGATACAATTTGTTCAAATACCCGAAAAATGTCACATTAATGTACCTTCAAACAGTAATATGGCTGTACTCTCTATATAGTCCATGTCTATCTTGCCTGCATTCGCCCATTTTACTCGATGAAGTTACAAACAAGTAGAAACTGGTGACTTCAAGTGTATGGTCGATATGCAGTTTCTTGCAAAGTTTGCAATGGATGACCTTCCCAACTCTGCCATTCCTGTTCTTGTAGTCTTTATGGTCTACTTAGTTGTTCCCAAATACGATATGGGTGAATCTCATATTTGCTTTTACAAATCTCTGTGAAAATTGCAAATCTGTGTGCGTCATCGACGAAGCCTGAAAATGAATTCGTCTTTACGACATCATTTGATATCTTTGAAGTTTTTTATCTTAAATTGAAAGATGCTATCCTGTTTTTTTGTTTTTTTTTACCCTCCATTTGTCCTGTTCATATATTGCCATATACTTTGTATTTTACCAACGTTTTACTATTATTAATGATAATGTTTCATTTGAAATAACGGAAAATCGAACACCGTTGCATATACCATTACAATTAGGTGTAAAGGAAGAAAACATGTTAAAACAATAAAGTGAAATTGAAAGATGTTTCTAGGTCAGCTTTTTTTTAACAATCTGTAAGGTACTATTTCTTTCAGACTGGCATAAAAGATTAGATGTTGGTTCCAAACTTTAAAAAAGCTTACTATTTATCATAAATTCAACAGTTGTAGAATGTAGGTAAGTCTTGCATTGTGATCAAAAATAACTAGAATAATAAATACTAGTCAAACTGTTTGAAAAAAAAAATAGTTTTTTCATATCTCATTTAAATCCCTAAATTAACGTACATATTGAAGTTTTGATTTTTCTAATTGATCTTTTCATTCCTCTTCTCTGTCGTCAACTTTTTTTTTTTTAAGTTTGCTTTTTTTCATTGATTTTACATCAATCAATTTAGAGTTATATCTTCAAAATTCACCATTTTAATTCAATTTTTTTCACTTCTTTTTTTTTTTTATTTCTTTCCGTCTCTTTCTCTCCTCTTCAAGGTTTTTACTCTTGTGTTGCCCCCAATATTTCTTTATTTTTTTCGTCATCCCCAATCTTCCTCCGAGTATTTTTGGACATCTGTCAATTTTTAACTTTAATTATCTCTTCAGTTACCCTATGGAATATCGTCATCCGTTTCAAAATGATTGTATTAGTATCAATATTTTCATCTCATCTTTAGTTTACTCCATTTTTATTTTCTCTCTCTAACTTACTGTTTTTGGTCAAACTTTATACATTATTATTTTTATTCCAATTTTCCAACTGTTTTCTCTTTTTTTCCTCTCATTTCTTCCTTCCTTTTACCTTCCAATGATTCAATTATATACGAGTCGACTTTCATTCCCTGAGCATCACCAACTCAATTTTGTTAGATTATTCCTGTCATATAGGTTACAAACAGTCATTGGTCTCCGTAAAGTTGATGTCTTTTGATCTATACATACCTGGCATAATATTATTATATTTTTGTGAGTTTTTTGCAATCTTATTGGGATATTAAATCAGTGAATCATTGGAAAGTGAAGAAAACAGTTGTTGACATGCACACACACACACACACACACACACACACACATTTTGTTAATATATATTTTACCTTATTACATACGATTTTAGTTAAAAAGAAAATGTGATTATCATGTCAGTAAGGTACTTTTATTCAGAATGTATACAATGTATGAAATATATTTGGTATATTTTTATATTTACATTTTATCTGACTTTACTGCAATAGGGATGCAAGTATCTCTGTCTTTTAGTCTGACATTTTTTGAACTGAACATTGACATGCTTCCTTTAGATTTGTGAGAACTAAATACGAAACCTCTGAAGTCTTTGAAAAATGCGTTAAGCATCAGATTAAAGATATTCCCAATTGCAGTTTAGTGCCCTTGAAATTTTTATCATTCTACTTGGATATAATCCTATTTGCAAGGTTTCCGTTCGCTCATTTGATTTATTCTTTGTGGTTAATTTTGGAAAACTCCCCCAAAACAAATCGTATGGACAAACCTAATTTTATTGTTTCAATTCCTCTCAATAATTATTTGTGTCTTTTCATGTATACAGATGTATACTCGCTAATTATTATACTGCAGCATTGATTTTTCAATTGTGAAGAATGGTTGTTGTGAACATTTAGAAACAGATTAATGTTCCTGAATTGTTAATGAGTGAACTCATTGATGAAACTTTCACATTTTCAATTCGATTGCCATTAACTACATTGTAATTAGCACTTTGAGCCTTAGATAGAATTAATTGAAACCCCCCCCCAAAAGATTAATCTATGATTTCAGGGGTTCCAATACAAAATGTGAATACAGATCCTGCGTATAAAAAAAATGTCTTTCGAATAATGCCTTTTAGATGCTACTTAATGTATAGCCGAGATGTATGAATAGAAATTATATTCGGGGCCAGGAAAATGTTTTTACATCCTTAAGATTCGATGAGTTTTATCCATCTCTAGTCAAGCTCTCCTGCAGCAATACCCACTTGTCTCAGGAAAAACAGAAATCATTTGAATTGATGGCATTATTGTTTGACGGTATTGTGAGTATAGTTGTTTTTATCACTACATAACATCCTTCCTGCCCCGATTTTTTCTTGGTTCAAGAACATGGAATGTTCCTATTGGTATTTTATAAATAAATATGTGCTTCTTTTTTCTTTTAGTTTCTTTGCAGGAAGGTCAGATAAGAGACAACCTTTATGATATATATATATATATACATATATATATATATATATATATATATATATATATATATATATATATATATATATATATATATATATATTAGTCCTGTTCTTTGAATAAAAAAAAATCTCCCCAAGCGAGTAGCATACTTGAAGAAAGGTCCCTGCTTGTGCAAAGATTTCAAAAGCAGGCATTTCAACTACTTGATATCATGTGATAGAGATTATGTCATGCAAACCTCTTTGTTCAAAACATTGCAACAAAATATACTACTAGTATTTTAAGTCGTATGCTGCAGATGATTGAATTGTATTGGTAATAATGATTAATGCTATCCAGACTTGCGAGACGTAATCATTCATTCCATTTATAACTTCTCCCAAATGAATATCTTAACCCATCTGATTCCATAACAAATATTGGTTCAGTACCAGTGGCTGTAATGATAATTTATTTCAGAACTTCTCCCTTAGGATATTCAATCTCAGTCTTTTATCACTTGTAGCTATTTATCAGATTATATATCTTTATGGCAATTAATCCAATCTGCCACAACGAGAAGGTGTGATGCCCTGGATGCCATGCGTGGGATGGTTCATCCGTACAGCATAATCAGATGAATTTCCTTTGTATTTATCGAAAAGTTTCGTCTACTGCTTATCTTTTTCACAAAGATTACGCAGTGAATAGAATCGGAAACAGTTGTGTTTTTTGTTCACACTCGTTGCAGTAAATTGTTCATTATAATTGTTTTCACTCGCTTCACGTCTGGTTTCGAAATCATTGACTATTTTGATGAAGTGAACAGTGATAGGATTGTCGCTCTCGGTTTGATTATCTGGGGATGAACAGTCATTGAGACATTACATTTAACTTTTTGACAAAGCAGTTAATAGAAAACTATCTGACTATCTAAAATTTCTTTATGTCTGGTTAATAAATTGGACTACTTTATTTTTTCATCATTTGATAGAGTAAACTCTCTTGCTCCGTGCATATGTGTGTGTCTGTGTGTGCTTTTGGTAATGTTTTTCCCTCTTCACTTTCTGTTTATTTTTTCTCTTTTTTCCTTCGCCATCCTTTTTGTTGAAGAGCTCCATCTTTTCTTTTTACGAATTCGGCGGAAAAAATGTCTCATTCCTAAACACACGTTGCAATGAACAAATCAATTTGCAATCGATACTCATACTAAAATAAGACCGAATTGAAAAAATTGACACATGGTACTCACTGTTTTGATGAGATAAGTTTTCTTTCATATGAAACTTTGCGTTAAACCTCGTGATTGATGAACAGACAGAATAATAAATCGATGCAGAGACCTAAGAACGTCATGAGAGGGAACAATGGAGATGATCAATGAGATAGATATGAACTGAATGGAGTAGGTTAATAGATAAACGGATAGATATATACATTCATAACAATAGACCCGTAATCTTCATTACATGCAATTCAATAGGAAACCTTGGAAGGTCCATTGCAAGGACAAATAACCTTAGAGTCTGGAGGTGAATAAGCTTGGACCCCTTTGCTCAACCCTTTTGGATATTGATTTCACATACGCACACGTACGCACGCGTGCACACACTCACACACATGCGCACACACACATTAGTTTGTATAAGTTTGAAGAGACTCCCCTTTGAGTGATATGCATGTACGGCATTATAAATGCCTAATATATCTATAACCGTCATCTTATTGGTATTTTTTTTGGATTGATACTAGCGTAGTTACCGGGGGATGAATACATGTTGTCGTAAAAGATGTGCATTTTACAGATATTTTTCCGATCAAAGATACAGTTTTCGAGAATATAATATATAATATAATTAGCTCGGAAAACCCTTTCTATTATCGTGAAAAATAGAGATGATCCCTGGGCTGAATACATAAATATCAATAGAACTGAAATAGTTGAATATAGTAGATCGACAGAGATTCGAAAGTAACTGTTTTGCAGGACTTAACATCAAAGGATGATAAGGAGGACTGTTTAGAATTCTCTTTTTCGCTGAAATTTGAAGTTCATCTCCCTCTGTCTATCTTTCTCTCTCAGTCTCTATCATTCTATCATATAAATATAAATACATAGGTTTGCATCGGTGTGCTTGTTTTCTTCTGTGAGCCAGCTACTTCGGAAACATTCTGATTTACTCATATTAAGTCAATTGGATTATGTAATTCAAATAAACATAATCTCACTTAAACATACTTCATCAGGAAAGTTTCTATGGCTCACAAGCATTTTATAAGCAGATAAACTATTCAGATGGGAAAAAACATCCTATTGTGATCCAATTATTAGATATTATGTATTCATTGGAAATGTTGGACGGGTAATATTTAAGACGAAGCTGAAAAATGCCGTATGATTAAAACACATTCCAAAATATTGTCCCCGAGTGTATTGTTCGTTGAACATGAAGATACATTCATCACCCAGGTTTGTTGTTTATTTTCATTTTGGCTTTGAGGGTAATTAAATATCGTGTCGTTATGACTGGATGCGTTTTTGAAACGATTATATTTCAATCTGGCATGATGTCAAAGTTATTTGATGAGTTTGTTAATATTGCAAATCACTACAGATATCTAGTCATTGATAGGTATTATACTCCAATAGCAATGTTGCATACTTATTTGAGAGAGAAAATTAATGGCGTTTCCCCAATGCTTGATAATAACTTTACATCGTCCTCTCAAGGACAATAATTGATTTCCATGGTTTTGTTGTTATCAATCTTTCACCATTATTTATTTCTCTGCCAAACCAATTACAACCAAGGCAAATACATTTTTCACGTTATTTTGTCTGCAGCCAAAGTACAGAAACCTTCTCTTGGCTTATCTAATCAACTTTCCTCGAGTCGCCCACAATTACGTTGTATCAAACGTATTTATTCCGAAGCCCGTTCTACGTGATCCAAAGATCTTGCTATACTATCATAGTATTATCAGTACAAAGAAAATGAACATCATCGGATGATCACCTATGCAATGGTGCACTTAGAATTATCTCCAAACAGGAGTAAATGATTATCGATCACAATCGACTTATGGACAGTATCTGCAAGAGCTCATCCCAAATAGTTCGAAAGAACTACAAAGAATATGAATGTGGAGAGAGATTGAGAGGGAGATAAATTGATAGAAGGATATATAGATATAGAGTACGCAAACTATACAAATGAGTAGTTTCGGAAGAAATTCAGAAAAACAGTCGTAATGGCTGTTTGTAAATCATACTTCGCTGATGAAAATGTAATAAACCAACGCCAAGGTTGTTTGATTATGTGGACCCATCTCTGTAATTGGGTTTGATCAAGAATTTATTTAAACTGTTCCAAACTGTACTTCTACTCTATTTCATATTCATTTCCAGTTGAAAAATGAACGAGTCTAACAAACAATTGGCTAAATTTAATTTTCAGGCGAACGGGCTGAGTTTTTCTTACTTGACAAATAGCATCCATTTACTTTTCCTTTAAATTTTTGCTCATTCAACATTTTTTTTTCAATTGGATCTTTATGTCGACCAAGAATATCCCACCAGTCCTTTTTTTTTTGTATTGTGACCCAAGAGCACAACCTGGAATCGGTGTCATTCGAAAACTAATAAGGATTCATCTCCAACCAGTGGTAGATCATACCCTTTGAGTTTTTTTGAGATTTTCATATCGAATAATTGTTATAACGAATTGAGAGACCTGCAGATACCATAAAAGTGAGATCGATGATATGAATTTTATTTGCACTGAGATTTATTTGCGATCTTGTTTCAAACTTCATACTTTTTTCGTATTTTGACCTACTGCCACCAGCTGTAAATTCTGACACAAGACGATAATTTTTTTTAAACATCATCTATTATACAAAGAGGCATATTTTCATTATTTTAGGTTCATTGGATAAATCAACCCTCTTTTATAGATGAAGAATAATCGACTATTGAACGTTTTTTGTGATATTTTATTTCCTTTTACCGCAAAACTCATGTTGTCATTGAATGTTTATTTCGATCGTACGGGGAATTAATCATAATTTACGTTCTAATCTCACATTGAAAAAATATCCGTCCGAAAACCTTTGATATCATCTGAGCTAAAGTTATGTCTGCATAACGCCGTGGTTAGTAAGTGTTTAGAGAGGTAATGCAAATCTTTTCGTCCAAAATGTCCATAGATATGTGCGTTCTCTGAGACCTATTTGAAGGGCATCAGAGGAATACTTATGCACAGGGTCACTTCCCCTTTCCTGTTCTTCTCTCTCATCATTCTTCCTTTTAATGGAAATCAAAGAAAGAGTTATTCGCCACTGGTCCATTTCAATTCATCAATGATTCGATCCTATCGATGCCACTCATTGTTGAGACCGTAATCGCTGCTCTTTTCAAGAGGACCCTAATCTGAATTGATTGTCGCTGAGCACGTTTGATTCTGTATATTGTTTCCGTGGGCTGTTCAGAACAAGTGACATCCCTCCACCTTGTACTCTATCCTCATTTTGTTTGTTCCCATTTCCACTTCTATGTTGTCTTATTCGTCAGTGTTGTTTAAATCTTACCACTTGATATTTTCTGATTTTTATTACTCGAGCAATCTTGAACTCCCCCTTAGTCTGTACACTAATCTCCTCATCTATCAATCTATTTAAGTTTTTTTTTGTACCATATGTGTCATTCTGATAATTGATTTGCTCTAATCGGACTCTGAACTCATAAATCTATATTGTTCAGTCCCTGTTTGAATATATTATCCATCTTTCATCTTTATTGATCTTTAATTGTTCTCTCCGTATCCGTCCAGCTGCTTATCTCTCTATGTCTTTTGCGAAATACGTCGGACTATCTGTTCATGGGTCTGCCTGTTATGTATCCGATCTTTTATATATATGTTATAGCTTTTTTGAAGTTCAATGAAACTAAAAAAACAAAAAAATATATTTATTCTTTCAGTTTTCATTTGATTGAGGCTAATATTTATAATGATGATATTGAAGGTTTATAATTATGAGATATAGAAAGAAATGTGGGAATCGAACTTTGATATTCCACCAGCAAGTTTTGATCTGATATCTGTTAAGTAAACACCATTCACACATCATTGTGAGGAGAATTGTCGGATTAGTTTCTAACTTAAAACATGATAATCAATGGAGTAATATCAGGTTAAAAATTTCCAAAAAAATCTTAAACCCAATTAGATATTAAAATGTTTTTTTCACATTGACATACCGTCTAATTTGCTCAATTTTCTGTTTTTAGTTCGTATTTCAAATGAATGACTTATCAATTTGCCTGAAACAAAGTGATATAAATACTATTCACGCAAAAAGAACCAATTATAAGTTTTCCCCTGAATCAACATCGGAAAATCCAAAGTGATACTCCATTGTTATTGCCTACTAATTGACGTTTGGCAATTTGTTTCACTCAAAATTTCTATGCAACTCCTGTGATGTACTTACAAAGAGACCTCAGTATGGATATGATCTAATATTTAATCCACCCTCATATTGATAGAAAATGAAGACCTCGCACCATCAACAATCCAATGGAGTTGTCTTCTGATCATTGCATGCTTCTGAAAAAGGCTTTTTGGTACAACCACCAAATTGCTGAGTAAATAAAAAACAAATCAATGATGACATTACTCCGAAAATATGTTTTTACAAAAGATTACTGACAATTTGATGCAGTAAAAGACACATATCTAAGTTAAACGATGATTATTTCTAGCCTTGCTAAATTGCTTTTTGTATTAAATTCAGTGAGAAGATGTTGTTGTCGGTTATCGTCCAGTTTTTCGATACACATGAATATTGTTTTCATGACTTCCACGTTCCATAGAAACTGTCAAATAACATTGAGCGTGAAAACCGACTCTTAGGGAAAACTGATCTTTGTGGGTAAGTGTATCTTTTTAAATCAGTTGGTTTGATTCCAGGGCCGACTCGCTGATGTAGAAATAATTAGGTGAAATTTTAGTTCTTTTTTTTTCTTTTAAAAAACAAATGATAGGAATACCTTTATTATGGAAGACGAATATACGACAAAAATAAAGAGAGGGAGAGAGAGAGAAAATATATTATTGCAAATATCGTTTTCTAAAATGAATGCAATGGTTTCTGCAGATAGAAAATCGATTGTGGATGATGAAATCATTGAAGTTTTCTAATGATTTAATGAATTGTAACAATAATTATCAAAAGTTATCCGTACATTTCTATGGATATTAAAAATATTTAACTTATTCCTTGTTTATGAATCCAGAGTGATCCTATTTCAGCGATAAAATTAGTGATGATAATAAAAGTAATAGGAATATTAATCTCACAGCTCTGTGCTTACTTATTCTGTCTCTCACCGCCAGTTTCAATTTCATTAAACATTATTTTTGATTCACAAAGAATAACTATAGCAACAGAAAAAGAATAAAAACAAATTTCGGTTGAGTTTTTCATTTAGATATTTATTTTTCATTCAAAGTGTGAGATTATTGCACAATAGACATCGGAAGTTATCTGGGATTAAAATCCTGCCGATTGGAAAATTTCTCCTATTTCTGTAGAAGGGAAAAAAGAGAAAATGAAGTAACTTTAATACTTAAAGGATTTTCTTGAATGCTATTTCAAGACGTATACCATTTATTTGGAGAAATATATATTTGCAAAGATATATAATTCCAGTTATTTTCTTTTGTTATAAACCATTTTTAATTGATGAAATGTTCAATTAGTTATGGTAATTTGGTACGATTATTTTTCTGCTGAAGTTGGTAGAGTTAACAAAATGTGGAATTTATAAGGAACTGATCTTTTCTTCACACAATTGTGCGTTTTTTTGAACGAGTGCACATTCAAGTATTTACAATCTATTACCACTGGATAACTTGCAAAATTGAAAATAAACACGAACAAAGAAACATACATATATGAAGCAATATCAACATCATGAAGCAGAAAGAAAGAGATAGAGATAGAGACGGACGGAGATAGCTAAAATGAGAAAACAAAAGAGGAAAGAAATTAATCTGGAAGGGAAAAAAAAAACTTTTTTACCGGTGAAATCCAGTTTCTGGTTCTTATCCTTGTCAAACATCATCAAAGTCATAACGTATGTGTCCATTTGACTTGGAGAGGCACCACTGATCGTCAACAAAACTTTCAACTCCTCAACATTCAGCATACCGTCATGGTCCTTATCTACGATCATCAAAAGCATGTCGTATTCATCTTTTGTCATTCGCTTTTCTTGCTTCTGGACTGGTTGAAGCTTTAGGAAAGAAATTATTTCCACTCATTAAGTATGCATTCTTTTGAGCCTTATCTACATATCTAATCTATATATCAACAATTTCATAGTCTGTGCCCATCTGTTTTTCTGACTGTCTGCCCTCCTCTCTTTCTCTCTCTTTATATATATATATATATATATATATATATATATATATATATATATATATATATGTTTGTATTTCTCTCTACATATATACCTATATATATATATATATATATACACACACATATATATATATATATATATATATATTTCTCTCTCTCTCTCTCTCTCTCTCTCTCTCTCTCTATATATATATATATATATATATATATATATATATATATATATATATATATATATATTACACTTTTGGGGGTATCTAATGAACATTTTAGTGTCACATAAGTACATAAACTTTGTCATAAAATTTATCTATCAGTATATTTCGGGTTGTGTGGTTGGTAATATATATATATATATATATATATATATATATATATATATATATAAGAATGTTGATGATTATTTAGAGTGTAGTGTCATAGGGCTGTGAATTGAACCGTCTGAATTTGATTTCTATGTCTAAACAACAAGCTGAGTCATCATCAGCCAATCAATAACTACATCAAAATGATTCTGAGAACAAATAGATCCCTTTTGTCCTGGTTTAGGGAAATTCTGTTGGCAAATAACTATTTAAATTGTTCGTCAGAATTTAATTTGTTTCGTATTTTAAATAAAATTCCTCTCCCTGGTAGATTTGTTCCTTTGGAAATGGTATGTAATGGATCCTATCAAGTCAGAATGTAGGTCCTTGATATATAATTCAAAAAGGGGGTGGGGAGACCATATCCTGGTTGAACTCAGTATTTCAAGACTTTTATCGAGATTTGCATCTGAGTAATGATATGTATTGCTTTCTATCTTTTAAATATGATTAGAACTAGTTTTCAGCGGGTGTTTAATTCCATGTTTATCGAACTTCTGCATTATTATGTCAGGATCGACTGTGTTGAATACTTTTTGGAAATAACGTTCAACCAAGGAACTATTGGAAAATCAAATGGCAATGGGCTGGCTATATTGCAAAAATGTCAGTCAACTGTTCAACATCATGTCTTACAACATGGATCCAAAAGATCGGGTGCGAGACTTTGGCCGACGGAAAATTAGACGATGTGCCAAGCTAGACAAATTCTGGATTTAACATCTCTGCGACCCCCATAATAAGGAAATCTGGCAAATCTTATAATTGGCGTATGTCAAATGCCGGACACTTAAATATTGACGATAATTATAAGCATTAATCATTTCTTTGATATTTTTTTTCGATAAGTTTTATTAGCTTATGCCCAGTTGAGTGTTTTGGACGCAATCCTAAGCTGAAATGTAGAAATTTATAAACTCTATCGAAACTTGGATGAAGGTTGGTTTTCTAAAAATCCTATTTATATCTGATAAGTGCAAATGTGTTCAGAATTTCAGTGATTGGTTGACTATTTGCACGAGTGTTCAAATGTTTTCCTTTTTTTCTTTAGGCGGGGATCAATTCATGCCATATATTTTTTATTACATCTTAAATAAAATGATGTTCAATTAGATGATATCAATAATGCTTCATAGCATGACCTTTTTTTGTAACACTTTATGTTCGATTTTTCTGTAACACAGCTTATGCTCCGTGTAGACATTTAGAAGCTGGGTCATATTCTAGTATGGGGAAAAGCATATTTTCTACGGGAAATCATCATTTTCTTTGTATATCGATATAACATTATAAAAACTCCATCTTTCGACTGTGTTATTACATTAAGATATTGGAAGATGGAGGGAAAATATGGATAACGATGTATTAAATCACCTGCAGACATTTTGAAATCATGAGTTGATACGTACTGGATTCAGTAGAGTTGCAGCTTTTTTTAAATGCTGAAGAGATTTCGGGCTGGTCTGTAAATTGTTTGGTGCTGCTGCAACGACTGCAACTAACACAGCTACGAATATGATTGCCAATTTGCTCATCATGGAAGATCTGAAAACCTATGAAAAATGGTGGAGAGAAAAAATGATACAAGATATCCACAAGTATACAGCTAGTTTCGATTTACGTATCTCAAATTGCTTAATTGTATGATTTGGATTATTGATAGATCAATTAATTTGATGCATTGATTTCATTTCATTATTTTCAGAGTCATCTTAGGAAACCATTTATGTTATGTAAAAATGTTGATTACTCCCTAAAAAGATACAGTTTTTACTCCGTAGAAATGTTCACGTATTTTGCTTTGATATTGATCTTGTCCTTTTGGCCAAAGTCCTGGGAAGAAAAATACAGTCATCAAAGGAAGATTAAACACACTTACACAGATTAATGGAGTCAGAGATAAAAAGAAATAGAGAAAAAATTCCATCATAGTTTCATATGTTTGTTTATTGAATATTATATCGAAATGCGAGATGAAAACCAACCAGGGGAACAAAGTCGCCTCAGGATATGCCATCCAAACACGAACAATCTCAATTCAGTTTAATAACCAAAAGAAAAAGCATCAACTTATTGATGCCACTTGCTGCAGCATTTTGTTGAATTAAAAAAAAACTTACGACTCTGGTAAAAATCTCAAATGTGTTACGACAATGTGATATGAACAAAGAAGGCAAGAGAGTTGGCTCCCTCACGAACTCTAGAGAAACAAATGTTATTCACAACAAATATGTTAAGGACAGAGACTCGACCATAAATATCAGAAACACAAAATGATGCAACAATGAATCTACATGAAATCCTCAATTGGGGAAAAATCGATTGAAAAATTACATTTGGTTGGCAAGCGTTGGTTTCAGCAAACTTAACATTCAAGGGATTTGAGAGAAGATCTTAAACGACTGCAAGAAGGGATTCGGTGTGAACTAACAATGAAGCATGTCAGTTTCAACTTTGTGAGTATCACTCAGTTTTATAAATGGTAGTTGATAAATACCATGTTAAAACACCTGCAATATAAAAAACAAACAAACATTAGGTTTTTTATTGGTTTATGGATACCTGTTGGGGGAGAGAGCGTCATTCCAATTGCCCAGTGTTGCTTCAGAATGTTTGTGAATATTATCTTCACTGAATGCTTCAGTAATGCATCCCACTTAAAGTGATTGCTGGTACGTAATGCAAATCTTCATTTTTTCATTTGTCTGACCTTTTTGAAAAAAATGTTTAGGATTTTCAAACAGTTTCTGAATGGCAACGGTTAGAACTTGTACTTTAAATGTTCATTTGAACATCACAAAAAATGTGCAAATGAAAAAATGATATTTACTAAGATTCATATTGATGCATGCAATATCTAATATATTCCTAGTATTTTTTTATTCATTGAAAATTAAAATCACATTGCTAATTCTAAATATAAGCAGAGGAATCATAAAATTAATACGACTCATTTTCTTTTTAAAATCTGTTCTTCAACCATGATTATGTTTCAAATTGAGAAAAAGGAATCTGATTTTGAGTTTCCTTCAACTGAGGAACATTTACAATTTTTGATGCTGATTCAAAGACCTGGAAAGTTTGGATAATTGAAGTTAAAAAAATGATCAGCTCAATATGATTCATCTGATCACAATATTTATTGATGTTCTCGGTGAGTAAGAATAGAGTTCGTTATGATTTTTAAAGTTAGGATTCGTTATATTTAGATTTGTCATATCAAGGGCTTACTAAGAATGTTATGTATATATGACAGGTAGATGGTAAGACGGAGAGAAAGAGAGAGAGAGACGGACGAACAGAGGAAGAGACGGACCTAATGAGAGGAACAGGATGGCTGTGATGTTTTTTCTTCATTTTGAAGTGAAATTATATTCATAATGATTTTTTGAGCATTGTTTGCAAGATAACACATCATTTTTTTGTTCGATTGGCAATTAAGAGATTTCTGCTTTTCTCATTAAATGGTGAAGATAGCAGGGAGTTTCGATTTCAAGAACATACCTAATTCCCCTCGGTATAATCGACAATAGTAGAAGCTGTCTCCTTAATACTATTATTATCATATTATAACCCAATCCATTTTAGTATAATCTCTACATATTTTAAAAATATCGAATTAAAGAAAACAAAACTAACAACTGAGTTCATGTAAAATTGAACTCTATGATTTAAGTAAGAATGAACTACCCTCAGGAAGGATATATATTCTTTAAATAGCTGATGAGAAACATGCGTACAGTACCTTCTGCTGATTTATAATTTATCACAATCAAACAGTTGATAGTATCCAAAAAAAAAAACACCAAGCAACGATTGAACAAATGATAGTAAAAAAAGAAAAGAAGATATTCAAATGAAATAAGAAAAAGGTTTCACACCCAAGAAAAATAAACAGTCCCAATAGGGATGAGAAAAAAATCAAAACATTTGTCTTAAGAAGCTTAAACAATGCAGAATCGTAGTATTTGTGTAAAAAATCCTTAACTCCATTATTTACACATACACACACTCCTATATATATATATATATATATATATATATATATATATATATATATATATATATATATAATGTGTGTGTGTTTGAAATACACGATTTGCATTCCGTATCAGGGTCAAATGTATCTGTGAAGATTGAATGAAAAAACGTTCGTATGCTTAAATATGAACGAATGTACATTTTTGATACGGTTTGATTTGTTTTACGAAGCTTTGTTTATGTCTTGAAAAGTAGCATATCATCATATCGTTCACAAAAAACGCCGAGAATGGAAATAAACATTACCTCAGCTCTGATGAATGAATCAGGGAGATAAAATTTTGGTTCATTTGTATCATTCTGGTTGAGTTCTGCAGTTTGATTTCAACAGATACTTGGTTAAAAAAAAAAAAGAAAATAAAGCGTAGTATTGTACCTTACCTCACGGGAAATGTGAAACAAAGCGCTGGTCTGAACAAAACAGGTATCTGGATGTGAACGATGCCTTGGTTTTATACCGTGTGCTCAGTGCACTTAAAACTATAATTAACATTCGTCCACTCATTCTTTTGCACCACCCGGACAAGGAAGGGCACTTGGCGATCAAAGTAAATCATTAAATCCTGCACTAATTTAATCACAGTATTACTTCCTGATATTTTTTTTTTGTTTCAGACATTTGCACGGTAGATCCGGTTTCATAAGTACATCTAAATGGAAAATTTAGCTTACGTTAAAAAATAAACAGTTTCTCTTTCGCTTGATTAGGAATAATATAAACATATTGTTAAAATTAGTTTAGACCTTGTTGTTTTTCTATAACTTACAACTAGAGGCAACTGCATCAAATATATATTTCTCTTGTTTCCATAGTGGGGTTAAGAATATTCACTAATGACTTGCCCATTCCTTTGAAAGGTTGAGAGATATATAAAATCATGTCAACTCCATTGTTTACACTTTTGTTTACTATTTAAGTTGCTGAGTCGCTCAGTGTTTTGTATATTGGTCATGGTCTTTGCTACGAATGATAAAGAACACAAAAATACTTTGGTGAAAAAACTGAATTTAAACCAAAATTGAATTTATGTCTTTTTGCAACAATTCGGAGTGGATAGTCGTATTTCTCTGAACCATCTTGATTGCCTACTCCTTAAAACACGTCAAAAAAAGAAATTATCCTCTTTACGGTCGATTCAAAAATCGTGCACCGGAGCTTGTTCACTGTTTTGATTAGGTTATTCGTAATGATGAAATACTTTTTAATGAATCAATCCTGATTAAACAGAATAATTACATTATTTATGATGCTAATTTCAGACATTATTATCCAGATGTGCTGGAAAATTACATGCATTACGACGCAAATAATTCCTATATTTTCCTTTTTCTTTTTTGTCCAAGTTTTTTTTTCCATCTGTCCCCTCTCTTTCTCCCTCCCTCTGTCTCCTTGTCTCTCTCTGTTGGTTCAATAATTTGTACATATGAACAAAAGATTGTTCTCTCTAGTATCCACTTTTAGTATCGAGCATCAAAAACACAGTTTGAAATAAAAAATCTAAAATCAAAACAAGTTCAGCGAAAAAAAAGTCTGAAACACGTCTATAAAAACGGGAATAGTAATGGTGATTTTCAATCAATATGATTTAAAGTGTGGTGATTGCATCCAATTGATACATATCATATTCTTTTAGTTTACACTTGCATAAAAAGATTTGTGGAAGTTTCTGAAATTAAATAAATCACTGATATATAAAAATAATCATAATCAATTTAATTCACTCATTTAAAACTGCACCGCCCTGACACACATAATATATGACCATTTTCAAATCAATCACTAATCAGGAGCAGACTTCAACCGTCCATGGTTAAGGTGTACATATCCCATAACTATAAAGTTGTCTCAATCTTGATACGTGAATTAGACTTTGAGCAACAAATACCCAAAATGGCACCGTGTTGATGCTAAAAGAAATAAGTATATAATAGTCAGTTTTCTAAAAGGCACTAGATGATCAAGTAAACTTTTAGTGGTCTTTTATTTCTTAACAGTCAGAGATATATATCCAATACATTATGTTATTCTTTTCAGTTTGAAAGTGTGCGTATATATATATATATATATATATATATATATATATATATATATATATATATATATATATATATATATACACACACATATATAGGTAAAACAAAAATTTGAAGCCAGACATGGGAATATAAGGTGGAACTTCATCTGAAAAATTCACTGTATTGTAAATGACATGGGGACTTTATATTCGTTGCAAATTTAAAAAAAAATGCGTAGTGAGTAAATAAAGGTCCTTTTTTTTTTCATGAAATGATAATTCATATCTAGTTTTGGCCCAGGTACCAGAATTATCTCATTTTCTGACTTACGAAAGTAATATTTCAATATAAGTTTGTTGGAACTTTTGGAAAGAGGTGATGAATCCGATACCCTAGTTGAATGTATAGTTGATTGTAACATCTAATAATGTTGTTTAAGAAAAGTTTCCTCAAATTCCCTGTAAGAAAATCGTATCAGCAACTGCAGCACTAACCGAGTACACATGATTAGTCATGTTCCTCGATAAAGAAGGATTTTTTTTTCATCTTTCTGGTTTGCCGACAGTAATTAAACTTTATTTTCTTCCGTTATACTTCCTGTTAAAGACATGGACTTCTTTCAAGTGATTCGATGGCTCTCAGTGTAGCCAAGTTGTATTTAAGTTAGATTTAATTTAAACACCAGTGATATATATATATATATATATATATATATATATATATATATATATATATATATATATATATATATATATATATATATATATGCGAGTGTATTCTACAGTGCTGATACCAGGCTAACTGATCGGCTTCAGTTTAATGAGTTTAGGTCTGGGGTGATGATATCAAAAATAAAATGTTAAGGGATGCTCACACCTGTGTATCATCAATATTCACCTTGCCTTTCCATTCGTCTCATTTTTTTTGTAATTTATCAAAATTGGATTTTTAATTGAATACAGATTTCATTTATCAGAATTTCACCTAGAACAAAATAGCAGACCAGAATGAGAGGATTGTAACGTAATGACAAAAAAAGACAAAGACAAAAAGGAAAACTACTACTACTACTACTACTACTACTACTATTACTACTACTACAATAACAATTCAAAAATGACACTGAAAAAGAATGGATAAACAAGAAAAACTGAAAAGGCAAAGCGGAAAGTGTGAATGAAAAAAGAAAGTGTCAATTGAAGAAAGTAAAAAAGATATTTGAAAGGAGTGATTGATGAATCAAGTGAATGTTCCTGATTTACGACTAAAAACAATCCTATTCTTGAGGCCTCTCGTTAAAATATTCAGTCAATTGATATAAATGAGGAAACAGCTAGACTTACACCTGTGTCCTTCCGAACTGCACCTTTAGCTTTTGGACAGATCCTGAAAAAGTACCAAATAGGATATAGACTGTGCTGTGACTGACTTACCAAGGCGACGTGTTTTTTGTGAAAAAATATCGACATGTGAGGCTTTGCCGATAGTAATCATAGCGTTCACATAGCACACAAGATTACTCAGTGGTATTTCACTGCTGAATGTTGCGACTGAGAGGAAAGTATCTATTTATAAGTACATTGTAAGGCCCAACCCGTATCGGTGAAACTACTGTAATTCATAATTGCTGGTGACTTTCCCGAGACACCTCGTATAATCGCTTAGATGTGCACTGCGATGATTTCTGATCGTCTTTCTACTGTATCGTTTAGTTTTGTATCTCCCAAGTTTGTCCTATTCAACATATCCTCCTATTTTGTAGCCATCATAAATCACTGATGCAATGTAAATGATTATGAATCAATCGTACTCTTCAGCAATGCACATTCAGAAGTAGCATGTCTAACACAAGAAATAGTTTTAGGGCCTTCTTTGGCTCTCTGACAGAAAATGAAATCAAAGAACTGACCTAAGCCAGGTGGACCCGTCATATCTATTGATGTTATAGGTTTGATAAGTTTAGATTGTTTTGGCACCAAACAAATTATACTCCTGACTTTCTTAGCATTGTACATGTTCCTCGATGACCACCAGGTGCATCAATTGACTTCCAGCTCTTTACATGGTCAGAACAACATGGCTGCCTTATTTTTTCCTCGTACTACGTGGGATAAATCAAAGGCTAATTATCTTCGTTCACTTATACATTTTCAGATAATTATATCTATATATTGTTTACTTGATTGCTGGGGAGGGTGCCTCATAATTATTAATTGTTTCTTTCTAGCTATATTTATTTTAGCACCTCATTTGAAATCATCCGGTAAATGCTATTGATACTGGTCTATAAAAGTAATTCATGAGACAATTTGTTGGATGATTTACTGATAAATTCTCTCGTTGATACAGTGATGTTATCTTCTGCTATTACTGTTTGTCTGAGAGCCAGATTCTGATCATGGTCAGCAGTTATTGTGAAATTAATCTGTTACTTCAATGTCTTAGTGGAAACTTGTATAATGTTTCATGATGCTAGATTTTTTTTAATGAAATTAATCACTCAAATAAGTTCACAGGAGAAGATTAGGGAAAATTCCGTGTCGGAAACAGTTTATTATAACCTTATCCACATTTACACGCATCCTATTTTCCGGAAGTCGCTTTACATCTCTTAGTTGTGACAAAAAAAAAATTGTTTTCAGCCTGTAACACTTGGCATCTTCATATACCTTATTCCTGAACCTCTAAAGGAAAAAAGATCGTGACTTTTCGAAAGGTTTCCTTCATTAACAATGGATTCTTTTCTTGTATAATTTATGTTAGTTTGCTGCCAATGATTCATATAACATTTTGTTATAAACTTCGTCAGATAAGTTATTTTCTATATTAAAATAGATTTCAGCTCAGATATTGACCTTGCATTATTATGAAATAGCGATCGTGGTTTCAATGTGTCTGTGTGAGAATCTGTCCTTTATCAAAGTCCATTTAGTGCATCCATTAGCAAGATTTATTAAAAGTTTCCCTAGGGGCCTCGAACGAGAGAGGGAGAGAGAGAAACATAGGCAGACATAAAAATAGTTAAGTTTATAGTATTATGAATAGTTTAAGAGTTTTCCAATAAGTGTTATTGCTTCTTCGTTAAAAGAGATTTTCGAAACTTCCTTAGGGACGTTCACCTTTTGGGAGAAACAGTATAACACACTTTGAAACTAATAAATGAAGATGGCAACCCAGGCAATATATTCATGATTGTGATGAATATTACAATACTCGATAGGGATATCTCGCTTCTTTATGCCTATGTGTCTGAGTGTGTGGGTGTTTGCATATGTGTGTGTATGCGTGAGTGTGGTGTAGTGTGGTACCGTTCGGTATTTATTTACATCGAAAATGAGCAGCGCACTAGAAGCAAATATAGTACAGATGAGGTCATCAGGTTATTTCAGCAATCAGGGGTGGGTTTGGGCTGTTGGTTCTCCCCTCTAAACATGGCATGATATATGATATTTCATGATGTGCGTATATATATATATATATATATATATATATATATATATATATATATATATATATATATATATATATATATATATATATTCACTGTATTTATATAAGCACAATAACACGCACACGATCACACACAGTCTAGTACAAGAAAGCACACACACTCACTCATCCAGTGGACTGATGTCACAGGTGGGAAGGTCCTACCCTCTAGAGTGGAATTTCAGCGTCTGATATCATAACTTCCAGCAATTATGTAGTCGATTCTTGCCAATCTTGTTCGGCTGAATGTCAAACTTCATAAGGGTCAACCGTTGAGTGTTCTCAGTAGGTTTCATTTTTGGTATCAAGTCCAATTGAGTGTGGAAGATGGTAGAAGATGGGATTTTCGTCAAAGTTATATCGTTTCTATCATTGTCTGTATTGGATATAAGATCAAGAAGTATATTTGTCCCTTCCAAGAATAGTTCATTACAAACTCCCACAAATGTAATATTTTGATTATTCGGCACAGAAAAAGGTTATACTAGTTTTATCGTGAAAGTATATACCTATTTTCAAATATCAAGAAAATGTAATTAGATGTAATTAGAAAGTGAAAAAAAGGTTCAAAGGTGGTGTATTTTGTAAAAGAAAGTCTAGAAAGAAGAAAGTTGTCAAAGGCAGATGGAGACAGAGAAATTAAAAAAATGATGAAGTTGAAAACAGATTAAAAAATAATGCCTGATGGGAAAGAACACCAGTAATATCACAAAAGAAGAAAAATGAATTAAAAACAATTGACAAGTAGAAATACGGAAGAACACTCAAAATCTAGAGATAAAGAAGAGAAAAAATTGAGTCATTTAAGATCATTCAAATCTGAAAAGGGAGAAAAGCAAATCCCCAAATAGTTATATTACATATGATTTTGAGGCACATTTGCAAAGCATGAAAATCCGAATAAATATATAAGTAACCGAAGAAGATGAGAAAAACTAGAACATGTTTTGGAATAGGAGATAGAATGGTACCGAAAAAAAGTTTTATTTGAAAGAATAAGAAAAATAAATAAATTCAGCTCAAGATAGCAAATTCATAATATTACAAATATCTAATACAATCCAGGTTTTTTTTAAAAGTTAGAGTAAGTACTTAAATGAAGTTTATCATTGACAGGAAAATATGTATGCTTTGGTTTCTACTTCTTTAGGGAAGAGATGGCAGTTATTAGCATCCAATCGATGATTAGTTAGATATGAACCGAATGAAATAGACGTATAGATTGATAGACAAAGAAAACAGACATAATGTTTGAATTCAAAAGAATAAACAAACCTTAAAGTATTGATAATTAGAAAGCACCCTAAAGAAAACATACTTCTACAAACTGTTATTGTCATTAATTGAAACTCCACAACTATTCAACATGTACGGGGAGTAATTGTAGAGATCCTTGGAGTCTACGGTGTCCAATTCACACTCATCCTTGAATTTTAATTAATATTTATTGAAATCCTTTTGAGATATTGAGTGGACGAACCATTGGACTGACTTACGTATACTTCAAACTTTATCGGCAAAGATGAATACTAGACGATAAAATAGGAAGGATAAGTGAAAGGATTTCTTGTTGGATGGAGGAAAACATGAATAAATGTAAACACAAATATTACAGTAAGAAAGCAAGACTAATAAAAACTCATTCAGGGGAAAAATTGATAAACGAAAAGAGAAAAGGATCACATGTAAAATGTTATGAGTATATCTAAGCAACTAGCATTCTTTTTTTCCTCCATCATTTTAATCACTGATTATAACACACACACACATACACATAAACATATGTATGTGTGTGTGTGTGTGTGTGTGTGTGTGGTTGGTTGGTTGGTTGGTTGGTTGTGTATGCAATTAGGGTGTATCCATTACTGTTAGAATAGTCACGTATCCAAACACGAATTCACGAATATGAAAAGTGTTGAGTGATAAAAATTATCCAATATGTAAAAAGGACAGCTGATCTTCTGCATGGGTATGACGCTTCTGAATAGTTTGATGATGATGAGGATGATGATGATGAGGGTGAATTAGACGCGTGTACGTACTAATCTGCCCTCCAAAATACATGGTTATTTATATGTTCATTCATTTCTCCTCGTGTAACATGGCTGCCTTTTGTATTTTGAGCAATCATGCAACTATAAGTCCACAGATGTCCTGAAAACGTGAACGCAAATCCATACCCAGCTGTATGTATGTTTATCTTTATATGGATGCCCATCGATGGACTGTTATTCTTGCAACGTGGCCCACCTATTGCCATTTAACTTTTCTAGTAGATTCTATGATTCGTCGGACTCCTGTTTTCTATCTCATATACTGCACTGTCTTATGATTTCTTCATGTGAGGTTGAGCATGATATCGCATGTGTGCATTGCATGTTTCTCATTTTACAAGGCCGTCTCTTGGTTATTTTTCATGTTCATCTCTATCAGTGACTATTGTGATGAATTGGCTATATGCTCTTCTTTTTAGGGCTATGAGGATCGACTTGGTTTTGAAAGTTGAACTGGCTTTTCGAACGGCTTGCCATTCTACGGTGATTCTTCCCCTGATCTCTTTTTCTTTCATTGCTTCCATAGATATACGTTGTTTTGGGTAGATATACTGTTGCACTTCCCCCAGTTTTACATATTCAATTTTTTAAAGTTATTTCTTTATTCTCGAAGTGATAATTGCATATGTTTTTTTTTATTCTTCTGAGGTCAATGTCAACTCTTTTCCTTTCTTCCTTTCTTCATGTAGTTTATCAAACTTCAAGTGGAGGTCATGTAAGTTCTTTACAAAAAAGACATCGTCGTCTGCAAATCTCAGGTTGCTCAAATATTCAACGTCTATTTTGATTCATCTATCCTCCAGGTTTTGCAGGAAAGAAACATCTCAATGCAGGTTTTGAAAAGTTTTGGAGATCTGATATCACCTTGTTCTCCTTTTCAGAGTTGGAAGGGTTCAGAGTCCTTATAAAGCCTGAGAAATGAGTTGCTCTGATTGTATATATATTGACGCACTATTAACGTATACAGCATCAACACCTGGTGGAATTATGGCCTTCATTACTATGGGGATTTCTACGGGGTCAAATGCCTTCTTGAAATATGTAGATACTACAGTGAGTGGGGTTTTATATTCTGCTACTTCCTCTTTCAGTTTGTTTATTTGATGAAGATGGTCCATGGTCGAGTAGTTTCTACTAAATTCAGCCCGGTCCCATGTTGGTTCTGACCAAGTTTTTCAGTAATCCAGTTAGTGAAAATTATTGTGAAAAGTAGGCTACTAGGCCTGCAATTGTTGAGGACCTTGCGGTTTCTTCTTTTGTGCAGAATCATTATGATATCTGTGTTCCAGTCTTTTGGGACTTTACTCTGTTTTAGACATGAGTTGAACAGGAAAAAAAAATAATCATTGATCCTTGCAGCTATTTTGAATAGATTGATGGTGATGTCATCTACTCTACAGCATTTCCTATCTTTTTGTTTGCTTGCTGACTTATTTGACCTCCCATGGTGTTAGATTTGGGAAGTCTTCAAACTGATTGTCGGCCATTTGTGTATTTTAGTCGTTGTTTTTCTGCTCATGTCTTGAAGGTAGAGTTCTTGGTAGAATTCTTTAGTGCATTCGACGATTCTATATCTGTCTGTTGTTATGTCACTGTTTTTTCGAGTAAACTTGTCATCTTCTTCTGTCCTATACTGTGAGCTTGTTTGATGCTTTAAAGCCCTGACGTTTTTCCAGAAGTGGTTTCGATGATTGCTGTCGTATACTTCATTTTGTTTTCCTTAGTTTATTTCTGATTGTCTTCTTTAGTTTGGACTCTTTCATTTTTTCCTCTGGTGTCGTTGGTGGTTTAGAGTTTTTTGTTTTTTTCATTGGTTTTTTTGGTTTTGTTAGAGGTTTTACTAACGGTGTGTGTGCTTTTTGTTTTGAACATACTGGCAGCTTCTATTATTTCGCTGAGGAATTCGTTGTTGTTGGTGTCTTTCACATCAGTAAGGATTGTAAATCTGCTCTTCAACTTTAGTTTGAAGGGTTGAGTGATCACTATGTTCTATCATTGATGAGAAGTATTATTTCATCTCACTATTTATGAAAAAGAAAATATCACTTTTAGTTTCAAATAATAATAATAATGATAATATTTTCATTCAGTCTGAATCCGTTCATTTCTTCACATCTAATAATTTCGATACAAAGTTTGAGTCGAAATAAAAAGACTGAAGGAATATAATTATCTCAATGAAAGGCTATTTTATTACATAGCCTACATTGTTAACTTGGTTACGTTGATCAATTTTGCAGAGCAGTAAGTTCGATCCGTATTTTGATATATGCCGGATAAAGTGAAGCTTAAAAATATATCTATGTCACTTATGATAGGTTGAAATATTTAGCGAATTATCATCACACACAAATTCTCCAGTAAAATGAGCCCGGGAAAGTTTCTGAAAAAAGGATCATGGTGTGGTAGCAGTAACTGTTACTCTTTCATGAAAGTTATTTTTTATATTCAGATTACTCTTGTCAAAACATGCAAAGATATGTTCACACTTACAGTTATTATCACATGCAAAGGTTACATGAAAGAAAATAACTATTTTCATGACAACGTATCCATGTCTGATATATAAGATCGTCCCATTAAATCATAATGCGAGGTTATTATTATCATTATCATTATTGTTACTATTATTTGCAATCCCACACTAGTTGTCAGGTTGTAACTGCAGGAGTTTGAGTGACAGCAAATCTTCTTAAGTCTCCCGCCCTTCTCTCCTAGTACTCATAGGTAGCAGTAATACTGCAGTTTACAGTTTCTCGCCGGTTGCACCGTGGTCATTGCTGAACTCTGAGTGACAATTAATCTCCTCAGGTCTTCAGCTAACGTCTCCTCTCTCTTTCGCCTATCATGTCGGTGCTACAATTTGAGTTTCCGCTTTCATTTCCCTTCCTCTATTGGGTCACTATTGATAGTTAGCGTTGCAGTCCTTATATTTCTAGCACTTTCCTCAGTATCCGTGCACTCCCCAGTAGTGCTGTGGTCTGTACAGTCTCAATCCTTCCCCTAATCCTGATCTCCTCCAGTCTCACCCTCAGCGTTTGGAGGACAGTTCCTCGTGCGCCCACTATGACTGGTACTACCCTGGCTTTCATGTTCCACATCTTCCTCGATTCTCTTGCTAATTTTTGGCAGATCTTCCTTTTCTTGTCTACAATTACCAAGTCTGGTCTTCTTGCCTGGATGTGGTCAGTTTGAATGTCAAAGTCCCAGACTAGTTTGTGGTTGTCATTCTCCAAGACTGCCTCTGGTTTGTGCTCATACCACTTTTCAACATGGTTAAATCCAATTCGTTCGCTTAGTTCCCAGTGTATCATCGTTGCTACTCTATCGTGTCTATGCTTATACTCCTTCTGGGCGAGTTGACTACATTCACTAGTTATGTGGTTTACTGTCTCATCTCTTCCACCGCACATGTGGCTTTTACCGTTTGTATGTGTTCTGTCGATATTTGTTTTTATGTAGTTTGTCCTGATACTTTTGTTTTGAGGTGCCATAATGAGCGATTCCGTTTCTCTCTTCAGGTTTCCTTTTCGTAATCATGTCCATGATTTCTCGTCCGCTACATCTTGTATCCGCCTTTTAAATTCGTAATAGAATATTTTCTTTTCCAATCATTCTTTTCTTGTTTGCTGTACTGTTCCATTGTTTTCTACTTTATTGTTTGTTGCACTATCTCTCGCACTCTTTATGATTTCTTCTCTATTCGTTCGCACATACCTTTCTTTGCTTTAGCTATCTGAACACAGTCTTCTATGCTGATGAGCCCCCTGCCACCTTCATTTCTCTTAACTATTATTTTTATCATTATTATTATTATTATTAAAGTGAGCTTTTTTGTTGTATTACAACTCTAGAGTGTTGCTGTGGACAATCCACTATCCCTTCCATTATTGCACAGCAGGGTAGAAATCTTAGCTTCAAACCAGGGGCAGATGCTTCTACCCTACATGAAACTTAATTTAAAAAAAAGGAGAGTAGAAACCAAAAACGAGAGAAAGAAAAATTAATGAAGAGTAGCTAACAAATGAAAAACAACAAAAAAGAAGGGAAAGATCGTGATAAAAAAAAAAAGAATTTTTCTGTCCATTTCATCTATTCCAATATATAAAACCTACACGGAAGAGGTGAGGAAAAGGCACCACAAATGGTGGCAAACGTCTATTGATGACGTTTTCAGAACTGGAATCCCAAATCAAATTCTGCTAACTGTCTGTAAATAACTTGGGGAAAAAGGAAGCACACACGGGCGAATCCCTGTAGCGGAGATGCATATGGTCAAATCTTTTTAAGATATAATTAGATTCTCCCCTCAGGATGTTCTGATAAGTTTCTTTGGTTGAAGAAGCCAAAAGCCATTCAGATTCAATAATTGGTAAATTGATCAATCATTCGATTTGCATTTGATTTTAAATCAAAGTAAAATCTCCTTTTATAAGATATTGTGTGCTTAACTTCATGTATATTTCATTCAATTTATTAAATTTATTTCCTATCATGTTCTCTTGTCACGTTAGCATTTTTCTAAAAATCGGTAATCTCTTTTGCCAGGTTAATGGCATTGATTTCTTCTGAACAGACTTGGAAGGGATGTGAAGATTTAATGAAAATTAAATTTTTAGAGGAGTCAGTTTTTGCCTTTCTATGCGTGAAAAATCGTTCCTTTTTTTCATTTGTTCTTTATCTTTGCACTGCTGGTAATTTACACATTTAATTTCCGTTTGTTCTCGAGGTTTCCTATTATATTGTCTGCTTATTGTATTTTTTTCGATGAATGCCTCCAATTGCTTTTATCCTGACTACTTCTTATTAAAAACTTGCGTTTTTCCCTTGAAGGTAAGTAAAGCTGGACCAGCGTGGTCAATGTATCCCCCCAAAATGAATACGAATCATCATTTAATGACATTATTTACCATGTTTCGTCTCTATTTTTTGTTTATTGATATTGATGATTTCTATTGGGATGTGTTAACCCTCCGATGGCCTGTTTGCACTATGTGTGCATGTATCTCAGTATAAAACTCACCCGACATACACACATAAACACACACGCATTCTTACATGTTCATATACTACTGTAAAATATTTTTTCGAGTATGAATAACTTACATACATTAGTATACATTTATTTTTGCAAACAAACACCTAACACATGCATTGAATTAGATCTACTTTACACCTTTGATCATTTGAATACAGACTTCAAAGAGCTAAAGTACAAATTTTATTTTGTAATTTGAGGAAAAACATCAGTTATGTCCATGAAAAATATATTACCATTTTTTACTTTGTCTTCATAATACTTTCTCAAACTTCAAATAAATAATCTAAAGATATTCTAAAGCCTCTACTCACAAAAAGATACTTGGATTTTGCTCAATGCTTTAGTAACATTATGGTTTGAATATCAAGAACTTTCTTTTGAAAACAGTGATCTATTTGAATCTTTCGGTCCAAAAAAATACACTTTCCAAAGATTCGTACTTATTGTTCATATGAATGCATGCCCTGTAGAATCCAATTGGCAAACACAATTTCCAGTGAATTGCTGTTTTCTCCAATTGCATATCTGTATCTCAAGTCATCTCTCTGACCCATATTAAATAGATATCTTGACATTCAAACCAATATTTCCCAAATCAACAAATGTAATTTCAGTAATTTTCACTCACTCTGTGATCGTTGTCTTAATATATTTTCACCATCTTCATCATCATAATAATCATCATCATTAGCAGCGGCTGCAAAATCCTTTTAGCATCAATTGTTGGACATTGAATTGTGCCAGAATTTGCAAAACCTCTCTATCAATCGCGTTGCTGAACTAAAACTTCCTCAACTTGCCCATTCGTCTTAGCATCTAACATTCTGCTGTCAGGGGGTCTGCATGCAATCGTCGGGATTAATGCTGTGGGATATAATGTTCAGCGGGTGACAATTTTGCAGCATATCCAGACCATTGCCATTTGAGTTTTTCTTACGGTTTATTTTACAATTTAGATTTCTTATTTCCACTTTTTCTTTTATATTTCATAGTCATGTGATCACGTCTTGTAGTATTTAACAAGGTGATCGGTCCTTATACGATTTTTAGTTACACAAAAGATCATGTTTGACAAACATGATGAAATACACAACGATCAGAGAAAGCTAAGGGAAGTTAACCACTACATCCACATTGGGGAATGAATCTCCACGATATCCTGACTATATTAAATCCGTTGAAGAATCATCCAATTGATGAGTTCTCAGTTTTCGTCAAGAACAAGAAAAAATACTTTTTTGGAAAGAGATGAGAATCTAATTAATATGTCCTCCCGATTATCGCCGAGGAAACTGGAATATTAAGTTCAACCAAGATATTGATTCTCAAACAGAATCCCTTACAACGTGCACATGAACTATGATTCAACAATTCACAAACCAACTCGTTGTACCAGTTTTGCAAGGACTTACCTGCGTTTTGAGACTGATTTGAGTGAAAATTGATTCAACAGCTACCTATGTTGTATAAGGGAAAAATAGCTTTGTTTTCTTTTCAGATATTCCTGAATCTTTTGAATATATTTCTGTCTTAATTCTTTGAATACTACTTTTGTTATGTTCTTGTTTGATACACAAAATTTGTTGTTTTTTGTTCTCCCAACTCTTTTTTCTCTATCTTCCTTATCTTTCCTTCTCTCTTTCCCTCAAAGAATATGTTTGAAATCTGTTGTGGAGTTAGTCATTTGGTAATTGTAGAACTGTAGCAGACTTGGTGCCTTAGTAGAATTTCTACAACGATTTTAGTCTTAATGAATAACCATACAACGCAAACACTAGTCTTTGGATTCTTGGGGACTGACAGATCGTAACAATGTGATATGATTTTGGCCGAAAACAATGATAAATTGATGTTTATGTATGGATTCAACCAACATGACTGACACAGAGCCTCCCTAGCTACGGAGTCGGTAAAAAGGGGACTATCTTTATATGCATATGAAGTAAGATCACATGTGACTCATGTGAAAGTTACATCAATACTGATGAAATGGTTTTCAAGATATTCTGATTTGCTAACGAAGCTCGTAAAATCCCTTGTCTAATTGATGAAATATCTAGAATCATATCTTACACGGCAAACTTTCAGTTACATATTCTGTAATGTACTTTTACTCGACATTTCCTCTTCTTTTGTGGCTGTGAGGAATCAGGAATTCAATAAAAGTTGGCGATAATTCAAATTGATTATGCTCTAGACCTATGAATATTATCAAGTTACCTGTCAAGAGCAAAAGATATTTCATGGCCACAACTTGCAACTTTAACAATTTTTTCTAGATTAAGGAACCGGCATAGGCAACAAACCACGCTTATTTATTGATATATTCAAAGTTTAGATTGTTCGAGCATCAGAGGAATTGTAATAGCAACCTTTCGGGTAATTTAACCATTTTTTGATGAACACCAGTCATCCCTAATCAATTTGTGACTTTGCACTAAGTGATTACTTGATGACCGTTCTATACGACAATTTGCTTGCCTTGCAGGTGTGAATTATCAAACACAGTCGATTCATGTGAACCAATGCGTTTGAGAATATATTCATGGAAGATTTATATTATTTGGGGGAAATGTGTCGTCAATAATGCTAATTATTTCTTTCCTATCATCTTCATTCTTGCATCTAGTTAGAAACAGTGGACAAAACTCATAAAATAAGTTTATTCTGTTTCTAATCTGATATGTTGTCTACATATCTGATTGTGTATGAATGTATCGCACCTACTGGTTGTATCAAATGAGAAAGATTTCTGGAAATAAAACAATTACACAGAATATGTTTAATCTCTCATTGGTTCTATGAGGTTCAATTTACAATGCAAGCTAAGGCTTCCAAGATCACTAGTGTGTGTCCTTTATCTTTTTTTTTATGATTAGCACTTTTAATTGATCCCTCAAAGAGGGAAGAAAGAAACTTGCTTATTGATCACCCCTTATCCCAACTTTTTCATTAGGCACTGCCTAGTCAAGCTCCCAAGAGGTGTCGTTCACAAGACGGTTTCTATTGTGACTAACCATTCATTTTAGTTCTTTTCACCATATCATTTCTTTTGGTGGTAATAACTTTGGTATTCCAAGAACTCAGCAATTATATAAATGCGTTATACCCTTTACAAATTGACATGACGTGAATATGTCAGATATTTTCCATAATCGTCAAAGCAAGGTACTCGAACGATCTTCGAATTCGGGTAAACAACTAAACAAAGAACTTACTCCTAATAAAGCGATCTTTCATAGGAATATTTGGTTCAATTCACTCACAATGACGCAATATTACGTAGTACAAGCTTCCTCAACATTCCAAGCATGCTTCACCAAAACAAGTATTAAATGTTTGTGAAATGCTAAAGCTTTATAGATTATATTCTCCAATTTTGGGAAATACGGATGTGCACTGCGTGAAATGGTCAACAATGACTCGTCTTTATGGAATGATGGATGTTTTGCAGGAAGGAAACTCAGTGGTGTGTTGCCTGAAGATGATTTCCGTTATTTCAAACATATATCAATGGAGACGTATACTTCAGGAAGATGTTTTTGACGAAACAATTGTGTCCGAATATTGCCTATCACAAGCAAGCATATTTGTTTATTTTAATGACTTAATCAACTGGGGGACGCTATGTATGTCATCTAAAGTTTGCCACGGGGCCTTTTGAAGAGATCACAAGTGTAATGGTTCGAGTGATAATGATATTTTTTTTAGAATATCAATCAAAGGAATTAACTCTCATTCTGCACCAGGAACAGTTTTTTCTGCAAGTAGAAGTATCATTTCTTTTACGTGAGGTTGTTGTAACAAAAGTTTAACATTTCTAACCCGTAACATCCAGTGTCTACATGTACTCTTAGTGTCAACTGCTGAGGTGGCAAAATCAAACAATGTTTTTAAATTCATTTTTAGAGTTGGTTTGCCGACCAAGTTGAATACAACTTTACGTTGAGGCTGTCATCACATTGGCTCACAGCTTATAATAAAAAAGAAGATGTTGCTAAAATATATCGCGATTATGGTATATAGTCAAATAGCAATCTCCCCAGAATACCAAGCATACAAGTTAAGAGGTTTAAAGCATCCTGGTTGTTTTTTGCCTGTATTTGAGTATAACTTTTGTCCTTTTCGTCCTTTCTTTGCATCCAAATATATATTATGAGGTATCATGAAAGCTTGAAAGTTCACATGGAATTGGAAAAACGTAAAACTGGTTACTTTTTGGATTATGAGCGCTCAAATTCTTCTCAAATAAAATGATGATTACTTTTTAGATCAAAGTCATTTCAGTTAATAAAAGCTTCCACGGGAACGCTGTACTTTCCAAGTAAATTTTATATTATCATTTTTTTCACGATGAATAGGGACAATCAATTTCACAAAATTGTTACTAAATCAAGATTATTTCTTTTTTTCTCTGGTGTGTATGTATGATTAGATAGTTGTATGCATATATGTTTGTGTGTATGTACGTATAATCAACAATTACCACTAAAAACTAGGCAGTAGTATCAGAAATTGAATGAAGCAGTTTCAATGTGAGTTCCAATATGATATTCTGCAATTCATGATAATTTCATTTACTGATATTTTAATTGTCTTTTTGAATGAAAAGGATAGAGCAAAGATCGACCGTGAATAAGCAAAAATGGGAGTTTGAATAATTATGTCGAATCGTATATTCATTTTGTGATGACAAAGGTTTATATATATATATATATATATATATATATATATATATATATATATATATATATATATATATATATATATAAAACAATAGCTGTGCTATGAGAGAAGACACACGGGGAATCAATTTGTCGTCCCCAAAAGTTTTACGATCGAAGAACATGAAATACATCAACAAAATCATAAATATTGCAATCATTCACCGAGTTAATTGGTTTCATCTTATCCTTTTGAATGTTTCATTCTTCGTAATCATAAAAAAAAAATTCTTAGAAGGCAATTTCAAAACATAGGATTCGATAGTTTATCATCAAAAGATTTATGAGCTTTTAAAATTTGATTAAAATGATTTTCAAATATCAATGTATTGAAACCTTTGCCCAATATTCAAATCATGTATGGAAACTTTTATAGATTGGGTGACTGAAATCCAACAACCAATGTGTCCAAAAGAGATGGTTGCATAGTGCACGATGATAATTTAGTTGGGCATTTACGAGAACAATGGATTGATCAAATGGCCAGCTACGTTACATAAGTGTTTTAAAACTTTTTTCCCCGTGGAGATTCGTGAAGAACATGATGTATGTTGCATAAAAAGCATCTATAGAAGCAATTGGGAGAAGGATAGAAGGGAAATATCAAGCATCATAAACAGAAGAGTCGCTTGCAAACTAGAAAAAAATCATTGAAATGACCAATCGACACATTGCATATGTCAGGATCCTTTAAAGTTTCGAATTTTTTCATTGTAATATATTTGTCTGGGAACCAATTGGTTCTGTTACTTTTGGGGCACTATATATGCAAAAACTTCACCCTTTTTCCTCATTTTTGTCCATAGACTGAAATATATTCTCTGGGCTCCCTGGGGAATCATCTAAACGGGAGAAATTTTAGCAAAGGAAGAAACCATAAAGAAAGAAATACCGTCTTAAATCCAGAGAAGCATTAATTTTGACATTTTGATTGCTGTTATTTAGAAGCCTTCGGGGCTGTGGCTTCAAATAGAGTCGATGGCCAAAAAAAGGCATAATGGGATCTGCAAACCAAATTCAGATTATATTTAGTGCAATTTTCTTCTAACTTAACGTATGATTCCACTTCCCTACGCAGGGAATGGGTAGATAAAAGGAAAGGTTTGCCAATTCAGCCCTGGAAGGAAGTCCATTTGAGAATTCAGAATAGCACCCTGATCCGAAACTGAGCACAGTTGCTACAGTTCTCCAGTTGGTACAGATCGTTCAAAATATGGGGAATAAAGCATTGTTCCATTTAAACAAAAAAAGCGTATTGCTCATCCCTAAAAAAAATTGATTGAAGTCAATGGACAACTTCTGGAGGCAGTGTGTTGACAGAAACTGAGAAAAATAAAAGCGGGTGCCTGAACAGTTCACTATTCTGAGGGTAAAAAGTGAATTATATTCATTAAAATGAAGCTATTTATTCTCATGAAAATGATTCACTGTGTTCTTAAATTTTCAGAAATTACCAGTTACAAGTTTCATTCATGCTTTGACTGGATATTAAGTGTGAATAATTGAAATGTGAAACATACTTTCATTCTGTATTGGGAAATAGAAGCTATAATCCAATATGTGGGTGTGTTTTTACGCAAGTTTATGTGCTCGTGCATTACCTAGGATCAGTATTAAAAAGTTCACTCTTTAAAACAAGTTGAATTAATTTTTTGACACTTGTGACTTCTGGCAATGAAAACTATGCAACACTCAGCACTGTGACCTTTTCTTTGACTTAAATCCATTTTTTCAGGTCAGGTAACAGCTTCGGCTGTTTTGTAAGAAAAACGCCGACAATTGCTCGCCAGATGGTTCACAGCTATCAATGGATAAAGGCAAGAAAAATTCACTTGTAAAACAGGAAATTCCAGGGCTGCTGGGGATCAGCTTGGATCAATTATTGAAATCTGAATTTGATAGTCATGATTTTTCTCAACCTTTCTTACTTTTGCCATTTTTTTTTCTTCTTCGTTCGTCTATTTTTACTTCTTTTCCCTGTTCACTTCTTTTTTTCTCTTCTTAATGTCTTTTCCCGTTGCTCGATTGCTTTTTGTCACATTAATTATCTATTTACCTGCTGTTCCGTCTTTTCCATGAATTGAGGATTCCAGCAAAGCTTTGATAATAAAAAAAACACTAAAATAAAACTAAACAAATAACAATGATAGAATATATTAGTGAAAAAATTGATAATAATGATGCACAGGTATTTATCTAATAGAAGTACATGAAGGTGAGGATAGAAAAAAAACTTCATGTTGGTAATATCACTGCCAAAATAAGTAAAAACTTTGCCGATTTTACCACTATTTCCATGAATATCAACAATACTATAGGCATCATAACATCGAAATGAAGCTAGAGGAAGTCATACAGAGGTCATCAAGAATGATAAAAAAGAAAATAGATATGTTTTGTCCTTTCCTTGAATATATGACCACTTATTGCGATTTGTTTGCAAAGGTAAGAGCTTTTCTGTGTAGACTACACTTTAGTTGTCAAAAAATAAGAAACCCTGGCGTTCTGAAATGTGTATCGACTGCCTACAATTTCGCAAATGAATTATTTTTCTATCAAGAATATTTTACGTAATTGCCAATTAACATTTCACAGAATGGTTTTCCTGTTTCCCTGAAGAGGATTTATTGAACCCTCAGCTGCAATAAAAGTAGGATACTTAACTCTTTTCTTTTGAAAGAAAATTGAACAGAAAATGCAACTGACAGAAAAAGTACTCTTCGCATTTCAATGTTTTTATGATACTTCATGAACGTAGATAAACGATGCATCCATATAGTAAACATATTTTACCTTTTTTAGTGACTTAATTCTATTAGAAAAAAGTACACACCATCTCCCAAAACTGTTTGGTGTTTTCTATCAGAAGTTATGAAAACCATGCAAGGTGTCCATGAACATAAATATTGGCCTCTTTTCCTTTAGATTGATGGTAGACTTATTGGTAGAAAAATAGTTTACTTGTGACAGATTTAACGACATTGACTTTGATGGGAGTATTACTCCCGAAAAATAGATTTGACAGAGGATTAAAAATTCACTTGATATCAATTCTATTGCAGATCTGAGCCATTATTAAGGTTTGGTAAATCACTTCATTGAATTAAAGCAACATTTATAAGTACTTTTGATGCAAGTGATAAGCTGATTTTCGAGCCATTAAATTGGGAAGAGAAACGTACCAGGAGCCAGAGCTGAAGTCTCTGCAAACAGAATAGAGGGTTGAAAAATCGTATGTGAGTAATACATAGGGAACTGGATTAACGGTTCATGTAACCAGAAGTTCATTTTTAGTTTGAACACACGTATAGAGAACGATATGTTATATGTGTATGTATTTTTAATGTGAACAGGGTATTTTCTAAAGTCACGTTCTTCAGTTCCAATCAATACTTAAAGTGACGTTCACCTTTCTGTATACCAACAATTAGCAGCCAAGATTATGCAGATATTATTTACGCTACAAATCAGCCGTTACAACAAAGTATTTAATTGAACCACGGAAAGAAGTGTACTTTTTCGTTCTCTCATCTCAACCCTTTCCTCCAGGTAGCTCATCAATTTAACTCCGGGGGGAGTGTCTGAAAAGTGAAAGACAATCACTCTGAAGCAACAACCATCAGGAAACAAACAACAGAACATTCAATTTGATATATGTATAGAATTTGTAAGAATCTATATCTATGTTTTCCCATACTCTTTTATTCTTTCCGGTAAATGTGTCTGATGAATGAAGAAATTCAAAAAATGTTATCCTTCTGTGAACTATACTTGTCATTGAGTGGTGTCCACTCATTACCAGTTGATTTTTAACTTTGAAGAGTACCAAAAGAGATTGGTCACAGATAATGTATTCAATCAATTCTGATGGGGAGTCATATGTCTGAGCCAGGTTTCGAGCATATTATCATTCAAACAATAAAGTTGTCCGCCCTTAGTTCAATTCAAACTATAGAATAAGGACAGACAGAGAGACGTGCGAATCTAAATTATTTTATCATAATTAGCCACATAGACGGAGTTACTTGAGGGGAATAAGTGCCTTCAGTATCACTATTTTAGCAATAAACAATTATCAAAAGATCATAGTAGGAATTTACACCAAATGCCAATCATTTTTGTGCACATGTTAACATGAGTATATAGCGCTCAAGTGTGTATGTCGTACAAAATATAATGAAAGAAATGAGTTCAATAGCTAAAATTATGAGCGGCTCGTCTACGGATAACAAATGTTTACTTTTATAATCATTCCAGCCCTGGAGGAGGAAAGTCATAAAATGAGTCAATGCGTGGAATGAGTTCATTTGACCAAATAACTCTCACAATGATGACACCATGTAAAGCTATTTTTGGTTCCTCGGTAGGGAATATTACGGTCAGTATGATTTTGGTGAGAGAAAATATGATGGGAGCTGGTTTCTTTCATGTGCAATATTCATTTCAAGAATTTTCGTGACAAAATCATCATTGTTGACATTTTTTACTGATATTTACTTTCCTGTAGCTCAGGTGAGAGCAGCGAACTCTTTTGACCAGGTTTGATTACGACCAGAGGAACGTAGTATGGAAATTTATTCATTATATCAAATTGGTGCAATTTATGTATTTCCGTGGATCAACAGTCTGAATCAGGTTAAAACAAAATAATCAAAATGGCGATGAGGGCAAAAGTTCTTAGTCAATAATAATATTTGGATAAAATCAATTTTCCTCTGCATTGTTTGTCAAGAAGTTTCCAAAGCGTGTATGGAAGTGAATATATGGATAAACATATCTATCTGTCACTGACCGGTCACACCATTGAATGAGAGACACGGGTATCTGTTTTTTTTGACTTTTTAAAAATTTGACTATCAAAATGACTATAGAGATTTTATCTAACTTACGATGACAGCTTACAAACGTAGAAATAAAGAAAAAATTCAAGATGTGAAAACTTTTTGGAGAAACACCGTTCAAAATTAAAAACTCAAATAGAAAATATCAATATTGAAATACCAATTCAAATTCTAATATGGTGACAGATATTTTTCCCTGTCGTTATTTGTGCTTGGGACAGACTGAAATTAATTTAGTTTCATTTTTTAAAATTCTTTTTTTCTGTCATATATTTTTTGCTGATCTGTCAGTAAACTTCACTCCTTTTTAGAGGCGTTCTTGCCTCTCTTCTGCATATATAAAATCATGTATACCAGAGGCAGAGAGGGGTGAGTACGGAGAGAAAGGAAATGTATTTTAAAAAACAATATTGGACTTATAGAGGGGATAAAAAAGACAAATATTCAGAAAAAGAAGCCTACACTATAAATATTTAGAGGTTGCACTCAGAAATACTGGAATAAACCTGACAAAGAAAGTAAAGTGCTTGATTCAAAAAAGAAAAATGGGAGGATTGAATTGGGTTAAAAATCCGTTGGAAAATAAATTTAAATATGATTGATTTTTGAGCCATAATTATCTTTTTCCATTTCATGATCTTCCTGCCAGGTGTCCTTTTTTTTTCAATTTGAAAAAGAAATTGAATTTGTGCAAAAAAAAAAATATACAGTTGCCAGCATATTTTCATTTTATTCCAATCTTTTATCGAGGAACTTTACAAAATCATGTAATGCAAATTCAGAGTTTATTCTGAATCATTCTCATTTTTGTAAAGTGTCAGTTATTTTTTTTGTGACCATTTGAATTATAATTGAGCATTTCCATGAATTCCAAAGTTATAAATGAACTCTGCATGATACAAACACGAAAAAGAGAAAAACGATTAACTCAAACGGCGATTTTGACATCGAACATTTCATTAAAAACTGATGTCAGTCAGAGAAGATTTATTTGACTTCTTACTAAATGTTCAAGTAATAATGTTGAGAGTCTCATTTACAAACAACGACCATTCTTTTTTCTTCTGATTTTCAATGAAAAACATCAATGAAGTGCTGGAACTCTCTAGAGTAGACTCCAGTTCAAAAATTGCAAAAGACTGCCAGTATGATCATATGATCTAAAATATTGACGTATTCTTTTTCATTCTTTATTTCCTGCTTCTTGAAAATTCCTATTTGCTTTCAGGAATCGTGGCTAAAATTATTCGTAGGGGAATAAAAATCCAAAACTTTAAATTCCCTTTGTTCAACGACTGGTAACTATCTTGTATATGATAAGTTCTATTTTGGAAATTCCTAAATTATGCTTTGAGAACCATCCTAAAAAGATGTGAGATGAAAAGTGTACGGCGTCTGCTAAGGAAAATGAACATCAAAGATAGCAGAAATAAACAATTATTTGGACATTGAACGAGACGGACAAATGCATATCAGGCAATTTACATTACAAATGATCAATGAACAAATAGTCAATTTATTGCAAAAATTCACTGAATAATTTCCCGTCCGCCAATCTTCAAACATAAATACCTCTTGTTCAAACAAGCTCGAATATTGTTCTTATAGCAGCATTCCTGGATTTTATGTTGTATCGGCCAACCAAGTTGGAAATACTTCATATATTCACTCGTTGTAGCCAATCTGTCTCTTTATTCAGCCGCTTGTCTGTCAGCATATCAGTCCCATTGGATTTATATGTCGTATATCCAAGTGAAAAATTATTGAATCGTGCAATACAGACCAGAAAAACAATCAAATTTAAGGATTGATCAAGGAATTTTCCCCGAATAAGAGGTGAACAGTAGTCAATGATTTTGCTATTTTTATTCCATTGTAACTGTATATGAACTGATTTTTATCCACTGATTTCAATTGGGATGATCTGATTTTTCAGATTCTTTCATTCCCTTCATCAAACATTTTCCTTCCCTGTTTTCTTTCGTTATTTGTTCCTTCAATCATTCGTCTTTCCTTCTTCAACATTCTATATGTCTGTCTTTCCTCAATTTCTTCTTTTCTCACATTCATCTCTTTCCTAATCCTCGTTGGTAATTATAACACGATCATTTATCATTGTGAGATTGAACCAATTTTGATTAACAGAACATTAATATAGAATTATACAAAAAAAACAAAAACGTAGAATATATGAAAGAATGAGAGGATTCAATTTGAATGGAAAGCATATATGTTAAAACTCGTAAAGACTACCACAAATTCACAAATATGAACAATTTCAAGGCTGAAAACTATTGAAATAGCAGAATTAGCTAAATTGCGTTATCAATTCACGGATACACACATACAGATTTTCAAGAAACTTCTGTTAAATTTGATGTGAAAAAAATCTCATGTCTTGAATCGTGAATATTATTATTTTATTATTTTTATTATTATTATTATCATCATTATACATGGATATACTTGATATAGTGTTTTCAGGAGCAATTCCCTGAGTTGGTTTGAGTGGAAGATTCTATTGCTTCAAGTCATTGGTGGGAGATATTTCATCAGTGAAGATGTTGCCTGACCCAACATCTTTTATTTGTTTTATCTATGTATGTAGATATCTATCTATCTATCTATCTATCTTGTGCAAACACCAGTAAATATCTATCAATCTCAATATCCACTCCATGTCTATTCTTTAAGAATAATATGATCTGTATGTCATCGTTCTTTTATTTGTTATCATTGGAAACGTTTCCTCTTTTTCATTGGATTTCTAGAATTTATTTGCATTTGGATTCAGATTGTAGGAGAGCAGTTTTGTAATACAGCAAAGCACATTGCGAGGATTTCTATACAATGATCACTGCAAAACACACTCAGCATAAATACTTTGCAAATACTTCTCTCTTGACTGTTTGAAATTTACGAAATATCTTTTCATCTTGTAATTCAGAGACAACTTTAAATTACTATTTAATTTAGTAATACCTTTGAACAACTCATCTTACTTTGAAAAAAATTCACAGCAGAATCCAATTACATGTATTCCTTATGGTTTTGTTTTTGATGATGAGACTCTTGTCTTTCCTTTTTTTTATTTACGATGTTATTTTTAAAAGTCAATTGAGCTATAGACAAGAGGAGCATCCCTTTATTACGACAGTAACCATGCCGCCTTTAACTAAATGGATAATAATTCACATTCTTTGTACCGCTTTTTCTAGTGTAGAACAACCAGCAATTAGAAAACAACTCATAAGTTTTTTTTCTTTTTTTCTTTCTTCTTCTTTTTCATTTTTACAAACCTTTCAAAAAGTTAGCGTCCGTAGGATCATCGAGTTGAGAAAATCAGAAAATGGATACATGTTGGAAAATTATACCACATGATCTTGATTAGTGAATTGGAGTGTAGCTTCAGTTTGGAATAAAAATCAAAATGAATAGAAGTGAAACTTCAGTTCGGCACAAAAATCGATCTCAATATGGGAAACAAAATTCTGGAGCACTTGGAAATGGAATGTAGAGTTAGACTAATATTAGTTAGCGTATCTCATAATTTTCATTTTTTGTTGTTGTTTTGGGTACAAACTTTTTGCAGGCTGCTTTATGTATGGATTTAAAGCCATATGTCACAAATGACCCAGTTCAAGGTATCATGGTATTGTTATTTTAAAAGAAAATCTTAAATCATGAAATTCGACTCTGACACCATTAATGACCCTGGACACCGAAGAGGAACAGAACGCATTTATCTTCAAATTTTGGGCGGATCAATTCCCTGATACAGTCATCTGCATTTACGTTCTGTGCAGATATGGTTTGTATCTCTTTCCATATCGCAGTATTCATGCAAGTGTATTGATCAAGAAACTTGGTTTTGTGACCGAGTCAGGGCGAGTGCTGATTCATTGTGATTGGCCGCAGTTGCATGGAGCAAATAAGAAAAAATAGGTTTAGCAGTATCTGACGAGAGTAATTACCACAAAGGTCGGAGTTCAAAAGCAGTGACTATTGGCATCACGATGAATGGAGGAATTTCAAGTGAACGCTGTTTAATTGCTGAAATAATGGGATTTCCGATCGATCTCATAGCCTCGTCGAATATATATGTGTTTATATGTATTTGTTTGCGTGTGTCTGTGTTTGTTAGTGCTTGCATGTGAGTGCATGTGTTCTACTTAGAGAAAGTTCTCTACAACTTACAAAAACCAACATATACATACTGTACATGTGATATTTTTCAATGTTTCCACATTGGGAGGAGGAGGCACTCAATTGCACATGAAATCAGCATTTGTAGTCATGGATTTCATTTTGAACTTATGGGAAGTACACAACCACCTCAACAAGTCACGTGATTTTTTGAATTTTTTTGTATTTCTAAGATAATCCATTCATCCTTTTGTTATTTTGATATCTACCTTCTTGGCTGTTGTATATTTTGACCTTCTTATCGATTCTGAAAAAAAAGCAGTCATAACTGTAATCGCAAGTCAAACAACCGTAGCTACGAGAAAACTTGTATCATCTTTATATTTCTGAGATTCATGATACTTGATATAAGTTGATCAGTGACAAGTGACTTTGACTTTTACTTAGTATGTTTTTTCACAGTAATCAAATTGCGTCACTAATATGAGTGTAACAAAGAAATTATCATTGGAGTCACAACTAACAAACAATTTCATGAAAATATAGTTAGCAAGAGAGAGAGAGTTGAATCGGCGAGAAAACACGGTTTTTGATGATTTTGCACATTGAAAAAAAGGTCTTTTTTAGGATAAACCGACCTCATAAGATGATTCACTGTCTGTGTTCCACCGTTTAATAAGTCAAGGAAATTAAGTTTTACTCCCATGATGTGATACCTGAAAATGATTTCAGTTATTACAAAGTATCTTGGAACTAAAATCTATTAAGATTTTTTAATATCGGTTGAATCCGTCTCATTGTATGCATGAAATCATGCAAAACACTCGCAACATTTGATTTACACTAGGTCCAACAGATATACATCCCTGAGGAACTTGGAGCAGGAGGCGAAATGTTAAAAAAAAAAAAGATTACCAATCTTTGTGATCTTGTTGGTGAAGCAGTCCAAAGAACCAGAATTGAGTTCCAAAAGACAGAACAAAGCTCTTTGTTCCTTTGGTTTCATATTCAACTTCGTGTCTGTTTGTTATTATGAATCAATTTATTCATCTATGTACGCCATCAGAATGTTCAACTTCCAATTGGTAAAATGTTCTAAATTTTCGAGGAATATATCCCTCCACCATATATATGACGTTCATACCTGTTTAGCTTCATTATGGCCCAGATCCATGTCTGTTCCATTTTTTTAAAAAGCAACTTCATATTAGATATTAGGGTCATTTCTGTAAGATATCATAAATTTCCGTTAGATGTCATAAATCAGCTGCTTTATCCTCATTTTTAGTCACGGATATACTGATTAATATTTGTTCAAAGTCATAAATATTTTTTTTTGTGTTTTTGATGGCATAAATGTTCTGCTCTATGTCATTTTTCTTGCACAATACGTCAGATTCATGTCAAAATGTTGAAGAACTATGTCAATTTGGGTATCATGAATATTGAGCACCCAGTTATACATAATCAATTTCATAACTCTTCGTGTACATGGTCTGTTTGACCGCATATAGTTTGTGTTCATTTACGTTTGGCTTTCTATTTTCAGCGTTCATGTGCATTGGGCCCGATAAATTTAAGTCCTTCATGTCCGTTTGTTGTCTTTAGGCGTCTGTGTCATGTTTAATCATTGTCATGAATTCCGAGTTAATTTCCTTTGAGCTCGTGAGTATGAATCATCGCTTTCATATCCATTCAAAGGCGTGAATTATCGGCTTTAATATCGATTCATCGAATTTAAAGAACACATAAAGATGTATTTCAGTAAAAAATCTGTGGGTGAAATTTTAAAAAAAAGATGACAGCATCTATAATTTTTTTTTTGAGTTTATCATAATAATTTGTCTTCCCTCTGCCTCTTGGATATATTTCTAGGTTTCGAAGTTGCCCTACATCAAATCTTTGAATAAGTTCCATACACGTTGTTTTCTTGACAGTATATTGGAAGGAAAGATTTTGACTGAAATACTTAAAATGTACAATGTGAGCTTTTCATTGCAACTTTTCATAGAAAAAGACATATATAGTACTATGCCGCATAAACTCTGCCCTTGAAAATTGAACGTATATTTACCAATGTGGAAAAAAAAACAGTTGGAAATGGCTTGCGTCGATTTCCATAAGCTGTGGATGAAAGTCACACCATCAAATGGTGGAAACAGTTATTGCAGCAATATAAATATCATGTTTCCTGCCTCCAGTCAATTTTTACAATATTTGGTTTAATAGAGCAATGCTACCATAAACATTTATCTATTTTGCTTGAGACATAGCCTGAATCGATGGTTTGAAGTTTTGTTGGTGGATTCATACACATATATATTTGTGTGTGTGCGTGTAAAGACATATCATAGATGGAGACGAATATTTTGGATTGTTTATAAAACAGGAAGGCACAGTAAAAGAGACATGAGGAAAGAAAAACGAATCAAGAACATAAACAGAGCCAAAGAGAGAGGTCAAACTTGGCTGGTAAGATAATCTATTGGCTGCCACTTGGTTCCAGATAGATTTTAGCATCGACAGTTCCGATCTGGGATCGATGAAGTTGGATTTACGTATGAGTATGTGCGTGAGAGTTCAGATAAGCTCGAAAAATTTCAAAAAGAGAGATAGGAATTATACGTGATTAAGGAAAGATAGGAACAGATTTTATAGTGATGACACCCAGACAGGGTTGTTTGTATCTCTCAGGAATTACATTCCTGTGTATCTTCTGTGTAAAATGCAATATCGAAAATGTCTGTCCGTTCAGCACCTTCGAACAGATGGAAGTAATTGAGGTTCTGCAAATGGAAAAACAAGATTGAGATTTCGAGCAACTGATATTTTTAAGACAGTACATTTCTTGAGATTCCTGTCGAGGCTTTTTTTCGTTAGCAAAGCAACAGATATGTCTCTAGTTAAAAGTATTCAACAATTCCTTTGCATACCTAAACAACCAGATTTCACATATGCCTCGCAGCTGCAAATCAAGTGATTCTGGAATTTTTTTTTTCTTTTAGAGTCAGCCTTTCCGTGGACACTCTGTTTTAAGATGACAAAAGAAACCCGGTCGCTCTTTTAGATGGAAAAATGGAAAAAAAAGGTAGATATTAGACATGTCAGATGGGTAAGGTATGTTTGGTTTACTTCGATAGATATTTGTGCAATGGAAATGACACTCCGAGAACTCTTGAGGAATATACAATTGAGTTGAATCAAAATTCTCTTTGGCACATGCCTGAGGTTGTTATTCACTGGAGCTGGATCCTGTTGTAGTTCAATAGATAAAAGAAATACGTATATATTTTGTGTTCCAGTTTCTTTTTTCAACGTCTGAAATGTTTCTTGGCCCTAGATGTGGTTTCCTTTCTCAGATTTTCTAACTTATGCAAAATGTGTCTTTTCAGAACACGGAAGGATGGAGAGAACATTTTTTTGTTTTTTTTCTTCTAGTCTATCAGTTTCTGAAAATGAAGAATCGACCTCAGTTTATTTTTCGGGTAATTTTGCCCCTTTTCCTTCATTTTGGTTTTCATGCAGAATATTTAAGGATGCTAAAATATAAAGACATATTTGCTGACAGATTTTCGTCCCAGTTCACCTTTGTATTGATTTTTCACGGCAAAACATTTTTTCCTATCTTCTGTTTTTTTCCTATCTTTTTCAATCCTTCGGTTTTCTGTTTCCCCTTTATTCCCCATCTTTCTGTCTTTTGCATTTTGAGTTTCTTGTTCTTCTCTTCTTTATCAGTTCCATTCTTCCTCCTTTTTTTTCTTGTCCCTCTCAAAGTCTTTCATCACTACTTCTTCTTACTTGATTATCTCCCCGAAATGATGCTTTCCATTTAGTTGTTACTTTTTTCTTTTATTTTCCTGTGTTCGTTCTCCCTCTTATCCTTCCATCTTTCCTTATTCCTTTGTTCAACTAATCTCTAGCATCTTTTGAAAGAGAAAAAAATTTTAGAAGGGAATATATATAAGAAGGAAATATAAAAGGATAGGAGCCAAGTTCGTTTGGATTAGAGAAACGGGGAAAAATGTATGTAATTCATATAAAGAAAGTAAAAGTAGCGGAGCAAATGAAGGAGAATAACAAAAAGAGGGTTGTCTTTTTTATCTCATCCTCATTTATTTTCAGGTTACCTTACAAATAGATCCAAAATTATTTCATGTTCCGAGATTCATGGACGTTCATGAATATGCTGTCAGGATTTCAATTAAAAATCTCCAAAATTGATGCATTTTTCTTTTTTTCACAATTTCTTACTTTTTTCCCTCAAGTTCCCAGCACTGAGAGCATGCAGGTTGTCTTGTTTAATGCTTTTTTCAAAGCTCAAAATTTCTTTTCATTAGCTTGTAATGATTGATAGCCTGAACATCTTAGATGGGCAAATATGAATGCTCACAAAGTGAAACTATGTAAATGTACCATCCATTACTATTTTTATTATAAGTAGGATTTCAGACATATTTCCTACAGTTACAACACGATTGTAAGGTCTGTTGTTGTTTTTTTTTTGTTTGAATTAAAATGATGATGATAGAACTTGAACTGATGAAAAAGTATATGAAATGCGAGAGTATTGAAGTTATTTATTAAAGGAAAAAATGGTTGTCAGAAAGGATAATTGTATGATTGTTATCACAACAACTTGTCATGAATACACACGAGAAGAAAATCGAAATATACAGGAAGATACATTAGGTAGGCTGAAAACACAGGGAAACTGGTTGAAAAGAATTAAAATAATGGTACCAAAAGTGAAGGCTGAAAAGACAGGCAAAAATAAGATTTGAAAAATCTATGTTGGAAAAATGTTGGAATGTGTTTCATAAATCCGATGGGACATGAACTACTCAAATAATCCAATTGATTACTCAACCTAATTTTGCTTTCACTATTTCTGGTGACATGTTGAAAGAGTATCAATTCAGTGGTTCATATTTTATCTGTGCTTATAGAGAGAGATTGATTGGTGAAAAATCATTGAATTTATTTGAAATGTCATACAGTTTTACTTTTTGAAGAGACTATTTACGGTAAACTTCCGTTGTCTCAACAACCATTCAAACGCATATATCAAATGACACGTGTTGTAACGGTGTTGGTATAACAAATCCTTGATAGATAACTTTGACTCTGAAACAAGGGCATATGCAATCAGCTTTGGTTGGCTGAAATGTTCCTTTTTTTTATTATAGAAGAAACCCTGTTAAATTGTATTAGATACATTGATTGCTGCTAAATGGTCCTGATACGCATGATTCCGATTATGTAAAATTCGATTGAAAAGTTTTATAATAAAAGAAAACGATGAACAGAGAATGAAGAGCTCTAGTGGACAAGCGGTATGGGTCAGGATGAAATTTGTGATCCGAGTTCAAAGTTCATTTAAGACAGTTTGTGTTCAATTTGCACTGAAGCCTTTTGAGAATACCTGTATCCATTTTCCTTTTTGAAACATATCGTTGACCGGGTTAACTCGTTAGGGGTTAGTCATTATCACCACATGCACTTCTTCGGCAGACGTGTATTTCTGAAAATAAACAGTGGAGGTAAACTGAAGGATGGAAAATGGATAAAAATTATTACAGCACGGAATGGAAAGGAAAAGTGAAAATAATTGATGAAGGAAGGAAAGTAATTCTGATAAAGATACTCCAGTATCAAACATCGCTAGATTATTGATATAGTGATAGATATATGAATTTTGGGGGGAACAATACGATGTATAGCTAAATGTACTCATCTTGGTATTATTCATGCGATCATTTATCACTTTGAGAATTAACCCATTATGATTTACAAGCACGAACAGCATTTAAATTGAGAAAAGGGATATTTACTCAAAAAAGCAAGTAAAATAAATGAATGTGAAACGGAATTAAGAACACAAGAATTGAATTGAATTGAATGCTGAAGAGGAAGATGTATCTCTTTCCCTCTCCCCAGCCCTCTCTCCCCCTATCCCTTCCTCCCTCTCTCACTTTCCCTCTCTGTCCCTTTCCCTCCTGTCCCTCTCCCCCCTCTCCCCCTTTCTCCCCTGTCCCTGTCTCTCTCCCCCTCTTCTCTCTCTCTCTCATATATATATATATATATATATATATATATATATATATATATATATATATATATATATATATATTGTAAAAAGAGAGAGGGAATGAGGGGGGAAAACGGATTAGAGCATTTCAAAATATTTTGAAATTGTTAAGATGGTGAAAAATGTCAATATTTCATCATCTTTGCCTTACTCATGACGTCAGAAACTTCGTGTATTCTCTGATTGACAAGGAAATCATTCAAATCGGTATGGAAAACGAAACTAATCATCTTCTTTTTAAATAAAAAGAATGGTGAGCGTTCATGATGTATATAGCCATTTTAGACATTTCATAAACCTCTCAAAAAACCTTTTGATATCTTTGCAATCAGCCAGCAGATTCTGGCTGGTTATCTCCCGTTGGTTTACTCAGTTAGGATTCAAACGTCACTGAATGAACATGTGATCCTAGAGATTTTCACATTCAAAATGAGAAAACCTGTCAATCATCATGTTTCATACGGGTTTTCATTTTGCATGATAAAGATCCACAAAAATCTATCAATCGTTAATGTCTAGATTTGACTCATTTTTACATCTCATTTTTTAGACATCGATAAAAAAGGGAATTTAGTCTGTAAACTGTGTACTATGTGAGGGGGGGGGGAATGTTATCTTTCGAGGGGGAGTAAAGGTGATATTAACTTTGCTAGTTGGCTTTTGTTAAGCTTTAAGCCCTGGAAACTGTTTGGTCAGACTTTGTAAAGTTTGAAAACCAGCAACAAAAAAGACCAAATGGGAGTATGTTATAAAATAGAGATAATGTCCGTAACATTTGATAGGGGAATAAAAAAATAAGAGAACATAACATATATGGAATACTTGTAAGTGATGAGAGATGATCAGGGATGAAACCTAGACAAGAGAAGACAATGATAATCGAAAGCGAGAAATTGCGAGGCCAAAAAAGAGAAAAGGGAATACATACAAACTGAATGTTAAAGTTGATAAAACATGTTAAAAAAAAAGACAGAAATTGTATTGGAAGAGACAATGGATGCAACAGCTGTTTTGAGTCTACTGTTGGACAAAGACCTTTCCCCACATGCATCACTGATGAGTGTGATTGTCGTTCCTTTTTTCGTGTATTACCGGCAAACCTTCCTACCCTAATCCTTATCTTAAGTATGGTCCTCAAAATGATGTTTACTGTTCTACAAATTCCAATTTGTTAGCTTGTTGCCCCACGTGATCTCCCTCGTTATACCCCACTCATTTCTATTTATGTGACTAAATCCCTTTTTCGATGCCTTTTACTCTGTTTCTATTTTTTAGTAGGGAGATCTATCCCGATGATATAAAAAAAAAACACGAGGACTGCATGTATCATGCATTTTCTGAAGGTGCTTTTCTTGCAAATTTAAATATTGATTCTGTTATTCTTTATTTGGTTTTCGGGCCGGTGTCAGGATTCTGTCTTTTCTGTTGGCTTCTTTGAAGTTTTAGTAACGTAACACTTAACCGCCCTGACAACAGAATCTCTCAGTAGAATTCTAACCATGCCAATGACAGTCAACGTTCATTTCATCCTTTAGAAAAGTATAACTACATATTTTCTTCCCAACGCTATAGATTAGTAGGGCAGACTGAACTTTTAGATCTTTTTAAACCGACATATCAAGTAAAAGGCCAGCTGTGACTGAGGCTATCCTTTTGAACTACATCAGCAATGCCAACTGGGATCAACAGAGCATCATATATTTGAAAGTTGACACTTTGGTGGGAATGTGACCATGGCCTGAGGAATATCAGCCTACCCATTTTGCAGCAGATCTTAGACATTTTTACCGTCACCTCCCTTTCATTATAATGATTCTTGAATCTATATTCATTCAGTTTTTTTTCACAATCTCGTTGTTTTTTTAATGCTTCCTGGTCAAGGAATTTTAATATACAATGTCGATTGAAGTTGGGACAGCACAAAGGCTCGAGAAAAAACGGAATAGAAAAACACTTTGTAGAGAGTATTATCCTTCATACTCACAAAGTATGCAAAGTATGTCATTTCTAAGAGAATAACTCAAGTAAGATTTTTATTTTTTATATTATTATGTGATGCCATGCTGTGATGTTTCATCAAGTCAAAGCTCAATATAGATCAGAATGATAATTATACTTCATTATACGGCTAATCACAACCAAATAGATAGATACAAACATACATTTATATATGAAAGTCAATTATTGACATTATGACGTCATATTTTCTTTTCCTCTTTCTTATTCCATTCGATAGATGATTCCATTATTTTTCTTATTCATTCATTATTTCACATTGCATTTTGTTTCTTCCCTTTGTACATTTTCATAATGTTTGTCCTTTATGGCGTATGTTTCTTGTCACTACGGTGTGATTTGTTGAACGGATCTCCAATTCGTTAAATCAGACATAGTATTTCGAGCTAATTCGCAAACTTTTTCGGATATCAATCTATTTTCTGATATTTTCCCAATTCAAGTGGTGTCCTGAATCAAGCATATTCGGGATATCTCAGGTATACCTATTTTTTTTTTTTATATCTATAAGATCTACGAACTTGCATTTGTATTGACTGATCAGCATTTGAGTCAAAAATATCTATCTCTTTTTGTTTTGCTACGACAGGATCAGGGTTGTGTAGGACATCTTTCCAATTGTTCGAACAAGATTTATTTGCTCAGTTAACTAACGTATGACTGTCCCATCTTTGATGTTCTGATTTTAGTATTCATTTTGAATTTGTTTTCGATATTCGAATCCAATATGATTTTTTCTATTAATGTTACTGCACTCGTCCAGTATTCGCATCAGCAACATGTTACATGCAGTGAAGATCCGGTGACAGAAAAGTTCCTAAAATCTCTAGGATTTCCTAAAGTATTGTAGTTGATTCCATAAGAACCGATGCTTCAAAAGAATTCCAAATCTTGGATATCCTTGCATTTATGTTACTTCGATTAATCTATGGGCTCCAATCATGATGAACATTACTGAAGCTTTCATGAAACATATTTCTCCAGTTATTTCATTTCCTCCATTGTATTCTCTGCAGAAACAAGAAATTATCTACAAGACGTGTTTTTCATCCCAGATAACCACTACTAGATTCGATATTCATGTTAGGATTTGGTAATCCATTGAATTTTCAAATTCAAAGAAGTTTGCCCTTTTTTAAAAATCTTGAATGAATACTTGGTCTGTGCACAGGCCATTAGTTCTCAAGTTTAATATGTATTTGTTTGTACGGATCCAAGTAAAGCACTTTTGACCGTCATGTCAGTTATTGCAATCATTCTTGTCAAATATGTTGCATTTATTAATTATCAGCTTCATTTTCATACATGTATTTGCTCACCTCCAATGTGTTGTTTTTGTCAGCTATTATATTATCAGTTCTTATTGAGTTGTTCTAAATCCTTTCAAAAGGGTATCAGGTCTTCTGTGGTAGCCATGTCTATCCTTATCCATTTTCAGTTCCTCTATTTGTCCTTTGGTGTATATGTGTAAATAGTACGAAGGAATTGGATGTCCATACGTAATAAAATGCCGGTTAATATAGCGAATCACTTGCATTCGATGTGGGGAGGATTCATGCATCTCATGGATTGTACTTGAGTTAGTGCAACATAAAACCAAATAAGAAACAAAGATTTCATTATGCCGGTATTCAACTTTAGTACAGATTGGATGTCCTCACAATCACAGATTTTGATTTTAATACAACAGATACATTGAAGAAAAAAGGAAGGTGCAATTGTGCTAATCTGTCAAGTGCAGGGTTGAGCCATGTTTCCCTCCTAGAATTGATAGTAGATTTTAAACTGAACTTGAATGCAACCTCCAGCGATATAACACGTAATTATTGCTGCACTATTCATATTTTACAGTGAGAATAATCTAATTACAGACTTGCTCGTATCATTCATGTGACATCAATTTTTGTGCCGAGTTAGGTAGGGTGATATCGTTATGGAATGAACATGTGATCATATTTCTATAAAATATTATGTTTTGTATACATGGGATTTTCCATTTGCATTTTTTTTTTTTTACAATTTCCCGTTTAATTAATCAATATTTTTTTTTTAATATTAGAGTATTGTTGGTCTCAATCATCTTAATCACGTTGAGTATTCGAAGTTCATCATGGAATTCAACGATTTCTAACCTTGCCTTCGATGTTCACTTGTCTTCCAAGGTTAAAAAACATCTTTTTCACTGTTCACATATTCTCTTACAAAAGATTCTCGGACTATAATCTGTAATGGGACCTCATAAATAGTGTATAACCGAGTGCATTTTCAGGAGGTGAAAAGAAAGCACGGATTCCAGATTCATTGTCATCAGTCACAGCCAGTGTAATTTAATCGATTACATCTCAAAATGTTTCTTCGACATCGTTTATATTTATCTGCCAAATCGATTGATTGGACCTGAGATTTCGAATAACATTTCAAAAGTTGATATTCTTTGGATATGGTTCCGGATTTCCTCTCTTTTTCAAATATTTCACTGAAAATATGTCCATTTAGATTAAGTTTTAAATGAAGTTTTCGAAATGCATCAGCTACTTTTGGCACCCTTAGTATGTTTTATAATTGTGATTTAAATACATATGAAAAAAATACTGAGAGAATTATCAGTCTTCATCCTGTTATGCAAGAGCATAACCGACTGGAAGTGAGGCAGAGGGTGATTTTGAAAATAATCATCCAATATCGCAATAGGCAATTAATTTCTTTCTCATTATAACTGTTTTGAATGTTAAGTTTTAATGGGCAATTTAAATGCAAATTTTAGTTATGATTAGTCAAATAAAACGAGAGGAGACAATAATTAACAAATCTTCTGTAATTAAAAACTAACACATTAGTAGGAATGATTTATTCACAAACAGACTTCTAGACGAGTAATAAACTGCTATAAGACAATCTTATAACATCAGGTTTATATGTTGTAAGGTCGTTGAGTATCAAATAATTTTGATTTATTACCATAGGTACTGGCATCTCGTAGTACAGCCCTAGGAAATTCATAAAATTATGCCAGCATCTTCCTTTTATAAAAACGTTAATTCTCTGCCAGGTTGCCTTTGAGCACGGCCATTATCTGTAATCCCTTTTGTTAAAAGTCAGAATTAATATATAGCAACTAGAAGAATGTGATGCAATTTTTATCTCCCTCAATTCCCCCGAGATATATAATTTATCATTAAATGTAATAAGAATGATGAGGGGAAAAATGTAACCCCCTTCCAAAGACCACAGAGGTGTCGAGAAGAGAGTAAATATGGAGGAATAATGTAGTACCATGCGGGCACATTAAAGTACACGAGATTTGGAAGTGGGGGGAGGCAGAAAGGCGGGGAAGAGAAATCGAGAAGGGGGGCATACAGATTATATGGAGGATTGCAGCAGCACAAATCAACGAGGGGCCACATTGAGTGCCATCATTTTGACTGATTCATTCATAACTACGTGACATTCAGAAGGGGGACAAAGAAAATAAAGCAAGAAAAACGAATCAAGAGGGGGTATGAATTGTATGAAGGATTGCGACAGGACAAATGGACATGGAGCCACATTCAGTGCAATGGTTCTCAGGTTGGTTTGTCTTGTTTTTGACTAAGAAAAAGACGATCTATCCCCCCCATTTTTTGTCCTTTTTATTTTTCGTTTTTGCTACCCCTCCCCAGCCGTCTTATATTTTATTTTTTAGGCCATTCTAGGGGGTCACATGCTAAACCCCCTCATGTAGATATATATCGATCATCAGGTTTTTTTCTTAACTGTATATATCCATCATGTTTTTATCCCCTCCACACACACACACACACACACACACAGATATTGTGAATATGAGACTAGCTAATATAAAGAAAAGGGAGGGCAAGACCAACTCGAAATCCCCGACCCTGTTTTTGAAATTGTACCATATTTTTTTTTCTTCAATAGTTTAGGTGACTGAAGAATTCCCCATCGACTTACCACGTGACGCTATCGTGCAGTAACGAAATTCCGGTTGAATAAACAGGCGCTATTTGTAACGTGAGTTTTCCATAGTAGTGACCTGTTTGCAGACAGCAGTGAGACATACGAGGAAAAGGATCCTAGTCTAGATATTACCCCTATAAACAAATTGTTGGAGTGCAATTTCAGATGAAAAATTGGAAACGAAGAAAAAAAGTGATAAATCGACGAAAAAGAAAAAAAAAGGAAACGAAAAAATAAATGTCCATGAAGAGAGGGGGGGGGAAACACAGTTGCCTATTCTAGCAGGGTAAAAAATTTGAATGCAGGGGCTCCCCTAATGCGTGAGATCACCACCGGGCCGAATAAACATTCATTTAGTAATATCAAATTTAACAATTTAGTTATTTTGATTGAATCAGATTTTGCATTGATATAAGAGCAAGTTCCTTTTTCTATCTTTCTGTAATTCTTTTTAAATGAAAGTTGGTTAGTTGTTTCCATCACGGATGGAAATCAAGGTAGTATCAATAATTCAAATATGTTCACATGGAAGAATCTTGTTAATTACAAATAAAAACAAATGAAATAAGATAATGGTCTTCTACCTGTACCATGTAGTGCTCACGGGTGCCATTTCCTAGATATCTGAGAAGGGGGGGGGGTCCATCAACTACTGAATGTTTAAGTATAATTCAGTTCTTTTTTAGAGTTTGCTCGCCGCTTATATCCTATATGAATTCTAGTTTGGGGTGTCAACAAATTGATTACTGCATAAACTAAGATTGATTCCCGCTCAAAGTATCAGTTTTATGTTGTATAATAGAATAGCACCCTGCCAGGAATACTGGGTTCCGATTTCCAGGGGGTTAACCAATCACTGCTTGAATCTATTTCTGTTAGTATTTCTACCTAGTTTTATCCATCCATTAACAACATATGTCCACAGGAATACTCAGTGCCAGGGAGAGTGCGTGAAAGTTGCAGACATAATAAGGATTACTTTCATAAGATTATAAACATTCAAAATATTCTCGAAAATAAAATGGTATTTGCTCTATAGATCTACGCCTTTTTTTAATTCATGAAAGCTTTCGTAGGAACACTTTACTCAAAAAATAGATGAAGGCGGCAACACAGGCAATTGTCAATACATTTATGATTACACGAATATTATATTACTTATTCTTTTGAATCTTCCCTTTATGTATGTGAGTGCATGAACAGACTAGATGTAGACTACCATTTCTTCTTTTGTATCAACTATTCCCCAAAATATGAATGGAATATTTTTCCGTGAAATATGTAGAACAGAAGAAATTATATGAATTATGTTGATATATATTGAAAAATTGTAATTGAAATGACAAGAAAGATTCTTCAAAGTAGTTTCTCAATATTTATAGCAATGAAGCTTCCTATATATTTATATATGCTTTGTTATTCAAACTCATGTTTCAAAAATGTATGTTATTTTAACTCAAAATATCTTCCATTCCTTCTAATGGATTATTGACCAATCAAACTAATTTTTTTGGATGATCATATGTAAAAAAAAGAAAAGGAAGTTCTGAACACTGCATATATCTTCAAAGATTGTATTAAAAATAAAATTCAAATTCTGACTTTGATTTTGATTCAGTAAAACATATAATTTTTTGGAACCTATAAGGTTTTTTAACCGCAATATTACTGTAAGATTATAACACCAATGGTTTTGTGAAATCAATTTGAATCATTATTATTTAACGAGTATGACTAATTTTGCTTTGTATCACACAAGGGTAGTATATTCCCTTCTACTCTCAGTGTATATACACCTTACCCAGTTGCTTTTGTTGGTTCATGCCTGGATGGAAAACACCATACACAACTTAAAATTATCATAAGATCATTTTGTGCGTTTCTGTCTAACTTGAGCTGATAATTCATGGTGGGTGGATTGAATCATGGCAATGGAAGCAGCATGGCTGAAAATAGCAGCAATAACAATTTATCCATAAGGATTCTTGAAAAAAAACATCTCTTGAAACTGACCAGTGTCATCTAAGTTATAAATTTTATATATTTTAAAGAGAATAAACATGAACTCGCACTCAAAAACTGAAACACGCACTCAAACACTCAAGTACGCACTCAAACACGCTCAAACACACACTCAAACACGCTCAAACACACGCTCAAACACACGCTCAAACACGCTCAAACACACGCTCAAACACGCTCAAACACACGCTCAAACACGCGCAAACTCACGCTCAAACACACAAACTCACACTCAAACACACAAACTCACGCTCAAACACACAAACTCACGCTCAGTCACTGCAAAGTGGACCATGGATTCTAAGTCGGCTATTCAAAGCTATGCGTGATAAAATCTAACGATCGATCAGGACAATTAATCAAATATACATTTCGAACATTTACCACTGATCTTAACGCATTGTTGATCGCGGTAGAGTGGATCAAGTCGACTACTGACCCGATGGAACTTTGCTTAATTGCATTAATCAAGTTAGAAATGGATCAATTGACCCAACTTTATTGGCTGGTGATTGTTCCGTGGACAAACATTGGAAACGTTTTGGCATCAAATTTGTGAACAGATACGAGAACCTACTTTCAGGGATAACTGAGTTCTGTCAATCAATTTTCTCCAAGTTGTCGATCAAAGTTCATACTTGCTAGACAAATAATAGACAACATTATTCTCTATTTTTTTATTTATTTATCTTTTCTTTTATTTGCAAAGGTTCATGTAGATTATTTAAGTTGATTAATTCATGTTGTTTTATGGAATTAAAGAAAGTGAGAATCACACTGCACTCCAATTAAAAAAAGGGTATGCAGAGTGGCGTTACGGTCTACAGCATAGGAAATGGAATAGGCAGACCGTGTTTGAGATCTTGCCGAGGTAGTGTATGCTCATTTAGCACAACTATTATGGGAAAGGCATTATTCCACTCCTGTTTGAAGAGAAAGATACTATGATTTGAAATTGATGAACACACAAAGGAACATGTTTATGATACTGAGAAGAGAATATTTTCCAAGATCAGTTGCTTGAATCTCAATGATTCTGATTAAGACACTCAAAATGAATTTTAAACTTCATCGAAAGGTGGAAAAAGAATAAAGGAAAACAGAGGGCCAAATGTCCAGTGAACTTGGCATTTATTTATTTTTTTTACAAATAAAAAAACAGCATTATCTGTTCGAAACATTCACAGTGATGAATCATCATATCAAAAAATAGAAATCAGAAATATTGTAATGATAACTGGAGACTTAATGACGGTGAAATAGTTCAAGGAGAAGCAGGCCTTAAACACTCATACATTTTTAGGCACACATAATACATCTACAATTTCCATTTGAATGTTGGTGCAAGACAGCAAAACAGATCGATCACTTAATTATTATAGAAGCCTTCGGGAGAAAAAAAAATACAATTTTTTCCGGGATAAAGCCTTCGGGACATCGTTCCCACGTTTGAAATTCCTGCATTAATCAAATCAAACCTGAAGAAAATGCAAAAATTAACAGAAATCACTTCTTGTGAAAACCAATTGATTTTTATGACGATGCTATTTTTTCATTTTGCTTGATTTTAATCGATAATTAAAAAAAAATATATCTTTTCTTTTCCTCTTTCCTCTAAATAATTGAAACATCGATAGAATTTGAGCAGAAATCAAAATCCCAAAGAACAGAAAATAACAAGAATATATACGGATGTGTTGAATGGATAAATAATCGGAATATTTTTTCCAGAACAAAGTTTGATCATCTTTGTGTTTGCAAATGAAAAATATCATGATTTTACAAACTCGTTGTACAGAAGACAGAATTTGATATCCTGGAAATATTTCATGCCTTGCAATTTAGCTTGGATTGTCTCATATGATTGATTGATAGATAGATAGCAAAACGCGTGTACAATGAGATTGATATGGGCAAATCTACACTCTTCAAGGGTACACTCAATAACTCTACCAATTTCATTTCCACAGATAATTGGATGAAAATTAGTTCATATGTTGCTACACAGCAGGAAAAATGAAAAACCCTTTGACCATCACCACAACTAATATTCCTCAACTATGGCCATCCATTCCACAAAATCTCATGGAAATTCATTGAGAACCTTTCCAGATATTGTGTGAACAGACATGAGAGTAAACATTATTTTGATCCACCGAAAGTAATTATTTTGTAACCGATAGTCCTCATTTCCACAAGAATCATCTAAATTCACGGAGAACTCGTGCAGATATTGGGTAGAAAAAACGACTGAGCGACTGGGATGAATATGCTTCGATGACAAAAGCAAATGAATATGTGGAAGATTGGAAAAATACACAAAGAATAAAAATTGAACTACATAAAAATAAGAAAAAGAAGAAGTAAGAAAGGAATTTTAAATGAGAGAAGAGATATGGAATGAAAGGAAGAGCAAAAGAAAGTGACAGACAATCATTCCAAAAACGGCCAACAAACTGGATGAACATCAATGAGTTATCAAAGCTTTGAGTGAGAATAGAGTCAATAAAACTGTTTGGGTGTCTTCCAAAATGGCCGAACAATATTTGGATCTCTAATCATCTAATTCCTATTTATTTCTTTACTCATTCAACCAATTCTTGTGGATTGCTTTTATTGTTGTTTGAGCATTTGTTTATTTTTCGCTTGTTTTACAAAGTTATGTATTCATCCAATTCGTTGGCATCTATACTAAATTGAGTGAGAGTGTTTACCATCATATTCTCGATGTCCGACACTTTTCATTCTTCAAGTATCATGCAGGACGTTTTAGACGAAACATCTTACCATATGGATTCCACAGTCCATGATCTCAAGAATTCCATTTAGAATTTATGACAAAATTTATCCTGGAAAACACGTCAGCAGATTCCAAGCCAAAAATTCTGCAATCTTCGATTGAACTTTACCTTTTTCATAAGCATGGACGATGCCTGGCGATACCAAGCAATTAACTCTTCTCCCGGGGATTTTGATTGGCTTCTCATGGATTCATGAACATAACATCTGGCCATTTTACTCAAATGAAATTCTCGGAACAAACGTTGCCTTGATTTGTAAGATTTTTTCCATGGTTGACTTTTGAATTTTTCTATTGAATATATATATATATATATATATATATATATATATATATATATATATATATATATATATTCGACCTAATTTCATTATTTATTAGACATGTTTTTCTCACGTGTCCCTGCTGTTGTTTTCCTCTTTTCCTCCTCTTTCGTTTGAAACACAATGATAACGTTTGATTATGTGACACATCGGGAGAATTTCTTGGAAGACATAACAGAAATCAGTTGACGACATAAAAGAAAATGAATCAAATAAAACATCACAAAAAACTCTGCTTTGATCTGGAATAAGGAAGATCATTGACTTGTTACAATTAGATTCTTTAAAAACTAGGCAAGAGATAAAAAGTGAATTATTTCACTACGTTTAGTTTGTCTCTTGGAACATTATTTACATATTTTTACGCTCTTTCAGGGTCTTTCCGATTTGTTGCATATAATAAGTTCCATTCCCACTTGTTTGTGAAAGTTTTTTTGTTCTATTGATTCTATACATTACCTGGGTGGAATATTAGGATCCATATTCCCATGGATGTCCATCTTTCCATAAAATAACCTGGTCTTATCTCTAAACATGGATTTGGTGATTGGCTTTGTGTCGTTCAGAATTCAATGATGTCAGATTGAATTACACTTTCACTAATATGGAAGTTTATAATACTGCTGAATAACTCCAGAATATTCAAAGAGTTTATCTGATGGATTGTTTACTCAGGTAATTTCGTTGTGCTTCCCACTGACCTATTTATGCCTAAATCTATCGAAATCATTTTAAGGGTAGCCATTCACAAAGCAAATAAAATATGTAATGATCTCTGGCTTTACAAAGGTGAAAACACTACAGAGGCAGCCGGGAATAAGCATAAAGTTTATGTGATAGATTGTTTAGTCAACAAAAACGAACGAAAAGCAGGTCATCGTATTATGCTAACCGATGGCTCATTTATGTCTACATCGATTGGGATTCTGTTTTTATGGTTAGGGTTATTGCTCAAAAATTCAATACTGGATATTCCACGGCTGGTTATTGGATGATTCAGATTATACGTGCTGTCTTTCATCACATTAGATAAACCCATTCAGTCGTCAGTTTTCTGGATATAGGGAAAGATAAAAAATTCTAGTGTTATAAATGCAAGAACTGTACCCGGTAGGAAGATACAAGTTTTGGGAGGCTTGACATCATTGTGTGTAAAGCAGCCCATTATTTATTTTTTATAATTATGAATTAAAAAGAATAAAATGTCTCCTCCGCAGAACTATGGCTTTGAAACCATTGTGTTGACGATTTAGATATATCATATCCAGAGTTCATAACAATGAGTAATCTTCATTATTTTATTTATTTTATGGGATTTCAAAGGTCTGAACCAAAAACTCCGTAGTTCGCACATTATTTGTAAACTAATATCTGGTAAATGTCAAGTTTATATTATAACTATTTGTCAGGAAAACAACAAAGTGTTCACACACACACACACACACACGCGCGCACGGAGAAATTCCTTCTATTCTAGTGGATAGGTATTTGCATCCAATCATGTCAATATAATTCACATTTGAAATCTTCCCTCTCTAAGTGAACTCATGTATATCGACATATCAATCATCTATCAATATTTTGTTTTTCTATGGATACAGAAACACTGAAATAAAATACGATATGAACTTACATACATATAGAAATATGCACAATCATCAGTATGTTGCAAGGTTTGAAAATGACTCACAGCTAAAAAGTATTCGGTCACTTTTAGATTACTCGATTTTCTGGAATTGACAAGCGTCTTTACTACTTAGACCTGACTACCAGATCTTGACAACTTTATAACCGATCACAAGCACCTGTGAGACCTGGAGCAACGATGGAAATTGAAGACACATTTTGAAAGAATGAGTTTATGTCGATATGTCTTTAATTTTATGTCTTTATTGGTTGAACTTATCAGTCTAACTCTCAACTAAAAATATTCATATTTTTTGTACACAAAAAGGGGGCGAATTTAATAGATTTTTGATTGGAAAACAAAAACAAACTCTGACTCAGGTTCATACTTGTTTGCTCCCATAATGAGTGACACACCATGTCCTGGGTTTGTTCTACTACTTTCACCTATGTTGAAAGTGAAAAATATCCCTATATTCCGAACGTATCAAACAAAAGGGAATTCAAGGACAGACATTACCACGGTTATTGTAATGTGATAAATCACAAAGAATGAAAGACGCATCCCTCTAATTGCATCATGGCAACATATCAAGACTGTACAATATCTCCAAAATGTCAATGAAAAATTCGATCTATAGCCATGGGGTTGGGTGGAAGTGATCCAAATTTTGGCTAGGTCCATGGATAGAGACCTCCACCTATTCTTAGGTATATATCCAAAACAAACTGTCATATTTCCATTGGAAGATGCTTGAGAATCAAACAACACAGAAGAAGTGAAATAGACAAAACTGTCATAGGAAACATCGCACCAATCATAAAAGAAAAAAGTAAAATATTTCATTGCTCGTATGAAATAGTTGAAATATTTTTAATTGCAGGAATCTCTTTAGTATAACAAAATGATATGACGAGAGCACATCTGTATTATAAGACATTGTAATAGATGTCGTATCTGTAAAAGCCCCTCCAAAGTTCATCGGTTTTGAAGATCCTGACAAACGTAAAAGAAATATTATAACGTAAGCAAACATCCAGACTTTGAAAACCATTGGTTTTCACGAAGATTCTTAGAATTTTCAGATCTATAAATACATTCTTCGGTTTTGTCTATTCATTCCTTATTGAGGAAATGTTTACATATGATACATCAAACAGATCAGTTGCAATAATCATAGAAATTGCACCCGGTGCAAATTTGAAAAGATGTTAAATAAGGGGATCCTGACACCCCTTTGCTCGGGCAAAGCACAATATCTAGATAAAGAAAACTGATGTTATTAAAAATATACAAATAATCCCAAGTTTGATTATAAGCAATTTTTATATATCTTATTGTTGATTTGATACATCAGTGTTCGGATACTTATTGATATGATTAAAGAATATTTAAGGTGGAATCATGTATTATATTATCAGGTCTCGTTTAAGAACAATAGAATATTTTTGAATTTTCAAAGTTTGTCTGCAAAACTTTATTTTTTTCTGTAGAGCATCAGTTTGCTTTTACGAACAAAGATTGCCACATCATCAAAAGCTTTTTGTTTTTTTCTTTCCTTTTTATCAGACTTCATTCAATCAACTCAAGAGCCTTTTTATGTCTTTTCTCACGCTGATCCATGCTCTCCCGAACTTTCTCAAATGTTAGTGGTCAGATTCTCGACTCTCATAGGTTTCAAACCATCGGAATCAACAATTAATGTCGTTCCACCCCTGAAGTTCATTCAAGAAAGGGAGCTACTGCCCTCAAAATGCGAAAAAACAGATTGGTTCCTTCTATCTCCTGAATGATAAGAACAGCCTTAGCATGTTTGAAGACAACCACAACGACTTCTGAAACAGAAAAAAACAGCTGATTAGTAACAATAATGAATATGAAATGAATATTTAGGATATCAATCATATAGTGTAGTCGTAGATTGTCTTTTGAGTCTCCTGCGCAGTTACGCTTTAATTTTAATATATATATATATATATATATATATATATATATATATATATATATATATATATATAAGATAAAACAATGATAGCATTACATTTTGGGAAGCATTGATCGACATTCACAATGAGTATTTCTCTAGTACCTCGCTGTTAAAGTAACGAAATCAATTTGCAAACCATTATCATAAACAGGATTTTATCTTCTGCGTATGTTCCGAGTCACTAATCCTATTCTAGATTCAGTCAAGTAAAAGATTGAAAATGATTAAAAAAACTTCTTTTTGCAATTTCAAATTAAGGAAAACAAATTTAACCTAGTAAATTCACAATACAATGTTAGAATTTTATCAATATTTCAATGTATATCCATACAATCATCAGTTTTATTTCAATATCTGATTATCGATCAAAACCCTGTCCTACATTTCAAACTTTTGTGCACTGGTTAAAATATATTCAGATTAGTAATTTGTATAAAAGTTATTTATGAGCTTTGCCATCGTGTAATGAATGTTTTTTTTGTAGTTCTCAGTGTGTGTTCATTGTAAGCAGCCTTATGCCAGGATAACCAAAGCTTGGTACTAACTGTACGGTTATATCTTCAGTTCTATTGTGTACGTGTATTCCTATATTTATTGAAAGAAATAGACAAGTATACATGATACAATTTCATAGCATTGATATCGTTACGCTGGACCTATACATAGTTGGTAGAACTTCAATATCTGCTGTCATTTCAATGTTTTTGCATCATCATCAGGGAATAGAGGATTCCAAATGATTACACAAAGGGATTTAATACAGTAATACCATATTCCGGTTGTTTTCTTTTATCATGGTTTTAAAAAAAATCCTTCAAGATTCAAAAGCAGGCATCGATTACATAAATACTGTGGATTATATCGTTGAGTAGCGATCAACTATTCTTTATTATAATTCACTACATTCATATTGTACATTCCTGCAAATAATACTGAATTTTTCGCATTTTAAGTATTGAAGCTCCTCGGCACACATCCAGTTTCTCGAAATGAATTCCGTACATTTTCAGTTGTCGTATTACAGCTGGTTTACGGAGTTCAAATGAGTGTCACTAAAGTATTATGAACATTTTTATTTTATTTTCATTCACTGAAACATTAATATCTCGAATTCACATTCGTTGCATCGAGTACATCATCTCCATATATGATTTGTCCTCTTCTGGATCCTCATTGCCCTTTAACTGTTATTCGGATTTTCCTGTAATAGATTCAGTTTGATGGCCTAACGTAATGAAATATTTCGTATTTATTGGTTGATGATCTTAGACTCAGCTGGAGGATAATGCAATACAACTGGACTTCTTTTAGTCTCAGTAATTGGTAAACTTTTATTTGATGTATTGTTTAGAGAAAGAATTAGAAGTTCAACAGGGGATACGTTCTCTTCTTGGGTCAAACAATTTGACCAGTGTACATCAAAGGAAAGATGTATGAACTCCATTTCATCCCCTTCGATTTTTTTTGTATATGGATCGAAATGAGCCTTATATCATTTGCAAATCTCAAATATCCATCTTTTACAAATCCCCTATTTTTTACCTCGTCTCCTTGAAATTTTATTTTATGTATACAAATATATTGCTTTTCATAACTATAGAAACATGAATTATCCCTTCCTCTGTGTGTGTGTGTGTGTGTGTGTGTGTGTGTGTGTGTGTGTGTGTGTGTGTGCGAGAGATAGACAGAGAGAGAGGAGGGGATGAATAAGAGAGAGAATTACTTTACTACGTTTACGTATCTAATTATAGCTCTGAATTAGACATGTAACATAACTCTGAAGAAAAAAGATCGTTTGAACATATTGATCTTTGTAACAAAACTATTTCTAGAGGGAGAACTCTTGAAAAGTTGATGGTAACCAACATTGTCATAAATCAGAAAAGGAAAATTGTATGAAAACAAAAAAATTGCGAAGAACTGATCATCAACCATCGGTGACATTGAATGGCAAAACACCATTGAATACAAAAATTCATGAGTGTGGCCCTGATGGAGGATGTTGGAAGTTTTAATCCCCATTTCAGAAATAATACCCCAGAGCAACATTTATCACACATTGAAAAATATGAAAAGCAGGAAGCTTAGAGCGTGGAAAAGAAAATGCACCGAGGATTTCTACACAGAGAGAGGCAATAATGTGTCTCAGGAAAAATATCAGAATAAGTATTAAGTTTAAGATAATACATATTTGGAAAATTATACATAACTATCAAAAGAATTCAGAATAAATGCTTACAAGAGTGAAAAAGTATTCAGAAAACTGAATCTTTGTGAGCTATTCTAAAACAATCATCATCAGCGATGCCTATCCACCAATTACTACAGTTGTGAGCTCAGTTATTTGTACTAAAGTTTGTAGGTAGGTAGGTTAGTTGGTAGATGTTTGGCACACAAAGAGTATGCGTGTTTATTTGAAAATTGATGCCGGATACTCTATCTGTATTTATCTATATTTATTTTCATTGATGCCAAGAGTTGAGATTCTATACAGATTATACTCCCAACAATGTGAAAAGATATACACTGATATTTGTTGTTGAATAACTGGATCCCCTCCTCTTATCATTGTATCATGGACATTGTTGACAAAGGACAAATTACTTCATTAAATCTCTGTAAAAGAATAAACGAGCGGAATTACAGATGTAGCTTAATTGTAAGTACAGTGCTGTCAAGAAAATGAGGTCAAAATATAACTAACTAAGCGCTTATGAGTGAATCCATTTTTTCCCCCCAGGTCAATCTCACTATTTCTTCTTCACCCCCTCCCTTTGCCAAAATTCTCCCAATATCCCTCACACACAGACAGACACACACACATTTTTAATGGCACGTAGAAAAAGGATTTTGAGAAATTCCGATGCAGGTGATATTACACAGACACGCACACATACACATACATACACATTCATGCATTTTTCAAATGGCACGTAGAAAAAAGATTTTGAGAAATTCTGATGCAGGCAATATTTGACTGACACTCACTTGTTCTATGCACCCTGTAAGAGAATGTATTGTCGAAAATGATGCAAGATGGTTCCATACGACTAGAATATCAATAGTTCTTTCCTCGGGAATACATTGGTGATGACGCTGTCAAATGGCTGAACATTAATATTGACTAATCATTAACAAATCCCAAGATCAAGAATGGTGTGTATGAGGAAATATCCTCTTTTCAGGTAAAGATCATTTCAATCATATTTCCTGATTGACTGAACATCGGACATTAACTAGTTTTCAATGGTATTAACTGTTGCCATGTGATGTGTTCCACTTCATGTAATGTAGAGAAATAATTATAGCCAGAGGCCAGAGGAAAAACAGACAAAGAGATCCCTACTTTATAGAGATATCAAAGATATCTTAGTTTTATTGCGAGATAATGAAATAATTTTATTATGTGATCATGAGATCCCCAGTTTTATTGTGGGATCATGAAACCTGTAGTTTTATATTGATATCATGGAATCCCAAGTTTCACAATCGATGAATGGTTATCAAGCTTGAAATTATGATGGATACAACGGTAATCCGTCTGTTTTTTCTAGGGTACCCCGATACTAAGCCCTTGTGTTAAACTAAAATAAACCTCGATGTATGTACTGTAAATATTGGAGTAAAATATACATGACATGTAATTGTCCTCACTTTGACACAATCTCTCTGTATCAATTATAAGGGTAAAAGAGATCAATAAAAAAAATATCATTCAATTGTAATCATCTCATGGTGTTGGTAGGGATACGCACTCTCAAAATGCTCTTGTTGTTCATTTATCACTTCATGCATTTTCTGATTACTTCCTTGCAACAAATAATCTCATTTCGTTGGATCACTCTCTATATTTCACAGCAATTGCATTGCAAATAGCCATGAAAAATCAATGTATTTGAGGATTTATTTTTTTCATATCCTCATTTGCTTTCCTTTTTTACTCTCAATCAGTGCAAAACTAGTAACCATTCATTTGGGTTGTTTGTTTTCACAGATCTCTCATTAAGTCAAGATGTGACGAGATGAAGGGATTTGACTCATAGCGAGGAACCAAGTCAAATGTAATTTTTAAAAAAAGATAAACTCATCGATGATTAGAAGAAAAGTAATAATAGAAGAATGATTATATTCTGTTTATGGGTGAATGAAAAGCTAATCGGACATTGCAGGTAATTATATATTGTTCGATTGTTTTGTCCCGTAATTTTGCGTCCAATCTTATTTTACTTATACGTAGATATATTCTATGTCTTTTTTTGAAGTATCCACTCGATTTTGATATCCCCAAACCTGGTTACACAGCCTGTATATAAAATCCAAACTAAAAGTTACTCTAAGGTATTGGCATTACTCAGTCTGCGTCAAAAGTCTCGCATGTTTTTCACGTCTTTATCGATTCCTGATTATACGTTTAGATGTAAGAGTTCCCAAAAGAAAATTAAAAGTTGCAAAGGTTTTAACATCACAATCGTTTTTGTAAATAAAGTGGCCAATTTTTGACGTATTCTGGCAACCGTATCGGTTTTTTCTGGCTTGTACTGGACGAAGTTTGATTTATTTGGAAAATAATTATTGCTTTTCAATGAAGTTATTTATTCCATCCCCATTTGCCAAACAGAACAATTACCATCTTTCACCACTGTATTTACTTGCGTAAATGCACGTGTGTGTTTGTGCCTATGTAAATATGCGCATATGTGTATATACGTTTGCCTGTACGTTAATAGATGAGAAAGGATGAGAATTGAGGATAAATATAGATGCAAATATAAGTGAGTTACATTATTTTGCTGGTGTATGCATGACTCTTTACATATGTGTGTGTGTTTGTGTATTGTGTTGATGCATGCATGTTCGGTTGGAAAAGAGAGAAAAAAACTAGTGATGTATTGATGATAGTCGTGAAAAGATAGATGGATGTGAATCATAATATGATTGTACACACACAAACACACACACATAGTTTTGGAGAAAGGTAGGTAGAAAAAGAAAGTATGCATTTCCTCCCAATAAGTTTGCCTATTCACGTCCGTGTGAGTGTATGTAAATGGTAGTGAGTTTGTGTGAAATGTCGTGTTATTTACTAATATACTACGTAGGTCAACACAAGTCAGCAAGGGGAGGTCAAACAGTGGACATCGCACCAGCAAATTAGTCTTCTATATCAGAAGCCCGTGGATAGAAATATATATAAACATACATGACAAGACATGACTTAGAAAGTCATACTGTCCTAAACATTAGCTTTCGTTGTCGCACATCTTCGAACCTGTCCAACCATTCGACGGATTATGAAGAAATAATTAAGTCAAAAAGAAAGGCGTATCCATTGGTTTGAATTTTGGAAACTTTTTCACGACGATGAAAGTGTTCATGCCTCGAGTAACCAATTAAATAACGCAAAAAATCAATTTTGTCCAGGACATAATCATCATCATCATCATCATTAGACTTTTAGCGTCCGTCGTTGGACATAGACCTTCCCCAGGATTTGCCACATTTCTCTATCATGGGTGTCACGGAGCCAGTACTTCCTGAACTTGTCTAGTTCGTCCCTCCATCTAACATTTTGCCGGCTTCGGTTGCGCATGTGGTCTCGGGGAATCCATGTTGTGAGTTGTGATGTCCATCGATTGTCTGCCATTCTTGCAACATGGCCAGCCCCCCGCCATTTGAGATTTTTTATGGATTCTATGATGTTTCTAACTCTTGTCTTTTCTCTACGACGCACTCTTCCTGTATCTTATATTGAGCTACATAAAAATATTTTAAATATGTTAACTGTATGAATGCTAATGAATTTGTTAGGAAAAGACAATTATCACCAGTTCCCAGGAATTATTTATATTTGGAATAAATTGCTTGAAGCTTCACTGTATCCATTCGCTGGAAATCATTCTACAGGATTCCTCAATAGAAATGTATTTAACAACAAATATCATGGATTTGATTATCCAAGAAATGATTCTAATGTGAAGGACTTCTTCTCGGAATTGAATTCGGGGCTATTAAATGCATTATGTGACTCCTTTGCTTACGATTTGCTATTGCAATTATCTCAAACAAGTTCACTGTATGTCAAATTCTGAAAAACCAATGAAATGGAAGTCAGTTGTCAGGAATGAATGCAAGTGTTACTCAGGAAAGATTATTATTCTATGCATAAGACAAATGCATCGCTTTTCATATCAAAACTGGAGAGCATTTCAAACTATTCTTATGCAGAAGTGAAATTTAAGTGCATAAATTTGAGGGAGCGTTTTGAATCATCTGAGAAAAATAATTTTATGTAAGTATTTAGGAATTATGTCGTGTTATGTCTCCCTTAATCATACACACTTAAATGTCTATCAATTAGCATATGATTTAAAATGCCCACCTACTACCTTGAACTTGAAGCAGTATAGAGTGAGATAAAGTGTATCAAAAACCGAACAAACAAACAAGAAATACCAATACAAGCAACATCAATAGATTTTTTTCTCATTTTTCCTTCGTGAATTATGTGAACTTGGCTCTGTAAATGCAACCACAGTTTTGTGTCCAACCAAAACCATTATTCAAATCTCAAGGCACTTGCCCTTGAGGCAATTCTCTCTAATAATTTTCCATGCTCACGACATTTACGTATTTCCCGACTCAGCGTTTTCGAACGCGTTTTGCTTAAGGCCAAAACCTCACTTCATCCTTGAAAACGATTATGCAAGTGATTAAAAGGTGTCCCTAGTGGTTTACTGAATGTCAAGAAGTATTTCTTCTCCGAAACCCTGATTTGCTCTGACCCAAACCAGTATTTAAAAATATTTATTATGTGCCAATTGCCGTTGCAGTCACAAAAATAAAACGTAGTTGCATGACGTGTTTGGTCATTCAGTCTCTTAAGAATTATTAGAAAAAAAAAACAGGCACATTTACATTCATTTTTCAATGAGATCAAATGCTTGATTGATAATGGTATTTGCATTCAAAAGACAAACTCATGGAACTACAGATATACATCTATAGGCATTACTACATCAGGGAGGCGCTTAAGAGAGAAACTGGATCATTTCGTTCTTTTTATCAAAAAGACACAAAAAACTATACCATTATTAAGCATATGTATAGGAGAACATCAATCCTCCAGGGTTTTACATGTCTATCAATCTTATTAGAATCAACTGCTCATTATTGGTCTCGAAACTAGTAAAGATGTGAATATTAAGGACATTGATACGGCACAGGGCAACAGAACACTACAGAAGATTCCTTGTTTTGACATCTAAAATCTTAAAGAGTGATACTTTTGCTTTCAAGCATCATATTCGAGAGGGTTTCCACAAATGATTTTTTGACACAATTCACCGACACCATCATCAATAGGAGAGTGAGAGGGATGACGATGACAGGGATAAGAAAGTATAAAATGTGGAAACAAATTTTGAAACATGAAACAAAGGTGTAGATTGAAATCAGGATTGAGAAGAAGAATAAGTTGTCTGTGATTAAAACAATTTATGACAAGATAAGATGAGATAATTCTTAGAGATAGGATTAGAAGACTATTGAAAACATAAAAAAAAGAAAAATATAATATAGAAGGATAAAACAAAGAAGTAATGGGAGAAAAATATCGCTTTCATTTTAATTTTCTTTTTACATGTAGATTCATGTATCTCGGATGGAAATTCAGTGGAAATAATTCCTGCATATTTGAAATGAAATACACTGAATTGTTAACGATGCAATCAATCTTTGTTCGTAAGATATGGATCCCCTGTAATCTTTTACCAAAATTCGATTGTTCATGCACATTTTTGAGAATTTCGAGAATAAGTGCAAATGAGACAATGTATATTTTTCATGACATTTAGATGAATCAGTCTCACACTGCTACACTGGAAAGATATATAGAATCCAAAAATATATTTGCACTTACATTCTAACATCACACTCAAACACCCACTCTCACACGTACATATATATATGAGATAAAAAAAAATTGCATATCTGAAATGTAAAATTCTCAATGTCAGTCAATCATCGACACCCGAAATGTTTGCCGATGATCTGACGATTTATCTGATTTTGTGCAGTTGCATTGCGTTTTGGTCAGACCATGCATGTTTTGATTTTATCTGTTGTTTGTTTGTTTTGTTTATCTGGTTCAAAATGTTAAAATGTCATTCATATCCTGGTAACAACCAAATCCACACTGCTGTTTTCCCTATTTCAGTGTAAGTAATTATCGTCCCCCTCCCAGCTCTCTCACAAAAAAGATATCATTCTGTTTTTGTTTTGTCTGGTGTTTTGTTTTGTTTGGTTTGTTCATCTTGATCAAGACATAAAAACTTCAGTCACATCCTGGTAATAACCAAATCCACACTATTGTCTCCCCACCTCATTTTCTCTCTTTCTTTCAGTGATTATTGTATTTTCCCTCTCTCTTTCTCTCTTTGTCTGTGTCTCTCTCTCTTTCTTTTCTTCTCTCTCTAAAGTGACAACATTTTGTTTTTCGATCAGCCAGGTATTTGTTAATTATCGGTACTTGAGAGGGTGAAAATCACTAAAAACGACAGGGGTGAAGATAAAACTCAACAACAGACAATAATTCCCTGCGGCTATTCATTCATTCATTGCAATCAACTTAACAAGATATGCATTTAAGAAAGTTGAATATACCAAGTTAGTTGTTTGAACTGAATTTGAATGTTGAATAAAACAGAAGTAGTTTTTTTTACTCCATCATTCTTAAATCTTTTCATATCCAATAAAAAAATCAAGGAGAACTGATATGCTATTTGAATGAAAAAAAAAAGAAGATGGTTGCTGATCTGGATCATTTCCTCAACAAACTCATGTTATTATAAACTGATTCGATGATTTCTCAAATACTTAAGAGCAGTAATTTCCTTATATGAACAATACTAGTTAATATAAAAAAGACTGCTCGTTTTGAATAGGAAACAGATCAGATTATAAGAATTGAATAGTTTGGTGAATTTCTCGATGGATCATTTTGGCAGTATGCCGAGTTGTTGCTGATCAATAAAATAATTAATTTAAGAGAGGATCGCTAACTTACTTAATTTTGGTCGGTGGTGGTTAAAAAAGAAACCTGTGCACTGCTGGACTCAAATTGAGGGACTAATATAGACAGAACAGATCAACATTTCAGACATTGTAAATTGGCCCCCACTACGAGAAGAAAAGAATCCAAATATACCGGTGATTGAATATAATATAATTAATTTTTCAAGCTCCAGTTAAGTGGCCCGCATGCACAACTAACAGATGATTTCTTGAGGGATAATTAAATAAATTGTTAGATGAATAGATAAATCACCAGTCAGCCAACCATTGCATCTAACCAAAAACTGAGAAAATTACTTTTGTAAACAGTTTTGAATGATTCAGTGTCAAGTATTCTATAATACCAGTTTCGATTGTATGCTGTCTTTCAAAGATGTTGCATTTCAAGTTCGTCTCGTCATCGAACATATCAGAAAAAAGATTGAATACATTCAGAAAAAATAGAATGAATGGATGAGTGAAAAAATGGTGAGATATAAAAACCAGATTGACATCACAGGAAAACAAATGAAAAAAAAAAAAAAAGTATACTCAGAAATATAAAATGTAAAGAAAAAAGAGAATACACACAATTGATATTATTTAAAAGAGAAGGGAACAAAACAACTGTATTTAGAGAAAAGGACGGCGAAGAGAGAGAAAAAAACGATGGGAGAAATATGTTAATAAACAAACGAAAAAGTAAAAGAAAATTTTGTCGGAGGAATGAAAACAAACCAAAAAGTTCGATAAACTTGGAAAATCATTCAAAAACTAATTCAGCCAGAAACATCAAAACAAAACAACAACAACAACAATAACAACGGAGAGGAAAAAATTTAAAAAAATAAAAAAACTGTAAAAAACACGTAAGTTAAAGACGGGAGTCGGAACAACGAAGCACAATTATTAGATTATGTGAATCAATCCAAAGAAAAACTCAAGGCTAAATTGCTAAACGCAAAAATCTGAGAGAAAAAAGTCTGAAACAGATATGGTTGAATAAAAAAAAAAATCACATGCTTGGTGGGGAAAGATTGAGCTATTCAATAAAGATGACAGTAATTGTGTGAAAAGAGAAAAAAATCCGTAGTAATTAGGATTGTGATTAATAAAAACCCTTCAGGACTTTTTGGAGTAGACTGAGAGGAATGTGACCATATCAAGGGCAAGTTGAATGTTTTGGTTATTATTTCTCTTAGGATGAGATAGCAGTTGTTGACACTCCATTGATAAATAGTTTTGAATTGAATAAGAACGATAAAAATGAACCATAGTATAAAAAAATATATGGATATATTTCTACTTTGAATCATAACCAAAAGATTCAGATGAATCAACAAAATGAGAAATATCGATGATTAGAAAAAAAATCATACAAAATACACCTCTGCCAATGTCACTGTTATTAATACTGAATTAAATTCAGGTTCACAACTTCCCAAGATGCAGGGATGGGGATTTTGAAAATCTCGAGGACCAATTAAGAATTAAATCTCATATATACTACGTTGCCCACACGTTGACAGCTCTCATTGAAATTCAATGATATTAAACAATGTCATGATAGAGTAAAGTAATCAAAGAAAAATAATTGATTGCTTGATTTCACGATTTAAAATGAATCTCTTCGTTTAGGATAATCACGTCTAGTATTCGCTGAGCCAAATATTTGGATCAACAAATTTTACCATTTTCTGATTATTCAATTCTATGTGATTCAATCAACCATGTGTTTTCTTAGATATCAGCTTCCATGATGAACAAACCAAATGGTTCTAGCGATACAGAAATAATTATCTATGAATATAATCACATTTGCAGGTCTGTGATTAATTTTGCATTGATTACAGTCGCTTCTTTGAGATAATGAGATTGAAATTTGAGTTTGTATAAGACAGAGTCCTCGTAATATAGAGTATAAATGGTTATACTATGTACTAGATATATATATATATATATATATATATATATATATATATATATATATATATATATATATATACGTATGTACGTATGTATAATGGTCGTACCCTTTGTGACACTCTAAAGATTTATAAATCGATATGTATGTAGCAATTTAAATTCAGGTATCGAACAGTCTGTACTATCATCTATATCTATTGCTTTATTCTCATCATCTATCCATCCATCTGTCCGTTTATTTATTTATCTATGTATCTATCTATCCATCTATCCTATAAGTTTTTATGATATCACGGCTCTCGTTCGGCTTTTGTCAGTAAAACTTAAAATCCTTCCTTTTACAAGAAACGGCAACATTAATTCGATATCGAAAAAAGGGAAAGAGAAAAAACCTGTAAACCGTAAAAAAGAGAAATGTTGCAAAAACCACTGACATTACCCTAAAGATGAGGAAGGGGGATGATAGTATACTATGCATACACACTTGAATGTATAAATGGAGGGGGTATAGATACAGATGAAAGTTGAGATGAGGAAGAAAACACCAAAAATCGAGGGTGGGATGAGAGGATAGGAAAATAATTGATTAAAGGAAAAATGGGCATGTGGAATGGGAGGGAGCCGAGAACTTTTCTCCAACATAATTCATTTTCTACGTTTCTTGTCCAGTGGGTGGAAAATTGATTAGAAAAAAAATCCTAAATTAGCCTATGAGAATGAATGAAAAACAAACAGATAGTGGAGGAAAGAGGAAACAAGAACAATTCAGGTACTTCAATAGTTATACACACTCTGCTCTGGTTCAAACAAGTTAGAACTGAAAATGAAATATTGCTTGCACATCTAAGCAGGCTCAAATAAAGAGTTGATAGGGTTGAGACTTTAGTGCATCAATTAGTCAATGCTGAGATAACCTTGACTCTTCAACCACTCTTCAATCAGCACGATATAGCGATCCTGCTCTGTTCTTATCATTTTTTTCCGTAGAAAGTGTCCAAAGGAGTTCCATCAGGTGGTCTTTCTTGAAATTGATTTCCTCATTTTCAGACACTTCCATGTATCTGTGGCCAAATTCACGGTTGGAAAATAAATATCTTCTAAACGTAAGATCACTTTAACCATATACCTGGTGCCATAGAATAACAACACATTCTTTTAAAATAATATTCTTTTGTATAAGCAAAAAAGTAGTGAAAGAGGATTCTTTGAAGCGCAGATGATTAAATATTCATTATTTCATTGTATATGTATGGATTGAAACAAATTTTACTTTCTGATATATTTGTTTAATGAATTCGAGTAATAAGCTCTCAATCTTGGTCTGACTTAAAGTATTTCATCGTATTTTTGAATCTGAAAAGCAAATAATTCGTAAAAAAAGGAAACCCAGATTAAGTGTTTTCGAATATTTTTTTACCCTGGTTTGCTTTCCCTTCAGTGATCAAGTATCACCATCAATTTACTAGCTAATGCCTAGGTTATTATTTTTTCTTCTCAAGATTCATTCTCCATTTTTTTTTTTTTTTTTTTTTTTTTGCTATTCATCTTCTTGAGTATCGGTATTGAGGTCACCAGACTAAGTGTCTGATACAATGGAATCGTCTGCTTTGTAGATTGAGTTGTCTAACACCTCCGCCTTTGCTGGCATTTCTTCTGTGACACACAAAAGAAAACAGGATTGCTGGAGTGGGTTTGAGTTGTTCCAAGGATGTGAGGGGATTGTCACGTCGAGATGAACCCTATCCATTATTGATAAAAAGAGGCTTTTATTAAATTGATCAATTCTATTGAAGGTGAGGTTTAGAATCCTCGACAGATGTCAGTTTTCTGACTGGCAACGGGCCAAACGTCATGGAAACTGATTCAAAGTTATGGGTTGTAGCTGTGGTGTCAATTCTAATTAGGCAACTAGCCCTTATTTTTTTAAAGGAACTATTGCCGTCAATAACTTTGAAAATCTTTGTTTGATTCGTCTTTATTTTATCCCTTCAATTATCTGCCTCTCCATTACAATATTTGATTTTTCTTTTCTTAAGAGTCAATCCATCAATGTTAAAATATCCCTTTTCCCTCATTTTATTTTCAGTATTCTCTCCCTTTTTCAGTCAATATCTTTTTCTTTTATTACTTTTTCTTCGTATTCTTTGACAGCTTCTATTCAATTTTTGTTGTTTTCTTGGATTCAAAACTCTTTTCTACGTTCAAAATGATGTCCTTGCTTTCAGTTCTGTTTTTCTCTCCTTCTCTGCAATGTCCTGGTTTCTGCCTACCCACAAACTATCCCCATTGCAATGTGTCCTTATTAGCCACATCTTTTCCTCTATCCAGTTCCTTTCCTTTGTCTGGAAGGGGCTAAAAGGATGTACTAATTATCAGGATGACAAAGTTCATCGAACTTTAGTTGGAGATCGTGTAGGTTCTCTGCGAAAAAGACGATGTCGTCTGCTAATCCTGGTTGCTCAGATATTTGCCGTCTATTTTGATTCTTTTATTTTCCAGTACGGGTTTCGGAAGATCATCTCAAGACAGTCTGTGAAGAGTTTGGGTAAGCTGGTATCACTTTGTTTTACTCCTAATTTGCCTCGTAAAACTGTCCTATGTAAGTTTTTGTTCATACTATCAGCAACTTTAGAAGCATTATGCCTGAATTTGAAATAGGACAAACACATAAGTGCTGAAAACCCCAATGATAACAAATTGTATCCCTTTGTACATTGGATCTTAAAATGTAATTACAATACTCTTCTAGTTGTAGCATCACTCTCAACGTTATAAAAGATGTGTGACGACTTGAAAGCTTTGTAAAAAACAAGTTTAAATATAAGAAATAGTATTGGAATATTGAGCAGCATCGTTATTTTGATTCTATCTACATTAAATTTTCTGATTCGATTTGTTTCTTGTGAAATTTAATTAATCAAGATCAAGTCGATTACTTCACATGTATAAGAATCAGTGAATCGAAAGTTATATATATATATATATATATATATATATATATATGTGTGTGTGTGTGTCATAGAAAATTTTAACTGCAACGTACTGCATTCAATAATCTCCATGATACTGATGTTACTTCCTTTTCTTTTTTCACTCTCTTCTGTCCTTATAAAGATAATCCCTTATGTAGGTATGTTACTTTGGATATACACTGACCCCTTTCCTTATATTTCCTGATTATTGTCCCAAAAAATCAATGCTTGCTTCTTTTCATCGTGTATATATATATATATATATATATATATATATATATATATATATATATATTTACATAAAAATAATTCTATATACATATATATCTATATGTATATATACATATGTATATATATGTATATATATATATATTTATATATATATATATACATGTATATATATATATTTACATATGTTTATGTGCATGTATATATGTATATTTGCATATATTTATGTGCATGTATACATATACATATATATATATATTCACATATATTTATGTGCATGTATATATATATGTATATTTACGTGTATTTACGTGTATGTATATATGCATTTACATATCTTTATGTACATGTATATATATGTATAGTTACATATATTTATGTATATGTATATTTACATATATTTATGTATATGTATATTCACATATATTTATGTATATGTATATTTACACATATTTATGTATATATATATTTATATATATTTATGTATATATATATAGATTTATATATATCATGTATATATATATATTTACACATATTTATATGTATATATGTATTTACATTTATTCAAACATATATATGTATTTGCACATATGTAAATATGTGTTTACATGTATGTAAAAATTTATATGTATTTACATATATGTATATATATTTGCATATATGTATATATATTTGTATATATGTATATATATTAATATATATTTTCATATATATATTCATATATATTCATACACTTATATTGTATATTTTTATATATATATATATATATATATATATATATATATATATATATATATATATATATATATATATATATATATATATATATATATATAAATTCACTTAATCCTAACTGGCACGGTTTTTTTTTTTGATAATGTGTTTGGTGAAGCCCCGTGCTCAAATTTTAGAATTAGTTAAGTTTGGTCCTCGAATATGCCCATTTTTAAGTGGACATCCAACAGCAAAATATTTATGCTGCAAAGATTCATCATATTCCAACCGTGGTCACAGAATGACAACTTATACTAATTTGATAGAAGGTTGAAACTGTTCATCATTCATGTATATTTTATTCGTATATTGAATACAATGAAAGCTATCAATTGTTCTGTTTTTTGTGCAGTGTAGTATGAATCAATCAGATATATTGACAAGAGAAAAAAGTCATAAAAGAGTCAACATTGGAGAAAGCAAGAAAATATGCTTGGGTGGATATTCATTGCACGTATTACACGTCACTTTTTCTATTTTTTCTTTTTTTTGGGGGGTTATAATAAATTCAAAAGAATCCAATTTATTGCACAATGTTTTTTCAACTTTACCGCCGTAACTTATAGTAACACTAAAAGGAATTCGGATAACTTTATGTGAATTCATACCAAAAGCAAGACCATGTCACTGCTAACGGATTCGAGTAGTTAGTGGCAGCTGGAGGACTGATTGCATTGTGTTTGCAGTGTACAAAATTGAACATCATAAATGCAGATTGAAGAAAACGATTCATTGTATAGTGTACGGCAAAATCACATTGGACACACTTTGTTAGGAAAGTGTCTTATTGAATTCAATCAAGATTGACCCAAAGAGGAATGTACTTAATTTCGATCAATTTAAGAGAGGGTGAACCAGTGGATAGAATTGGATGCAATTTAAATATGAGGTCGCCTATAGGATTCATAAAGTTGATCGAGGAGATGTTTGATTGGATTGAGAAGGGATTGGCTCAAGGGGTAATGCACCTAGAAATAAACATGAAATATGCAGGAACAGAATTATGAGATGGTGAAGCAGTGGCTAAATTAAACATTTAAAACGTATTCCAATCAAATCTAGTGGGTACTGATCAATAGTTGAAAGGGGGAGAATCAGCTCTGGCAGTAACCTGTCATCGTATTTCCAAACACCATTTACTATCTCACCAAGTTTATCTTTGTCATACTAATCACAGCTATTCTGTCATCATTTTGGGGTGGTAATTCTCCTTATAAATACATGTTTATGGGTCAGGGGCAGTATGCAATGTACACATGCGCTAAATTAATCCATTTCATGCCCGCTTGCCTTTTGAAAATTCACATCATTCGGGGAAGAGAAAGAGAGAGAGAGAGAAAATATTTATTAGTCATTTTGTTGTACTCGATTCATCGGCCCTAACACAACATTTGCCATGTGACAGTTTCTAAAGAGTGTGTAACCAGGCTCGTTACTAAACCACTATTGTTCCACTTCTACAGGGAACGCATTTATCTCATAGGTTCGATTAACAAACTAGCAATATAGGAAGGGGTACAAACCCCCAAGGATCGACTAAATATTCTCAGCCATTGGATTGTAAAAACATTGTCGTCTTCAGGAAGCAGAGGAGAACCCAATGAAAAAAAGCAAAATAAAAGTCTTCAGACAACATTTAAATTCATTGATAACTTAATTCGTTCAGTCTGTTTTACGTGTGACTGAATGAGTTTTGTATTTAACTTCCAACCCACTGAAGTTCGGCTATAAAAGTAATGTTACGAATACATTATACATACTTGAATAGAAATTCTTCAAGTTAATTTGACGGAAATTTCCTCAACAAATTGATGCAATTGAGAAAAATGAGGTTAAATAAGGAGGGTTACAATCTATAAATTCTGGGTGCTACATTAAAGAGTATTACATTCGAAGTATTTACGGATTGATTGACTTGATTGGTTTATAAGCTGCAAGGTATTGAAATTTTGTTCGCCTATTCTGCTCACAAAAACACATGACTTGCAAACCAGCCAGATATTTGAAGTCCAAATCATTATAACAGAGGAACGGAACGACAAAAGAATTGCAAAAAGGAGAGAGTCTTCAGATATATTAGAAACCATCTTGAACCTTTTTCTTTCAAATGTTGACACTATCCGACACAGCTCTGACTTAAATCCCAAAGAATTCTCTGATACATACACACAAACAGATTTTTGTAAGACACATTGAGAATAATCAATCTTGTTCAAAATTATTTAAATTTATGAATTTTTTTCCATTCTTGGTGCAAATTTCATTGATGTTCCAGAATTCACACAGATGTTAATGTTATCATTTTTGTGCTTTTGTATAGTCCCAACACTTGATGTATATAACTTATAGTTATCATATCCGAGCCTGCAGACAGTTTAATACATGCAGATTTTCGAAAATTAAATGCCTGTCATCTCTGCTGTCATATCACAGTATGTATGTTTTATCCTTTTATAGGAATATACATACTAAAAAATACAGATTTATTTCAATTTTGTGTGTTTGGAGGATTAAACAGATCTACTCAATGAAAAAAAAATCAAATAAACCCCGACAAAAAAGCCACCCTTTCATTGACTAAACAAGATCACAAGTTATAGTTTCCCAGTTTGATGCTTCTTTTTTGCTCATGAATAAACTCTTTACAACATCTAAGATTACAAGACAATGATTAAGGCAAGATTTCCAGCGTAATATCATGATGGTAACAGATGCAAGCCTCTTCAGAAGTCATGTGATGAGTACTGAATGAAATCTCACCCTCTTCTGCATGCAATCATACTTTTATTATATTGAAACAAGTGGATTCAAATATATTACTTACAAAAACATTGTAATGATTTTGAGTATACATTGATAAAAACTTTCAGAGAGCATATGCAAAGAAATTTGTGATTGTGAAATTTGTAAATCGTCGAGAACACAATGTGCTCAGGAACAACACTATTCATGAAATGGAGTGATTGCATCGAGTGCCAGCCACATTCGACCATTCCACCTCTGTATTCCTCATGCTATGTTTATGTGATGTATCAGACACGGACATGTATTTAACTTACGAGGAAGCACTTTCAAAATATTTTAGGAAGTTGAAAGGTGTATTTGTGCGTGTGAGAGTATCACCTTTTTGAAAATATTTCACAAACCGTATTTCTAAAAGAATAGCTTTAAGCATCAGAAGAATCAAATTAAGGTTATATAGACGCTTTCAACCAATTTAATCTGTTAAGTTCAACAAAAAATGAAAATGCTATTCGGTGGAGAGTTGTTGGACTCTTTAATCATTTCCATGATTGCAAATTGTGATTGTAGGGAAATTTCCTCCACTTGTTCAGGACAAAAAAAAAATGAATTCAACTTCTAAAACTGATTCAGCATTTTATCAGAATCGTTTGTTGTTTTGTTATAAATTCTGTAATTTATTGCGTAATTTTTTATCAAACACGCATAAAATGATTTTTTTAAAATACTTTGGCAATTGTTTTGCCAAAAAGCAATTGCTTTATCAACCAAATATTATAAATCTAACTGCAACTGTGAAATTTATTTGATTCTATTAATTTCTCTCGATTCAAATGCTAATTTTGATTTCACCATTCCTTTGTATTTTTTGACCGAGAACGCAAGTATTTCTGTCCATGGCTGATTGCTATTTAGAATTTCTCTTCTTTTTCAGTGGTTGCTTTTGATGTGGACAGAAATATTTGGTCATTTGGGAATGATGATGATGATAATGATGATAATAATAATAATAATAATAATAATATAATAATAATAATAATAATAATGATAATAATAATAATAATAACAACAGGAAGATTGAGTCTGTACAGACCACAGCACTGCCAGGAACATAGCACGAATACTGAGGAGAGAGCTATAAATATAAGATATCCGACCAAATCACATGAACCCAAGCCGTTTAAAACTGAACAGAAAAGAAAAAAAAAACACCGCATCGTGGTGGAGATGAAACCACATAACTTGTGAATGCAGTCGACTAGCCCAGAAGGAATATAAACACAGGCACAATAGACAAACTAACGGTGATACACTGGGATCTGGGTAAACAAATGACATTCAACCATACAGAAAAGTAATATCAGCACAAACCAGATGCTGACCAGGAAAATGGAAAGCACAAATTACTCTGGGACTTTGAAATCCGAACAGACCACCTCATCCAGGCAAGATGACCTGACTGAATAGAAAAGCCTACCAAGGAATGAATTTGGCTATGCCTGCAGACCATAGAATAAGAAGGGAGAAGAGTAAAAATCTGGAAAAATACCAAGATCTAACGAGAGAGCCGGAGATGATATGGAACATGAAAGACAGGGTAGCACCAGTAATAATGTGCTCAGTAGGGACTGTCACAAAGACACTGAGGGCGAGACTGGAGGAGCGAGGGATAAAATGCAGGAATGAGACTGTACGGATAACAGAACTGCTTAGGACTTCGCAGATACTGAGAAATATAAGGTCTGCGATACTAAATGTTAGCAATGGCCAAACAGAGCAAGGAAAATGGAAGTGGGGATGTGAACACCAGCACTGATGTGATAGACAAAGGATAGAAAAGATGTAGGCAGAAGACCGTTGGGAACTTACCGTCACCAACCCTTCTGTAATGACCATCGGACAGCTGGTGTGAAACTGTAAACCACAGTATTGCTGTGGTCTATGAGAATTCGGAGATGAGGGCTGGACACCTAAGGAGACTCACTCAGGCTCTAGCGGTAAGACGATCTTTAACTTTCTCTTCCTTTCTCTTTCACACATTCTTTCCCTCTGACTCATCTCGCCTCTATTTCTTGACTCCTCTTTCAAGTGATTGTTTCATCTTTTTCTTTAATATTCTTCATAAATTCACACTTTATTCTTCACTTTGTTTTCACCAGTGATTCTGCAACTCTCTTTCTCATCTTAGCTTATCTTCTTCCACTACTTCTTTCAATTTCAATTATCCTCACAACCTTTTTGATTACTGTCACTCTCTTTTTGCTTTTTAAAATATCTATTCATCTACCTTTTGTCTCTCACCTATCATTATCACTCGCTCATTCTATATTCTCAGTTTTTTCCCTCTCTATCTTCTCTTATTTGCTTTTCAGCTCCTGTGTTTACTTCGTCTTAACTTGCCAACTTCGTCAGATTTTTCTCTCTGATTTTCTTTTATTCTTTTCTTTTTCCCTTTCGTGCTGTGTACCTGTCTCATCTTTCTTCCGACCTGCTTTACTTCTCTCCTTTTTTGCTTTCTTTTTTCTATTTCCCTCTTCAACCTTTATGTACACTCTCTTCCCCTGTACTTTCTATCACTATTTCCCTAACTGTTCCTGCTCAATTATCTCCTTCCTCTTATCTTATCTATTTCCCAGTCTTTCAGATATTATCATTTTTCTATATATTATGGTTTTTCCTTTTATGTCTATCTTCATTCTATTCCGCTTAGTATTCCTTCATGAATTGCAATCAATAATATTGGTGACATTTTTATCGTTCGTAATTTTTTGATAACGCCATTTGCATTGAGTTGAACATTATTGTATGTTCTGCAGTCTGATATTTTATCATAATTTACAAAAGCCAGAGAATGTGATGTCATGTATTTTACTGATATTAGTGAGTTTATTCCATGTGAGCAGTCAATAATTGATTAACTATTTATGACATCTAATTATTTGCAAATTTGATTGTGATAATAGAATCATAGATGAGACGTTGCCGATAAAAAAAAGTGTGCAAGTTGAGCAAGTTAAAATTTATATCATTTACGAGTGTTTTGATCTCGACCCGTCTAAAGAGCATCTCTCTGTCGATTAGGGTAATGTTCATTCAACGAATGACAAGCTCTCAAAATATGGAATAAGAGTTTGAAGCTATATTCTGTACCCATATAACAACAATCAAACATTTGGGAGAAAGTCCCTTGTTTTAGGGTAATAGTTCGTGAACCTGCTTCAACAACAGGAGATTGTAATTTTATGTCGAGTTTCTTAACGGCGGTTCTGTGACCCCCTTCTCCTTTGAACTGATCACATAAGATTTGAAACTGATATCATCTGATTTGATATTTGGTGATCGTATCATCAGTTGCAATCAAACAGGCTATATGTGTTTAATTTAGCATGAATTCAAAACATAAATTCAAAAACCATGTTGAGAGCCCCTTTCGGGTAGAATTTTCAAAAAACAAAAAATATTATGAGGGGTAAATTTGAAACTCTCAGACTTCTTGTTCCTGCATAATTAAAACATTGCCAGCCGGCTAGACTGACTTGATTAGAGTGACTAAAAACTGAGAGTTTGAGGTCATCAATTTTGTTGAGTACTTTTTGTGCCAACATTGAATGAAGCAAAGTAATTTTTACCATTGATTTATACAAAGGAATCTTTCTGAGCATTCACTGAGCAAAAAATAGTGACTATTAATTCGTGTCTATTGAGATGATAAACGATGTTTTGAGTAAAATCTGAATCTACTTCTATGTTTTTTATTCTTTGAACTTCTCTCTTGGGTGATTGGACATGGGATCAACTAAGAGCGTTGCATTGAAAAACAAAATTATAAAAAAAATATATGGGCTCGAGTGGAATTAGCAATTGAGTTATATTAATAAGGAATCACTGTTAAGTAGACCTAGTCTTCCACGTTATTTATTCAATGCTGATGGTTACTTAAATTCACCGATCAAGTAAGATAGATTAGTGATATATATTATTCAAACATACTTATGTAGCACTGACCAAATGCATCGCCAATCATGGTAAAGTGGACCAAGTTATAACAGACCCAGGAGACGTTTATCTAATTGTATCAATCAATGCAGAAGTGGTTCAATTGATCTGAGTCTTGTGGCTGGTGATAGTTTCGCTGACCAAATTAAATGATTTTGGCATCAAATCTGTTGACTGATCCAGAGACAGACTTCCAAAGATTATAACGTGTTTTGTACATCGATTTCCCTCAAGTTGTTCATCAAAGTTCATATTTGCTTGAATCTTCCCCAAATCACTTTGAAAAATAACGGACCACATTTTTTTTTTTCGATTTGATTCATAATTGTAAACTTTCATATTCCAAGTCGATCATTTTATGTTGCTTTGGGAACGAACAAAAAATAAATATAAAAACTGCACTCCTATCCGAAAATGAAGTGCTACAGAGTAGCGTAACAGTTACCTGCATGGGAATTCGAGTCGGCGACCCGTATTGAGTTATGGACGACGCAATGTACCCTCATTTAGCACAACTATCGTTAGGAAAGGCATCATTCTAATCCTGTCCGGAATAAAAGACTATAATAATTCATCGAGTCCATACAGAAATTGATACACGATGCTGAGATGATAACATATTTGCTGATATCAAATGCTTGAACCTCTATGATTATGATTATGATCAATATACTCCAAAAGAATTCAACTTCCTGTAGATTTTGATTTGATATATAAGGGATCAGATATATTATGATATAAATATACAATGTACGAGGTAAAATCATATCTTATTGAGTCACATATCTAATAATAAAGATAAAATCAATTGCATTTACATTGTTGATCATAAAAAATATATTCCAATGGAGATCTTTTCCAGGGTGCTTCAGCTTGCTTTAACGAACAGAAATTAGTTTCCAATTGAAAGCTACTTATTCTGTCAGTCCTGATTATTGTGGTTTTTTCTTTACCGCATTATTTTAAGTAAATGATTGTTGAAATTAGAAAAAATCGATATAAGTAGGATGCGTTCAGAACAATAAGCTCTTTTCGTCCTGATTGACGGTCTTTGAAGCTTTTCGATGATGTAATGCAGCATTACCCCTGCATATGTTTTTTGGTCTTTCAGTCAATACATTTTTTGTCTTGTTCAACGTAATCAACTCGAAAGCCGGTTTATGTTTTTTCTCTTCTTTCCGATCCACACTCTTCTGAATGATTTCAAGTTCTTGTGGTTAGATTTTTTGATCACTTTTATGTTTTAAACCATCAGAAACAGAAACTAATGCTTTTTCACTTCTGGATTCTATTTCAAAAGGGGAAGTTACTACCCTCAAAATGCTTGAATTCAGTTTTGTTCAAATTCAGCACGGTCAAATATTATTCTTTCCTTCTCAATTCTGCAAACAGCCTCAGTATCTTTGAAGACAATTTTGAAATGATGCTTCAAGATTGCCATGATTTCGATTCTCGTATCTGTCATTACAACATCTAGAACAAAAAGTATAGCTGATTATTATTGAAGACAATTCAATACGAATACTGATGATGTCATTAATATAGCGTCATATATACTTCCTAGGTGTATACATAAAAATATATTTGACGAAAAAGTCTGTAAAATACTAAGATATCTCTGATAAACTGTAATATTTTCATTCTCCAGTTGGAAGGGAAAAAGGCACGTGTTTTGATAGAAAATGAATAAAACTGGTGTCTGGAGATCAAAGCAAGCAATATCTACTTGCCATATACGGAGAGGCAAATTGTACTGGGCAGTAGTATATTGCTTCAACATTTTTCATAAAAAGATAGCATATATCAACCAAATAAATGAATTAAATTTCAATTGAAAACTCGAAGATATATAGACAAAATGAATGACAATATTTGAATTACTTAAGTGATGTTCAGTTGAAGTTATAGAGTTAGATTAAACCAAAGTTTGAGTGGAAAATTCAGACGATTGATAATTTTATTAAAATGATTCACTTGACACTTTTTAGCACGAGAATTTATTTTCAAAGACCTTCCCTTGATGGTGGCTTTACCTTTTCTTACTTTATTTTAATCATAATTCACGTGAAGACGTGAAAGAAAAGAAAAAAGGTTTCAAAATACTTATTCTTTTCGAAAAGTGCACACACATTCAGCCAACCCCCATGGTCACCAATGATACTGAAAACTGAATCAAAATCAGTTTACAATTATTTACAATGCCAAAGAAGTTAGTATAAAAATTCCTAAATCCACTCAAAAATTTGATAAATTCCTTAAAAACCCATGACTAACATTTTGACCATATGCAATTGGAATGCATCTGGGAAAAATTGAGAAATTGTTCGTGTATATATATATATATATATATATATATATATATATATATATATATATATATATATATATATATATATATATATATATATATATATATTCAGGAATTTAATCATTTCACCTGATTTATTCGTATATTTTTCTCAGGTAGTGTATCATAAATGAATTTCGGCTTATTATGTCTGTTGGAGATATACCTGGGACTTGTTAACATTACATTTGGCCTGGGTAAGAGGTTGGTTATCCCAATTTTCGGAATCAGAGTCATTTGTCTCTTGGATTTTGTGTGCAATTGATGCTAGAGATGGAGATTGTCCTGATATTCTCTGATAACAAGAAAGATAAGAGATGTAATGTAAATCCCAATGTAAATTCTTATTTTCGTTAACTGCTTGACAGCCTGAAACTTTTGATTATTTCAAACATCAACAAAAAGTTAATCTAAGAAAGATGACGAAAAATACGTTCAAAAGCAATCAAATATTTATTTGTCCAGTAATCTACTACCTACTCGTTGTGAAAAAAGCTCAATCGGAAGTGTATCAGTCGTTGGCGTATACAAGGTCTTTTCTCATAGATTTTCTGATCAACACAGAAAAGAAGAAACAAAACATTCATGCTTCTTACGTTGATAATAGAGAGTACTTGCCTGGGTTAATGTTCCAATGTGTTAGAAATCTAGTTCTCTTTCGTGAAGAAATATTCATCTTTTCTTTAATTGAATGTCACAATATGGGGACTGATAGGATTCATGAATGGAATATAGAATATTTTTTTTTTATTCTGGATTACCATTTCTTTTTTCTAAAGGAACTTTTAGTGTACATATAGGTGAATAATACTTGATAAAAGATACGATGTTACAGGGAGACTCTTATCAAACGCCAAAAGGCGAGAAAAAGTTCTTAGGTAAACTCATTGAGCATGGTCAAACGAAATCCCTGCCGATTGATAGCTAATTGAAAAGGCATTAGGAGAAAAAAAGTAAAAAAGAGTGTGGGGATTCTAACAGTGTAAGTGAGAATGGTACTTTGTTGATTTTGTGGCCAGAAAAAAACAAAAGAAAAAAAGAGTAGAAGAAAGAAAGGCATCATCATCAGTCTTTTAACGTCCGTCGTTGACGTTGACCCTCCCTAGGATTCGTCACACTTCTCTGACATGGGCATCGTGGAGCCAGTACTTTCTGAACTTGTCTAGTTCGGCTCTCTATCTAATATTCTGCCGGCCTCAGTTGTGCATGTGATCTTGGGGGATCCATGTCATGAGTGGTGATGTCCATTGGCGGTCTGCAATATGGCCAGCCCACTGCCATTTGAGATTTTTAATGGATTCTCTGATGTCCCTGACTCTTGTCTTTTCTCGGATGTACTGTGCTGTCCATGGATCTCTCCATGTAAGGGCCCAGCATAATTCTCGCCATCTATTTTGATTCCTTAACTCTCCCAGTCCAGTCTTCTCAACATCACCTCGAAGCAGGCTGTGAAAGTTTAGATGAGCTGGTATCACCTTGTCTTACTCCTTTCTGGAGCTGAAAGGTGTCCAAGTCTTTATCTAACCTGATAAAAGAGCTGCTGTGATCGTACATATGTTTCTGCACTTCAACATATACTGGATCCACACCTTGTCGACTGATGACCTCCATGACCTTAAGGATTTCTCTTGAGTTGAACGCCTTTTTGAAGTCCATATATGCCACGGCAAGTTGTACTTTATACTCAGCTGCTTTTTCATTCTGTTGATCCATCGAAATCAGGTGGTTTCCTTCTTTATATAAAATAATTATGATAGCAGTGTTCCAATCGTCTGGGATTTTACTGTGTTTTAGACATAAGTTGAACAGGACAGCCAGTTTCTTAGTGATAATTTTACCTGCTTTTCAGACTTGGTCAATGGTGATGTTGTCTGGTCCATGGCAGTTCCTTTCTTTATTTTTTAAATGGCTTTGAGATTACTTTTTGGAAGACCTTGAATTGATTGTTCACGTCCTACGTATCTCACTCATTATTTTGTAGTCCTTGTTTGGACGAATGAAGTTTTTGGTAGAATTCTTTGGCACGTTCGACAATCTTATCTCTGTCCGTTGTTAGGGTTTCCATTGTCCTCGAGTAGGGTTAGTTATTTGCCTCCCTCCTGAGTTGAGGTCTTTGTTTATATCTTTGAAGCCCCGACTTTTTTCAAGAGTCGAATCGATAATTGCCGTCGTGTATCTCCTTCAGTTACCTCTTCGTTTTTTTTTTTTTTTAGAGAAAATTGAAGGGTATATGAATATTCAAATCCTGATCGAGGAAAAGAAGAGGCTAAATAAGTCAATTAAAGAGATTGCAAAAAAGTGACTTTTAGCTTAAGGTTGACCAAAAGAGGCTATTCGGGATAGGCAGGCATGTAGTAGGTAGGGTAGACGGTTGGCCGACGGGCAATTGGGAGTGAAGGATATTGGACACTCAATTTCATTTTCTCTTTTGACAAGTTGGATTTCTTGCTTTTTCTCCCTCTCTGTGGGTCATAATATTGTTTAATACCCAAACAGTGACTATGTATTTATTTTTCGGTCGACCAAAGAAAAAAGAAGGTTTAATTTTGAATATCGATATGGGTATGACGTCTTTTTTTCCAACTGCAGTGCCACCCAAACAGTGTATTGTCAAAAAAAGTTTCCTTCATGATCATTGTGACTTAACTTGCTGTACCAAGAAACACTCACACAAACAAATGTGTGTGTGTGTGTATATATATATATATATATATATATATATATATATATATATATATATATATGCGTCATTAGTTTGACTGATCATCTCCTTATCAAAATCCAGATATCACAGAAACTATCGATATTGTGAAATTGGTTGAATTATCCTCAGATCTATGATACGAGTCAATGGACAGATTTCATTGCCATTAAGACAAAAGTTTTTGCATTTGTATATTTATTTTTTGTTTATAACATCCAAGTTTCAGGATAAGGTGGTTTTTTTTAATCTTTGTAAATCCACACAAACCCCAAACGAACAAATATCTCTTTTGGAATTTCAAACAGATCATCAAATCAAAACGAGGGAACTGGATCTGGGTGGATAAATAGGAAAGTATGTATGGCATTGTACCTTTCATCATTCCTGCAGACCAACCATGTATTGTTCATTTTTTCGGAAGCGCCAAGTGTATTGACGGTCCTTGAACCAGTTTCAAAAAAGAAAACTTTGAATCGGGGGGGAAAACAGCCCATGATTACTTTACCGAAGAGCATCGGCATACCGGTGGTAGTTCTGGAGTATTGAAGACATTTGCAGTTATATCCAGTACCTGGGATCTAACGATGCAACATGTGCACGTGAAAAACATAGAGGGATCAAAAGACAGCACATTGTATCAGGAGGGAAAGTCATCGTAGAATCCATTACGGGACATCCAATGAGAATGGGCTGGTCATGTTGTAAGAATAGCTGACAACTGCTGAATATCACGACCTATAAAATGCAATATTGGTTGCGACAGAATATTAAATAGTAAGATGGACTAGACTGGTTAAGAAAGAACTGATCCTGCAACGCCCATGATAGAGATACCTAGCAAAGGGGAATGTCTGCATCCAAAAAAAGACAATAGGAGACTAATGGTGATGACAATGATGATGACGCTGGTGTGAAAACAACGTAATAAATGTGCAAATTACAGCTGTTATCTGTGACGTTGCACAAGAGAGGGTTCGAAAACTGATGAGGCATTAAGTCACTCAGGATCCAGTAGTTACCATCAGACAAATTGTTAACATGCAGAGACCGAGAAGAAGACGAAGAAGGAATATAACATTAAATTGCAATTGAGAGGTGCCACGTACAACCATTGCAACGAGTATAAAACGTAAATAATTATGGGATGATACTATTTTACTACCACAGTTACTACTACTACTACTACTACTACTACTACTACTACTCATTCTTTTCCTAACACTTCTACTAATACTACTAATATTACTGATACTAAAAGATAAGAGTATGGGAAATTAAGATGGACATTATCATGTGAACGATTTGGTCTAAGAAAATATCTTGTAGATATGTTATCTACAATAAGTGACTACGAATATTGCCTTACTATCTCTAAAGATGCTACTTTTAGAAGTGGTAGTATTTGTGGAAATAGTTATAGTGATGATGATAGTGAGTAGAATGGTTTTGTTGAAAAAGTACGATAACAATATTAGCCTCGATATCATTCCTATTGTGTGATAAGCAGGGTCCATAGCAAAAGTACTCTTTGGTATTATATTAAGGAATAACAATTACCTACAACAATAGTAACTACTCGTACCAACAGAACTGCTGCTACTACTACTACTACTGCCGCTGCTGCTACTACTACTACTACTACTACCATTGACAATAATAATAATAATAATAATAATGATGATAATAATAATAATAATAATAAACAGCATCGACAAACATGACAAAAGTAATTGTACTGGTTGTTGCCTTCAATATAGTTATAGCTGAGAGAAAGAATTGGGAAGAAGTACGTTTCGATACGTAGATTATATTTGAACTTCTCTTCCTATAGGAAGAATAACTATATTAACACATAGCACAGCACAACAGAGGCATCAAAAAATCATTACTCAACAAAAGAAACAAAACCCTTTTGCATTAATTTAAAAAAAACACATTCTGTGAATTTTTTGTGTATACTAATTTCACCTCCCTCCCGGCTTTCACTTTCAATTTCTCTCTGAAACGACCTGTCAAAATATGCTGACATATAATTGAGTTCCAGCATTATTAATCCCTAAGAGTATTTACAACTTCAACATTGGATACTCATATTTTGCCTCTATGAAAAAAAGATCCCCTCATACCTTCCTTCATTAACGCCTTCCTATGTGCTATTCTAATTTTAATAGTTTCATTTCAAACTTCATTGATGTTTTAGGGAAAAAAAAAACTTCTTTTGGAATATCATTTGGGAATCTGGATGTGAACACGAGCATCATATGACTGAGGGAAGTTTTACCAAAATAATCAATATCTACGAATATATATATATATATATATATATATATATATATATATATATATATATATATATATATATATATATATATATATATATATATATATATGCGTGTTTGTGTGCGTCCGTGTACTGTTTCATTGATGCTACACTCTGATCTTATGTTGTTGACGGAGAAACGAGACTTTGATCGTTTCTAAAGTACACATATACTCTGATCATAGACAAAAATACCGATCCGAACGAAAAACAATCCGTTACAGTTGACAATTTTTTTTTCCTCGAAAATCTAATTTTAGATTTTTCTATGAGACAGTAAAACATATCCCTTACCTTCTGATAGGTATAAACAAAGTGTAAAATGTCTTCCATAATGTACCGTGTACTGAGGAGAAGTGGCTTATTCTAGCAGCAAGGGCACGCTAGTCGTAGTGAGATTTTATCTGTTTTGAATTGTTACTTGTTCTCTCCTTTTTTAAATGAAATCTCACAGTGCTACTACGACTCTGCTGTGTTCTATTCCTCCCACCGACTGTTTCCTTGAGTGCAATGATAGACCACTGTGTTCACAAGTTTACAGTTGGGTGCATACGATTATTTCAGATTCATGGGAGTGGAGAATAGTTTGGTACTCTCCTTTTATCTATGTCTATCTATCAAAGTTATGATATATTTGCTTTGGTGCACGTTCAAAGAATTGAAAAGAGAGACGATAGATAGATGGTTGGAGAGGTTCATAGATATAAATAGACTAAGATGGATACAAATAAACAGACGTATTGATAGACTGACATATGAATAGATAAATAGATTGATTAATAGATAACAAGAAAGAGAAATATTCGTTCCTTCGTTTATATATATATATATATATATATATATATATATATATATATATATATATATACATGAATATATATATATATATGTATATATATATATATGTGTGTATATATATATATATATATATATATATATATATATATATATATATATATATATATACATACATATATATATATAAGCACACACACTCACACATGTATATACATATATGCCTGTTTCTTCTCCCATTGAACTAAACAACAGCCACTAATGCAGAGGTCTAAACACACATTTACACCAAATTCCCAACTTGTTTATTTTCTGTGTATTTTCTCTTTAACGTTACATTTATGGTTCAAGGAATTGACTTATGTGGTTTGACAAACTAATGGCGTTTTATTACACTTAAACTTATCGTCATCACTTTAATTAATCATTCGCTATGTCGACATCAATAGAGATCATTGGAAAAAATCATTTTCAATTTCAATGTAAGAAAACAAATTAACCAAGTGAATTTACAATAATATGCTGATAATTTGTTGATATTTCAGTGTTTATTCACACGATTGTTTTTTTCATATATATGTGTGTGCGTATACATACATACATACATATATACATATATATATGTGTGTGTGTGCATGCGCGTGAATGGATAAGCAAAGGACCCTGCCTATGTTCAATGCATCATCTTTTGGCATTTTGCAGTCTATTATTGCAATATATACTTATTCAGACTTTGTTCGATGTTTGACTGCATTGTCGATTTAATACCTGCAACTTCTCTTGACTAAAATCACGGATCTCTATCTTGATTTCATGATTTTACAGACCTTGGTATCATGGAGTTATATATTCTCAAGTATTCTATTCATTTCATGAATAAGTCATTTACTGGATATTGCAAATCATATTTTACTTTTCTTTCGATATAATTGTTAGTTTCAGTCAAGCATTAAATCTACCTTATTTAAGGGAACAAAATATCAACGATGGAAAGGACCAGTATTTTAGATAAGATTTGGGGTCGTTGCCTTACACAAAAAAATAATTCAGGACCATCTGAAGATACCGTCAAAAGGTTGAATGACGATTGAATGAACTTTATTATAATTCAATAAATTTATATTGCACAATATTGAAAATCATATTGAACTCTTGTGTCCCAACTATATAAGTTCAACTGCATATATTTTGATTCTCGAAAGGAATTTCATAAATTTTCGATCGTCGCATTTGAAATGTTTTATGGAGTTCAAACAAGTGTTATTTGAGTATTATGAACTGATTCATTTTACAGAAGTCTTCATGTCTCCGAATCTCATTCGTTTTATCGACTTCATCACCTCAATAATGTGTCTGCAACTGAATCCCCAAAGCCAATAAGCTGTCATTAACTTGAGATGTTTCAATAATGAAATGAGTCTGACAGCTCAACGTAATAAAATACTTCATATTAGCTGAGGATATTGCAATACAACTGAGATGCCTTTTGTCTTTGTAATGAGTTATTGCTTTTTTTATGTATTATTTGGAGAGAGAAATGGAAGTTAAACAGGGGATAATATTTCTTCTTGGATAAAACAAGTTGGCCGATGCTAATCAGAGGAAAGGTTTTTCTCGTTGACCCTATTGGAATAATCGCTGATGCATGTTATAACTGTGCAAAACTGCCCAACAATTGAGCTTTGAACCTATGAAGTAAGGATCTTCAAATTATCGGGTATCCTAGTAATTATTCTATCAGACCATATTCAATGCCGTGCTATGGACGGTCTGAATTCTTCTTCAGATCCATTATAGGTAATTTATATTCTATGTACTCAAAAAATAATGAAAGAAAAATTATTCCCTCTTTTCTCAATGAGTGTGCGTGTGTGTTTGAGAGAGAGAGAGAGAGAGAGAGAGAGAGAGAGAGAGATCACTAGATCCCTAGGTTTATAGTGAGATCTTGATAGCCCAAGTTTTATAGTGAGATCATGAAATCCATTGATTTATAGTGAGATTATGAAACCTTTAGTTTCATAAAGCGTTCAGGGAACCCTAGTTTCACAATTAATGGATGGTTATCCAGCTGGCAATGATGATCAATACAACGGTAATCCGCTTGATCTTCTAGGGTGCCCCAATACTGATTCCCTGTGTTAAACTAAAATAAACCATAATGCATATACTGTAAATACTAAAGTAGAATATGCATGATACTAAATCGTCCTTTCTTTAACAAAATCTGTATCAGTTATAAGAGTCAAAAGAACAAACAAAAAAAACTATCATTCAGTTCTCATTATATCGTGCTGTTGGTTAGGACATGCGTTCTCGAGATACTTTGCTAGTCCATTCCTCTCTTCATTCATTTTGATCACTTTCTTGCAAAAAATAATCCCATTTCACCAAGTCACACTCCATATTTCACAGGAATAAAATTACAAATGGCCATGAAGCAATCAACGTATTTTTCAATTTATTTTTTATATTTTAATTTGTTTCTCCTTTTCTACATTCAATCAGTGCAAAACAAATAACCATTCAATTGGGTTGTTTGTTTTTGCAGATCTCTCATGAAGTCAAGATGTGACGAGATGAATGGATTTAACTCACAGCGAGAAAAGAAGTCAAATGTAATGAAAAATAAATAAACTGATTGATGATTAGAAGAAAAGTAAAAATAGAGAAATAAATTATAATCTGTTTATGAGGAAATGAATGGCTCATCAGGCATCCCGATTTATAACATATTGTTTGATTAGTTTGTTTGCATTGAACTATTTTCTAATAATATATAGATTTATTCTAGGTGTTTTTGGAAGTATCAACTCGGTTTGAATAACCCCAAATCTGGTTACTCAGCCTCTATATGAAAAACAAAATGAAACATACTCTCAGTTATTGGCGTTCAAATCTCAGTGGGGTTATTCAGTCAACATCGGAACACTCTTAGGAGAGATTGTTTATATAGTGACCAAGCTGGCTCATTCTTCACGTTAGTATCGATTCTTGATTATACGTTTAGTGGTAATAGCTCCCAAGTGAAAATTAAAAGTTGAAAAGGTTTGAACGTTACAACTATTTTTGTAAATAAAGTTGCCAATCTTCGACCTATTCTGGCAACTGTACCGGCTTTTTCTGGCCTCTATGGGACGAAGTTTGATTTATTTGGAAGATATTTCTAGCTTTTTCAATGAAATTAGTTATTTCACCAATGCATGCACATGTGCAAATGTTCGTGCGTGTTTGTGTCAGTGAGACTCTGCGTATACGTGTATATATAATCGATTGTATGCCAGTAGATGTGGAAGGATGAGAATTGAGGATAAATATAGATGCAAAGTCAAGAAAGTTAGATTTATTATTATGCAGGACATTTTTACATATGTGTGTGTATTGTTTTGATGCCTGCATGTTTGGTTAGAAGAGAGAGAGAGAGAGAAAACAAGTGATGCATTGATGATAGTTAAGAAAATATAGATTGGTGTGAATCATAATATGTTTGCACATACATGCATGCACCCGTCCACACACACACACACACACGCACACACACACACACACACACACACACACACACACACACACACAGAGTTTTGGAAAGGAGTTAAGTATAAAAAAGAAATCTGCATTTACTCTCAATATGTTTGCATATGCACGTGTGTGTGAGCATGAGTGTACGTGTATGATAATGAGTTTGTTTGCAATGATGTGTTATCTGCTAATCTTATCATAGCTTGACACAAGTCCACAAGGAGGTGGGGCAAACAGTGGAGACTGATTTACTGCACCACCGGAATTGTATTTTATATTAGCAGCCTATGGATGGATACATAGATAGATGCACATGACAAGTCATTACTTCGATATTCATACTGTCCCAAACATTGGCCTTCATAGTTGCATGTGTTCGAATCTGTCCAACCTTCCAACTCATTATGAAGAAATAATTAAAACAAAAAGAGAGGCATATTCGATGCTTTGAATTTTGGAACCTTTTTCTCTACTATACAAGTATTCATGACTTGACTAACCATTTACCAATGCAATAAATCAATTTTAGCAAGAATCAAGAACATAATTATGCAGATAATTCTATGTAGTTTACACTTTACTATTTTATAAGTTCTCCTCGATTTGTCTTTTTTTTTTCTTTTTTTTTTCTGATCCCATTTATTTATCTTTTTGGTTTAGGTGGTCGTGAAATACGATGAGCAACTGGTTGTATCAAAAAGGTATGAGATAAAGTATAAATTAAGTATGAATTGATAAAATAAAACATTTTAGGTAGAGTAATGATTCATCGATAGGGGCAAACGTTATTGCTAGTTCATTTCCCTCTTTTTGTCCTCCTTATTGTTTGGCTTTTTGTACTTCATAGATCAGACTCGATGTTAAATTTTGGGTGGATCCAGGATTTTTTCCCATATTTAGAGATATATCTTTACTTTTCTCATATTCTATTTATTTATTTATCCAAACGTACCGTTGATCATGGTCTTGAAAAAGTTAAATCAATTCTGGGGTGGATTCAGAAATTTGTTTCCCATTGTTGAATGATTTTACTATAGGAATAAACTAACTGGATAAATAGAAAATCGAAGTGAATATAGTAAGGTCATTGAATCTTTTGTTCAACAATCTGTATTAACGAGTTCAATCTTCCCTGGTAGCACCACTACTCGGATTGCACGAGTATGTGTGCGTGTATGGCCACAAGTTAAGTTGAATTATTTTCAAACTATCTGAAATGCCCCGTTATCACACGGTGAATGTATCACTTGTCTTAGACAACGTAAACAGAATGAACAATTAAGGACATTAGAGCTGCTAAAGGAATCAGATGTACAACCAATTGGATAGCCGCATCAACTCGTCTAAACAGCTTCCGCTAGTGCAACAGTCAAAATAAGTGCTTTAATTCGAAATTATTTTTTAAATCTATTCTTGGTATTCTCTTCCGTTTAACACAGAATAATATATTTTTAAGAAATTGGATTATGACTTTTTAAATCTCAACATAAAATTCGATATTTTCATATTTTTGGAAATAGGGTTTTCAAATCAAAGACATTCGAAAAACCCTCATGAAAATAAAATTGTCTTTTTGAAAAACGCTCGTATATAAATTTAAATGAGTACATAAGCTATAGAAAATTGAATAACTACCATGGTCACTACAATTCCTAATATTATGACAAATGCTATAGAGGACTGGAAGTACTCTTTCTTTCTCGCTTCAGGATACAAATATTTTGTTTATTACCATCTTCAGTTGGAAGCTTTTGGATCAGAAATGAGCGGATGAAAATTTCTGTTTCATGAAAAAGAGTATGTGCTACGTACTTAATATTCCCATGCCTAAAATAGCCTCTCACAAGAAGTACCAATTACTCGAACGCCTTACTGACAATGCATACCCAAGAAAGGATTTCCATTATCATTTTGCGTAGTTGGAGTTAGATTCAATAGTTTGTAATAACGGAATATCTATTAAAAAAAAAACAAAAAAAAACGCGGTTTATTTGTTGATATTGGAAGGTTATTGTTAGTTTTGTAAAAATCCCTGAGATCAGCGTGTGTGCCAATAGGACTATCGGGTAGAGTGGTCTATATATAACACTTTCATTTACCTGTCGACTCAGAATTTACTTCATGCTTTTTTTCTTCGAGAAGAGATACATTCCCTAAGTCAAAAAATGGATCCTGAACATTGCTATTGCTTTTAGTACGGCAAACAATGGCACCATTAGAACTGTAACTGCATTAAAACTTCCAATGATATAGATGAGTGATTGGCTCTTTGCATTTTCTTAAATGGGCTGAAATAATCCATCACAATGCAGTAAGAGCAGGCAATATAGGTTGAATTAGCATAAATGATAAACCATTGAGACACTGAATCCATCACTTTATACTAACATCAATTGAAATGTATATGACCGATTGTTTTTTCATCAACTCTAATGGCGTTGAATGAAGTGGGAAAATGCTTTGGTATGAACAGAGAGACTGGCTGAATTTGCAATTCTATTGAATAAAGTCCTGAAGGGTTTCTCACGTCTTTATTGAAAGAAAACAACAACTATGTTTTGAATTCATTATCTATGTTATACGCTTTAGTATATGTTTGACAAGGCCGAAAAACAGGGCCGGTAATTTCCAAAGATTATGTATGCTTTTTTTCTTTTGCTTTTTTCTTTATCCTGTCCCTTAAATTCTCTCAAACGTGAGAGTAAAATTATCAAATTCTCAAAAGTTTGGATAGTTTTGAAAATCTCATATCTTTAGACTCCAAAATACTTTGCTCTCCTTTTTCATTTTACTAATCATTTTCTCACCGTTCAGTGCGATTCTACATTTCCATTTCTTTTCAATACGCACTCACATTCGCCCAGGCACGAACAACACCTTCAATTGCTAACATTAATACACGTGGATGAAGCAGAGAGTATTTTCTTTTTCAAATATTACATTGATGAAAATAAAAAAATGTAAGTCTATGATATTTCATTGTATCGGCAACGGCATCATGGAAACTGTAAGAAAACTAAAATCAAAATGGACTGGACATGTTCTTAGGATATCATCCATCTGGGGGACATCATGTATCACAATGTAAACCCCAAGAAATCAGGTTCAAAGCATTGGACAACAAAAAATGAGATTATTTGACAAGCAAAATACATTCAGGAAGTATTAACTCCACGATATCTATGATGGAGAGGTTTTGCGAATCCTTGATAAAGTTTATGTTCACCAATGGACACTGACAGACTGATGATGATATGACAACTACTTCGGAGAAAACTGGCGGTGAACGTCTTCGAATTCAAAGGTTGGATTTGATTTTCCCCCAATCAATGCTGTTTTCGTGGCTTAGTAGGTAACAGCATTTCATAGTGGTAACTAACCTTAATGGGGGGGGAGGTTGTGACCTATGGACAGCACATTAGCCTGCTAAGTATAAAAGTCATCTTCCTTTAACAAATTTACGAAAACATGCTCGTCTCTCCACGAGTCTCGTTTTTTAATACTATTTTCAACGGACAGAACATTCATATTGCTACCTATCGATTGCAACCGCCCTTGAAATAATGTACATTGTATTCACACTGCCAGATAAAATCATCTTTTTGTATCGATGGGAAGTCATTTTGAATGGAGTTCCAAAAGAGTATCAATTATATATATATATATATATATATATATATATATATATATATATATATATATATATATATATATATATATATATAGTGAGAGAGAAAGAAAGACAGAGAAAATTTGAATATATAGTCTTGAAAGATATTCAGAAAGAGACCCGAAGTGCTGTCTATAATTCATACTTTTTTGATTGAACTTTTCAGAACCCACACACAAGCAATTTGTTACGTGTACCATCTACTAAATGCATTTTCCAACTAGGTTCTATTAGATTTTCCTTGTACTTCAGAGCAATGTAAGTGCCCCATCACTCTGGACTCTCCAGGACTGATGATGTCGATCCATTATGGCATTTGGAACCGATATGAAATTACTTTATATATTCTAGCAATGAAGTATATTTTTGATTTTGAAAAAAAAAAAAACAAACACCCGAAGCCTTATTTTACAGAACAAAGTTTTAGTGGTAAGATGGTATTATTTTCTCAATGTGTTTTTATTTCCATGTATATAAATACCCAGTGGACGTCATACGAACAGCCTTCATGAGAAATTGATTCTTAGAGTTTAGCATCTGATATGAGTGCTATTGGTCTTGAGATCCTGGGTTTCAATGTTCAAATGATCTTATTTTCACATTAGTCTCTTCGGATTTGGTTATTGCTGTTCAAGTGGCAACAATCTTCCTCAATACATCTGCCCTCTTATAATTATTCTTAAACAGTATGTACGTGATCAAATAAGTCAAACTTCGTTGGTTTCCCTAGAAAGATGGCAAAAAATCACTTTTTTATATATCAAACTCCGCTTGATGAATTATATATCATTGATGATATCGATTGGAATTCCCATTTAGTATTCAATAAACTATGAGTAAAGCTGCGTTCTCAAAGATTGTCTTTCGCATAGGAGGTACATTTTTGGATGAAAACTTTTAAACGGTTACATTTGAAGAGGTGTAACAGTGATTTTCAAAAAAATTCTGAAAGGCCAACAAAACTCAATCTTCCTATTTATTGCAGTCACGCAAAGTTTTCAATGATAAGAAAACCCCGTTCAAGGAGAGACAAAAAAGGGTTTATATTGGAGTTCCAGTTTATTTGAGTTAAGAGGAAGAATTAAAAAAAACAAAAATTTCTTCGAAGGAGTTATTCTTGCTGAATTGTCACTCGTAACACAATACTCGTTAACATTCAAAAAGGGAAGAAAGAAACAATAACGAAGTTATGGCCACCATTTATGACTTTTGTTTTAGTTTGTTAAATAAATACCACAAAGAGTTCTGTTTCAAATTCCGTTAGACGGTTTGTTTTATTCATGGTGTTGTTTCAGCCTTGTAGCTCCCGAAGAAGCCAGAATGTTCGAGTTCAAAGTTCAAAACTATGTTTCTGTCTCTCACTTGAGTTTTCTCTCTATTTCTCTCACTCTCTCTACATTCCCCTCTTTTCTGTCATTCATGAATGCTTTTAAGTCTTGTCCCTTTTCCCACCCTCTTCCCTAACTTCCCTTTTTCGTGATCATATCATCTTTTAATTATGAAATTCCTAAAAATTCATTGGACCAACATCGCAGATTGAGAAACTTTGTTGGGTTCTGATTACAGACGTGGCATAATCCAGAGAATGAAACAGAAGAAATGTTTAATCTATGAGTTGTATAAAATGTTTCTCTTTGAAAAATATCCGATAGGTCCCGTGATCAACGTGTCCACGGTGAAAGCCGAAAGTAGCAGAGATGGAAAAGGAGATACTGTAGTGTAGCATCTTGTTTTTTTTCTTTCTTTCCTACATCGTACTATTTTGTGGATCCAGATGACAGAAAAAGCAAAACGGTATATGTATGAAACTGAGGGGTGAAAGAAAGTGGATGATCTTTTCTCGCCTATTTTCGCAGACGGAACATCTTTACTTGTCTTATAATCAGATCAATCTTTTTGAATTTGCTTTTCTATCTTTTGGCCATTTTTCCAAAACTTGTGTGAGAAATAAAGGTATCTCGGTCTCCAAATACCAAAATAAGGATTTCTGCCTCGGGATTGAATGGAAACCGGATTCCTCATTTATTTCTTTGAGTTTATATCGTAGTTCTTGAATTTACCATGATAAATTATCCAGATGGACGGAAAAGAAGCACACACACACACACACACACACACACACACACACACAAACAAATGAACGTGTGTGCGTATATTCGCATTCCAATGCCCACCCACCAATAAAACTCACCAAACCATTTCAAAATAAGTGCTTGCAATAATATAGTTTTTCTCTTTTGATGTTATATAAAGATTAAGATGCAGCCTCACAAATAGATACAGGAGATCATATTCTATTCGAAATGTCATTCACTTCTCTCCCCACCCCTCACCGTGCATATCTCTTTTTCTTTGAGTGTCTGTGCATATATCTATCTATGTATCTCATAATGAATGGGACATAATTATTCCATTTTTTTTTAAACAGCCTAGAGCATTTGTAATAACCATAGTGATGAGTTGTAAAATCTCAGTGATAAATAATCTTCTGATAACTCCGTCGGAAATCTAAACGTACTAATTTCTCATCTAATTGTTTTCAAATAAAAGATCCATTACTTTTACAGCAAATAAGGATCATTATTGTCCTTCTGGGCAGATAGTTGAAACATCATCATTATCCTGAGATATTTGGGACCTATGAAAGACAGAGAGAATCAAACAAATGTTATGTAAGTGTTTCTTGGTTTGAAAAAAAGAAAAGAGATCTTAGCACAAATGTTTAATTTATTTCTAACAATAATTCTAAAATAATTTCATTAAACAAATAAAAATTATGTAGCATTCAACATTTCAGCACATAATTTAATCAATGAAAAGTTGTATTGTTTTTTGTTTTTTTTCGTGAAATAACCAAATACTTATTCTATAGGGAATTGTATTTGAGTAAATATTCATGATTAAGTAGCATTATCTTAGGAATTCATGTGTTCCCGGGGGATATATTCAAATTAAGGAAAACTTTCATTCCTGAATTATTCCCATAAAGAAATTATTTAACGTATAAATTAATTCTTTAAATAATTGTTGAAGGTAGTTTTATTTGATTTTTATAGTTGACTAACAGTACACATCAAAGATGGTTTATGTGTTTGATATTTTCTTATACGTACGTTTTGTTTGGTTTGTGTGTTCTAATGTTCTAGCGCTGATTATCACACCGATTCGTCTACAAACCTGAAAGTTGGTATCAGTATTGCACTTTTTACACCTTGTGAAAATATGTTTTGATTTCTGGACGGTAGGCTTCTTTTTGTCCCCATTTCGTTAGTTTTTTTTTTTGTTGTTGTCGTCGTTATTTTTATCGCTTCAGGTCATACTCTTTTTTCTACAGGCTTTTAAATCGACATTGGTACTCCTCTGAACCCTCTCTGAAATCGTGTTGTTTTGAATACTGAATGATGATTTTTTTTTTTTGCCTTTTGTTGGTCTTTACTTCTTATTGATTTTATCAGTTGTATTTGTTCTTGTTCTGGGGAAGGTCTATGTTCAACGATGAACGTTGTAAGACCTATGATGTTGATGATCTGTTCTTGTTATTTGACATCTGGAAAAATCTATTCAACAATATATTTTTTTGATTAGATTTGTTTTGCGTATTTAGGAGAATGGAATTTGTTTCAGCATATCTATCTATCTATCTATCTATCAATCTATCTATCTATCTATATATATATATATATATATATATATATATATATATATATATATATATATAATGAAAATAGATATAAATGAAAACGATTCAGACGCAGTACTCTAATATCTGATTCAGTTAATATATATAAATCATTATAAGAACCGAAAGATATATGAACTGCATTGATATTGATCCGATTGATTGAAATAACATGTATGTATTTTGATTTTTTGTTTTAGTGCATTTAGTGTTTGAAGTTTTGAATTATTTTGTCAGGCTTCTCTAAACATCCTTAAAACTGCATTTGGCTTTGTATCATTTAAAAAAATTCAACGGTTGAAAAATGATTGACGTTACGTTTTTTATCTTTTTTTTATCTGAAAAACTTGGGTTGGGGGCGTTTAAAAAAACACCACAAGAAATATTTTCATACAATCAAGTCAATGCAAACATTAAAAGAAGACTTAGGTGGATAATAATAAAAATCCTTTTTTTTCAAACGGAAATTTATTGCAGCAAAAAATTGAATATATTTTTATAACAGAAACAATAAGTCTAATTGTTATAATAATCAGTAACAACTATCAAATAAATGATTTGAATAATTAGCTCAAACCTGTAACATGACCATCGTTCTGATGATATCCGTTGCTGTGCTGAAATCTACTCAGATACCTATGTCTAAATGTTTCTTTTTTTATTTTATTTCAGGGTCATTGCACATGGGGTGATCACTTTATTGGGCTCCTGGAGGGAACCACTCCCTTTTTTTGTTAATGTTTTTTTTTTTGTTCTTCTCAGAGTAACATTCTCTTACTGGGATTTTCTGACAGGGCTGAACAACATCAACTAACTGATTATCACACATAACAGAAAGACCATTTCTATAAATATATATATATATATATATATATATATATATATATATATATATATATATATATATATATATATACATATATATATATATATATATATATTTACCTTCTGCAAGGGTTTATGTAGTGATTTTAAGGTGTCAATTCGGTTTGCCAATTCGGTCTTTAGGCCCAGACACCGTGACACCGACCTGAATTACCGAGAGAATGTACAGATGAATATAAATTGACTTGAACTCAAAAACAGATATGATACACAGAGGAGCTTTTCCTCCATAATTTTGTGGAATAAAGTATTGTTGCGATTTTTCAATGTTTCTTGCTGTTGGATATTTGTGCTTGATCTTAAACTTATCTTTGGCTTCATTTGTGATTCTATACAGGTGGTTGATTTCTCCCTTTGAGTATTTGAAGTCATATGCTGCAGATGATTGAATTGTATTAATAATATTGGTTAATGCTATCCAGACCTGCGAGACGTAATTATTCATTTCATTTATAACTTCTCCCACATGAAAATCTTAACCCAACTGATTCTGTGGCAAATATTGGTTAACACATTCCAGTACCAGTGGCTTTGATAATTCTTTATTTCAGGACTTCTGTCACGTGAAATCTAATCTCAGCCTTTTATCACTTGTAGCTTTTTATCAGACTTTATATATCTATGACGACTTATCCAATCCATCAGAATGAGAAGATATGATGCCCTGGATGCCATGTGTGGGATTGTTGATCTGTACAGCATAATCAGATCATGTTCCTTTGTATACATCGAAAAGTTTCAATGTTTGTCTTTTTCACAAAGATTACGCAGTGAATAGAATGGGAAACAGTTGTGTTTCTCGTTCACACTCCTTGTAGTAAATAATTCATTATAATTGTTTTCACTGACTTCACGTCTGGTTTTGAAATCATTGACTATTTTAATCTAGTGAACACTAATAGGATTGTCGCCCTTGTTTTGATTGTTTAACCGAGCACTCCCAAAAGATGGACATTTACTTCAACATTTCATTTAACATTTTGACAAAGCAGTTAACAGCAAATTATCTGACTTTTAAAAAATTCTTTCTGTCTGGTTAATAAAATTGTACGTCTATATTTTTTTATCATTTGATTGAGTAAACTCTCTTGCTCCAAGCACGTGTGTACGTTTGTGTGTGTGTTTTTGGTAACGTTTCCCCCTCTTCACTTTCTGTTTATTTTTTCTGTTCTTTCTTTCGTCATCCTGTTTTGTCGAAGAGCTTTACCTTATCTTTGTACTGATCTGGGGGGAAAATGTCTTATTCCTGAACGTATATTGTGATGAATAAATTAATTTGAAATTGATACCCGTTCTTAAGAAAGACTCGATTGGAGAAAAATGACACATGGTACTCACTTTTTTGAAGAGATAAGTTTACTTTCATATGAAACTTCGTATTAGCAACAACTGGCGTTAAACTTTGTGATTGTTGAACAGGCAGAATAATAAATCGATGTATAGACCTAAGAGCATCATGAGAGAGAGCAATTGAGATGATCAATGATATACATATGAACTGAGTGGAGTAGGTTTATAGATAAACGGATAGTTTTATAGATTGATAACACTGGACCTTTACTTTTCCTGTGAATTACATGCAATTCAGTAGGAAACATTGAAAGGTCCATTGCGAGAACATATAACCCTAGAATCTGGAGGTGAATGAGCATGGCCCCCTTTGCTCAATTCTTTTGCATAATGATTTCACATACATACATGTGTGTGCGCGTGCGCACACACACACACACACCTACACATTAGTTTGTATAAGTGTTTATTACGTATAGTCAGGTAACTTTTTAATTTGAGCAGGTTTTATATAAGTGATTTTGTCTTGTGTTATTTTGATGTAATGAATCATTGAGTAGCAAAGAAGTTGGAACAGACCTAATCAAAAATATATACCAGGCTTTATAAATACGTAAAATTCTTTCACGTTATGTCTGGAACCATTTTTAGCAAATCTTCACTCCGAGATTTCGTTCTAGTCGAGATTTACATTTAAATGCCTACATGCCAATCTGCAAAACACTCAAAATTTACTCTCTGAGGCGAAATCATTCAAAACCTGTCTCTTTGAATAGCAAATCTCACCCCTGGGGAGAATAAATTGCTACATTAGCGGTCAAGTATGATAGAGGGGGATGAGTGTGAAAATACAAAGTGAAAATAACATAGCTGTGACAAACACACCGTGTCTGACCCCCTACCTGCTTTTTCGCAGTAAATGATTTTGGTTATCCGCAGTTGGCCTGAATAATGGATAGTTCATAGATTTTACTTTATACTGTGTAGAGACATATACGCAAATCGAGTCGATGTGTAAACAGGAATACAAATGAGTAAACTTGTATATCGGTGTGTACCGACTCTTTCTGAGAACAAACTTGATTTTTTGTATATTTTCTCAACTATTTGATTTTTCTGGATGTGACATTGATTTCAGATTTGACTGTTTAATATTACATTTGTCTCTTCATTTTTTTTTTGTCTCTTCATTTTTTATCCCCCCCCTATTATCTCGACTTCTCATCAACTTTTCACTTACTTTCCCTCCTATCTTCTTCCATACACTCTTCTATCCATCTCATCCCCAATTTCTTCTTTGTTACCTTCCTTCCCCTTTCCTTCCATTCGAATAATTTTCTGTTATAAACTGCTCTGTTATTTATTATTTGAAGTATCAATGTACGAATGAACGTCATTATTTTCTACACACCCTTATAGATGTAGACTGGAAAGTAATATCGTTTACGTGTTATATTATAATATGATTCGAAGTTGTATGAGAAATCCAGGAAACCAATAATATTTGTTACTTGACCATCGTGGGGAAACAATTTGCAGTTTTATCAATGTATTCTTTCTTGTGATGGGATATCATATCGATGATTTAGTGGCCAGGCTTTTGTTGAATTAGGTCCGTAGTTTCCATCAAATATTGTACTACGGCCACATGTGTAAATAACAATATGCATGTATTAATGTACACATAAATAACGTTTCTCCCTATTACCATATGAACTTTACAAGTGTAATTGTTATGTATTGACCAAATCTCTTTTCCCCCTGAAAACATAAAACAGCCAATCACCCATTAGCTAATACGATTCATTGATCATGGAGATTTCTCTGGAAAATTGGTGGTTTTGTCTCTTCTTTAATTTGGTCTGTGGCTTCTACTACAGATGGTGCTTTATAATGTATCACCACTTTATCTACCTATGAGTCCTCAAAAACGTACGGTTCATTCCCATATAACCGGAGTAGTATAATTCTGGGTTGAATAGATTGGTACCTTCTTTGAGTTATCAACTGTTTTTTAGCGAGGGAGAAAATGATGATCAGTCCCCTTTTTTTTGTTTTTTAGTCCTCTTTTTTTTTTGTTTCGGCTACTCCTCCTTCCCCCATGGATGACAGGAGGTAGAGTTCTCTGGGTGATGTCAGAATTTTCAATTTTTTTTCATTAATTTTCACTCTCATTTTTCAGGCCTTTGTGGGGGGAGAGGGTCACATACTTACTCTCTTTTGCGAATATATATCAATCATCGGCTACTTTTCATTGTATGTATCCCCCCCCCCAAAAAAAAAAAATTGGAAACATGGTATTATATGGGTTCATCAAAGAGAAAGATTGGTATTAATGTATTGTTTTGGTGAATGAAACGACGAAGTTAAATTAGGTCAGTACATGATACTATCCAAGATAAAAATGGGACCACCCAAAATTAACACCTCTTTTTATTTTGTGTCACATTTTTCACTTTGTTTTGAAAATAAATACTTCCATGTGATAGTCTTTTGCTGATGTATGTTCGGGTGACCGAAGTATTCTTTGAGTTAACCACGTGGCAGTATTGCGCAGTAACAGACTTCCGGTTCAACAAACAGGCGCCATTTATAACTTAGGTTTAGGACAGGAAGGATGTGCCTGAAAAGTGAAGTGGGACACACGACAAAAGGATCCTGAACTAGATATTACCCCGATAAAGTCTAGTCCGTCAAGGTATTTTTGCTTAGTTTTTTTAAATTTTTTTACCTTCTTCATGGCTGAGGAGGCCATGTGGGCTTTGTTTGCTTCTCCCAATAATGGGGAAAATATAACATCCAAAATTAAGGGGGGAAATTTCAGATGAAAAGTCGAAAACCAAAAAGAAAATTGAAAAATCAACAATAAAGAAAAAAATGAAAAGGAAACAAATGAAGAAAAAAATGAAAAAAAAACCTGTCCATGAAGGGGGAGGGTACAAAGTTGCTTATTCCAGCAGGGCAGAAATCGAAATGCCGGGTTCCCCCTATTGAGTGAGATCACTGCCAACCCGTAATTAACATCCATTTAGTAATGTCAAATGTAACAGTTTAATTATAATGATTCGATTGGATTTTAAGATGAGATGGAAGCCAGTTCGTCTTATATCCTTCTGAAACTTGTTCGACAGAGAGCGAGACTATGAGCATGGTAAGTGGTTTCTGTCACGGATGGAAATTAAGGTAGTATCAATAATTTAGATACGTTCACAGAAAAGAGGTTAATTACGAAGGAAAAAAAGTAATAAGATAAAAATCTTCTAAACCGGTAGCATTTAGTTCACACAGGTACCCTGTTTATAAGTATCCGAGGAGGGTATATTCAAAAAGAAACTGCAACTAATGAATGTTCAAGTATAATTCATTTCTTTTTAGAGTTTGTTTGCCGCCTATATTCTATATAAATTCCTGTTCAGAATGTCAGCAAATTGGTTACTGCGTAATTAAGATAGATTCCAGCTCAAAGTATCTGTATAGTTGAATAGCAGTCAGCCCAGGATTCTGGGTTCTAATTTCCAGAGGGTTAGCCAATAACTGCTTAAATCAATTTCTGTTTGTATTTCTACGTTATAATTTCTATTCTACCTGTGGCAAAATATGTCCACAGGAATCTTCAATGCCAGAAAAAGAGTGCATAAATCTGGCAGACATACTTGGGATTACTTTCTAAGATTATAAACATTCAAAACGTCCTGAAAAAAATTGTATTTGCTCCATAGATCTACAGCATTTCAGTTCATGAAAGCTTTCATAGGAATTCTTCACTCAAAAAATAAAGGTGGCAATTCAGGCAGTTGATAATACAACAGAATAAAAACTGAAATTTATATTCATCTGGATCATGTCTTGACAAAGTTTTTCGATTTTACTCATCACTGATTTCATTCAACATCTTTTTTTCAAAATATTTTCCATCCATAGATGATACCTGTGAACTGTCTATAAATACAAAATTTCCTCCCAGAAAATGGCTTAGATTGCAGATTTTGATAGATAGAATGTATAACATTTCTCTGTCCATATAAATTGAACCTGAACCAACAGACTGGTCATCTGGAATAATCTGATAGAATCAAAATCAAAGGAAATGTATCGAGTGAAGTTAAAACGGACACTATTCTGCACTCCATATGCGCGTGCGTCTGTGTGTACATATTTACACCAGTTCAATATACACATACACATTCCGAATACCAGATAAATAATTGAAGATGTGAGTTGAATGATCAGATGCATGAACAATCCATAACATAAATGAGTTTTATTTAAGCTGCAACATCTCGGTCGAAGCATTCCTGGTGTCATAATTTGTTCTGTTTTTTTTTTTTTTTTTCAAACACCAGCTTTGTTTTGTCTTTAATTGTACTGTTTATCAAGTACCGAGGGGATTAATTTAATGTATCATATTACATGGTGCCTAAATGACCAGAGAGATATTTTGATCATTTTGACCAAATATCTGTTTGTTAGTATGTGCATCTGGCTCTGAATGGATAACTATTTTTTTTATGTCCTAGACTCCTGAAAGGGTACGTAGTAACCGCTCGTATCTGATATGAACGTTTCGATTATTTGAACCTCCGCTCAGTATTGAATTTTTACGGAAATTTGCTGAGCCCTAGCATAAAACAACAATAATAGGAAGCTGAATGGGGATTACATTGATATTTAAAAGCTGATGCAAATAAGACAATTGAAAACTATTGTAACTATTTCGATAAGGACTTTCAAGATAATAACCTTCTTGAACCGAATTATCCTACTAAAATTGACATCATAGGATATAGAATAGGTATACAGTTTGGAGCTACTCATCTATTCTGACACTATACTACTTAAACATCGGAGGAGAACATGTTTTGTATTTGTGTAACTTTGTGAAACTGTCTCCGACGGCTCTTGTAGTATTCTGCTGTAGGTTGTAATTCTACTTTGAGTTTAATAACTGAAGTTTCGTGGCGTCATTGGTTAATTTGCCTGATTGTTAACAAAGATTAACAAACTCCAGAACCAGAAGCTGCGATTACATTTCCTTCCCTTTGGAACTAATCTCAGATAAAGTCTGAAACTAATGTAATCTAAATGTAGCAGTGTAACAGTTTGCATGTATTCACATTGGTTTGTATATTTGCAATGGTGAATGTTGTGATATTACTGAACGATATTATTATGCAAGTTTAGAAGTGACCCTTCAAATAGTCCTGGGAATATAATAACCAACGACCAATCGTTCAAAAAGACTGATTTTTGGAACGGACACATTCCTAACCTCAATCGATGAAGGCAAATGAGGATCGAATGTCCAAAGTATACCTCTCTGTATTGTCCATTCGAATATTTGATAGAAAGTGTAAGGGCTACGTTTCTGAGTTACGCATCTAAAACTGGCCCTTATGATTGCTCCTCAACTTTATATATTAAGGCAAAGGTGGTAATTCTCTTATCCACTAACTTAGCAGGGAACATTCGAATTCTAGTTCAATTTCAACCATTTAGAACTGACTCAAGAAATTGTGGCTCACCTCTCCCGATAAATACGGAGCTAGATAAATTGTTTGATGTCTGGATAGTGATTGTTTTGTAGACAACATGGATATTTACAGCGCAGGATTTTTGAATAAAGCGTTGTGTCCATCCATATTTTCTTCCAAAGTTGCCAATCAACATTTCTGTTTCCTGGATCATGTCCCTAATCTCTGTTTAATGACCTACCCCATTCTTTATCTATTCCATGTGGATTGGTTCACATTGCTTCAGGATGATAGATAGAAATTTAGAGCTATGGAAAATGGAATTGATAAAAAGTGGTCGAACTTTGGTCTAGGTTGAGATGAGCAGCGAAAGTTCTTTCATAGCCTTAAAAAAGTCTCAAAAGCAGTTTTATGAATCAACCTGTATTGTGGTTGCAAATATGCTGTATGTAATATTTGTGAAAAGAGAGAAATATTGAACGCTAAACATAAAGTAGTATGCCTTCATTTTTTGTGATAAAACGGTGAAACTTTTGGTTCATTTATGTTACTTCTGCATGAACCTGAACGAGCAATTGATACATGATTGATATTAGGAATATCCCCCAAAAAATGTAAATATAAATAAGAAGAAACCATCGAAAAAGTTGTGAAACAGATTACTAGAGACATGTAATGAAATAAAAATTTCCAGGTTTTCAATCTAACTTTGTTAATTCGAACATTCTAGAGTGTTACCTTTAAAATGCACTCGACCACTAATGGAGCCGTCGGGTATGACGACATTTATCTTAGGTGTGTATGTAAAGCCACTTAAGCTCTCCTGAAGACTTTACATTTCCCAGTATGACAGATAATATTTTAGCTTCAGGGTTGAATTTAGATAAATTCACAATTAGGGGGGCACATAATTCATACGACTGTAAGTCTCTGGGTCCTCAGATACCATCATCCATCATATTAGATTGGTATTACAAAAATTATTAATACATTAGCTAAATGTAACATTTCAAATGTCAGTCAAAAGTAAAAAGAAAAGGAAAAAAAAAACAACTCAAAACCGTACTTAACAAACGAGTTATTGGCAATAAAAAATCGATTTTTTTATATCCTGCTCGTTTAAGTAATCTTTTCAGGACATTTGTTCAGTTGGGTGCGGGTAGCTGGCTTTGTTTTGAAGTCAATAAATCTCATGCAGCCATTGAAACGTCTCATTTAACATGATCCAGTCAATAAAAGTCTTGCAACGATTATAACATCACTTTTAACAAAATCCAGTCAATGAACGTCATGCAATGATTAAACCATTGTATTTGACAAAAATCAGCCTAGAAAAATTACAGTAACAGAATTGTCTTCCTCCATTCTCATTTGGGCCGTAATATTGTTATCATGATAAATATCGTGTTGTGACTACAAGACAAATTGTTCATCGTATAATTGTCTGTCCTGGCAATTAGTGTCAAAATCATTGAATTGATGTACGGAAGAATTGCTATGAATTTGAATCAATTTATCTTCAATGGATGAATAATGAATGAATGATTTTGTTGATAACATATTGGAAAGAAGCTAATATAATGAATCACATAATATAGGTCAAATACGGTGTCAAGCCATAAAGGCGAGAGTAATATATTTTGAGTTTTGGAAATGGTGCTGGGGACCCATATAAATAAAACATCTAATAACCAAATTCTGGAGACGTTCCCTTTTTTTTGCATCTGGTGTTATGTATGCATCAAGCTAAAACACTGAAACACACGACTATTAGATTATATGCACCGTCGAGTTTTTGATAAACTGCCTAAAAGGTGAACGAACTGGAACACAAAAGTTACTCAAAACATGCAACAAATACAGTCATAATTTATCCTCTAATTCTTTGTCTCACTGATATCTATTATAATGGTATCTTTCCCCATTCAATTTTTCAGATGTTCATCCCATTTCAGTGATATTCAAGTCAATTTAATGCTTGATATCAGAACATTTTCTGACACTTTTACATATGTATTCATTATCCCAGCAACGGAAATAGTGTAAAAATTGAATTGTGGATTATAAGGAAATAGATAGGCTTAGCAATGTAATTTAGATTATTTACATCAAGGACTAATTATGTTTCAGTATCAAGAGACTTTTATGAATCAAAAATCAGACATTGTTATGCAAACATCCCAATCAAAACGTATGCATATCTCCCTTATGCCCGTGATGGACTGGTGGAGTTTTATCACTTGCACAAGTCAACTGATTCATTCATCCTGATTATAATCAGCTAATGGTTCCAGAACAATTAACCCATACATTCTAGTCTATGTGCATATGTTTTGAAGAGTCTTTGTCAGATTGTTTTCAAATAAAAATTGATAAAAAAAACATATGTTAGTGACTTTTGACATATCCTGTGCATGTGTTATTTTAATTTGGGTTGTTTAAAAACTGCACTCCATTTGAAACTATGCAAATGATTATCAATATCTGTGTGTACGCAAGAAACATTATTCGACATATGCATGGCTTCCTCTCCGCTTCTGACCTCCGACCCGAACCTATTAGTGCATTTCATGAACATCCCTATTCAAGACCCAAAACCCTTGACTGAAATTTAATTCAATTACCAGCAATATTTCCTTTCCTAAACAATAATCCTCCATCGCTCCTTATATCTCATTTCTCGTCATCTGTTTTACACCCACCTGACCCCCTGTTTCTCTCTATGTTTTTCTTTCTCTGTCTGTCGGTCTGATATTGAGGCGTTACGGTCACAAAAGATTGAAAAGTCCGTCAATGAAAATAAATCAGTTGATACCAACAACAGTGAACATAGATAACTTAAACTGAAATTGTTTATATAAAATAAACAATTTTTCAATCAAATCCCCTTACAATAATAAATCTGAAAATGTCATAATTTGAAGTCGAGATTATTCTTTCCTATTCTGACATCTTTCAACATCTTTTTCTTACATTGAATATTACATCGAAAGTACAGAAATATTCAATTAATGATGTTAGTCTTCTTACATCATCAGAGATTCACGCATATATTCAATGCCAAAACTTGTTAAAACAAACGTCGATTCGAACATTCTAACAGAACTCTGTTAAAATCATCTTATTTCCCTTCATTCAAGTTAATTTTTTCATTTTTTTTCCCATGGTCTTTGAAAGTTTAGTAAATTCTCTCATCAAGACTAACTTGAAATATCTTGAAAACGAAAGTTTTAATTCACTCTGTTGAACTTTCTTCTTTTGACTTTTTTGTTAAGAATTCCTATAGTCTTGTACACAAAAATAATAATTTTCAAAGACTCCCCATGTATACCTTGAGGGTAACATAAATTGAATTGAAAAAAGAAAGTAATATCGAGGATAGAAGATATGAATATTTAGTGAAAATCATATGAGATAGAGAAAGTACTCATCAGGCTTTTAACATCACAAGTGATTGATAAATTGGGTATGATGCAATGTTTATTGGAGAAGGGGGTTTATTTTAAAAAGTTAAAAGACTCTCAGCCAATTTACAAATAAAAGTAATTTCAGGTTAAATTCTCTTCCATCCATTCTTTGTTTGAAGACATTCATTGGTTTCATTTTACATCGGCTGACGAAAGCGTGATAATGTAAATATTCATACATGTTTGTCCGTCAAGCAATTTGCTTTTACATTCAGGATCACCAAATAAAATTTGGCATCATCGTGCGATGAAAGAATTATTGAATCGTAGGTCTGATAATGCTTTTTTTCTATTTCATTAAGCGTTATATCTTCATTCATCAATGAAAGTGGAACAATATTGAAAATTGACAGTTACTTTGTATCTGTATATCAAACTGATCTTCTTCCAGTGTATGGCAAGGGCAGAGATTTTCTTAATGATTCCTAGTTAATTCTCCTTTCTTCAATTTTTGAATCATTTTCGTATTACTTTCATGGAACAAACGACCTAGTTAGTTTTTTCATTACGATTTTCCTTTCACCTTTCTTCTGCCCGTTGGTTATTTCATTGAAAAACTATATATATTACGGAATTAAAAAAGATACAAATTATTTGTGCATATGTGTGTATATGTATGGGCATGTATATACGTAAACCTGTACATAAAATGTTGTGCACTAGAACAAATGACGACGTAAGCGTATATATATACATAAATAACACATAACATAATGGATGAGGATCTGGATCGGCATAAATATAGACAAACAAGACAGTAACATCATACAAATGGATAAATCCATTCACTGATCTCCTACTAGCAATAGGAAACTTGTAATTATGCAAAATTATGTAAGCTGAAAATATAGCCCAAAGATTAGTATTACCAACAATATATCCAGGAAGTGATTTGATCTCCTCATGTGATCTATTAGAAGCCACAGACTTCCTTAAATGACAGGATAACCCACTTTCAACTCAGCAACAAAAAAGATGATTGAAACATGGGACACTGAACTAAAGTAGATCACACGTTCAAGGCATCAATTAGATTTCGGCTAAGAGAATTGATCTTCTGTGGCTTGAATTTGTTGAAAATTCTTCAAATATACCAAATACAACAAATTTTCAACATGGACGCAAATGCAAGTCATCCATTGTAAAAGACCAACGGAGCACAGACCTACCCATTATTCCCATCCCCACGTTTTTGTGTCAAATTAACATAAGCAATGATTCCTTAAATACACGTAGAAAGAATATACAAAAATACATTGTATAACTTTTACAGCCGTATTTATGCCCATGCTCGTATGTACACGTGAGCATTCGATAGCTACGAGGAAGATCAGAAGTACATATGTATCGCCTCAGTGGAAAACTGATGATAGTGCAGTTTATTCTGCTCCCCTTCCTTCACATCAAAAAAAAAGTATACACGTTTATGAATGCATATATATATATATATATATATATATATATATACATGTAAATATATATGCATCATCTCATCAGACAAATATACACACACACACACACACATATATACTCGTAATAATATAGAACGCATTTCTATGATTGCTCTTTTTCAATTTAGAAGGTGTTGATTCAACGAAAGCGAAAAAATTATCGAAGATAAAACTTATGAAAGATGATTGATGTATGAATCGATATTTATTTTGAAAACGGCATTCATCCTATCGAAACTTTTTTCACCTCATATGATGATCGAAAAACAATATTTTCCGTGATATTTCAACACAATGTAAATACATGCGTTTTATCTATTAATCATATCAATAGAGTCTTGCGCCAATGTTTGCAAAAGTGATTTATTGATACCAAATTTTTTTAAGAAGTAAAATGTTTTTGCTTTCTCTTTCCATTTAAACTCTTTATATCTCTATATTTGTGCGCCGACATATTGCAAACAGCGACTCATCGTGTCATGATGTTTGGTTAAGAAGCATTGATTTTTTAAAAATTGCACAACCATCAATCATAGTTTAAGTTCAATATAGATATATACATATTCACTTTTCAAAGTATAAAAGTGAAGAGCATTCAGTTCTCTCGAGATTTTCCTTGGAAAAGATAAGAATGAGGGGAATAGTGTGTATCACTATATTTACTTAGACATTATAAGTCCTTAATCAATGATGGGAGCGGCATTTTACTCAAAATTCTCATCTTTATTTAAAGATTTACCCTTTTGATGCTCTAAAATCAGTAGCAGAACTCCAAGATAGGATCAGAAGGGAAAATCTATATCCTGATACAGAGCTTTTTCAGTTTCTTCCCGAACTAAGACAGACGATCGAATAAAGCCTGAACATTCAACGGCCAAAACATAATTTCTAGAAGAACCAAAAGGACATGAATCCAAGTAAATTAAGTTGAATAAAGGGGAATATAAAGAAAGGAAATAAATTGTCCCTTATTCGCTACCTCTCCCCTTAGAGGACTTTGTTGTAGCTTCAATTGTTATTGCAAGGTTTTTTTTTATTATAGAATTTGCCAACTTTTTTGTTTTTTCTTATCAGCGTGAGAGTTTTCACACCATCGATATCGCTGGACACCAAACGATTTCAGATTTCTTCATTACTCTTACATTCTACTTCAAATTCAAATGCTGTAATTATACTCTTAGTATTTTATCTAATATCATTATATATGCCTCCACTACTAAAAGCATATACTAAAGTAATAAGTTTGGATGAAAATCGAATAAACAACACAATTGGTTTTGAAAACAGCAAATAAGAACTGCTACACATTAAATATCTTGTACAGTATTCTCCTTATTTCTGTCTCTCAGTCAATATGATGAGTGGCACAGAGAAGCAAATAAATTAATCCGTCTCAATCGATAATGTTTTTTTTAATCGTTCGTCATGATCTCCCTCCAACTCGGCCACCTCCCTAACATTTTATATATAAGATCTCCTGTGACTTTCAAAAAAAATGAAAAAATCAAAAAGTTTAGTAAATCTCCCCAAGAGAGCAAATCTACTTTGAATTTCAAAAGTTGGCACGAAATGATCCTTCGGCAAAATTTCAAATAAATTTTTTTAAAAAAATCAAACGTACTAATTGAATGTGTGAAAATCTCAAAAATGTAAATTTTTGTTTATTCTAATCTTCAACATTACAGTAAATGGAACTTTTAAAAAAAAATCATTCAGCCTTCAATACAAAGATACGTCACCGTAACACTTGAACATGAATGATGCAGTCAAACACCGTGAATTGACCTGATATCTGCTGGTTTAAACGTTACTAGTCGTACTCATGAATGGCAAGAACCTGTATTCGATGCAAACACGGAGTAGTTTTCCTATTACTGCAATATGTAGTTCATAGGTAGACAGACATACATTTTAGCAACAACAAAATCGATTGAAAGTTGTTCAATAAAAAAAAGAAATTATTCCTCATTGATTGTTTGATTGGATCACTTGTATCAAGCATTCCTTAATTTTATTCACTACCAATAGCCAGAGTCTTGGTCACTAGATTCGAAATGAACGCAACAGTTCCCTCATTATTTGTTGACAAGTTCTAGAGGAAAAAAAATCCAGGCTTTTGTATGAAATGTCGCCACGAGAAAAGACATATTCATAAATATCCATGATATGATTCTGTTAGGAATGCTTTGAAAGAATCTTTGTTGAATCAAGCTTATATATGATACGAGTTTTCTTTAAGATTTGAGACTACGGCTGACTCATTCTGGCGTTTTTTCATAACATTATCGTTGAACCTAACGGTGACTTTTTTTCCTTAAGGAAAAGGTCCATTGGTACTGTTCAAAGATTTGCATTCACAAGATGACTTAAGCGAAAATTTTTCCACGTCCGACAGTTCGAATGAAATGAACTAAAGTTTATTGTCAGATTATCTTGATCAGACAATCAATAAAGTGAATTTTGTTTAGTGCAACGACGAATTAATCTAATCACATATCCTGGTAAAAAAAGACATCTTTTTCTGTTGATAAATTACCTCTGTAAACTATGTATTTGGACGATGTGTATGTATCAATTGTATATGTTTGTGTGTCCACACAATATCTCAAAAGGTCCTCAATGAAGTTCACAGATATTTTCTCGGATGATTGGCTATTGTTAAAGTGAGAGGATATTAGATCTTAACAGTTTGATACATACCTATTTCAGTCTGGTTAACAATTACTTTGCTTATCTCGCAAAATACCGTTCACTTCTGCCGTTTTCTATAAATTTCAGTTGATACATTGTCTGAAAACTATAAAAAGTGAAATTTGTTTCGTGGCTACAGTTAGCAATTAGAGAAAGGTGCAATAGCGAGGTCGTCTCTATAGTCTTTGGAATATGATTGCTCATTTGAATAAAATGTTAGGTGAGGTTTTGATAAGTATATAAGGGGTGGGGTTGAGACTGAGTAGACTGCAAGAGTTTTTTGGTCGTTAAAGATCATGAGAAGTTGCTAGTGGTGTGAATGAACATGTAAATCCAGGGACTGTTTTTACGCATATGACCCCCAGATATCCATGCTATGATTTTCAATGTCCATCCATCGTCTGATATTCTCCCAACATGACCAGTCAAATGCTGATTCAGCTATTTAATGGATTTTATGATATCCGTTATTTTGGTCTTTTTTTCATATTCTGTGCTGTTTTGATATATTTTTATGTGATGTTTGTCACGATCATGATGTTGTACTCGTTACTTGGTGCTCTGTGTTAGTTTTGATCGTTAGGTTAGGTTTCTTGTTACAATTGCGTAGGTGACTGATTACTGTCACATTGCAAATCCTTTTACAAAAAGATGCAATCAAGATAGATTTCCCTCTTGAAATGTGTTGCACGACAAAAATAATGCATCTGATTGTCCAAACACTCTCTAATTGTGAATCACTTCATTTTATTTATAGATCAGGTTATTCGCATGCTATACTGTCATTGGTCTGATTTACCATAAAACAGTTTTCAAAATATCTATTTACTATTCGGAAATAGTAAACACAGTGTAAATTTGGTGTTGCCAACGTTTTGTAACCATGCTCTGCATTTTTTACTAGAAAATTATCAAAAACAATCCTACTGTATGAGCTCAATATCCCAGACACAAGAAGTTTATTATATTCGATATCATTTCAACACCAAATTGTACAGTGAGAATTTTGCTGTGTTCAACTATATCTATAATGGATACATTGTCATCTTTTCTCTTGGTTGCTTGTTCTGTGAGAGTTCGTCTTTTGAACATTGATAAGATTCAAAAGTGTGAGAGAAAATTTTCAGCTGAAAAAAAAAGTAAGTTTTGCAAAAATAACAAATGTGGTTATCGATTTTCTTTCAGAAATATTCTAGGGTACACAAAAGCAGATAAAAGAATTTTGCTCGGGGATACAAAAACCTAATTTTCTATGAAAAGTTAGAGAATTTTAAAAATTTTTTCAGATATGTATCGATTTTCAAACTCATATTTCTGTATTTCCTTTGGATTTGGGAATCTTACATTTAATTCTTCTTCGGTGACGATTCATTTTTGATTAGATTAATTGATATGTACGTGTAAAAATAGGCAGATATCTATCTTTTCACTTATGTAGCTTCCTTGGTATCCCTCCACTCCAATCAAGATTATGAATATTCATTAAAATATAACACATTCCCTTCCATTTGTTCTATTTATGAATTGATCCATCTATTTTGACAGGCCATGTTTATCCTTATTATATCCTTGATAACTAAAGACGGTGAATATTTGCTCCATGCAAGTGTATGCTGCAGTATATCACATATAAATACATGATTTAGATCTATAAAGTTATCAACTTTCAAAGCCATTCACCACTTGGAAGTTTGAAAAAGCACAATCTTCCGAATCTAACATCAATGTGTACATTCGACAAAATATCAGAAAGTGTGACTATCAAATGATCAAATCCCATCTGACACTGTATCCCTCTGTTCATCACTTTTATTGTTGACTTTTAAGACGGGGGGAACCTGAAAATCGCAATTCTTAAAAGTATCGTCAGAAGTCGTTGACTTAGAACGGGACTTGATATGGGTAACTCAAAATGTTTTCAAGTGACTTTTAAAATTACATCAAACTGCAAACTTTCAGAGATGCCAGCTTTTTAGATCATGTTCATGTTATTTTCCTCCCTGTTCATATCCCAAAATATTTCCAACCATTCTCCTCAAAGATGAATATGCTTTGTAACACATTTTTTTAAATGCTTCATCAAACTCTTTTACTCCAACGTTCCTGAATTGACATATATTTTACATATCTGATCAACATTGAGCTTTAACAAGCAATTATGTCATAATACATTGAGGAAAAGTTAATGAAATAAATGCAAAAATACATGAAACATCATCAAAATGTTTGCCATTTTTCATTAATCGATTTTGCACTGAACCAAAACCAATATTCAATTCCCTATTCACATTGCCGTAATGAAATTTTCGTTCAACGATTCTCAAGGCACTTCACCTTGGCGTAATTCACATTTCATATCCCTCAAGGACCCTTGTTCGAGGTGAAAATTCAATTGCATATTAGAACACGTTTACTTAACTGACTCTGAGACAGTTTTGGCTTCCATAGTTTACTTGCCAAAAAAAAATGTTACTACTGAAACAAAGGGAAAGAACAAGAACAAAGCTGAAAATTTTGTTACATTTTCTATTGCTATCATCAAAATGAAACACTTGATTAGAAGCCATATCATGCTGTTCAGTATATTATCATTATCATCATCATAAACCCTCCAAAAATCATTGAAAATAATCTATCCATCTAACTACTTATTATATTTTCATTTTATATTCATTCATCTGATATCAATCTATTTATTTCATGATTATCCTTTCATCTATTTCATACATTCTTATCAAATATAATTTTCACATTTATGAATCAATCTATGTATTTATTAATTTCGTTTCTATATATTTACCTATTTAGTAGCCTTCACAACATCCTGCAAACCTCCCAAATACTCCTGATAATCTCGCATAATGTTATATATCTGGTACAGGAACAGTAAATTCGGTTAACGGCTTATTGTTTTATAACTCTTATGAATAGAAAATATTGAAACAATCGTCTCCTGAATGGTGAGGGAACATCTGTGTGCATAAAATACTTATATATTTTAAGCCTGTCAAGGTATACCTAACGATCACTATAAGTTCAAATGTATATCACATACTATCAGTCATTAAGTCTTCCCCTTTTTTCACCGACGCTTTGTATATACATATTTATGACATGACAGATCTAAAGCTGATGATGTACTTTGAATGATAATGCGCATTAATGAAATGAAAGTAGATAAAGTATCAGATACAGAAATAATTCTTATTCAGCGGCAATGTCTTCAGAAAAAATATATTCAAGATAAAAACGATTTTTTTTCAATGAAAAATCCTGTTTTGTTTCCTGATTTCCATTTTATACAGTGCTGAATCACAATCACCAAGTCGTATCTCTGTAATCTGTTAAATCATTTGGTGCCTTGGAGACCATAGGGATATTTACCTCTTTTTGATCGAATGTTGGTATATGGCTGTCTGTACGTACGTCTGAGGATGAAGATTGCCTTGAGTATCCAAGATGCACCTCTTTTTTTTATCAATGCTGACATAATACCACAACGATGGGAATATGATTCAGGATTAAACTGATAAAGTGTCCTAGAAAAAGAGATACTTGAAAGAATTTGGTATGGACTGGCTAGAAAATAACTCCTTTCAAGTAAATTCTTTAAGGGCTCTTCAATGATAAACGGGCGCTTCTGATTTGAAAAATGAGTAGCAGACGACTTCTTTATCAATGCATCGTTGTACTTAAACATTTGGAGGATAGTCTGTTGTGCATTTTAATTCGTTAGCTTGTCTTCAACTGAACTTTGATTTTGACATCATTGGTTGAACGTTTCGATTATAAATGAAAATTAACAAACTCCAGAACCCGGAACTGTAATAATACTCTGCTCTTTTCTCTTCAGAACTAATCTCAGATAAGGTCAGGGACTGATCTAATCTAAATCAATCATCGTGTTTAAATCCCTACACCAGCTTAAGTCTATGACAATCTGTCCTATTTGCAGCATTGAAATGTTAGGATATTGTTGAATGTCATTTTCATGCATAAGCTCGGATACATCCTAGGTAGCACTTATACACAACGTAGTCAATATAAAAGCTTTGATGATAAGTAACAACGAAATGGATACTAAAAATTGGTTTTGCCAACATGACAGTACATTTCAAAATTCAGCTAAAATAAAAAGCATTCATCGTCGATATCCTCGGGAAAAAAGTGAGCGTCAAGTGACTTTAAAAGAGTGATGAAATTATTCGTTTTAGTGTTGTGACAAAAATAAACAAAAGTAAAATGAAGTTCGAGTAATTTAAGTCACTAGCCTTGTATTGACCTCTTGAATCAATCCTCACATCTTTCGATTGAGTTTTCAAAGTTCCCCCTTCATTGATGACCTGGAAGTTCGATCATCAACTTCGTCAATCAAGATTGATTAGGATTTATTTCGATATCGGTAAGCATCTACCTTCAAATCGTTGCCAAGCTTCATAGATGGCGGATTATTCAAAGCATTGACCTTGTAGATACTTATCTGACCTCATCAATTAATCACATTACTCATTCAGCGGTGACCCTTGAAATAGATCATCAATTTCATCAATAGGGTGCAGTGTATTTATACATATTGTATTCCATAATTAGTTCATCTCTATCTATAATTCAGTAAAGTCAATAATACATAATTATCAATATTCCTTGTGTTGCACACGCACACACTCATACATACATAGAGGAAGAGATGGACGGATAGATATGGACATGACAATGTAGTTTATGAGAGAATATCTTTTATTAGAAGCTGTAACATTGAATGTTGCATGTATAATAGCTTAATCACTCTCACACACACAATATACAAACGCACATGTATTGAGACACCTTTGAACAAACAAATGAAATCATACACAACTGTCTTAAATCTTCATAATTATCGATATGCAATCGAACATCTTCCACCATGCTCAATCATGGAACACACTCCTCAAATACTTTTTCCCACACAGACCAACCAAAGGACGAGTATTATTTGATGAAAGAAGAAACATGTTCTATCGAACACATGCCTACGCTTATAAGTGACGGAAGACAAACGATACATGTCCTCACTGTCTGATTCAAAATCAGTTCGTGCAAAGACAGGGATATACATTTAAGATGGTTTATCTTTCAATAAAAAAAAGGTTTGATTCCGAAGATAAATCATTAAGATACTATTGTAACGGCGAAACTAGATTATCACTTTGAAATGAAAAGGAGCCTTACAATTATGTTACTTATCGGTCACACATTTGATCCTTAGGAGAGTTTCTTCCAGATTGAAGGGAATGAAAAAAGAGAAACCTACTGGACGTTATTTCCTCAGATTTGATCCCAACACAAACTGTGAATAGTGACATTTGCTAATGATAAACTTTCCTTAGTATTCCACCTCTCGTCTCTGTATTCATCCTGCTTTCTGCAGTGCTGTTGCCTGGACAGTTTTAGCTTTCCCCCAATTTCAGATAACTTACTCAATGATATTTTTAAATATCACTGGTGGGACTTATTGACAGGCAAACTGATTGAGCTTTTAGAAAATGATTTCCTCTTTCTCCCCATCGCGAGAAAGCTGATATTACTTTTCCGAAGAAAATACCTGCCTATATCAATGCTTTTATTTCCCTGTGTATACATCTGTTTCAGCTTTTCTGACCTACTTGTTGTTGCCTTTTTTTCAATATATATATATATATATATATATATATATATATATATATATATATATATATATATATATACATGTGCATACGGAAGACACCCACGCTCACACACAGACACACACACATTATCGAGGAATGTGTTAGTAAATTCACAGCATCATGATTCAGTTATAAAGAATATTCACCCCGTTTTCTACTATCCCACGCACAATTTATTTGAACAATTTCATTTTAGCATATTACGCTGATGCAAACGTAGCTAGTATTAAAACTATTCAATTGTATGAATGTACAAAATCATTCGGTCGTAATTGCATTTTCGATTTTTTATCCATGATTTTGCACCACTTTTTAGATAAATTGCTTATTCGGTTATTTTTTTTAAATGTAAATGATTTGAGCTTTTCTGAGAAAAAGTCTATTCAAATAAACTGATAACATCATTATAGAGTTATTCAAATTAGATCTGTAGCTTTAATGACTTCACTCGATTTTTTTCCTTAATTGTGTTTCATTATGAAAACTGATTCTATTTTTCACCTCATGAGTCTTTTTGATCAGCACCTTTATAACGTTGGAGTTGTTGAAACGTGCATTCATCTATGGAAGGGAACGATCAGGAAAACACACCTGTAAACAAAATTTTCGCACCTTAATGACTCGCTGTAACACAATTACATTCGGAGAATGGGAATTGATATCCAACAAAACTATGATTTAACTTCTTTGCCAATTGAAATAAACCTCGGATCTCCACTTGGATTACACACTACTCTCGGTGGATATTGTTACAATCTTCCTCTTCTTTTTCTAGCCGTTTCCCTCCGAAAACAGAGCTTTGTTTTGATATGTCTAATTGCACGTTGTTGAAACACATCGAAACTGTATGTCGCACAAGATTTTCTTGAATATGTTCAATATTTCCTGAATATTAAACAAACCATAAAATTAAATCAAGTAAACTTCAATGTTAAAAGAAATTGCATCTCCATTTACTTGCGTCTTCAGAAGTCATTGATGACGTCAGCGTTGGAAAAAAGAAAATACAATTAGATTATTTATATATGGATGACCTATTGCTACTTTCGATCACTGCACTTTAGGTCTTTGCACCTCTTATCATTACTTTTACTATATCAGTAGATAAATGTCCAGTACCATCAAATTATTGCTTTTGTCATCACTTCTGATCGATAATTCATTATGGCCTTTCTATCAAACTGCTTTCCTCGTTACTGCAACTGCTAATTGCAACATGATGCGCAGCTCATTGATTTTACAACAAAATCATCGCTTTCTCTGCCACATGATTGGTAAATTCATAATAATGATCATGATTCATCTTGAAATCTCCATATCTAATTATTATACGATAGCGAGTAGGTTGCTCTTTTTTGTCTATGTTATATCCTTGTGAATTATGACGTACGATGGCAAGTAATCAGCCTTTCTCTTGGGTTTTTGCAAGTACTGTTGAAAGTTTGATGGAAAAACATTGCAGTTTGGTTCTCTTGGATTTTGGGCTGTTCATTTTGATATGGATATACGGAGAAAAATTTATTTCATTATTTTTTCATTTGTTGTGATTGAGGAAAAGTTTTGTTAAGTGGAGTGTTCAGGCGAACAAAACTTGATAGGGTTACTTTCTCATGTGACTTATCATGTATGTATGTGCATGGGTGTGTAAGTGTGTGAAGGTGTTTAACTACTATTGAGTTGATTTTCAGGCTATAATGGAGGTTTCATTTGAATAATAAACAATTTGTTTTATGTCAACTGCCTCTTAAACCCCTCCAGGGAGTATGTTAAGGAGAGTCAGTCTATGGATATGGAAAAAACACCCCATTTTCATTAAAAACAATTTAGGTTGTCTATGCAAAATGACTTATTCTGTGTGTAACAACAGGTTATCTCCGATAAAGTTTTAAATCCTCCACATACACACAAATACACAGACACACACACACATACATACACACATACACATACATACAAATACACACACGCACACGTACACACACATGCTTACACAAATACACACAAACACATATATATAGATGGATTAATAGAGAAAAGGTATATATAGATATACTGTTCAGTCATATGGCCTAACATATACCAATTACAGAGTAAGTGCTACCAGAGGCAATTATATTTCCTGGTGTATTGTAGATATTTAGTTTATCCTGCCAGCTCTCTATTTCTCTTTCTTTTTTTTCACTTTATTTCAGAAACACTTGCTTAATATTATTATATTCTTTGAAAATCATTTCGTAAACTTTGCCTGAGTTGTATGCCTTTAAACTCTTATTACGAATCGTAGGTAATAATCTTTCAATCATCCCATTAGTGTGCCAGTCACCACGCTTAGCTGTCCACACTTCAAACGATTCCGGACACTTTATAGTCTATAATCCAAAATTCTATATCATCCATAATTCTATACAATTAAACGACAATTCTTGTTGTCTGGAATGCATCTCTGCACAATCTGTCCCCCTACAACATTTGACTTCTATCGTTTTATTATTTATAAGTAAACCTAAAAACAATGTCTACGAAGTACCCAGCCGTTTAAGATCAACTAAAAAGGTAGACCACCTAATGAGATTGTGCTGTGTTTTCATGAAGTTACTACCCCTTTGGAAATCACACAGTTATCACCTGTTCTTTGCAATGTTCAAATCAGACTGCCAAGTACTTATTCGGAATTACAATTTGTTACTTGGAGGTTTAGTCCAAAGTCTTGTAACGGTGATTTTAGTTTTGAAAGTTGCTTTGAAAAACAAGTGTGTCTGTGCAAATTTTCGTATCCTCCCTCCGAACGCTTCGGCGACGTGATGTTTGGATACATAGTGATATAGATACCTATGGATATCGAAAGACGAGAACACCTTTGAGTCAAACTCATTATCTAAACCAGCGTCATGTGTAACGTTGAATAATAAATGTATGGTGACAATGAAAAAAGTGGATATTAGGTAAATTAATTGATACCCGAAAAAACAAAACAAAAAAAAAGAAAAGTTCCAAGATGAATAACTATTCACATTGGAGGGAATCAATAGACAGCAAAAACGTGATTATAATAGTTAAAAATAGTTTTTTGTTTCTCATATTGATATTACCTTCAAGTTCTCGTTCGAAACCGAGAGCTATTATCAATACCCCTGCACTAACCAACTGACTCTAATCATGCCGGTATATTCTTATTGTTGTTATCACATCACTTGAATTTGGGGGATTTGACATTTAATTCACTCAATATCAAGCAAACTTCTGGGATTTTTGCTTGTAACAGTGGTTGTTGCCTTGAAATTTCGACTTTTTACTCACAAATTTATTTCTATTCCTTGTCCCCATCAATGTCTGTGAGCTGTTTTAATCTATAAATTGTCATCTGTAGTGCTGTTCAGCACTATTCAAAATGTAACTCTTATTATATACATCATTCAGTCATTTATATTTCACAGTTTACCAAGCGAGGTTAAGATGCTTTTCTATCTTACACCCCTTGGTTTGCTTTTGGCGATTCCAATGACTTTTCATCGATCTTTTTTTGTTTGAACCAATCAAATTCGACCTCTTAACCTGAATATTTATCTACTTGAACGGGCAGTAACGAAAGCAAAGTTCCTCGCTAATTAGCTGGATACCTGAAAGTTGGCTTTCTACATGCTATAAACGATGAAAAAGTGAAAATGTGTTTATCATGCCAACAGTGTTTGACCAACGAATCAATGATTCACGGTTGCTTTGGCGCACATCTGAAAACAAAACAGAATCCTGGGAATTCACAGTGTGTGGCAATGGGGTCTCTTCAGTTTGTACTTGAGAGGTACTTTGGTGATGAAGATTTTTCTGAGCTGAGTATGGTGCTATTGCAATGATGGTCAAGTGAAAATGCTATTAAAAATTCCAACATGACAATTGGGAAATGTTACTTTTGCACTGTTATTCACGGAAAACATTCATTTCACCTGGTTCGAATCATGTTTCAATATTGTGAAAGCCTTAATACGAAAAAAAAATATATATTACCTGATGTTCTAAAATGGGGACACTCAAGATACAGACATACACACAATTATGAGTACGCATATTTTCTAAGACAAGCTTAATATCCACGGAGACAGATAAAAACACTTATGACCTCTCCATTGACAGAGCCTCATTATTTCAGACCAAATATTTCCTCTAAGAACAATCAGAGATTTTTCCAGTTTCAAATCCTGGCTGGTCTACTGAATTGCCAACTGATCAGCAATGTATTCATCGAGTATGAATGCCACACCAGCAGAGCTGCAAGACTGAAATCGTCAACATTCAACGATCAGATATTTTTTACTTTTTCCCTCCTTTTCATGGTTATTTTGGGATGATATTTCATACCGAATTTATCGCTAGTTTGAAACCATTTTCATCTATACATTTTTTCCTTTTATTCAGCATTCTTTCTTTTTCTTCTATTTGTGCTGTTTTAAAATCTTTGCTCAATCATCATATCAAAAACAAAAAATGTTTTAGCGAAAGGTTTTTGAAAAAATCAACATATTTTAGATTTTAATTTGAATATCATCAGACATTTCTAAAGAATAAGCATATTCAATTGAGATAATGACTTAGTCTTTACACCCCCCCCCACACACATTTTTTCAAACACGCTTGCATACATACACATGCGCAAAGTTTTGTAGAGACAGAAAATCACACAACAAATGCCCCGGGATAGTCATCACATTCTTTAATCTGAAGATCAACAAAAAGAAAAGCTCCCAACATACCTCTACTCAATTTTAAAATCACATTTACTTCCACTTGATCGTCCATCAAAGTAACTCAGCCAATCTTCTTAAGTATTTAGATTATTTTTATCTCAATCATTTCTATTGAGATGATAATAATAATATCTAATTATGATATTTGTAAAATTAGTGGCGACAAAGTCAAAACACGATGATAATGTCGTTGATAAACCTAATAATATCTATGATTGTAGTATCAAAACTTGAAAAAAAAAAAGATCAAAAATGAAGCGGAACAGTTAAAGAATGAAAATGACATCATCACAACGAATTCAGAGTTTTCAATAATCACCATTTTAATAAAATAACTGAAAGCTATCCAAACATGTCGATGAGAATGATTGTTCTATCTATTCCCCCTTTTAAACATAATAATCTTTAGAGCCGACCCAAAATTAGTTACTAACGCGATTAGCTGTTGTTAATTACCTGGCCTGCTAATTTGCTCCATGTTCTGTCAATCATTTCAAATGATTGGATAATCAATCGTAACCTACTTGAACCAAAATGACTAGATTACTATTCAGATTAACAAACGGAATATTTTTCCGTCTTAATTGACTGCAATTGATAGAAATAATGGTTTCCCAACTATACCTCATCAATATGGCTGTTGTTCATCAGCTAACCGACATTCAAAATACTCATTGCAACTGTTCTGAAACACTCACAAAGAAACAACGAAACCAATATGACGTGACACAGATTGGCTCTGATATAATCATGAAGATGCTGACAGCCTACCCACAACGATCCAATGGATTTGTCATCTAAATACTTGGAAATGATTTTGATCATTGCATGCACTTGAAAAAGACTGTAATGTACCATAAACTTAATGTTTCGTGAAAAAAAGAAAAAAAAAAAACCTAACTAAAACTGAAACCAGAAAAAAGCAAAAAAAAAAAATCAGGACAATCGTCAAAGATTATTTGTTTTATGGAAGATATTAAAAGAAAAAAATTAACAAAGATTATCCTTAGTTCAACATAAATGATTTTATGTGTAATTTTGTTTGAAGGTGTAATCAAATATACATGAGTATTGTTTTTTTTATGGCCATTGCACAGCGTTGATACGTTACGTGATAGCCATAAAATCAATTTTCGATGAGACTTGTTACCTTCTTCTTTAGAATCCGTCAAAGACATCTGATCTTTTTAGTGTATTAACATCCCGCTACAGGTGACTGTAAGATATTTTCATTCGTTGAGGAAGTGTATTTTTCATCTGTTTGATATCAAAATCAACTTGTTGCTGTAGAAATGATTGGGCGACTTTTGCATTCAACTTTTTCTCTGAAAAAAAATATTATGCATCTGTTTGCATCATTGAGGACGTTTCTGAGATAGAAATGATTTTTGCAGAATTTGATATTTTCTTTAATCCAGTCAGTGTTATTACTAGACCAGCTCAAATCATCGAGATTGATTTTGCGTTCTCCTTCTCTTAAAAAAACCTTGAATTACGTATTCTCCATCGCGAATTGTTCACTAAAAAAATTTAAAAATTTTTCACTTTTATTGCTTTCAGTGTTGGCAATTAGCTTAATATTCATTTTTGTAAAAAAAAATTGAAAAACAGAAATCGTATCGAAAACCAAAACTCTTCTTACCACGTTGTAATCTTTTTCCAAACTTTAATGTTCATTTCAGTAGAAATTGAATCGATATTGCATTTAATTTTTTAAAATAAATACACAACTGTTTATTATTCAACTAGCACACTTCCGATTTGGAAATTTCTGTGCATGTTTGTCTGACCGGACGTTCCTTTTTCTAGCTAGAACACAGACGATCTTAGAACGAATATGATTCATCTTTTCATTACCTTTGTATAAAAAATAGGAGAAAATATTTATTAGTAACAGGGCAAAATAATTATTGTATGGAATGTTTCCTGAAAAATATTCTTACTTGCAACATCTATTGGTAAAACAATGTTTCTTTGACTCCTCACTTCATTGATAGCACGATTGGTTCTGGAATGATATTGAATTAGTTTGAGTCGTAAACTAACTGTGACATAACATGGGAACCAAAAGAACATCTCCTCAAAAGTACTTTACTGAAAGCTTTAAAATTGTTTTCCCTTCAATACATAACAAAGAGTTACTAATAATAAATAATGACTGAGGAAGTAGAAATGTTATTTGCAAAATATTGTACTCTAAAGATAATCTATTGTGACTTTACATATCCAATTCGAGGAAGGAGATGAAACATTACTTTAAGGAATAATAAAAAAAAAAAGGGAAAGAGTGAATAAGATTCGAGACCTTTTACAATTCATACAAAGTCAAACTGTATGCATTGGGTATTGAACACTTGTTTGTCAATCATTCTCTCAATTCTCTATAACCTACATAAGTTTTCATGCAAACTCATCGGGGATCTTCACTGTTGAATTGAAAATTCTGTTGTATAATAGAGCGGCTGAAATGAGGAAGAAACAGAAAGAAAGGGAGATGTGAATGCTGAATGAGATGGAAGAAAGTCATTGTTAGGAAAAGGAAAAAGGAAATGTGTCAAGTATCATTTTTGGAGGGATCGAGTAGCAGAAATAACTTTTAAATATCAATGTCATAACCCGCTGAGAAGATCTTTTGGGATAAAAATGCAAATAATTTTACTGCTCCTAGAATAAGATAAAGTAATCCTTTAGATAAGTACAGAATATTTTGGAATCAGGAATAAAAGATCCTAGTCAACGGTTGGAGAGGGGCTTAGTCTAACATCGTGCTTTAAATATTAGCAGTGACTCACTTCGCGATCTCTTTCATTTATCTAATTTTCTTGGGAATGTTCTCATTTCACATTAACTATGTTTCCATTTTTTGTATTTCCAGTTATCCATTATATATATATATATATATATATATATATATATATATATATATATATATATATATATACCAATATTCACACTCCTGGGCTATTATAACTGCTGAGCATAGACAAGCATGCAAATACAGGCACTGACACACGCTCTCCCCCTCTCACTCCCCCTTCTCCCTGTGTCTTTCTCTCTAGCCAACAGACATTTTTGACGAATTTAATAGAAGAAAAGACCAATCTGTTCAACTTTGGTGATGCTGATACTAGATTTTGGGTTGATTTCTTTAAGAGCAAATACTGCAAAAAAAAAAGTTTTTCTCTTTTTAAATAAATTTTGATACCAGAAATTCTGAAACTTCTCATCGAAAGATAACATTTAATATGTACTTGCACGTACAATGAATTGTTGCATACTCGTATGACGATACAAGCAAAACTATCCCTGATCTGATCAAAATCTTTCACAAATAAATCGATTTTAAAAGCTTAAACATGTCACGGCATTCTTGATTGCAGAAAAATTCATAGGAATTGGAATCCTGAAAGCATATGTCTCAGGAAAATGTCCTTGGACAGGTTTGAACATGACTGCAGCAAAAAACTGTCCTGATATCCCTTATCAGAATAGATCCGTAATTACCTAAAATTTTCACGGGAAAAAAAACAAACAACGAAAACAAAAATAGACAAACAGAACAAGGCATTCGATTGTAAAATGAACTTATTCCCTGATATATTTTCAGTCCACACATTGAATATGAATGGAGTGGATGCTGTCTGAGATAAATAATAAAAGGAAAAAGTAATTAACGTGAAAGAACAAGAAAGTCAACAAAGATTTGTATTTCCTTTCTCGATTTTCTTGCATTGGGGATAACAAATACCCGGAGAGTTAATTTTCTTCTAATTTTTTTTTTCTTCAGAGTCTGTTTTAAAATGATTGGTTTATTTTGCTAGGTTTTCTAGATTGTGTCAATACTTTTTTTCGTCTTCAGCGGAAACAATGTGTCCAATTCCAAATGGCAGACTTATTGAGCATAAATCTTTGCAATTACTTCTGATGAACAACCAGCCTTTCTCTATCTTTTTTACATTCATATCTTTTTTTCTCAAATTTTGTTCCTGAGAAAACATTCCCAACGCTTTTTTTTCAAAGAACTTGAATGAATTATTTATCACTTCACATCACTTCGTAGCGAGTATATCTATTTGTTAATTAAATTTTATCATAATGTCATTATTCAGTCATCACGGCAATGTTTCTGCTCTTTTTTTTACTTCATACGAAATCCTTACTGAATCGTATATTCCATTATATCAGGATGTTACAAATTCTTTTATGGCTGAATCCCACATTCCCATAAATTCATTGCATAACTATTAGGATTGGATAAAAGTTGTATTTTCTCTGATTTTTTATGATGTTACTCAATATCCTACTTGAATAGTGGATCACATCATGAAAAGGACATTTGGAATCAATTTGATTAACTGTTTAAAATACGATTCCAGATATTTTTAACTTGTTGCGGTCAGTATCCAACTGTTGTTGTAGCTGTAGTTATTATTATTGTTATTGCTATTATTGTTGTTGTTGTTATTATTATTATTATTATTATTATTATTATTATTATTATTATTATTATAGTGAGCTCTTTCGTTGTATTACAACTCTAGAGTGTTGATGTGGACAATCCAATATCCCTTCCAGTATTGCACGGCAGGATGGAAATCTTAGCATCAAACCAGGGGCAGATGCTTCGCCCCTGCCCTACACAAAACTTGACATGAATAAAAGGAATGAAGGAACCAAAAACGAGGAAAAGAAAAAGAAATGAGGCATAGTAAACAAATGGAAAAAAACAACAAAAAAGAAGGGAAGAATAGTGATAGAAAAAAAAAAAGAAATAATTCTTTCGTCCATTTCATCTATTCCAATATATAAAACTATACTGTTATCATTGAAGAGGCGGAAAAAGCACACCACACATGGTGACATACGTCATTCCATCACGTTCTTTGGAATGGAATCCAAAATCAGATTCTGCAAACTGTCTGTAAATAAATTGGGGAAAAAGAAAGCACACACGGGGGTATCCCTATATTGGAGATGCAAATGGTTGGATCTTTCAAAAATTTAATTAGATTCTTTATTCAGGATTTTCTGAGAAGTTTCTTTGGTTGAAGGAGCCAGAAGGCATTTAGATTTAATGAATGATTGGTAAATTGATCAGTTATTCCATTTGCATTTGATTTTAAATTAAAGTAAAGGTTTTCTTTTTATGAGAGATCGTGAGCTGAACTTGTATATTTCATTCAATTTATTCCACCTTATTTTTTATCAATATTTCCTCGTCGCATTAGCATTCTTTAAGGTTTGGTAATCTCATTTGTCTGGTTGATCGCATCGATTTTTTCTGCACCGATTTGGAAGGGATGTAAAGATTTAGTGAAATTTGTATTCTTAAAGAATTCAGTTTTTGCTTTTCTATACGTGGAAGATCCTTTGTTTTTAATTTTTCCTTCTCTTTCATTCCTTCCTTATCTTTGCACTGCTGGTAATTTTAACATCAAATTTCCGTTCGTTCCTGAGGTTTCCTTTATATTGTCCGCGTCCGTATTGTATTTTTTTCGATGAATGCCTCAAATTGCTTTTATCCTGGCAACTTTTTATTAAAAACTTGCGTTTTTCACTTGAAGGTAAGTAAAGCTGGACCAGCGTGGTCAATGTGTCCCCGAAAAATGAATACAAATCTTTATCTAATGACGTCATATCCCATGCTTCGTCCAGCTGTTATTTGTTGTTTATTGAATATTGATGATTTATATTGGCATATGTTAACCCTTCGATGGCCGGTTTGCATGATGTGTGCATTCATCCTTGTACATAACTCACCCAACATACACACATTAACATACCACTGTAGAATATTTTTCTCGAGAATGAATAACTTATACACGTTATTACAAATTTATTTTTGCAAACAAACACTTAACACACACATTGAATGAGATTTATTTTACATCTTTGATAATTCGAATACAAATTTTAAAAGGCAAAAGTAAAAATTTGAGAAAAAACATCAGTTATATCCATGAAAAATATATTGCCATTTTCATTTTGTTTTCATAATGCTTTCTCAGAGTTCAAATAAAAAATCTAATGATATCTTGACGTCTCTGTTTGCAAAGAGATATATGGATTTTGATCAATGCTTTGGTAATATCATGGTTTGAATATCAGCAACTTTCTTTTGAAAGCAGTGATCCATTTGAATCTTTCAGGCCGAAAGAAATACACTTTCTAAAGATTGGTTATTATTGTTCATATGAATGCATGCCCTGGAGAATCCAATTAGCAAGCACAATTTCAAGTGAATTGCTGTTTTCTGTCATGATTGCATATTGCATATCTGTATATCAAGTCATTTCTCTGACTTTAAGCTACTTTTTGTTGCTCAGGATTTTTATTTGCACTATTTACTACGAGTTGATGATTTTTTTATGAAAAAACACCGGTCGGTGATCATCAATAACCAACTCTGATGTGGCTTACATGATTCAAATTCAATGCAAACAAACGTTTTCTACAAATCTTACCGTTTTTGTTTTTCCGAGAAAGTTCGTCTTTGCAGACAGCCACCATTTGATAGTTGATAAGACCCATATTGAATAGATATCTTGATATTACAACCAAAATTTCCCAAGTCAACATTTGTATTTTCAGTGATTTTCACTTGCTTTGTGATTGTTGTCTGAACTATAATTTTACCATCGTCATTACCATCATGATCATCATCATTACCAACAGCAGCAACACCCTTCTAGCATCAATTGTTGGACATTGAATAGTGCCAGAATTTGCGAAACCTCTCTATCATTTGCGTTGCTGAACTAAAACTTCCTCAATTTGCCCAGTTCGTCTTGACATCTTACTTTATGATGTCAGGGGTCTGGATGCAATCGTCAAGGATAAATTATGTGAAATATAATGTTCAGCGGTCTGAGAATTTTGCAGCGTATCTAGCCCATTGCAATTTAAGTTTGTTCTTATAAAGATTACTTTTATATTTAATACTTCTGATTTCCTCTTATACATTGCACAATCATGTGATCACGTCATGTAGCATTTAACTTAATTCGTTCATATACATGTTGCATGAACTGAATGGAAACATCAAGATGATCGGTCCTTACACGATTTTGAGTCACACAATGACAAAACTTTATGTAATACACAACGATCACAGGAAGCTAGGGGAAGTTAACGACTACACCCTCTTCGGCAATGAATCTCCATGAGATCCTGACAATAATGAATCCATCAACAAATCATCAAATTAGTGAGCTTTCAGTATTCGTCTAGAACAAGAAAGATACTCTATTGGGAAAGGGATGAGTGTCCAATAAATACATCCTCCTGATTGTCATGAGCAAATTGAAACATGAAGTTCAACTGAGAGACTGACTCTCGAATGAGGTCTCTTATAACAGACACAGGGACTATGATTTAGCAATTCAATAACCGATTCGATGTACCAGTTTTGTGAAGCCTTACCTGCGTTTTGGAACCAAATTGAATAAATATAAATTCAACAACTACGTATGCGGTACAAGGGGAAAATAATTGAGCTTTTCTTTCTAATATTTCTGAATCCCTTGAATACATTTGTCTTACTCATTTTATTACTACTTTCGTGACGTTTGTATTTGATACACACTATTTGTTGTTTTTTGTCCTCCCATTTCTTTTTTCTCTATCTTCAGTATCTTTCCCTCTCTCTTTCTCTCAAAGAATATGTTTGAAATCTGTTGTGAAATTAGTCATTTGGTAATTGTAGAACTGTAGCAGACTTAGTGTCTTAGTCAAATTTTTAACAGTGATTTTAGTCTTAATGAAAGAAATAATGCCAACACCAATCTTTCGATTATTGGGGACTGATAAATCTTGACAATGTGATCTGATTTTGGCCGAAAATGATGATAGCTTCAACCAACGCGACGGACACAGAGCCTCCCTAGCAACTGGAAAGTATCGATATATGCATGTAAAATAAGATTACTTGTAAATCGTGGTTCTCAAGATAATCTGATTCGCTGATGAGGTTCGCAAAAAAAGTAGTAAAATACTTAGAATCTCCAAACTTTTCGTTACATCGCAAATTCAATAAAAGTTGGTCATAATTCAAATTGATTGTACTCTTGACCTATAAATATTACCAAGTAACCCGTCAAGAACAAGAGATATTTCATGGCCACGGTTTGCAACTTTTACAATTTTGTAGATTAAGCAGCTGACCCAGACAAGAAACCACGCCTATTTTTAGATATATTCGAAGTTTAGATTGTTTCAGCATCAGAGGAATCGTAATAATAACATTTCGGGTACTTTCATTAAATTTTGATGTACACCAGTTCCATTGATCAATTCATGGCTTTGCACTTAGTAATTACTAGATGACTGTTCTATTCAAATATTTGCCTGTCTGACGGGTGTGAATTAGCAAACACAGTCGATTCATGCGAACTAATACGTTTGACAATATATTAATAAAAGATTTATATAATTTGGGGGGAATGTGCTATCATGAATGCGAATTATGTCTTCCCTATCATGTTCATTCTTGCGTCTAGTTGGAAACAGTTGACAAAACTCATAAAATAAATTTATTCCGTTCTCATCCAATTTGTTTGTGTACTTTTCTGGCTTGTTATGGATATATCACACGTATTGGCTACATTAAGTGAGATAGATTACTGGAAACTCAAACAATAACATAAAACTATATTTAATCCATCGTTGGTTCTTTATTCCATTCTTTTTATTGATCCATCAAAGAGGTAAAGAAAAAAACTTGCTCATCCCAACCAAGATATTTAGCTCCCAAATGGTGTCGTTCACAAAACGGTTTCAATTGTGACTAACTGTTCATTTTAGTTCTTGTCACCATATATTTTCTTTTGGTGGTAATAACTTTGGTATTCCAAGAATTCAGCGATTATATAAATGTGTTACACCCTTTACAAATTGACATGGCGTGAATATGTCAGATATTATCAATAATCGTCAAAGCAAGGCACTCAAACGATTTTCGGAGTCGGGTAAACAACAAAACAAAGAACCCATTCCTAATAAAGTGATATTTTATAAGAATACTCAGTTCATTTTACTCACAATGATGCAATATTACGTGGTACAAGCTTCCGCAACATTCCAAGCATGCTTCACCCTTACATGCATTAAATGTTGGAGATATGTTAGGAAATATGAGTGTACACTGTGTGAAATGGTCAGCAATGACTGGTCATTATGGAATGTTGGACAATTCAGTGATGTGTTGCCAAAGAACAATTTCCGCTATTTCAAACATATATCAATGGAGACAGATACTTCAGAAAAGATCTTTTTGGCGAAATGATTATGTAAAAACGTTGCCTATCACAAGCAACCATATTTGTTTATTTTGATGACCTAATTAACTTGGAAATGCAACATATGTTATCTAACCATTGTCACAGGTCCTTTCAAGGAGATCACAAGTGTAATGGTTCACGTGATAATAATGTTTTTTTCTTCAGAATAACAATCAAAGGAGTTAACACTCATTCTGCACCAGGAACAGTTCATTGCAACTTTGTCTGCGAGTAGAAGAATCAATTTTTTATGTGAGGTCGTTTTAACAGAAGCTTAACACTTCTAGCCCGTAACATCCAGTGTCTATATGTACTCTTAGTGTCAACTGCCGAGGTGAAAAGCTCAAACCATTTAGTAAAGTACATCTTTACAGTTTGCCGACCAAGTAAAATACATTGCTACGTTGGGAGTACATTGGCTTACAACCTATAATAAAAAAAAAAAATTGCAAACATGTATCGTAATTATGGTGTATAGTCAAATAGCAATCATCCATGCATACAGGCTGTAAATCCAAATATATATTATAGAGTATCATAAAAGCTTGAAAGTTCACATGAAATTGGAAAAACGTAAAACTGGTTACTTGTGGGATTATGAGCACTCAAATTCTTTTCAAATCTAAATGGTGATTACTTATTAGCTCTACGTAATTTCAATTGGAAACATCCACATGAACGCTGTACTTTTCACATGACTGTATATTATCATTTTGTTGACAATGAATAGGGACAACAATTTTGGCAATATGTTTACAAAATCAAAATTACTTCTTTTTTCTCTGGTGCGTATGTATAATATATTTGACCCACGTTGTAATACAAGGTTGTTTGGGGTGTATGAATACTAACATACACACACACACACACATATATATATATATATATATATATATGTGTGTGTGTGTGTGTGTGTGTGTGTATAATCAAAAATTACCACATAAAACTGAGCTGCAGTATCAGAAATTGAATGAAAGTTTCAATGTGAGTTCAAATATGATATTCTGCAATTTATGATCATGTTATTTATTGATATTTTAATCGTCTTTTTGAATGAAAAGAATCGTGCAAAAATGGGAATTCGAATAATTATGTCGAATCATGTATCCATTTTGTGACGACAAAGGTTCATGCATATATATATATATATATATATATATATATATATATATATATATATATATATATATATATATATATATCAATAGTTATGCTCTGAGAGAAGACACGTAAGGAATCAATTTGTCGTCCCCAAACGTTTTACAATACAGTACATAAGATACATCAACAAAATCATAAATATTGCAATCATTCAACCAGTTGATAGGTTTCATCAGATACTTTCGGACGTTCCATTCTTCCTAATCATGGAAAATTCTTAGAAAGCAATAATCATCAATACATTTTTGAGCATTTAAAATTTATTTGAAAATAATTTTTAAATATCAATTAATTGAAACCGCTCAATATTCGAATCCTCTATGTAAACCATCACAGATTTGGTGACTGAAATCGAACAACTGATGTGTCCAAATTAAAAACATAAAGAGAAAATATTGATATTGAAATAAAAATTCAAATTCTAATATGATGACATATTTTTCCTGTCATTTTTTGTGCTTGGAAGTGACTGAAATAAATATAGTTTCTTTTTTAAAAATTATCTCCCCGTCATAAGTATCTTTTTTGCTGATCTGACAGCAAATTTACTTGACTCTCTTTTAGAGGCGTCCTCGTCTCTCTTTAGGAGGTGCTCTATATATAAAATGATCTATACCAGAGAGAGGAGTTAAAGGCAGAGAGGGGAGAGTTCGGACGGGAAAAATGTATTTTAAAACACAATATTGGACTTATAGATGAGATGAAAATAAATAATCAGAAAAAGAATTCTACACTATAAATGTTTATAAGTTACACTCAGAAATACTGGAAAAAATTGACAAAGAAAGTAAAGTGCTTGATACAAAAAAAAAATTGGGAGGATTGAATTGGATTAAAAATCCACAATTTCATTCGAACCGAATAAATTGGAAAAATAAATTTAAAAATGATTGATTTTAAGGCAAAATTATCTTTTATTCACTTTCACGATCTTCCTGCAGGGTTTCCTTTTTTTCAATTTAAAAAAGAAAATTAGATTTATACAAAAAATCGCACAGTTTCCAACAAACATTCATTCTATTCCAAACTTCCATCGGGAAACTTTGCTAAATAATGTAATGCAAATTCAAAGTTAATTCTCAATCATGCTATTTTTTAGTGTTATTTTTTTTTCGAGACCATTTGAATTATAATCGAGCATTTCCATAAATTCCATAGTTATAAATGGCCCTTGAATAATGCAAACACAAAAAAGAAAAAAAAAATGAACTCAAACGGCGATTTCGACATTGAATATTTCATTAAAAACTGATGTCAGACACAGAAGTTTTATTTGACTTCTTACTTGTACGGAAATGTTCAAGTAATAATGTTGAAAGTCTCAATCCCGAACAACAACCGTTCCATTCTTCTTCTAATTTTCGATGAAAAACATGAATTAAGTGCTGGAACTTTCTAAAGTAGACCGCAAAATTCTGCCAGTATGATCATATGATCTAAAATATTAACGTATTCTTTTTTACTCTTCACTTCCCGCGTCTTGAGATATTCCCATTTGCTTTCAAGAATAGTAACTGGAATTATTCATAGGGAATGAAGATCCAAAACTTCAAATTCACTTTCGTTCAACGACTGGTAACTATATTGTATATGATAAGTTCTATTTTGGAAATTCCTAAACTACGCCTCGAGATCATCCTAAAAGGATGTGAGATAAAAAGTGCGCTCTGTCTGCCAAGGAAAATGAACATCAATGATAGCAGGAATAAACATTTTTTCGGAAAAAAAAACGAGACAGAAAATTGCATTTCAGGCAATTTACATTAGAAATGATCGATGAACGGATGGAGTCATATTTATTGCAAAAATTCCGTGAATAATTTTTTGTCCGCCAATCTACTAACATGAATACTTTTTGTTCAAACACCCTTGAATATTGTTCTTATTGCAGCATTCCTTGATTTTATTTTGCATCGGCCAACAAAGTTGGAAATGCTTCATATATTCACTCGTTGTAGCCTATCTCTCTGACTAGATTCCCGAGATGGACTAGAAACACTTCACTTATTTGTTGAGTTTTGGCTTATTTGAAATATAAAAATTACACAATATTTTGGATGCCAATTTCTATGGGAAGCTTACAAACCCTCAACTTTTTAGGAGTTTGGGGGATTATATTCTGATCGAGGGTTATATTATTCACACACTTTAACCAACACTGACAAACGGATGCATAATCTAAACAGACCTTCATCGACGAACACAATCACTGTTTGACACATACACATGTATATAAACAAATCATAACAACCAATACATAAGGTGAAATATGAACCAGTCCAACAGTCAATGGACTGAATTATCAGACCAGAAGGCTGTATATTTTTCTCAGGTCAAATAACATCTCTTTTTTTCCGTTTACGTATTCTCTCACATATTATATTTGTAATGGAGGTTTATAAATAGTGATTAAACGACTGCATTCTTAGGAGGAGAAAAGAAAGCACAGATTCCAGGTTGAATGTCTATCAGTCACGGCCAGTGTAAAAGAATCCAATACATCTCAAAATGTTGCTCGACATCGTCTATATTCATCTTCAAAATAGATTGATTGGACCTGAGGTTTCTAATAACATTTCACAAGTTGATATTGTTTGAATAAGTTTTTGGATTTCCTCTCTTTTTTAAAAATATCTCGACAAAAATCAGCCCATTTAAATTAACTTTCAAATGAAGTTTTTGAAATTCATCAGCTACTTTTGGCACTATTTGCATGTTTTATAATTGTGGTTTAAATTCATATATAAAAAAAAAACTGAA
>OY735224.1:11020480-11087980 GCA_963457665.1 Thysanoteuthis rhombus
AACCACCCTCGCAAAATACACAAATACACTGGCATTCATATATATATATATATATATATAGAGAGAGAGAGAGAGAGAGAGAAATACATACACGAACACCCATGAGATGAATCATATCCAATCAATTTGATATATTTCTGACAGGTATATTGGACTAATATCATTTATGATATATATGAGAGTCTTCTGCAATCGGTAATAATATGTGTTTTTAATAATTTTATCGCAGAAATGCATTGCAAATCTTAATGTTTCAAATGTACTCTATACTCCAGGTCCTGGGATGTTTGATTCCTTTCTTTTCTGATAACAGCTGTTTTTCCCTAGATTTATATGAACTTGAATTAGTTTGTAAAATTTATGAGTAGAGAGAACTGTGGAGCTAAGGAATACGAAAGATAATTGCATCTATGAACTAGTTAGACGTACTCATGTTCAGTACGAACATGATACTGGATTTAATCGTCAGACCGACTCGTAGAAAGTTACCTCTCATATATAAGGCCATTGAGATCACACGGGGACATGGACCAACAGCCTCTGACATATGCCTCATTTGTCATTGGGACCAAACTTTGGTCTCCTTTTTTAAAAGTACGGGCCACTTTCTTCTGCTATGTCTTTTACTGAATAAACTTGCCCTAATCTTTTATCTGAAATCAAAACACTAATTAATCATTCACCTTTTTTTTTCTTATTTCTGCCTACTTTATTTTGTTCTTCACGCTACTAAACTTTCAATGTATGTTTCTCACTTTCACTGTTAGAATCTTTATTAAATTTTTCACTTTGTTTTTTTCTTGGTGTATTTTCAATTAGGTGGATGTAACTGGCTATCTATCTGCAGGGGTTCTAAGTGAGCAAGCGTTTCCGTATCAATAATCTACTCACAATGTTTCTATCATCCTTTCAGCGCCTGGAAAGGTTTACTCTGTGACTTGTCATCTTAGACATAGTATTTGAGAATAACTTCATCTGCACCCACAACAAAAGTATCTTTTACAAAGAAGGCTTTTTCGAATCAGATAAAAATACTTGAGAATAGAATCAATCATTCAATTGAGAGATCCCATCAGCCATCCATATTTTAATGAAAGAAATTTGTTATTGAGAATGCTTCCATTTTGTCTTTTAATAAAAAAGAAAGATGATTCATGTGTGTTTTAAATATTACTCGACCTTCAAAACGCATTGTAGGACATAAGCCTGCCAAAAAGTTGACCATTTTTGGTGTTACAGTCACAATATAGTCTGGAAGAGTCAAGCTGTATGATAATGGAAAGTAAGTGTTTGGGAGTAGATATGTTTTCTGACAACTCTTGATGAAGTACCTCCAAAGTTTTAAGAGCTTTGATTGGTAACATTACTTGACCTTTGGGGGAAAATTGTTTGTATTTGGAACTTCATCACTGCATTTTCATTAGAAATCTAAAGAAAAAAAAATACATTCAATTGGTAGTCATACCATTTTCAAGCAATGGACTTTGAATACAAACAGAGCAAAACAATTTGATTTAGTGCAAATGTGACTCTTTTTCAGTATGAAATTATAGATATATAGGTAACTCAATGAATTAAAGCCGGACACAGGGATGTTTGCTGAAGTTTGATTTCAATTGATCTTTATATGATATTTGATCAATGCAATTTATATTCATTGTCAAATTCAATGCTTGACCAGATTGGTACAGTTTTTTTCTTGGGATGGGGTGGGGGATAAATGTTCAATGAGTGTAATGATAGCTGTTTATATAAGGAAATGATTATATATGATTAGTTTTGACCTGGGTATTAGATTTACTGACTTTTCTGGTTCATTAGATTAAAATCATGATTTTGGCTGGTAGGAATTCATGTTGCAATTCATTTGATGAAAAAAGAATGGAGAACTTGATGGCTTCGTTGGAACAATCGATTATTGTTTTTCATTAATACATCGTAAACATTTAAACAAATATCCTGTACTAATCATATTATCAGCGACTGTAGCATAGACTGTATGCAAGATTAACGATGTTAATCAAGGCAGTTAGCTTGTCTTTTAGTATTTTCAATTTACTAGCCGGATTTACATAATAAATTCTTCTATGATATTTCAGGTTTCCCGAATGAGGTTTGTGTAGCACAATCACCATGGAGGGTCCCACAAATTCGGTATTTACAGCATCGATTCTTAACACCAATTTAACTAGCAAAATGTTATAAACTGGGTATTTAAAGAGAGTGGAGAGAAAATTGTATGGACAAGAATTTTGATCCAGCGAGCTCCCCAAGATAATCCTTTGAAGAAGTTAATGAACGTTGCAACTAAGTCAAGATTTTCAGAATACAAATGTTATATTTCCTGATGGTTCATTTGATTAAACCTTTTGAAATATGTCTGGTATAAATATATACATTTATAAGACCTTCAAAATTGATCATGGCCCATATTTTGGTATAAAGTACTAGAAGTTATCCAATTAATTCAGTTTTGAAAAAAATCAATTTTTGTTAAACGTACATACGACAACGGATGTAAATCCAGCAGAACTGTCAGAAAAACCCTGTTGTACTCCTATAATTGCAACGATCAACTCTGCTTAGTCCATATAGACAAGAAACAAAGATGATTTCCCAAACTATTTTTTTATGAAAGAGACCCATCCTGATAGTCATCAAATGAAAAACTGGTTGGGATTAAAGTAAGAAGCAATTTCTTATCAAGTACAACCTCAAAATTACTAGAAGATGTGTCACTGCTGTGGGCTATTGTACGGTGATATGAATGGCTACGTACATTCCAGACAAACATTACACATTTACAGCGTTGGCAAATTTATCAAGTGGATAATTATCCTTTCATGCTCTAAGTTCTGAAATAAGACGTACATATAGATCTATTGTTGTTCTTATTTCTAACCCACACAAATCTGATACCTTCTGCTTATCAAATCTGTTTACTTTGTATCCGTTATTCCAAATATTATAAGTCTATAGATATAAAAGGTTTAAAGCAATTTCAAAACATCATTTTAAACTTTCTTTCGAAGAAAGTTAGACCATGGAAGGAAATGATTGATTTTCGCATGATACCTCCACAAATTAATACAAAGTTCTGAAGGATGTCGACTTTCAAAATGAAATAAATATACAACTGCTCTGCGTTGACTCAGGTTTGGCCAAGTTGCCCGAAAAAAAAATGAATACGCGGTGACACTAATGTAGTGCTTGATAGGATTAAATGTGTTGAGTTAAAAAGTTGCTTGCATTATATGTAATTGGTTCGATGATGAGTTGAAAAGTGGCTGTCTATGACGGTGTTGCAACAAAATGTCCGGAAGAATCAACTGTACATCTCTTACTAGGGAGAGTCATAGGGAATATGGTGTACGGTACACAGCACGCCGTTGTATAAGAATTGACAACAAGAACAGAAAAAATATTCAAACTCTCAAAAATTTAGCAATTCATTTGGAATGCATCAGAATAGATGACTTTTAAATTGCATGTACCCATGTTCATTAGATCAGTATTACTTTCTTTCTCATCGTAATAAATTTTGTTCAGGTCAGTTGGGCGTCACTTTTTGAACACCGAGTATGAAAAAAAATTCCATGCTATGTTTTTATTTGATTTGATTCGACTGATTTAGCCCATTTATTTTCGGGAGGATAATAATGCTGAGAATTACAAGATGACGATTCAAAAAGGAAAATGAATTGAGGGACCGAGGAGATAGAAGAGAGAATGTCAGATTCTGAGGGACACTGATTCACTTATTCTGATTACTCTTATTTAGAAACTTCAAAGCAATGCCTCCTAAGGAACAGATGGCACAACGGTTAAGGGAAGAAAGAAAGGGGAATTTGCAAAGCAGGTTCAGACTACGGCTAGGACATTTTACTCTCAGTCAAGATATGATTCCACTTCCCAAATCAGGCTGCAATAGTCTTCTACCCTGTTAAGCAGTCCATCTTGGGTGTCCCACTACTCCCCTGACCCAAGACGGAACACACTTGCATGGGTATCCATGGATAGTTCAATACGTTTGATCAAAACTATTTGAGAACTTTCGGAGACAGTGAAGGTAGGAAACTTAGACAGGAGGGGGTGGATACGAAAACTTGAGGCAGACAGTTTATCTTGTTCACAGTGTCAGTGTGTGCTAGATGCACACGCGGTGTGTGTGTGTTTGTGTTTATATACATGTGTGTGTATGCAAGTGTGTGTGTGTATTGTGCGTTTCTGTATGAGTGAGAGTGTAAGCCAGGGTCAGAATAACAAATTCCTATCGTCAAAGAAAAACAAATTGAATGAATATTTTGAAATACGTGTAACTTTCATCGATGAAGTTTCTTTACCAAATTGCACTAAATTTCGTTGTCTAAACTTGTTCACAAAATCAGATCTGTTCCTTTCGCTGAACCGTCTTGGTGGTTTCATAATGAAAACGTCATCCATTGCAGACCAAATGATGCACAGCTATCAACATATCGAGTTAGAGGGATTTTTAAAAGAAAATCCAAAGGTTTCGTGGTCGATGGGAATCTGGAACTGTGATGATATCTTTTATGTTTCTTTCTCTCTCTTTTATTATGTTCTCTTATTTCAATGTATCTTTTTCATTCTTTCCATCTCTTCTTTCTTTCGTCTTTCTTTTTCTGTGCTTGCTTTGATGCTTTTTTTCCTCCTATCCAACTCACCATCTAACCCATGTTCATATCCATTCATCCACCAATCTATCTCTCAATCTCACTACGTATGTATGTATGTATGTATGTATGTATGTATGTATGTATGTATGTATGCATCTGTCTATCTATCGATCTATCTATATATCTATCTATCCATTTAGTATTATTTGTACTGTGCTTCTGAATATATACATATATACATATATATAAATATATATACATACATACATACATACATATATATATATATATATATATATATATATACTATCATCCGGATTCTTCTCAAAGATGTACCCAACAATCTATAGATCACAAAGCGTGAATAGTCAATTTATTAAATGACTAAAAAAATCCCAAGCAAATTACCTCATCAGGAGCACAAAAAAACAAGACAAACAACATTCACCACGGGGAATATATGACTGACAGGGATATTTTTCTTTTTGGTCAATCATCACAAAACCTGGAAACCATCAAGGCCATTCACTATTACATTTTTCAGACATGACTATTTCTCCCGGTTTGCTCAGGAGACAATATCATATCCACATGAGAACGAATGGTTAAACCCACTACTCATTCATTTTGAATATGATTGTCTGACAACTTCACAGAAATGGCATTCCAATGCTTACTTCATATTGAGCTAGTTTACCTGTGTCAGTATTAAAAAACCGTCAATGAGTTCAAATGTTGGGTGTGGAAAGGACTCGTTTTGATTTGAAGAAAAAGTTTTGCGCTTACCACCCATTCTCTGTTCTCATTATAATTTGAAAATGATTCGGGCAGCTATTTTCATCATTGTGGTTTCATTTTTCAAGTTATTTTGTCGTCACAGCATTTCATTCACTTAGTTTTGTAGGCTTCACCGAGTATTAGAACCGTGAAAAAACAATGACACACTTTTTCTTTTACGACACCTTGGAGAAATAGACACCTTTTTTCCCGGTTACCTCTCTCTGTGAAGGCTGTATACTTACAAAAGTTGTTCAGTGGATCGGCTGGAACAAAGTCAGGTAAAAGAGTAAAACAATCAAAGATAAAGTTCAGTAGAACACTTTGGTCCTTCTAAATATGAGAAAAAAGCTAATTTTTCTTTATTTATTCACTTTTTTCCAGAATGGATCAACGTGGAACAATGGGTTCAATTTTGCAAGGAACTCTCACAATGCTGGAAACATGTAATGCGATTTTTACTCCTCGGTAGTGAGTGTTTCTTTTCTCCTTAAAACTCCCTTTCGGGACCAAACAGCTCTGTTTTCAATGCATCCATTTCCTATTTTTCGAGAGATCTCCATTTATTCTTTATTGGACGAACTGGATTCCTTAATAGTATATCTTACCAGAAAAAATTGAATTAATTCCGACAAACTTCTTTCTCACACGTTTTAACGGGACAATCGAGGATTTTTCCGTCTCTCACTTTGGATGTTTATCTTCAGAAATCTTATGGGTTACAACTTGAGAGTCACTTTAAAAAAAGATATAATATAAAATGAACATATTAATTGATGGAAAATGAAACATTGCTGATAACAGGGATTGACAGTTAATGAATAAACTAATCGGAATAGAAGCTCTCGAATGGGTAATTTACATCACAAATGATTGATAAGGCGGTAAATGAAACCATACTTTTCAGATGGAGGATTTATTTTTCACATTTTATTCATCATCTGCCAATCTCTAAAATTAAGGACCGTTTTTTTGCCAGTTCCTTTAAATAATTTTGTACGATGACATTTATTGGATTTATTTTATCATTAGTCAACAAAATTGGAATAAATGCATATATATATATATATATATATATATATATATATATATATATATATATGTATATATACACACTCGTTTCTGTCTGCCAGTGAAATCGGTTGACTGTCCTTTTGCTTTTACAAACGATAAAAAATAATAGATGAATGAATGAATCAAAGATTGATGATATTAATACAACGTGTGAATTAAATAAAGAAACACCAACACAATAAGAGCTTCAAGGAAAATTTAACTTTTATTTTGTATTTGAAACTCAATTCCTGGTTAGAGTTGAAAGGAAATGTGTTTGAAAAACATTTAACTCAATCAATCAACCTTTGTAATTGCTATGGCCACGTAAGACGTCAATAGGTCCCTGTCTGTGTCTCAACGTTCATGTCAGCCATAGATTATACGTTGATGGACGGGAAAATCGTTTAAATTGATATGGGAATAAATTGAAAAAAAAAGGTATGAATAGAACTAGAATAGACATAATCTGTTTGGAAAGTATCAAACAATTTTTAGTACATTCAATACCTATCAGAGGGCTTTTGTATTATTCAGCAACCAGCGGACGGGTTGATTTATTACTGAACAACATTTGAATGAGATAGAGTACTTTATTAATTATGCATTCAAGATGCACATTGGTCATTCATGATATCCTGTGTTTGTTTTATTTCGGGGGGGGGCAAGAGATTTCAGTCTTTGTAAACACTAAAGAGAATGCAAGATCATATTCATGGTAATCCCTAAAGTCAAACATAATAAATCAAAACATTGCATTATTGCTAAAATGAGTATTTGAAGTTTTCCAAAGCAGCTACTTTGAAAGGAGAGGGACCGGAAACATTTGCGAAAAAGTATTTTGTATGATGAAAAAAGTAATAACAGAATAAAAGGATGAACGTTTCTAGACCAAAAAAAAATGGCTGTTTTGGATGGGAAAGATCGGTTAGGAAACTAGCCAAAGTAGGAATGCAGAATGGTTTTGATCATTTCCTTCAAAAGGCAGAGAAAAAATGGATATGCAAGGAGAAGAAGACAAAAGCTCATAAAAGTCAAAACGAAATCTAAGGAAAAATAGAAAGCAAATTCATTGCATAGAAACACAAAAGCGAAAGTAGAAGAAAGTCAATGTCAAACTGAAGAGAAAAACAGTACTTTGAGAGTAAAGAAATCTGGAAGTACATAATACGTGCATGGTTTTACAGAAAAAAAATCGTAATCTTTGAGAAATAAAAATGTTTATTGGAATATGAGAAAGTGAACACAAGTTGAAGATTATGGAATAAATGATCAATGAATAGAAGTGATTGGAAGCAATGGGTGACAAGGAAGAATAGGAAAGAGAAAAAATATACATGATTGAGAGAATGAGCGATTGGGTTGATAGTTAGAGAAACTTTGGCGAAAGTAACAACCAAAGGAAAACGTATTTGGAAGAAAGTTCATGAATGGAATAATTCTGAAACCAATTATTTTGAATAAAAATTGGAATAACCGAAAACTTTAAAATTGGGGTTTGGACGAAGATACCTAGAAAAGGCAAAAATGGAATCCAGTCCATATATCAGGTTTTATTGGTAAATGAAGTTGATTGATGATTGCGTTCAGTTCAGACTAAGTAAAAAAAAATTTTAGTCTTTCATTTTATGTCTCATTAGAGAAAAATGTAGAATAGCAGGAAACGTGGAAGATTCATGAGTTTTTTTTTTAAGAAATTAAATGCAGAGTCAATTTTTATGGGGCAGAAAGGACGTGGCGAAAGGAAGTGAAGGGTATCAAATTAGGAAAGTAAGAAATACAGCAGTTGGTTTCATCGATAGTTTAGAAAACACTTACAAATGTTCATGTTTCCAAGTGAAAATTGATTGTTTTAATTTTGAAACTACTTTACGATGAGGATTAAAGAAATTTAAGTTCGATTCAGTAGCAGCAGACTAATTATTATTTAAAAAGAAATCACTTTAAGGCTTACAATCGTTTATTAAATTGTTAACCAGCATACGTATCAATTCCTCTGTCATGATTCGATAGGGACATGATAAAAATGAGATAATATGATTAACATGATTAGGATGATCTTCCTTACTATTCATATTTAGCATATCAAATTATTCAAGTATAAAAATAAAACATGGAGATTACATAAGAAAAAAAGATTAGGAATTTGGTTTACCCGTTGATTGGAGTGATTTAGTTTTGCTACCAGCTGTTTCCTTTGCAAATCCAAGGATTATCCTATGTAGTTGTTCATGGTGATCAAATCAATAATTCAGACATTATTAATTTGTTTCCGGTCATTTAGAAAAATTACATGTTAGATCGTTCTTGTAAAATCAAAACAGGGGTGAACATTACAGAAATAAAAGTAATGGAAAATGATCATGTTTGCTGAAGCTTTCAAATTGGCTAGATTGAATATAATGTCGGTAATCAGTTGCCTAACAGTATGCTAAAACAGAATTCTGATGTTGAATTCGCTGTCACGTGATCAGGTTTCAAATCGTATTAGGGTTTGTGTATTAGGTCCGACAAGACGGCTTATGAACAGCATATTTACGACTCAGACAGCAATCTTAAATCAAATCAAAATACATTCGAGGATCCTTTAAGTATTTGTGGCAGATTAAAAATGTGCCAACCATAATATTAGAGTGGTACAGCCTGATGTAGGAAAAATAATAAAAGCTCTATTCTATGAATTGCCATGTTCACACCAGATTTTTAAGAGTTTCTGCAGTTAGGTGAGTTACAGGATGTCCATTCACATCTTTAACATTGATACCACTAGTTCAAATAGTTAAATAAGAATCATTTGATTGGTCCGAATCAAACTATTTTACTCTGCTATGTCTATATTTGTATTGTTTTTAGTCAGTTTGTAACATCAAATATGAGTTCACTTCTGCCTGGTGCCTTTGTATGAATCCCTCTGACAACAACTCTCCCACATTTATGCGTTAGTGAAATGCAAACTATGATTTTTGTCTCGCTTGATAATCAATCTCAGAGCCAAGCAACCTTCCGTCAAGGGCATCTGTCAACAGACGGAGGATGGTGAAGCATTGGTAAAAAAAGATCCGATTGAAAAAATCAAATTCGGAATAACGTAGCAGCTGGATTGAATTCTGTTGCTAATTAATTGGTTATCTGTAATGATTCATAACATAAACCAGAAAGGTCACCAAACCTATTGAAAAAGACCATTCCAGTTTTCATGTTTGTCTGGCTGGATATAATTATCCCTTGTCTACAGAATAATTTTTTTTTTCTTCAGATAATTATCCTTCAATAGAGGTTCATCGTATCAAAGGGAAATTTATTCATATTCAAAAATTCAATCACTTTTATGCTTAGACAATAGTTCAACGTTTGTCGTTGACATATATGTTTCCAAGAATCACCAAAACCCTCAATTATGGATTTTTCAGAGTCAATATCCCCTCAACTTGTCAAAATTGATTTCCCAAATCACAGATTTTATAGACATACAATGAATGGCACTGCACTTTCAAACCATTACTTAGTTTGTCGAAGGAAGTGAATTTCTCGTTCCGTTTGTCAACTGCTCGCTCCAGGACATTGCCTCAGAGGAAACAAAATGTCAGCTGGAGAGCTTAGAGGAGATATTCCGCCACATGATGAATTAAGATGGCGGGAGTGGATTTCTCGACAGTTTACCATTATTTTATGTATCAATTCTAAAACTAACTTATTTTCAAGCCTGTACAATCGCATGATTCATCATGTAGAAGTAAAATGAATGATTTTAACTTCATGATGTTTTTCACCATGTCATTTACCAGCAAAAAAATTGACAGACAATTCTGAAGGCCAGTGTCGAACAAATGATTTTGAAAGGCCAATGATGATGCACACACACACGCACACACACACACACACACACACACACACGCACTATCTATAAAATGTACTTCTAGTGTTAACAATTACTTTCAGCGGGGGGAATACAAGTTGTTATTTTTATTTCAAAATACTTCTACAGTGGAAATATAGTGATGGATTATATCAAATAAAAAAATGTATGTCTGTTGGAAATGTTCAGCTCCTACTGTACACGCACGCGCGCGCGCACACACACACACACATATATAGTTGTGTTGTTGTTCGAAAGGAACCTTTTAAAAGTAATGAATATATAGTTTTGCTCAAACGTTTGACAAGCTATTTAATTACTAAACATATATTTAAGAAGAGTTGAGGAGATTACTCAAATTTCAATCACCCATGCAGTCATTCAGCTGCAGTACGATACTTACAATGTCATCAGTAACAGATGACTCAATTTGGAGCGAATTAAAAACGTCATTGTTTTTGGAGGATCCGTCCATTGTTTATTTCGACTTCTCATTTATATCTGACAGCCATTATAGTGTTCAGCATCGAGTGCAAAATGATTGCAATTATTTATCCATCACTGGCTGATCAATCCTCCGACGGTGACATCCTTTTTAGGTTTGAATATGGGAAGCGATCAAATTTTGTCGTATTGCTGCCGTCAATTTAGTGTATTGGTTAGACAGTTGAGTAATGTGGAAATACTAAACATTGAGATACACTCATTCACCCAAATAGACTGCAGATGAATCTATCGAATAAAAAAAAGGAGTTTAACACCGTTTATAGAAGCAATTAACTCCAAGGTCGGAAATGAAATAGTTGGTTGTTAATATTGCGACCCTCAATGAGAATGAATAATGTGATAAGTTCACCTGCATCTGACTTTTAGATAGCTGAACCACAAATTTATTGTCATGGGTATCAAATTCCGGTTCTCCTAATTTTTTTTTCGTTATGTTTGACAACCAATTCAACAAGAATTATATTCTAGCTTAACGTATCCAGTCACGCTGAGTTCGAATTGCTATAAGCAGACATATGCTTCCAGTTACAATATTTACGATAAATCAGATTGATATAATTCGTTCCAGTAAAAAGTGGAATGATCCAAACCCTGGCCTTCTTCAACCAGAACCAACAACTCATTCTTTTTTTCTTTCTCTCCTCTTATATGCCTTGAGATAATTTACTCAGGTCTGTTGAATGTATCAAGTTGTTACGCATTTTGGAAAATGATCCTATGAGTGAAATATGGTGATATTTTAGTTACATTGTAATCACACTCGAGGAAAAAGTACATTCGAGTTCATGTACCCTCAAAATCAATGATCCCTACCTGAAAATTCAGGGCATAATGCAATTCAGGTATCCAACGAAACGGAAGTACGGAGTGGGGCTTTGTAAGCTATCTAGCATCCACAAACAATTTTCAGTCGAACAATGTATTTTTTCTCCTTGGATTCCCCTATACGCAGAGTAAACCTTCCGTTGGATTTCTTGGAAAAATCAAAGGAATATGCTTCCTGCACCGTAAAACATTAGGAAATGATAATTTCAGCATTGAATCCATAGAAACTTAATCAAAATTTCGTTTTATATGACTGACATCACATGCATGTTTTCTTTTGTCATTTTCATATATCACAAATATCAATGAAATCAACAGTACTAACTAATCGAAGGGGGGCAGATGGTTTTACTGAACATCAATCATAGCCAAAAAGTGAGAAATCATTGAAAGTAAACCAGAAGGTACGATATCTATGAATTTCTTTTTCGTAGGGAAATCAATTCATCGTGACTTTATGACCCACAATAGGTTTGCTGAAATAAATTACATAACTCAATCGAAATATATTTTCTGTTCGGTACTAAAACTATTAATACATAATTTTTACTCGAAGGTTTTTCTATATCAACTAATGATTATGATGAAGTGCTGATTATTCCTAAAGATGAACTTCCCAACAACCATCAGTCGAATCAAAAAACAGTGTAAATAAGGTTTTTATTTTCGATCCTGGTGACGTAAACTTGGCTAAAGCATCTATGATTGTATACTGAATCTAGTCGGCCATTCATTTTCATTCTTTTGACAGGAATTCTAATCGACTTGGCTCAATAAAGAGACAATGATTGATATTCTTGATGGTTGATAACAAATCTTTTGATGATAGAGCATTGATTTACTTGATCCCATAGATACCTAGATGTTTATCATTGTAATAGAATTACTAGACATCTTTTCTATGCATAAATGTTCTTGATGTTTCCTTGTCTGGCAGGCTCAAACATTATATATTTCATTACACAAATGGAATTAAAAAACATTCCGGTCCATGAGCCATGAACCAGTTGAATTTAAAAAAAGTATCATTAAAAAAGCCGTAGTTTAAGCAAATTACAGCCAACATTGAGAACTTATGAATATTCACGAACATTGAATAATAACTTTAAACAATACTGGACATTGCAAGAACGGCTGTCAAATTAATAACTCTTGCTATGTTATGGAACAATCGTTCAACGCCTCTTAGAAATGTTCATAATAATTTCAAACTCGTCTCTATTAAGTTTTAAAATATTGTAATCGAAAGAAACAACAATAGACCAAAGCAAATTAACCATTAATTATTTTTCTGTCTTTAAGGTTGTCAATTTGTTATTCATCGATTGCAAGTAAACATAATTTTGTTGGATGAAAAGTTTTATCCAGTAAATCAAAGAATTTACTTTTAGACAAATGATAAAACATTCAGGGTTTTCCAAAAACTTTATTGTCTCCTTATGTATCGTGTATTGTTGATGAAAAAGGATTACAAGTCCTGGGATTTGGTTTTGGGGTCAATTGATATAATAAATCGTAGATTCACAAATACATTGGAACAGACATGCTCAGGGAGAAAAAAACTTCTTCCGTAATATCAATCTTCAGTGTTAGTATGTAATGTGTGTGAGTGTGTGCATCAAACACGCATCCTTCCTCTTCCCTTTCTCATTGTAAACTGTGTATTTATTGGCATTCTCTTGTACGGAAGTTGTTAAAGCGCCACTGGATGTTGTTTTGAACACTTTTGGGATTTCATTGACGGAATGAAAAGGCATTGATACGTGAATAGGTTATTGCTCTCTTGCAACTCAATTTACGAGTATCTTCCTATGTTATCCCTTTGTATAATGTTCATCCTCTGTTGGCAATATCTTTTTCAGTATCTTCAATTATCTCAAGTACCTTTTCCCTACTTTCTTCAGGACCTTACGCACTTATTGCTATGCAGTGATGGTTACTTAGGATTTCTGTAAGCTATTGGTTGTTAACTGCCTACGCTTTGGCAGCTCCATGGGAGACTCAAGGACCAAGTTGTACGATGGGTGCAATTAAAGCTGTACAACATAAATAACTATATTTTGCTTGTTGTAATCGATAATGACCCCGAATCAAATAAGTGACGGTATTCATTTCTCTCCTTTCAGGATGAAGGACTTGTGTAGAATCCTTGCAAGTTCAATACATTCTATTTATTGCGTTATTCATTTCTTTTCATTTATAATCATCGCCGATGCCCTACGCAATATGCATTCTGTACCTGATTCTAAAGGAGAATACTAATTATTATCTTTATTGAGTGAAATAGAAATTTCACACCAGCCGAATCTCAGACACCTCGAGGGGTTGGTAGAGAAGGAATCCATCCAGTATTTTCCTCAGTTTTTCTTGTTCATTCTAGTGGTTTAGATGGTTACAGATTAACCCTTTCAATATATTGCAACCATCAAAAAATGTCCGAATTTTCCAAAAAGCAACGGACACTGAGAAAGATCGGGAAGTACACGATCGAAACGTTCAAAGTATAATCCTGACAACTGATTTTCTCTCTGCTTATTGGAAAGAAAACAAAAGAGGGAACGAAAACTCAAACAAGCCGTATGTAAAAGCTTGTTTGCTAAATATGTGAGTCAAACTGTAGTAGATTACAACTAGTACAGACTATCATCTATTAAAAAGTTTATGATGACGGAGCATCCGTCTGACATGAGAATTAAAAAAAAAGGCTTCTATCTACGTCATAGGAATTGCTGCAAAAGAAGAAAAAAAATGTCAGCATTCATTATAGGCTGTAACCGTGTGCCAATTTAGATACTTTCAACAATAAAATTCACCAGAACTATTCAATATTACGTCTCCAATTTATGAATCAATCTGGTCGGCTATGTATGTATCATGCATATAAGCTGCACCAACTGAGCAATTGGATTGAAAATGTTAACATTCACTTTTCATTATGCCTACAAAAAAACTGTTTGAGTCTTTCAAATCCCTGTAAAATTGATTACAAAGGTAATTTCGATCTGAATCCATGCTAAATTTATCTTTTAGCTTTTTCCCATTTTTTTTCATGTGCATTATTCTCAGTGATCACTACCCAGCAAGAGTCGAGAGAAGTAACCAATATTAATCATACTATTTCCAATTTTAGTTGGTCACTTCAAGCATACATTTTGCCAAGAACGTAATTCATAAAACATATGTATGTATATATTAGCAAAATAAAAGGGTAAGAAGGCTGAATTCTGCCCAGTACAATGCAGGCACTGATATTGCTATAGCGGTCAGATAATAGTCAGATTATAGGAGCCTTAGGGACTCATTGCAGAATACAACGCAGTGACATGGAATAATCCGGCAGAAGTTATCCAGTTAGTTGAATGAAAAAGGTTCACTCCAACATTATGAGTTCATCTAATATCACATTTACTGGTAGTAACATCCTGTACAAAATTTGGAAAGCAAATGCTTGGTTAATCTAACTATCACTGGTCGACTCGATATTAATTACCAAAATTATATACTTTTAGCATTTCACTCTTCCAAAAGCTATTGACATACCAATTCGATATTTAGTACCTGCATGAAACAATAATTATCTATATTTTATGGATTTTTTCTTTCTCTTTTCAGCTTTTTGTGTGTAGGCTTCGAGTCAGTCTTTTTTAAAATTATTTTCTGTAAGTTTTTCATCTTCCAATTTTCATGATTGAAAAGATGAGTTTGAGGGCGATGCAAAATTGACCAGTCTGACGAGTATATATTTTAGATTCCTCTGTAGAAGTTAGATGTTGTCTGTATAATCCGTATTCATCCTCACAATTGTCTCATTTTTTCTTTTTTTTTAATGAATTAAGATAATTTCAGGAGATATGATCAATACAGTTTTACTGGTATTTTTATGGCTTCATTTTCTATATTCGGGAAGGTAACGTTATTTTTTTTTCTTACAAATATACTTTTTGAATTGTTTTTTCTCCAAAAGCAAAACAGAGTGAAAGGAAGATGGCTGGAGAAACACGAAATTAATCAGTGATATAAAAAGGCTAGATTATAAAAGCAAAAACAGAATCAAACCAAAACAACTAATTTATATTTAAATCTGATCATAGGAACTTTTTTTTAAAAACTTGTCGTATTTATTTCTTAATTCTTTGATTCTTTCATTGTTGTGTTTCCGTTCTCAGATTTTGTGAATGAATATCATATAACGTGAAATTGATCCGTTCAGCGATTATATATTTCAGATTCTTGTGTGGAATTCTGATCTTCTTGTCTGTGATTTCTATTCATCCTCACAGAGTTTCCCCTTTTATTTTTACACGAATTGAAACCTGAATAAGGGAATTTGATAAAATTGAATACAGTTTTGTTGGCATTCTATTTCAATTTTCCGTTGTCAGGATAATAATTTTTGATTAGTGTCATCTTAATCTATATATTCTTTGAATGCAATATAATAACTTTGGATGAGAAACCTATATACATCTTTATCAGCTTACGAAAAAGAATTTACTGGAATGTGTAATTCTAAATGGGTGAAATACCTGTAGAATGTTTGGATAGAAAAAAGTATACTGATCAACATAATTTGAAATAAAATGAATCAGACGTTCTGTTGAGAAAAGCTGTGTGAAAATTAAGAATGATAAGTTTGATAAGTCCCAACGTCACAACCATTCTTGTGAACAAAGTTGCCAATCCTCAAAGAATTTTGGCCATTGTACCGTTTTTCCAGGCATTTGGGGACGGTGATTGATTAATTTCGATATAGTTTTGGTGCCTTTCATGGCTTTATTTATAAAAGTTTTATTCGCTTCAAAGGACAATTATCAGCTTATGTTTTGTGTGGTACATTCATTAATGTATTTATGTGCTTGTGTCTCTTTATGTACGTGCGTATGTGTGCATATTTTTACCGGCACACACATGCAAGTGAAGACATGAAAATTAAGCGTAAATAAAGCTGCAGAGATTGATGAGTTATAGAAAATTGTATTTTTTTGGCGATTTTGCGTGTTTCTTTTGGCTTGAAAGTTCAGAGAAGAGAGAGACAGAGAGAGAGACAGACAGAGAGAGGGGAGAGAGAGACAACGGGAAACAGAGAGAAAACCTGGGTTATTTTGATGATAGTTATAAGTACAGATGTGTACATAGAACAACATCTTCTTTTCAATATCTTTGCGCTCGTGTGTGTGTGTGTGTGTGTGTGTGTGTGTGTGTGTGTAATGGTGTGTGCATGGCTTCACAGCAATAGTGAATTGGTCTGCAATAGTAATTGTCAATTGATAAATAGATAGATAAATTTGATCAGACAAGACCTAAACAAACATACTGTCCTGAATATCGAAGTTTATAATCCAAGATATTCAGACCTGTCCAATTTTCTTACAAATTATGGTGAAATCAGGAGAGCATGAATAAAAGGGTATTCAATGGCTTGAATATTGGAAACTCACCAGCTTTTTTTTGGCAATAGATGTGGTCATACCTTACATACACCTCCAACAAATGTAATGAATCAAATGTAGCTAAAAGCCATAATACAAACAAACTAATAATCCTATGCAGTTTTTTTCTGACTATTTTCCAGGTTTCTTTGCGATTTTTCTCATCCCATCATATGTTTCAACCTTATTCAGGTCAATGGTCGTGAAACTTGAAAAGCAACCGGTAGTGGCAAGAAGCAACTAGAGACAAGTCAATGTATTGAGTGATCAATGAGCATTTGGAGTGAGATTTCCGATTCGTTGATCGGAGCCATCGTTATTGTTATCAATTGTTCCCTCCTTTCGTTTATATCTTTTGGCTTTCTGTTTTAAAAAAGTTATGCCATGGGATTATAACTAGTTACAGTTGAAAATGGATCAAAGAATTCGTTTCAGATGGTGAGATATCACTCCCTTCCTCTCATATATATATATATATATATATATATATATATATATATATATATATATATATATATTTATATATAATGTTAATGTTTGATCGCACTATATTTCCAAATGTGTTATGGATGGGTTGACTATGGTCTGAATATGACAGCTTTTTCGTTTTCTGTTGAGCAATATTTTTACAACAAACAACACAGTAATTAGAGATATAGGAAGTCCAAACGCTTGTATGATCATGGAATTTTCAATTTCAAAATTAGGGTAGCATTAACTTATGGCCATCATTACTACGATGATGAGTAAAATTTTCAATGGAGATCTTACCACTCAGCCCTTGTGGAACGCTGAAGTGAACTTTGAAAAAATGTTCATAGTTTGCTCTTTGCGGCAACTGACTGTTTTGATATTCATTTCAAATTAGAAAAAACATGTGTGAGAGTCGTACAAAGTTATTTAGAACGAGCTATGAATCCATTGTACTATATAGTCTATTTTTTCATATTATATCAATGGCCGGAAAGTTTTCGTAGACTTATACTCGATAACGCAAGGTATTTTCTTTGGTTGAGACATGACATGACATGTTTGCTGTTGATTGAATTGAGGGATTCCTCTGGAACCGAAGGGAAAGCACGGGTAAAAACTTCAACAATATCGATTGCAATAAAAATGTTGATGAAATAACCAAAAACAGTACTTATTTTTTATACTTTTTTTTCATTACCTGTCACTAACTGCATTGGACAGCTAAATCTGATATCTGGTAAATCTTTAATGTTTTAAAGGGCTGAAATGTCCTTGCTGTCCCTTTCTCTCTCTCTCTCTCTATCTATCTATATATATATATATATAGAGAGAGAGAGAGAGAGAGAGCAAGAGAGGGGGGTGGATTTTTGTTTCGATATATGATTTATTTCTCTCAAATAATCATCATGATATTCTGTAAAGTATGTATGAAACGATTCTGGAAGCCTATTCCAATTCAACAATTTAGAATAATTGATTCAAATGAATTGGCTGATTGAAGATTTCTAAAAAAAAAACACCCATCCAATATATTCATTTCAAACAAAAAGAATTGTATTTCTTTAGATTAAGTCAAATCTCAATTCGCATATTTGTGCCTGGCGATGATGGGCGCCTTTTTCCAATGTATTCATTTAATGTGAATGAGGGGCTTCTTCATCTCAAATAAATCCGTACGTACATTTTCTGATCGATCGATCTAAATTAAATTTCAATAAAAAAAATATCTATGTATACAAATTTAACAGTATTGATGGAAAGAAAAAACACTTCTAATTCAACGATCTTATTTTTAGGAAATTCCTCCATTTCGTAATTTATATTTCTCTGAATCTTGGGGGGGGGGCATTTGGGATTATTCAATTGATATTTAAGAGAATTTTTTTCTCCAAATGAGAAGTGTGGTTGGGTTGAAACCTTTGATAATAAAAAAATTACAGAGGGCCAGGATTTCCTGAGGTAAAAACGGATAAATAACAATTCCTGTAAAATCAATATTCATTTCAACCCCCAAAGATTGGTCATTCGAGTTTGGTTGAGTAAATGATATGCATAGACAAGTAATATTGTGTCTAAACAGACCACATGAAATGAATTGCTGCTGATCTGTTGGGCGGATGTGATGTCCTAACAAGTGACAGTAACTAAGGGATTGACTGGAAGAGAAATATACGGATGGGTCTGGGGGGGGGGTATTGTGCGACTGCTCAATGTGTACTATAACAAACAGACAAAATCATATAAAATAGATGTATGGAATATACACCAATTGTAAATGAGCTTTTTTTTTCTTTATGATACCTTATATTTACTCATCTTTTTTTTTTCTTTATTCTTCCTGCTTCTCAACATTCCTTTCTCTTATATTTTTACATCTATTATTTCTCCTTAGAACTTCATTTTTGTACTATTCCGTTGAGTCAATTTCTTCAACCATACTTTTGCCTTTCTCACTCCTCCCATATTTTATAGATGGATATTGTAAACTTTGTATTCCCAATATTAACCAAAGGATGAAAACTTTTGGTGTAAGTAGACGTCCATTCTGACAATCTCGATGACTGAGCATATATTTGTATAGAGACCAGTGCATGGACTTTTTTTTTTCATCGTACAGGTACAGTTAACCACCTCAGGAAATGGACTCTTGCTTTGGATTTCTGTCACATGAACCTTCTTTTTGTTGGGCTGTCTTGACAGGGTTAGGGAAAACCAGCAAATCACCCGGAGCTGGGAATTAGAAGTTTGTGTTTCCCAAAGAGCATTACTTGTGATCGTAAGCAGTTAATATTTTCCCCGATCCTGTTTTCAGGCATGGTGGCCGTTACACCACCATACACTACCTGAATAAGTACATGTGGTTGTAAACTGATTCAGAAGATAAAACAATTGAATTATGCAAAAAAACAAAATATTTTTTTTTTGTGAGACAAAGCATTGTTGCTGTTTTGCAATGTGTCCGTTGAATATTTACGTAAGTTTGTCTATTTATCTTCATCTCCACTTGTGCTACTGCACAGAGAGTTGATTGTTTTTTCTGAGTAAGTGAAGCCATACGCTGCAGATGATTGGATCTCTGAATTGTTAATATTGGTTAACGCTCTCCAGACCCGGGAGATATGATTATTCCTTTCTTTCAATACTGCTCTTGAGTGAAAATCTAATACCAACTGATTTAATTGATAACTTTGATTAACTCCAGAACCTGAGGCTGCAATGATTCTTCCTTTTCAAGAACTGCCACCATAAGATATAATATCAGCTTATTCTACCACTTATATTTGTTCATCATACTAAAATTTTTTGACAACCCTAACTTTTTGGTTATTGTTTTTATCAAAAAGTTTCAGCTACTGTTCATATTTTTCACTGATATGATGGACAAAAATGGATCAGTTATTTTGAAGCTTGTGTGGTTCTTGTTTGTATTCGGTTAGTATTTAAGGGAAGTCTTGAGGTAGCTCTTGTTTGATCACTCCAAAAGCAGGGTAAACGACAAAACAGAAGTTTGAGCGATCGAAAATAGCTAATTACAAACGGACTGTTTTATAGCACCGTCACTGACTTTGCTGCAGTACTCATAGGAAAGTAACATTCGATCCAAACACACTTTGGCTTGTTTCATTTTACTCGGACCTTTTATCTAGATATGTCCTACGTGGTTTGTCTATATGCACTACGTATAACAGATTATTCATAAGCTTCACTTTCACTGGCTGTCAATCAACCTTTTTATATCATTGAAAAGTATCTCAGCATTTTCTTCCATGAATAAGTCTATTTCACCAGCGTTGATCTTTTAACTGAATTATAAATGGTATTCCCAATTCAATAATTAAAACATTGTAGTCTCAATCTCATTTCATTTTCCATGCTCAATTCTCCCTACTTTGCAAACTTATTTTAATCGTAATATTTTTCCACATAACCAAGGTCCAACTGCTTTTTTTATTGCTCTGAAATTTATTCATAATATGCAATCATTTAAAACGAAAATGGTAAAACCTAATGGGAGTTTTTGTCGCTTGGGAATACTTTGCATGATAAATTCGTTAAGACAAAATGGAAGGATGGAATAATTATGGAAATAAAATTCAATATAAACTTTTCTTCTCGATCATTCGAAGGGAAAAAAGCAAGAGGGTCAGGTCAAAAATTGGTGGGGGGAATCAAAGAATTGAAAGGACGAATCAATTTGTCAAAATTTTAGATAATTTACTTTACTACTCATGTAGACCCAAACATATTGAGCAGTAGTCTTTGTGTGACACAAATAACTCGTAGCAATGAGAGGCTACAAGAATCATCGTGTAGCTTCTCTTATAATACTACATCACGCTTTGTTTCACATAAAAATGGATGGATTTGATGGATTTCAATAATGTAAAGAATATTATAGTTTTCTGTTGTGTTTTTTTTTTCTGAGCTAAGGGAATGTTTCACAGGATATGTCGTTAAAAGAATCCCAATAAGAGGGATGAAAGTATAAAGAGTTTAGGTAGTGTTTTTTTATTCTCTCATGCTTTTTCCTTTTCAATTATTTTTGGTACCTTTTTCTGTAATGATAAAATACAAATCCACAGCGCTGAAAAGCAAATTAAATGTGTACTTCGTTTCGAAGCTTTTTTCTTCTCTCAAAAAGCTGTTGAAAATTGGGTAAAAAAGTAAATATCAGATCAATTTTCAATTGATCATTGGACTTTTTTTCATTTTTCTCTCCGTAGAAGAATGAAATATTATTCAATTTCCATGTGCGAAAAGTGATTGGACAGGCTAAAACGTCTCTCTACGTGGTACAAATAGGGAACATTTCGAACAAATGAAAAGGAAATAAAAAATGTTGGTTATCACCGTATTCACGATTCACAGAATTGTTCCAGGGACTTACTGGCAAACGATTCTCACCGTTGCATCTAATGCATCCTTTTTTTTCTTACTGCGTTAATTGTCCCATGGGCACCGGTTGTTTTGGGATCACACAAATAAGTAACACTTGAAATTACAATATTCAAATAAATAGTTGTTTTTTTTTTCAATTTTAATACTGTATTTTGAAAAGATTGATTAGATTACTTTTAAATTTCTCTCAAATCAAAAGTTGTAGCTAGAAATAAATCTCGTATTTGATACAAACTTTTTTCATAATCAGAAGTCATTCTCCTACGCCGATATACAAATCTTGCAAAGACTCAACCAGTGGAAACATGTCTTTTTCTATCAATTTGCCACAATTATTTACCCGAAAGTTCTCTGTATTTTAGCCATCCTTGGATGATGGTATATAACTGCCAGCAAGGGAGATGATTTGATTATGTAATTACATCCTGAACTGAAAATTGGTGGTTGAAATTATTCCAATTGCCAGCAGTAGACTCTGGAAGGGCCAACGTGATTATAACAATTAGCCAATTGGCTTCAGATGATTTTTAAAGGTGATTTATAGCTAGTAGGTTGTTAAAATATGATATCTGCAATAATTTTGTCTGATTCTCTAACCACATGGACACATAGCGTAGTGATTACAGAATAAGACAGAATTACTGCAAGTAATCTGATGGTTCTAGGTTCAATCCCAGGATGAGACAATACAAATACCATTAATGCTAGGATGGGAGTACGTCAATATACACCGGTCGGTTAAATCAAGGGTTCGGTTCGTTATTTTCCCATACCTACCCGATGATTCCTGATGATGGCCGAAACTTTGTACGAAAAACAACCAAGATGAGGATAGTCCGATTAATAATAGAAATAACTATTTCAATGTCTGTATTCATGACTAATATATGAAATTGTCACATATTATCATAGTGCCAAGTTTTGAAATTATAATAAAACATGTGGGATTTGATCTTTTATCCATCAACTCTTATTTTAACTACAAGAAACTTTTTTGTTTGTCTGATGTGAGCGACTCTCTGGAAGTTTCACTTCACCTCCAACAAAATCCATGAGATTTATATCATCTTTGCCAATGAAATTACAATTGATCCACCGAAGAGTGGCGAAAAGTTATGTAAATGATTCTGATTCAGTTTATTGGGGGGGGGGTTGAAACAACCGGAGGTTGTACCAGTTGCTTCAATAAACAGTGCAAAAGAGCCCAATTCTGCATCTATGAAGATCCGTGATTAAAAGCATTGATGGTTTGCCAGCTTCTGTCTGATTGTCCATCCCATATTTGCTACACCATCCATTCGTTCAAAATTTGTCACAAAATGATCTAGACACGGAACAGCTTATAAGCTGCACATAAATGATATATTGCAAGGATAGTCGAATATTAATCAGCTTAAAGAAAGTGAAAAAGCGGAAAATTGCAAAGAAAATGGGTTAATTTACAGTATGCGGTCAATTGAATGTTGCACACATCGGTTGCAACCATCGAAGTATGGGTTTTTGAGTGGCCATCCGTTTTCCCAACATTGGATTATTGTTATTATATACGTATACCTCTCAATGAAAAATAAGTCCCCTATTTGCTCATAATTTCAACAAAACTATGATTGAGAACTATTTAAGAGATTGTGCAGGCGGACTTAAGGTATAACATATGAGCTGGAAACATATCACTGTATACCTTCAACCTCTGTTTTCATTCATTCAATTATTCTCCCCCCGTCTGTACCCCATGTTTTTGTTCCCTCATCTGATTGATCCTAACTGAATGACCAATCAACACTAAATACATGACCGATTATAGATTTACAGTTATGGAGTTATCGATTTGACCAGTCTCAAGTTGACGCAACTCACATTCTAATCAGACAAGAACCATCCTTTGTCGAGGAGTATATTGGTTGTTTTCCGATCACCATCTTTGGTCATCATATATGCCTGTTTGGCAAACTGATTCTCTGATGATTTAAACGTCCATCAGACACTGCCACGACCAATCAACGATGAAAAGGACACTGACAACATTCCTTTCTGAATTCTACCAGCTACTGTCTCCCACTTATTTTATCCCCATTTAATTCCTGTACCATTGTCACAGCTTTCCTCAAACCTGCTTATTTCCATTTCCAGACAATTATCCGACCAGTGTGACCATTCATCAAACAACGGAAATTGAAAGCTGTCGGCACAGCGTTTCCTCCGCTAAAGTTAAGGTTTAGTACGGTAGATTTAAAACTATTCCTGTTTGATTGTGCACTTCGTTGGATGATAAAAAAAAATAACTTTTTTTCACAAAATAAAAAATGTCAATGGCAACCAAGAAGGACGAGTTAAAATTCAAAGCTTTTGTCTCGAGAAGAAAAAAAAATGATTTTCCTATTTCTAATCGATTTATGGGTCTTTGGGTGGGACAATCCTCTCTGTAATATATATATATATATATATATATATATATATATATATATATGTACACAAACACATAGAAGGGCAGCCCATACCCGTCAATTCATATGCACATATATACACATGTTCTTGAAGAGAGTCTACCCCCGACACAAAAACAACTGTTAATAAAAAAGCATGTGAGCAGACACACACGAAAACTCTCTATGGTATAAACATGTAAGCAGCAAAATCAGCAGTCGCTTGCGAGTACACAGTCTTATTGCAATATTCACACATAAATACATACACGCATCCAAAAGTGTAAATACGCATCCTTAAGGGCACAATTGTGCACACACATACATATGCAATCATATAAACGCATGAATACGGTCAAAAGTACAAATACTTTACACACAAACGCATCCCCTTAAAATTCATATGCACACACGTACACATGTTATCATGCACAGGTAATTTCAAATATGATCTCAAACATACATTTTTATATAGACTCAAAATCACATTCAATCACACATATTTCAACACGTGCATACTTATAAACACACATACCTATGAATATTCCTGTTTTGCACCCAAATCCAAAGGACTCGGTAAATAATGACCCGACTGCAGTCAAGTATATATCATGAATGGGGAAAAAACAAGTCATATTTTGGTTCTTAGGCAAGTATCGATCAAACATGTCAATCCAGTCTCCAGCTTACGTTTAATACTCTGTCTCTGTCTGAAAAAGTTTTTTTTTTATACTCCATGTCGTTTTTATATCTCTATATGATCGTTTTCAATTCATCTCTTTGACAATTTCTTGACTTACTCGCAGTCAGGATTAATGGCAAAATGATGGAAACGATCATAATAAGGTCCTATTATCCCTTCACTCTGTGTGTGTCCCTTTTTTTCGGAGAAATTATGCATTCAGAGAAAAAGTCACCGCATCGATCCTTTCAAACTAATAACCTTACATTGCTCTAAAGTGATGTAGTTCATGCGATGTATCTACTGCAATATATCTACCGAATGTACGCACGGGAAACGTATCTAATCGAAGTTTCTTACATTCAACTCACACCAATGCCTTCAGGGAAGATATTGATACATTATCCACCACCCCCTATCCAATCAGTTTTATCATCATCAGTCTCTTAACGTCTGTCCTTGGACTTGGACCTCCCCGGGGAATACAGCTATATAGAATTATTCATCTCAAGCGTGGCCTTTAGCAACTCCAACCTGTGAAACAGAATTGCTACTTACAGCACAATGCAACCCAATGCTCCACAATAATTCTTAAGGGAAAATAACTTTGTGTAGGATCACTTTATTTCAGTATATAGATTTGCATATGTACATGTGTGCTTGGTTGGTCCTGTATATCCGTGATTGTTTGGGTAAGTGTGTCTTGTGAATGTGTTTTTATGAATAATATTGCGTCTTTATAAGCTGCCCTCTACTGACTCCAATAATCACTCAGTTTCGCAACATGTTGAGTGAAATCGCCAAATATATTCATCTTGTGTCATTTTCCAAAGAGTTGGGGGAAAGGATAGGTTCATCCCGTTCTCAAAGGTTTACAGTCAAATTGCCCCAACTGTCTTTACCAAGATTTGATCTCTGCTATCAGTGACAATCGGCTGTGCTGTTTACTCCCTGTCCACTCTGCACCTTTGTCCGTTGAAAAAAAAGCTTGGAAATGGTTGATCATCAGTTTTCAATAATTATTTTTCAACACTGAATGCAGAATAGAACCCGACCTAAGGCACTCGAAAACTTATAATAAAATGAAAAATTATTAATAATATACAAAAACCAGTGAGCCAATATGTCAACAATGATCTGTTTCTGTGCATCTTAAACCTGTTATTGGAGATTACAAATAATTTCTAATCTGCTACATATCCCCGGGTAGTTCCCAATCTAATCTAATCCAAATTTGATGCCCCATCGAGTAAAAATATCTGTCAGAATCAATTTTCGGATTGTGAGTCGAAATGATACCGTGTTGGAATCCACCCTTAATAATTGATACGACGATATCCGTATTCGATTTCTGGTTGGGTCAGAGATTTGCATGCATCTACATAACGAGAAATGAATTTGGAGATTGAAATAGGAGATAGAAGTCTGAATAACTTAGTCAAACACACATATACGCATCTGCACATACAGTGTATGTGGTCATCTGATATTTCTCTCTTTTTTATATGCTTATTTCCCTTATTATTTACATTTTCAATAGCCTTGTTATATAGTTATTCAACATTGCTTTTTGAAAATTGAAGATTATCAAAACGTGTTCACCATAGATGGTCTTATTGTGTAATATATGTATCTATATAGGAAAAGATCTCATCAAACACCTACGCATCATTGATCATACGAATACCTGCAAATACATATACTCCTGAAAAATATTTATTCAATAACAAATATCTTACATATGTTTGGATAAAAGTATTTGTTGGAAGCAAACGAATAGTACATACATTGACTTAATTTGATTTCTTGTCAATTTTTGATGGATCGACGTATTGAAAAAGGAATAAAAAAGTGGAAACCAAAATAATTAAAGCAAACATGCATTTTTTTCAATGCAACCAACATTTTTGATTATACGTGAAATAAAACCCAAGTTTTTCATATACATGGAGGGAATGTTGAAATAGAGGATTTAAGGGCTGTACTTGTTTTCAGTTCTATCAACTGCACGATTTGAATTTGTGAGAAGCAAAGCGATCGCTCTTGGTTACTTTGTATCTCTCTCGCTTTCTTCTTTCTTTCTTTAGTTTCTCTCCCGACTCCATATTCTTACTATAATTCTGCCAATACCGAATCGATGCTTTGTAGAATGAAACAGGGTCAACGATTCACTACTTTCTAAGATGAAGAAGTAAATTTTCTACTTTATACGATCAACCTTATCAACTTCTGAGATTAACGAGTGTGTTCGCTCTATGTAGCATCGTAATCGACAACAAGTTAACTGATACAAGTAGATCATTTAACAAGTACAATTCTCAGAAGGAATATGAATCATTCAGATTTTCACTTTATTGCCAAAATGAAGTGAGATCATTTATGCCTTAGTCAGGCACAAAGCCGGGGGAATGAAGCACTAACTGAGGATGGAACTCAATAAAACAGTTTGCAACATTATTATTTATTTATGCAAAAACCTATACTGAAGGTTTGCATCCGATTGAACATGTTTTTGCATTAATACATTTTCATCTAATTGCAGATGTTTGGACATGATAATAATTGAATATATTTAAAATGAACGATATGATTCGTAGTAGTATTTCAGAAGTTGTGTTCTGTAAGAAGGATAGATTCTGTCAAGTTACTAATTTCAATTTAAAGTTTTCAGCGTAAAAATTCCCAAAAGATTTGAGTTCATCTTGAGGAGCTGTCAAATATCCTTGAAAACGATTCTAATTACTTCAAACTATTTGAAGAGGCGTAACTGACATAAATAATTTAGGATATGTCACTGAAGATGATAACCAGAATATCTGCCAATGGTCTTTCAAGGGAGCCAAGCTGGAGTTCATCGGTAAAAGAATTCTCGTCTGGCCACATACCATTTAACAAAATACCGCTTCTCGTTTGGATATTGTTAAATTGGATAAATGTTGCTTCGCTTATGACATCTTGTTTGTTATTGTAATCAGCTTGAATCACAATTTTTTTCCATAAAGAGGATGAGATAGTTTGAGTTTTAATTCTATTATTGACTGTATTTCTACTCTACGATTGATATTGGTTGACGGATGGGTCGGTTGAAACTCTTGGTTTTATAATGGTAAATATGATGGGGATATTCAAGGGAGAAGAAAGCTAAACTAACTTCGCTTAAATGTAAGGAGAAACACATCCAATATATGAAAATAGGATACTAACCAAAAAAAAAAAAAAAGATTGGAAGAACAAAAATATCAGTTTTATCGTGATTTTGTATCGTTCCAATAAAACCAGCGATCGCAAATAAGGATATAGAAGTGAATATCAACATATGTACACTGAATGAGAGAAATGGAAGACCATGATATACTTGATAAACTCATTAAACAAGATCCATATAATTTTCACATTTCCCCAATAGTTTAAATGTATTCGTACATGGATATATTGTAAATACAAGGGAAGTTTTCAATATGAAGGATATATCAAGATCCCACCCAACTGAGGCTGATGAAGTGACAGACGGCTTCTTCAGAGGACGCAATAAAATCTCAAGCTGAATGAGACTCTCTGTCTTGGAGAGATGCAAAAAAAATCTAAGGAAATCTTTCCTGAATAATATAAGGTTGGCAGTTGAGGTCAAAAATTGAAGAAAACTCCAATGATGAGCTAAGGGATGCGTGCATTCTATGATTTAAGAAATTGAGATACGATCCGAGAGAAATCTTATGAATTGTGTTATATTCTGAAAAATTGGGTTGCTGCAGGGAAGTAGCATTGCTCTCACTACGTACATATATATGCACTTAGAGAGAGAGAGAGGGGGGGGAGAGAGAGAGAAAGAAGAAAAAAGGGAAAGATAGGTATAAATTTAGTAGATTGATTGATTGATAGATGGAGGATAATAGATAGGAATATACAAGAATAGAAAGGTCTAATCTATTTGTTTCTGTCATTTGATTGTGTCAATTTTTAAACCATCATAATGCATCCATGAAATATTTTTCTCCGATTATGTCTTCAATCAAATGAAATGTATTTATGTGAAATATCTTTACTCAACATCAACCATCTAAAAACTTTCACCCTTCTTGGATCCTTCATCAAAAAATATTATTCCAAAGGATGTTGCTTAAAGCCAATCTTTAGCCCGAGTTAAACTAAACACATCATTAACACTTTCTGTTATTCGAATATATATGTATACACACACACTCATATATATATATATATATATATATATATATATATATATATATATATATATACTCTAAATTGTCACTGAAGTGTTATTCAATTCTGCGCACAGCAGTCAATTAGTTTCAAATGACACAGGGACAAGACAATTTGGACACCATTTGAACTTTGATCTTGCCAAATAATTGACGGTGTCAGTGTCTCTTAAGTTTACACTAGCACATGGCTTGTTACAATATGCCAGAACGACTGAGATATAAATGAGTTCGTTGAATAATTTGATCATTAGCGTTTAAAATCAAACGATTCTTCGACCTTTAGTGGTCAATAAGATCCTTCCAATGTATACAAATGTCTTTCGAGAAAGAGAGCAATTAAAATTGAGTGCTTTGTTGATTTCGAAATGCAATTTATTTAATCTCGATGAGGTAAGCATTGTGCTTCTGGTCCTGAATAGTTAATGACTCTCTCTCAAATATATGACAACTTTCCAAAATAAGTAACAGGTTGTTTGTAATCTTTTATCAACTGACTGAGCCCATTGATAACCAAAAATACAGAGCGCCCGTTAACTAATTTGATTATTGGGGGGAATCAGAGGATTGTTGTGCACTGGTTGAATCAGTATTACTGTATGCATGATTTTCAAACGGAGTTGTACTTGTGTATACATTGTAATTCCTGCATTTTCACCATATTTACCATTTTTACTACTTTATAACAAGGAATGTTCCTTTGGAAACGTAAAATTACACCAACACCTATACATATCCGAACCCAAACACCCCCATCCCCACACACATACCCTGTAATACACATACTGCATACGTTTATGTCACATACTACATAATCAGATATATGCATATCAACCACATGTATGCAACATACACATAACTACATACACAGATGTGTGCATGTGTATATATCAGGGTTTATGTGTGTCTGTGTTCTGTATTATCGATAAAACATTGTTCAATAGATGGTGTGCTTAGCTTCCAGACGTTTAAACCGTTCTTGAGACGAAATGACATCAACAACTCTTATTCCATTCTCAAGTTTGACCCTTAATCAATAAGTCTTCCACTCGTAAGAACTCCATTTTTTTCATTTCCTTTTAAAGCTTTATATTCTCATCAGAAGAACTTGATAATTGGTCTCCTGTAACCTTAATGGAGAGATCCGTGTCAACATTAAGATTCCCGACGTTAAAATGTGTCTGAAGTGGTATGATCTTCTGAGGACTCGGAAGTTTCTTTGTATGAGGATATTGACACTTTTTAGACCTTTGATACAGGGAATTATCCTGTTATCCTTTTTGTACTGTCTTTTTTTGTTTTATATCCTTCTATTTTCGTCACTTTTTTCTCATCCACCTCTATTTATCTCTTCTTTTTTTAGCTTTCTTTAATTTTTTTCTTTCTCCCTCCTCTGTCTTATCCTGGTCTCTCACTTTCTTGCATCCTTTCTTCTCTGTCTCTTCATCCTTTAATTCTTTCCCTCACATTTGCTTTATACCAACTCAAGTGGACTTTATATGCAAGTGTCTGGTGCAGCCACATATTTATAATCAGTGGACGACGAATGACCGATTCATCTTTATCATCGTAGTGGTCATCATATCTGTTTGGCAAAGGACTGAAACTTTTGAATCATTTCTCATTTCATTATCGGATACACAGTGGGCTCCACGTTCTGGCTCGTGCACAGTTGACCCTCGAGCATCAAGTCATACCGACCGTGAAGATGCACTTAAAGAGCCATGACAAGAGAAAGCCATGAAATATAAAATATACTTACGACCGATTATCAATATATAGCTTGATATATGAATGTTAGTATAATTGTTGCTTTCCTTTAAACACACAGTGAGTATGAAAGTATGAAATACATTGTACACTGGTTATTGTATCATTAGCATCAATCCCATCAGAATGACAGGCAATGTTTTTGCAGCATTATGGTAACAAGTATTTCAATATTCACATGAAATTCATATTATTTACCTGTAACTTGAGTTTTGCTGATGTTTTTCTGGAAGGTTTTTCCATTGATATTTCCTGAAATATCCTGCGTGAATTCGTTGTATCTGAATTTTGCATTGATTAAAGTAGCTTATAGAAGATTTGCCTGACATAATTACTTGTAATATATGTCCCCCCATCCCAGATTTTTCTGATGCAATTTTCAGTAAATGAACTAGGAATAAAAATCAACTGAAATCAATTCATTCAATAATACTTTTTAACCAACGCAGAGAGAAAAACAAAACAACAAATCTAAAAACAGATATTTGATAATTCCTATCGATTATCATTAAGAATAATGTATGTGTGTTATTATCTCTGGCATCAATTTTATCAGCTTGGATATCAACTTATGTTTTATAATAATTCACATGCCATTTTATGAAATTTAGAATATGGTAACCCTAAAAGGGAAAATGATTTGGACACAGACATATAATTATTACATGGGATTTTTGAAATGGAACTATATTTTCCAACATTATGTGATTCTCTTCTATCATTACTACAAAAACTTTAAAAAAAACCTGGCTAGAATATATTTCATAATGAAGTGAGTGTAATTTATAATAGATGTATTCAGCTTAAATCATCTGTGAAAAAAAATCCATTCGTCAGGAAGGGGACAAATATTCCTTTTCATTCACCGCTAAAATATAGAGAGTTAGTTTATCATTATCAATTGACTCATAATGGACGATAAATGACACATCAACCTGACATTGTTGAGGGTTAACATTAAGTTTTGGTTGTGCAATCAGTTTGATGTAAAGAGATCAGCACAACATTTGTGTTAGTTGATAAGATATGTATGTCAGGAAATTTCTAAACCATTCATCGTAAACGCTTGAATGGCCAACACAAGGCAACGGTGTTTTAATTTTCTTGGAGGTACCTCAATTAGTACACTTCTACTCCCACTGTACTTTCCATAACAAAATATTCAATGACCTATATCGGGATTGATATCAACTGCCTGGAGCCTTCCCCCATCATCTCACCTACGGTAAGAAATATGTTTTGAAAATCCAAAAGTCTACAGTAGCCAAATATAGACTGTAGAGGTTGATATACCTGAATGACGGAATTTTGTCAGAGCAGCCTTATGGGTGATGAAGAGTTTCATTGAGTTTAATTACCCCCGTTTCTAAATTGCATTCGAATAATTCTTCTCATTTAAACAGAATATTATCAAAAATTTGAAGCATCTGTGATGTGTGTAAACAGTCGATTTCATAAACTGATAAGTCAAATCCCCAAAGGAATACATTTATTATCATCACACGTAATACATTTTTTTCATTCGCCAGCAAAGTGGTAGACTCTATACAATTAACACTGAGATTCTGTCCCAATTAAATTGATTACAGTAAGTAAAAACCTCAAATTTATAACTAAGGTTCATTGGTCATCTTTTTGTCCTTTATACAAGCAATGAAATATCGAATTATCATGGCTGCACATTCTATGAAAACAGTTAACATATCCCTTCTCCTGTGTAAACTGTTCATTATATCGCTGTTTGAATTGATTCATTCATTTCGACGAATCACATTAACGTCACAATAGCACATTGAACTGATCAGTTTGCTAATGCTCTGGACTATCACAGATATTTAGACATCACTACTTAGTCCCATCGTAGCCACACTGTAAACTGGAACCAACTAAATACTTCACTGTTGGAAATGGCTACAAAATAGTCCTGCAGTACATTGCTACTGTGTTGAGTTTGAATCACTAGTTGCTTATTTGTAGCCTGGTGCCTTATTGAACTTATTTGAGGATACATCACCAGAACATGGCTACCAAGCGGAAACATACTAAAAAAATTAGGAATCTCCCTGCAGTAACCAAACCTGCATTCAGCTATTTTCTTACCTAATGACATAAACCGTATAACAAATGACCCCTTCAGCCACTAAAAACTATACTTATTATTTATGCCTTCATTGATATATTAACGTGTCTTGGAACATTATCAGATTACCTGCCAGCATTAAAATACATAAGCATTCTCTCTGAGATATCAGTAGCAGCCCATGGGTAGGGATACATCTCGCTTCACATCCAAGTAGTTATCAATGGAAATGGTTTGAAACATAAGGTAAAGGACAACCAAGCCACTAGTACCCGATGACTTTGAAAGGACGTAGAAAACCACAAGAAATGCGTAGTGTATTACATTGCAAATGCTCTCCATGATTGAGGTTTTAAATAGGTTTTAAATTGTAATGAATGGCTCCTACTAAAGCATAGTCAGCTTTATATTTACTTATCTTATATATAATGAGTAAGCCTCGCTTGTTTTGATACAAAAAAGGCTTGATGGTTCATCTGAGAAGATTTCACTTGCAATGCAGGCTGAACTGTCTGTTAGACTAGCCTGCTAATTGAAGCCTTTTTTGAGAATATTTAGTCTTGCACAAAGCGATTGTGATAGATATCATCAAGGACCAGAGTCAGTACATTGACAAATATATCTCGTAATCATGTCAGAAACGAAGGATAAATACAGACAAGATTTTTTGGTACTCAACATTGAATATATTGAATCATTGAAAGATATATATCTATGCTCCTTCTTAATGTTATGATCCAAGAGGATGCAAACGTTCTGAAAAACGGGAAGAAGTGATCATAAAATATTAATATTTGCAGATCAAGATTGAACCAACGAGAAAAAGTACAAGTGACTCCAGTCACTACCAGATCGCGTACCAGTCCAAACAATGGACTTAGTAATCATCTTGATCTGATCCTGAAAAGACAGAAAGACGATTTTCTGGAAGGTTTCACATATCTGCAGTAAATCCTAATGAAGAATGAACATTTTTTTCTCTCTTGAGATTTGGTGTTTCCGTGAGAAAATTGGCACCAGATTCTTTTCGTGTAAAGCTGAGCGCTTCTCATTACTTTTGAAGTTTGCAAAACTCAAGTTCTGAATATTCAGGCTTACTTAAAACTAGACGTGTGTTCAATTCTCACTGAGTGATTGGCAAATGTTGGTTTGTATTTAAGTACATTCTATCAAATATCGTAAATAGACATCTATTTCAAATTATTTGATCCAGGGGATTTTTTTTCAATTTCTAGTCCAATTAGTGTATGAGACAGATAAATGATGCACTGCCCTTACGATCTCATTCTTTTTCCATCTTCTAGCTCAATAGAGAGAGAAACAGACGTAATGAAATTAAACATTTGTTTTTATTCAAAATATGAACGTCACTAATGGCATGACCTTGAAGGTGTATATGCCAGTGTGTCGGAGAGAAAAGTACTGTTTCTTTCTAACTTACATATATATATATATATATATATATATATATATATATATATATATGTGTGTGTGAGAGAGAGAGAATACAAGGCGAATCGTTATATTGTGTGAACAGGTATGACTGGATGGGGAAAATGATCCGAGGTTGTGTATTTGACAGAGATAATAAAATGTAGAGTGTCATGCCACTAAAGGAATGTTTTTTGAGAATTCGAATAAATCCCATTTATTTGGATCAATGTTTGGAATGGAATTCAATCAACATATGTTTTTTAGGAGTTAAGAAGATGCTAGGATGGTCAGAATGAATTACAATCAGATACGAAGTATAACAAATATATAGACTACAAAAAGAATAAGGTAAATTAATAGATATGTTTGGCAATAGTAGTTGAGCTTGAACATATGCCTCTCGTAATAAATGGTTTATCCCCCCCCCCCTGCAGAAGTTGGGGAACACATACCTTCTGAAAATGAATTGGTAAAAGTAATGTGATGGTTTCCATCGGCCACATAGTATGATTTGTCATCATATTACATTGCTTACAAGTTTTTTTTCAATTTCCGCTTGAGCATTTACAGCTAAAATCCAATTTTATTCTCATTTGTTCATGAATTTACAATTATTATATCACAATGATGAGGCTAATAATGGTGATGACGTGATAATAATGAGGATAATAATAATAATAATAATACTAATAATAATAATAATAATAATAATAATAGGGATAATATATATAATTACAGTAATTCTTATTATCAATTTTATTATTATCTCATAGCTTTCTGCTTGCTCACTCTGTCACTCACCTCCAGTTTCAATCGGATGACATTTGAGAAAGTTCTTTCTCACAAATACATCTCATCATACGTTATTTGTGACTTGAACAGAATAAACACAACAAAGGGGAGGGAATAAAAACAAAGTTGCTCTAGATTTGCATTGAGATATTTATTTCATAATCAAAGTGTGTTTATTGAGCGATAGGAAATCAGAGGTTTAGTGGGATTAAAATCCTGTCATTTTGGAAGCCTCTTCCATTTCTGTAAAAGGAAAAAGTGAAAATGAGAGAATCATAAAAATTCACAGATTTTGATGAATGCAATTCCAATATATAAATCCATAATTCGAAGAAATGTTTATTAGTAAAAAATATATAATTCAAGTTATTTTCATTTGCAATAAACCATTTCCAATTGACACAATGTTCAACGATCCGTGGCGACTATATACGATGGAATTTCTGCTGAAGTTGACGGAATTAAACGGAATAGGGAATTCATAAGGAACGGATCCTTTTTTTTCATTCATTTGTGATTGATATAAACAAGTGCACATTTTAGAGTTCACAATATATTACCACTAGATTACTTGCGAAATTGTAAATAAACAGGAATAAAGAAACGTACGGATATGAAGTTATATTAACATCACGAAGCAGAGACAGAGACAGAGACAGAGAGAGAGCGAGAGTAAAATAAGGAGAAAACGAACGACAGAGAGAAAGAAGCAGGGAATGAGGGAAACAATAATCTCCTTACCAGTGAAATCCAGTTTCTGGTTCTTATCTTTGTCAAACATCATCATGGCTGTAACAAACGTGTCTATTTCACTTGGAGGGGCACCACTCATCATCAACAAACTTTTCAGCTCATCAGCATTCAGCATACCGTCATGGTCTGTATCTATCATCATCAAAACCATATCGAAGTCAGCTTTTGTCATACGCTTCTCTTGCTTCTGGATTGGTTGAAGCTTTGAAAAAGAAAAATAATTCCACTCATTAAGTATTCATTCTTTTGAACGTTATCTACATGTACGATTTATATACATATCTTTTCTAGGTTCATTTGTCTGTGTCCGTCTGTCTGTCTGTCTCTCTTTTGTTCCTGTTTTTTTATGTCATTTAATCAAATGTTTTTGGAAAGAATATTTTTTTCAAGTATTGTCTTATCTTTAACAGAAATATATTTCTTTGTTTGTATGTGTGGGAAATGGAAAACCCCTTTGCAAGCATAGATGGAGCTTCTTTCTATTTGAAAATGTATAAAAGAAATAAAATGGTCAGGGAGTGTTCGATTTGAATCATAATGAACGAATAAACATCCTCTAAAATTAAACCATTGCTTTTTTTGGGTATCTTAGGAACTTATAGTAAGATGACTACTATCGTATATACATTGTCTTCGTTAAAAAATAATCACCAAATCTATCAGTGTATTTTCTTGTCGTCTGAGTGGACCTGACATCCATATAACAAGGAAGAAGATGATGTAGCGTGATGGATATATTGATGTTCATAATTATTCAACGTCTACTTTTATAAAGCTTTAAATAAAACTGAGTTTGATTTAGCAGTAAACAACGAGCTGAGACATCAGAAGATCATCTTTATCCACATCAAAATGATTCTGAGAACGTATATCTCTCTTTCTTGTCATGCTTTGAGGAGACTCTATTGGAAAAAAAATCATTATGGTTGTCGATCAGAATTTTATTCGTTTTGTATACTAAATTATATTTCTCTTTCTGGTAGATTTATTTCATTTGCAAATGGTTTGTAATCGATCTTATCATTAGGGTATGTACATTGTTGTTATGTGATACAAAAAGGCGGAGCCTAGCCATATTCTTGTTGAATTCTGTATTTCATTACATCCATTTGAGATTTGAACCTGAGCATTCAGGTGTAATGCTTTTTATCATCCATGTATGGTTAAAACCATCTTTAATAAGTTTCTAATTCCATAAGGATTGAACTTCTGCATAAGTATGTCAGGATTTACTGTGCTGGAAACCTCTTGGGAATTATTAAATATTCCATCTAAAAACACTTCGAAAAATTTCAATGGGCTGGATACATTGCAAGAATGTCAGACAACTGTTTGACATGTCGTCTTACCACGTGGATACCCGAAATCGGGTGCAAGACTTTGGCCAACAGAAAATAAGATGACGAGCCAGACAAATTCAAGACGTAGTCTCTGAGATGCCCAAGTACAAAAAAAGTCTGGCAAATCTTATAGATGGCGTAAGTCCAACAACAGACACTAACTTACTGATGATGATGATGATGATGATGAGCATTGATTATCTCTCCGATTTCTTTGTGTAAATTTTTATTAGTAAAAGCCCAGTTGAGTGTTTTGGACGAAATCCAAAGCAGATTTGTAAAAATCTATAAACTCTATTGAATTTGGATGATTTTTTTTTTCAAAAGATCATCTTCATATTTGATAAGCGCAAAAATTTGTTCGGAATTTTAGTATTTGGTTCACTATTTGCACGAGTGTTTAAATGTTTTTTTGTCAGATAAGACCATATATCGGCCATAATTTTTTGAATAAAATGAATTTCAATTTTTCAAGTAATTAAAAAACTTACATTTTCAATAATCTAATTCTCTATTGGTCTTTTTTTATATTGGATGATGCAAAAAATATTTTTATAACATGACCTTTTGTTGTCAGACTTCGTTTTATTTTCCTTCATCACAGCTTGTGCTCTGTATAGACATGCGAAAGGATAAAAATACTTAAATCGTAAAAATGAATTAAAAAAAAGATTCCAATCGATTTATAATTAACCCTGTCATTTCTATGGATATATGCTTGGTCATATTCTAATATTGGAGAGCATATTTGTCACGTAAAGTGTCATTCCCCTTGTGTATCGATTAATCATTATAAGTACCCCATCATTTGACTTATTATATGGAGATATCTGAAGATGAATTAAAAAAAATATTAATAATGTTGCATCAATTCAGTTTTACACATATTGCAATAATAGATTTATACATACTGGCTTCAGTAGAGTTGCAGCTCTTTTTAAATGCTGAAGAGATTTGAGGCTGGTCAATAAATTGTTTGGTGATGCTGCAACGACTGCAACTAACACAGTTACGAAGACGATTGCCAATCTGCTCATCATGGAAGATTTGAAAACTTATGAAAATAGAGGAAAGAAAAAAATTGCACACAATTATATAACTTGTTTTGTTTCTATTATTTCAAATTGGTTAATCGTATGATTGGGGTCTTTGATCGATTCAATCAATTTGATGAATCAATTTCATTTCATTAATTCTAGTGTAGCTTGGGAAACCATTTGTGTTACGTAAAAATGTTGATCACTCCGTTAAAGGATACAGTTTTTACTCCATAGAAATGGTCCTATATTATATTCTAACAATTTTGTCTTTCTAGAAGACGTAGGAAGTAAAAGTTACTCATCGAAGATGCTTCAATACTCTTAAATTCCCCATTCATATGAATGGAGTGAGAAATGAAGTTCTTGCGTTGTTTTTTGGATATTGTATCAAAATGCAAGATGAAAACTGATATGGACACGAGATGGCTGCAGAATGAGCTACCCATACTTGAATCATCTCTATTCTATGAAATAACCTATGAGAGAGCATAAAAAAGTAGATGCCACTTGCTGTTGCATTTTTGTCACTTTGAAAAAACCTACAACTCGGTAAAGACCTCAAAAGTCACTGATTAAATTCAACCACAAGGCTTAAACCCTGTCTATAACAGAATACTGCGACGTATCTATCGACATATCACTTGGTTCATTAGGTTGACGCAAAATTCCGAGCCTATCCAATTAGATAAAGGACTGAGACAAGGTGATACTGGTTCATCCGACCCTCCAACAGCCTATCTGTGTATGATCTTCCAAGAACGACACCAGGAATCAAAATGAACGCCGAATATCTGGGAATCCTTAAATTTGCTTACGGCATCGTCATCTTTGCAAAAACCTTTAAAAATCTCCACGTAGTGATGGACTGACTGAACAAATTGAGCGAAAAAGTTGGCTCCCACATGGACTCCAGTAAATAGAATATAATTTACAACAAACATTTTGAGAATAGAAACTTGACCATCAAAATCAATATCTCAAAATTTTACAATAACAAATACACACCTAATCGCCAGTGGGATAAAAATCAATTGAAGAATCACATTCGGTTTGCAAGCTTTGGTGTCAGTGAACTCAACTCAAATAAGAACGAGGAAATCTGACATCCTAAAAAGCAGAGTATTCAACCAATGAATCTTCTTGATAGTCACAGACAAAGCAAAAATATCGAAGAATCGTCCCTCCAACTGAAAACCATGCAACGTATACCTATAAGAATCAGCATCAACCTCACAAAAAAAAAAATAATATAAGACAAAGCAGAAAATATAGGAGTCTGAGATATCAGAAAGAAAACATCAGAAGAAAATGGATGGCAATGCCTGAAACATGTGAGAAAAATTTTTGTCACACAACAGGGGTCCCGAAACCAAATTTTGGTCAATGGATAATAAGATGCTAAACGAATTCAGAAAGCACCTCCAGAATTTGTATTGCAAGGTCCCTATTCTTCCTTTATCAGATCGTTTTAAAGATTTTTTTCTTTCATTTATGACCAGTATATTCCCAGGGTTTTAAAATCAAATCACTAATTTGGAATTGAAACAAAGCATAGATTCTCTTAAATCAAAGCAGCACATTCTCTTTTCATAAACAGTTCTTCAACCATGATTATGTTTCAAATTTGAAAGAAAAGGAAGCTGATGTTGTATTTTTCGACAGAGATGAGCATATACTACTATTTGATGCTGATTTAAAGACCTCAAAAGGTTTGACCATGGAAGTAAGAGAATTACAAGCTCTATATGATTCACAAGATTACATTATCTATCAATCTCTTTTTGGTGAGCAAAGAGGAAGTTCATTGTTTTTCAAAGTTGGAATTCGATATATGTAGATTCAATATTGCAAGGGCTCACTATACATGTTATGTATACATTGGAGAGAGGTCAAGAGAGAAAATGAATGACAGAGATAATGAGAGTTATAAGATAGCTGATGGGGGGTATTTTTGTATTTATACATTTGAGGGTTTAATTATCTTTTTAGATTATTTGTGAATGGTATCAGCACTATAACACTATGTCATATTTTTTGTTTTCAACAAGTCTTTTTTTGTTGTTTTTTTCTTCTTTTCGCAAAGTTGAAGATTCAAACTCACTTACACATAGGTTGCCGTAGGGTTTCAAGCACTAGCAGTATTACTGTTAACATTAAAAGTATCATTTTTGCTACCTGATCACTTTTTCTTTATCTTAGGTATGCAGAAGGATTAAACATCTAAAATAATTAAACATATAACTGAGGTCATGTTAAAATGAGCTCCATGTGTAAACTAATTCAAGTAAGAATGGACTTCTGTCAGAGAGTATATACATGAAAAGAAAATGATGATAAAGGAAATGCATACAGTACCTTCCGTCAACTTATAATTCATGACTACGAAACAAGTTATGATAGCAACTGTGTGAAACTAAGAGAAACATACCAATGATTAAAAAAAAAAAAGTGAGAAATTGAAAAAAAAAAGTAAGAGATATCTAAATAGAATAAGATGAAGGATGTTCACCCTAAAAGAATAAACACCCCAAAAACGTCCTGAATAAATCAAATTATTTGCCCGAAGAAGATCAAACTATGATGAATCATAGACACGTTTGTTTAGCATATCTATTACATTTTATACATGTATATATGTGTGTGCTTGTGCGTGTAAAAAATACTTGAGTAACATACTTTATCATGGTTAATGTGAGGTTTGAATAAAATTCATTGGTGTCAATAGGAACTAATATTTTGTTTGATATAGTTTGATTTGATCTACAAAGCTCTGTTCATGTTTCTGAAACAATAACATGAGGTTTTTCTTTGACAAAATAAAGAAAGAAGATGAACGTCACCTCTACCGTATTAACAAACCAGGAACATCGAATTTGAAATTAACTGGTTGAGTTGTAAGGCTTCATTGGAACAGATATTTGTGTTCAAAAAAAGTAGAGAACAAAGATTAAAAAAGTATCTTACCCTGCTGGAAATGAACAACGAGATGCTGGTCTGTAGAAATCAAGTGCTTGAATGTAAATGATACTTTGGTTTTATACTGAGCGTTATGTGTGATTAAAAGTAATAACAATCGTTTACACATTCCTGAGCGTAGAAAAGTCACTTGGTGATCAAAGAAAGTTACCAAATTCTACATTTATGTCATTATATTGATACTTTCCAATATTCTTTTTTCTCTTTGTTTGGTTCCAGACATTTGCTTAATAGGTCCGGTTCCATGAAAAATATCTACAAGGAAAATGTTGTTGATAATCAAAAATAAACATTCTCTTTACATTCAATTAGAAATAATATAGCTATATCATTTATGGTTGGTAAGGCATAATTGCTCTTTTTATTATTTACTAAAAGAGGAAACTGCATTAAATATATATATATCCTATTACCATTTCATAGATGGTTTCAAATTAGTCAAGGTTTGGGATATTTACAAATGCTTTGCCGATTCTTTTTAAAAGTTGAAAGATCTATAAAATGATTCTAAATTCACTATAAAAAAAATTGTTCAGTTATTATGTTGCAGCTTCAACAGCTGATGATAGATGTCCGCTGAAATCGTACGTTTGACTGGTAGACATTTTAAGTTTGATGTTTAGTGTAATGGCTTTATTCTTTGCTATGGATGTACAATAACGCCAAAATATTTAGTGATAGAGTAGCTCAATAAATGAATCCAAGCCAAGATGAAGAAGCGCCGTGTTTTGCAAGAAAGTTCTTTTTTGTACTTCTCTGAACTGAGTGTGGAGCAGGCGAAAATGTAACCCAAAATGGGGGCCCATCAAAGAGAGTTGGGGTAAGTATTTGACTGGGTTACATTGTGATGGTTCACTTGGAATTGCTATCAGTAGATGGTACCATCCCAGCAGACGTCTATCCCCATCTTTTAAAGCATTTGAAAGAAAAGACTCATTTCGATTGATCACTGAAGTATAATGTTCGATTATGCTGATACACAGCATCATGCAAGGAAACTAACACCTGTAAATTTGAAGACCCTGGGTCAAAATGAGATGAAAACACTGTCATGTATATTCCCCTCGAATCTCCTCTGACTTGGTTACCATCTATTTTGGACTCCACAGAACACTTATATTTATTTACTCCTGGAACACATTGATAAAGACAAGTTATCGCCTGTTTGCTCTACACAAACCTTGAAGAACATTTTATAGGTTCAATTATACGAATTTTGTTTAGAGTATAGAGAGGATAACTGTTTCTTATCAATGTGGTCTGAGGAGTGAGCAATCAAAATGTTTAAAGGTAATGATGGAATACTTTTTAACAAATATATTTTGATTAAACAGATTTTTGATATTGTTTCCGACATTCGAATAGGGCAGTATTTACCAGATGTGGTGACAGATCACCTTTGTCACTACACTTCATATTCTTCAACTTTCAATTTTTCTCCCTTCCAGTCTTTCTATTACAAGAGATAAACAGAGAGAGACACAGAAAAACAAAAAGGAATTCGTTATTAATAACAAAAATAGGTTTTGCATCGATTATTAAGATTTGAGTAGGTAAACACGGGTGTAATACACGTTAATACAAACGTTTCTAATATATGTGTGGTAATTTTCAAAACAGAGAATTAAACAGTATTTAGTTTGCTTCATTGATTGTTTTTTTATATTATTTTAGTATCAGCATGGATAAGTGGAGGGATATGTTGGAGAATTCCGGAATAACATACATTACTGACATGCTTACATAATCATAATCAATCGAATCCGTATATCTGGAAAGACACCACCCGACACATACTATTTTTGAAAATTTGTAAAATTAACCGCAAAAAAAGACCAGACTGAAAGTGATCTGGGCCCGTCAGTAAAAGTTGTTATCATCCCCTTACCTAACCAATCTCCCTAGAGCTTTTAGATATTTACCATAAGGCATTTGTTTCTATCCCAAAAATTATAACGTAAATTCATTTCAAGCCACGAAATGAGTTCCTTTTACTACTTGGGCACATTGTTGCTTTAGGCCGTCAAGTAGTGCCAAGTTGCTCAGTTTGCTACTACCAATGTTATCGAAGAGGCAAACTCATATTGCTATCTGGAAGAGTTTAGAACTACTTAGTCAATTTTGATCCCCTGTGCAGAAATCCTTGTTGGCTGCTGCAGTCTTTGGCAATATCCTTGTTCGAATATTCATTAGCATTTCTCACAATACCGTAAAAACTCATGCAAGAGATTCAAGGGCCCATTGCTAAATCCCCTGATGGGAAAATTTTCATCTTGCAGTTGAAACATGGAATACTAGTTTAAGCTGCAAGTTCACACTTTGTGTTGTGTTTTAAAAGAATACTTTTTTGGTGAGGGTAGCGAACGTTTTATAAGCCTCACACCGATCACTTAATGCTGTATCGTACTTCTTCATATTAGTATATTTTTCTATTGAATTTATTTTAAGCTGTACGTGTGATTCCCCGGCAGGGTAGATTATATGCAATGTTGGACAACCTTGGAACTGCCTGAGCAAAATAGTGGTCACATTCGAGGATGTAAACACATATTTTCAGAAACACCACTTATTCTTGTCTGGCCCAAACAAACATTGTTCCAAATTACATATCACTCCAATTCCACCTAAAACAACTGACACTGGTTCAATGCTGCATTTCAAATGCCAGAAAACTTTTTACCCTTGTAGATATACAACTAGATTATTACCCTCCCTATGTCCTCTTCTCGCTCTCTCTCTCTTTCTTATCACACTCAATCTCTATGTCTGCTCTCACCTCTCTCGAACTCTTTCTCTTATATATATATATATATATATATAAATTGCTTCTATCACCAGTTCTTTTTTTTTACAACACTAATCGACTCTGAAGTTTCCTTTTTTTTCATTTGTATATAACTATTCCTGACGAGCATAATGGTAAAAAATGAGTTAATTTCTTGATCAATACTTAATAATGAAAGTTAACCATGGCTAACAATTTACAATGAAAGCAGATAGATGTCATGAATGGGGCTAATTGATCTTTATTGCAATAGATGATTCGTAGTTTCAGACTTAATTAGCTTAATGAATTAAGTATCGCTGAATATTATACAAATGTTACTTTTTTGGATAAAGCATGTTGATAGTTTTTTCCTACTAGCTATTGCTTTAGTCGTCCGTAGTTGGTCTGTTCATATCAAGTCACAAATTACTCGCATTGATCCTTATACTAAAATTGGACTTAGAAAGGATAAGCCCCCGAAATGGCGTCATTCCATCCTGCTACTTTAGTGGTAGATAATGAATAATCGAATTATTCAGTTTATTCGCCAAAATGCATGAATAAATTGAGTAAACTTTCACTGGTCTTTAATTTATGTAACTATAACAAACATAGATTATAGGATATCTTTTCAGTTCGGAAGTATACTTTTAAGGGTAGATCAATGTATTTGTAGCCTGACATTGGGATATTAGGTAAGGTTCGATTTTACGTCCAGGACCGAATAGAACATTCTCAAGTGAATTGATGGTAGTTCGTTTTCTGCTCCATGCTTGCAGGTGGATGTGATTTATGAACATTAATTCCCGTGGCAGGAAGTTTCTCTGAGAATAGGAAAAACGATGTGAGATAACTTGACTCATTCCTAATTTGCCCCCCTCCTGATGACATAATTAACTAAGATTTCCAAAAGGAAAAGAGATACAAAAGAAAAGTAATCATCCCAAGATTAGTCCCTGGAATCATTGTCATCTTTGAGAATTTGAGTGGATGAAGCGAGAAAAAAATGAAAAATAGTATAATGATAATAGAATGCTAAATAATTACAAAAAAAAAAAATTTTCTCATGCCAACCAAGCAAGACATTATAATTGACTTTTCCTGTTGTCTTGCTTTGAGGATGATAATTAACTAAAGATTTAACTGTTGTGAAAATCATTTTTTTTTTTTTGTTCAGTTTCCTATTGTTTGGTTTATTTAGCCTCAAATTCCATCCGATGTCTACAATTTATGTTTGTCTAACCCTTCAAGGAATTGAAATGTATCCAATTGCAAAAAACAGGCAATCATAAATCCTTCCAATTACCTTTGGCAAAACAATCAGATTCTCTGTTAGTGTTTTTTTTTGTGTCATTCTTTTTTCATTGTGCTTTTTTATTCGTTTTTCGACTCTCCAGTTTGCTGGAATAAAATAACCCTGACTTGTTTAGGAGAACCCGACTCATAGTTGGATTTTTCTCGGGGAAATTGCATGTACTTCAATTTGATTTGCCAATTTAGGCTTTTTGTCAATTCTTTTTTTTTTTTTGACACACTTGTATGTACACACACTTACACGGCGATATTAACAGACAGTAACTGTCAATCGATTCATGAACGTTTGGGGTGGCTTACTATTATTTCAATCTCCTAAAACTACAATCTTTCCCCCGGGAAAGGGTCATTCTTAAGGCCAACGTTCATACCAGATCTTTAGGTGCACTAAATATCAACTGGAGACAACAGCAACTACCTCACAAGGCAATGATATGAGAACACATCCCTCGAAATTTCTATCTATTCTCTTGTCACTCACAATCAATCGGATCCACATGACTTTATACATTGAAACCAGTGTTATCGCTCTCCCTCAAATAAAGAAAATGAAAAACTGCCGTCCCAGCAAATGCTAGGGTCTGTGCACGGTATCCATCACATAAAAGAGGCCCTGTCCCTGTCTTCAGCAATTCCCTTTCAGTTTCTGTCGTCAGGTCATATCTATGTCATATATGAAATATTAAATCGAAATATCGGATGAGAAGTGATATAAATGTATAAACAGATGACCAGCATTTGCATATTTCAGGTAAATATTTCTGTAGGTCAGAATTTAGTGCAGAAATGCAAAAAAACTCCGATATAATTTTCATATAAAATTTTAATCTTTTCATTTAAAACACTCAAGCAAATGTGAAATGATTTTTTTTCTTTAGAAAAAATCGATGCATACAATCTGGGGAGATGATCTATACTTTTATACGTTTCTCTCTCCATGTTTGTTAATCTGTTTGATGGTGTACTGATAATAATCGTCTTAGTTTGATATTATTACATGAATAACCAAAACGGACGGAGACACACAAACGCATACAAGCACTTACACAATCACGTACCCGAACACTTACTCTCTCCACACACATGTACACAGCCAAAAAAGCTGACCAATGCACGTAGCAGGCCCGTCAATATGTTTATCCATGTATGAATACACATAAACATGCAATTGAATTCACGTACATGCATACTCGCTCACTTGCATTGAAACTTATAATTATGTATACGCACATATATAAGCTCATACACACGCTAATTTGTGACCAAATAAAATCAACCTTGCACATTAAGACGGACATACTTCCTCACATATATGCAATCATATTTCATGCACACACACACATACAAACACACACACACACACAAACATGCACACATGCCTCACACATGTGTACACGCACAGATAAACCCTCAAACATCAGGAGCACTTCATTCACGCTGGCAGACATCCACGTACAAACACACACACACACGGACAAGCATATATGTGCATATACAAGCTTACGCACACACACACAGATGCTTTGAGAAATTAAAAGGAAAAATACATTGAAAAAAGTAAAAAAAGATATTTTGGACGATTTCAATAAATCCATAAATTCTGTGATGTTATTTTAATTAACAATTACTGACAATCATTTCTTTTATCTCTCCCTTCCATTCCATTCAATATTTGCCAAGAATTGAGCAAACATACCGAGAAAGTCTACAATATAGATAATATCTTGTGTTTTTCAACGTATATATAATGGTGTTTTTGGGGTTTTTTAAAAATTTTCTGTCTCTTTTAATATTGTTTAAAACCATCATTTGGGCAACTAACATAGTTTTAATCGCAAAAACGGCATAATTTTGGCCCCCATCTCTGAAATACTTTATTCAAAATAGGGTATATTTATCGTCTTTTTGTAATTTTTGTTTTTATTACATTCAGCTGTTTTCAGGAGACACAAAACACCTCCAAAACAAAGCCTTAGTTCAATGACATTGAAAAAACATAACTTTGCATGAGAAGCAACACTATTTGCTTTTTGTCGATATTCAAATCTGACAAGGAAAACTGAATAACTCAAGAATTTTTCATCGAGATATCTTACGCTCATCCATAACTAATGCTACTGAAATATTCAAATAATCCATTCTGTCCTCAATTGTTTAGCCTATGACAAAGAACGTGGGTTAGATAAACACTTTTTTCGAAAATTTCATCGAAAATGGCTTACGGTATGATTTTTTCTTTCGTGTTTTTAGTCCACAGAAACGTCGTTTTCTTGGAATTAGCTATAATTCCATGAGAATAGGGGAGGTGGGGATTTGACTTGCATGAATAGAGACATCTTTCATGAGAAGCATTGCTTTTATTTTCTCCATGGTTAAGCAATGGGAGGGCTCTTTGAATATCCAAAGATTCTGACTGTGTTCTGCTTTTTCTTCTGGTCAATGTCACATCTGATTTGTGTGCTCAACTGTAAAAATGATTGTAGGTTTAAAGCCTTGGGCAAGAATATACATGGCATAGTGTCCAGGACTGTTATTGAAGATGAATAATACCACATTATTTGTTGACATCAACAGTGTCTTTCCGGGCATTCAAGCAATTATTGAAGCATGTAGGCGAAAAAGTCGAGACATCTCAAGTCATTCATACATACAACGATTTTCCCGTTGTTTATTAAAAAAAACATCAACGATGCGTCTGGCATCTGTGAAAATCATAGCGAAAAGGGTTATGACAAATCAAAGGAAATGATGGAAGAAAAGTATTTTTTCTTTCAGTTAATTGAACTTGATACTTCTAACATATCGTGATATGGAAATATTCTGCGAGAATTATTTGCACTAATGGCAGTTGGGGACATTGTTGAGGTAGTTTGGTCATTTTTGGCTTCTTCACACATAAATACCAGGACTTTTATCTTATGTATCATTGTATTGGGGAATGGTGAAAATAGAGGGAGTGAATGCTGTTCAAATGACATCACATGATCCAAAGCATCATATTCCTCTATGACGTTTGATCTATTGATGACGTCATGCCGCTTCTTACCTACCTATTTCAATTTCTTGACATAACTTGGACCGACGTTTTAACTAACCGAAGAGCATCTACGAAATTCAATACTTCAAAGAATGAGATGAAAAAAAATACATAATTTGCTTTAATGTCCGACCACTATTTTGATTGGGGGACATACATCTATATTCAGCTCGCATCTGCTTTTCTTGTAGTTTCTTGGAAATATACTGAGGTCTGCATTGTCCCAAATTATGTCTTCAACGTTGCAAATGGCATTCATGATATTCCATTAAAGGTCCTTATAGCAAGTATAGGAATTTACCAAGTACGAAGTCCTGCGATGTAACCACGTCAGTGTTACTGACAGAACACTGAGAAGGAAAAAAAAGCGGGCACCTTGCCTTCATTTTCTGCTGGTTTAAGAAGGACCATCGTGATCATGGGGTTTAGTTCCCATTCGTGTCACCTAACTGGCCAATAGGATTGAAAACCCTGTAGAACTTTATTTCTCTCTGAAGCATTATTCTGAACACATACGTTTTATCTCGTGTGCTACTATTATAGACAACCCTTCAAAGATATTAATTCGTTAGGCTATATTGGTGTGTGTGTATATATATATATATATATATATATATATATATATATATATATATATATATATATATATATGCAAAATGTTTTGTATCGGTCTCTATATCGGTTTGTATCCTCCATTAAATCCAATGATTTACATTTACCACTACACTAAGTGTTTTTTTTATATTCTACCATTTAATTGAATAATTTCCTTTGTACATTTTGATTGGACGAATAATGTAACAGAGTTATTTAAGTAAGTTCTGTATAAGGTCAATATTGAATACCTAATTTGCAAGGATTGGCGTCAAAGAGTTTTTGGTCAACTCGAGCAACTACAATTTCCTGTCGAAAGTAGAAGCTGATTCATTCGAGTCGTCCAGGAAGGTTTTGAAGGAAACCCTAACTATTAAGGGTGTCCAAAATGTTCCAATTCCAGAAAAACAACGTTTGTCTTATTTCTTATTTCTTGACCCTGATTGAATTTAGCATTGATTTTCAAAATAACTAAGTAAATCTTGACATCACTTCTAAGATGCACGGAGCAAATGCTTAAGAATATGCATCGGAGGCTATAAAACTAAAGAACTCTATTGAAAGCCTTTTCACCGTCGTATTTCTTTAGGAAGTAAGTACCAAAAGAGATTCATTGAACTATGACATATTTTCTTATTTCTGCGGGAATTCATCAGGAGACGTTTGCTATTAGGAAGTATTTAATCATCATTCATTGAATCCATTGCAAATATTTGATGTATGATAAACAAAGTTACATAATCATCTTGCCGATTTTTTTTTTTGTTTACTTTTCCTCTTTGAAATATTATCTTTAGATTTTCTTTGAATTTCATTTCACATATAATATAGAGTGGTATCTTTGGATTCATCCGTTTTTATTACTGCACTTTGGCCTATATTGTATGTTTGTAGAATTAAGTGTTCTTGAGAGTGTGTACATATTTGTCTTACATCAGTTTTTTTCTTCTACATTATTTAAACTCATCAACCTGAATTCTCCCTCGATCTAAATCTTATGCTAATGACTGGATACTATGAAAATTAATCGTATGTATTAAATAAAACTTCCTTCAATCATTCATAGAACTAAGACGTCCGAAGTGGTGTAATGTTTCACTGACACAGAAGTTAGGGCGTGCAAAATTAATCCAAATTCCAACTAACATTGGTCAAGTTCATTTTGCTTTGATACATTTGTTAATAAGATTATTAGCCACTATAAGATTGATTGTGGAACAATGTTTTGTGGAACTACAGATATTTGAAAATTACAAGATCACCAGTTTTTGCGATCTCACTGGAAAAATGACAATGCCTTGAACTATGATGGAGAGAAAACTAATGAAAAATAGATGCATTTTCTCTTTACACATTTAATATTGATGATTTCTGGCCTGGTGGATTGTTCATATGATTTGTTAAGTGTGAGTTGTTTTTTTTCAGCTCCATTGGTCATTAGGGGGAGGGTGTTTTGGTTGTAATCTTTTATATTCTAGATTCTTTGAATCAATATTGATTGGTCAGAATCCTTCCTTAATAATTTTTGTTTTGAAAATAGAATATATAACTTTTTTGTCAGCGACTCTTTCTATCTACAAGTATGTATGGATATATGTTCAACATATTTTGGCAATTACTAAACTAGGTAACACACTGCATCTCAGACTGAGCATATCTATTCCCTTTTCTATCTGTTCACACCCGTCTTTTCATATTTATCAATGTGTTTATAAATCCTCACAATTGATATTGCCTGTCTGAACTGTGCACATCTACACAGAGTGATTTCATATTGCAGTAATCCAAAGTCCCTGATAATCATCCATATTAATTCTCATATTCAAAACTGCATTTAAGTTCAGTAAACCAAAATCTACATCCGTATATTTCGAATAATATCAGGGCATACATATTTTTAATCTCATTTTACCGTTTATTTCTCTGTTAATTATTTTGAGCACAGACATTCTTGATTTTAAAAAGATTGAATGCTGTGATACTTGAAAATATTGCAGGAATCCACAGACCTAAGACAGAACTTCCGGTTTGTAAGTTGTCACTCTATCTTCCAAGCTAATTATTTAGCAAACATAGTGACCACTGATTGTAAAACACTATTTAGTTTTCTTTTCTTTATCATTTGCACAGTAACATGGCATAATGTTGGATTATATGTCTCCAGAAAATATGCCATTTATTTTTCCATGTATTTCAGAATATTCCCCCAAATCGTATGGACTTACATGTTTAAGAATTAGCATATATTACATAGTCTAACTACGTTCTTTGAACTGAATGCACTATGAAATGTATACCTACGTTCCTTGGACTGAATGCAGAATGAAATGAGAGAAATGGGATCAAAGAAACAATATAAGCAACTTTGACAAGTTCTTACCATTTTCCCTCGTGTATCATGGTAATTTGGCCCAGCAAATGAAACCACCGTTTCGTGTCCAACTAGAACCAACATTCAAATCCCAAGGTACTTACCCTTAATGCATTTTTCCTTAAATGATTTTTAACGCACTCCATATTAACATACTTCCATAGTCTGTGTTTCTGGAACTGCTTTGCTTAGGCCAAAATTTCATTTCGTCCAAGAAAAACAATCAGGCAAGTGATTTAGAGGCGTTATTTGCGTCCCTATTGATTTACTGAACACTTATTGGTATGTCAACTCCAAAATCCCCATTTGCTCTGACTCAGATCTTCCTCAAAAATATTCATTACGTGCTATTTGCTATGGCAGTTTAGAAAAGAAAACTTCAATGCATGACGTATTTGGTATACCAACCCTTTTTAAAATAACTTAAACTTTAAATTTGCAATAGAGTAATCTGCTTTGTGGGATTAATAATTGTATTGGCATTTTAAGAGACAGTCATAGAATTATATATATATATATATATATATATATATATATATATATATATATATATATAATATATATGTGTGTGTGTGTATATATCGATAGACATGACTAGATCGGAGGGGTGCTTAGGAGAGAAACTGGATCGTTTTTTTTTATCGATAAAAAAACAATGTCATGATTTATTACTGATACTGGAAAAAATCAATTATTGTCTTTTGGATGATGCAAAATGTATCATTTCAACGTCATCCGATCATCGACATCCGAATGATCCGATAATTCCCTTTAGTATTTTGCAGTGGGATTGCACTCAGAACATGAATGTTTTTTTCCTGTTTTGTTTTGTTTATATGGGTCTATATGAAAATGTCATTACATACTTGTAACACCGTAATCTACATTGTTCTTCTCTCCACTTCTTTATCTCTTTCTCTCCGCGGAATATTTGTATTTTCTTCTAAAAAGTCACAAGGAGATCATTTTACTTTTGAGTCAGTCAGCAATGTGTAAACATGTGTTAAATCGACAGGAGTGCAGATAGAACTTAACAATAAATGTTTACAGATTTTTTGAAATCAGCTTAACTGGGTATGCTTTTAAGAATGCTGGATTCAACAAGTCAGTTGTTTGAATTGAATTTAATCGTTGAATTAAACAAAATTAGTTTTTTTTTCTATCATTCTTAAATCTTTTCATACTCAAACGAAAAATTCAAAATGAACTGAGATTGCTATTTGGATAGAAAAAGACTGCTGATCTGGATCCTTTCAATGACTAACTGAAGTAATAATAAATTGATTCTATGATCTTTCAAATACTTAGGAGTAGTAAATCCTATTTTTGAACAATGATTGGTTTATATGAAAAACAGATTTTGCTAGGTTTCAATTGAATACGGATCTGATTATAAGTATTGAGAGGTTTGGTAAATTTTTTCGTAGGAACATTTTAGCAGAATGCCGAGTTGTTGCTGAATAATAAAACTGTTTGACTGTTGTAAGTCTGAAAGAAGAGAAAAAAGAATGTAAGGAGTCAAACAAAAAGTAAAAGAAAATGATGACAGAGGAATGAAACCAAATTAAAATGATTGATTAACTTGGAAAATCATTGAAAAACAAATTAAGCCCAAAGCAAGAACAACAAAAGCGACAACAACAACTGCAACAACAGAAACAGGAATAAAAAAAAATAGGAAGACAGAGAAACATGTAAGTTACAGACGGAAGTTAAGGCGACGACAGAGTGTCATTATTATATTATGTAAATCAACTCAAAGAAACACTCAAGGATAAGTTGCAAAACGCAAAAATCCGAAAAACGAAGCCAGAAACAGATGAATGTGAAAAAAAAGAGAGAAATAACAAGTTCGGTGAGGAAAAAATGGAGCTGTTCGAGAAAAACGAGAGTAATTGGGAGAAAAGAGGAAAAAAACAAACACCTTAAGGACTTTTTTGAGAAGATGGAGGAATTTAAGAAAAGGTGACTATATCCAGGGCAAGTTGCATGTTTTGACTATTATTCATCTTAGGATAAGATGGCAGTTGTTAACATTCCATTGATGAATAGTTATGAATGGAATGAAAAAGATAGATATTGACAGCATAGCATATTTTGATAGATGAATAAATTCGTAATTAAATTGTTGCCAAAAGATTTGAATCAATGAACAAAATGAGAAATATTGATAATAAAAAAGCTCCCTAAGAAATTACACCTTGCCAACGTCAGTGTTATTGATACTTATTAAATTCAGTTCACAACTTCTCACGATGCAGGGATGGGGATTATGAAAATCTCAAGTACCAAATAAGAATTAAATCTCCTACTTATGCCTTCACGTTGATAGCTCTTATTGAAATTCAGTGATAGAAAACAATGTTATGAACAAGTAAAGAAATCGAAGATAAATAATGAATTGTTTGATTTCAAAATTTATATAAATTTTATTCGATTATGATAATCACGTGTAGTATTCTAATTTATGTCATTCAATTAACCTGGTTTTGGCTCAGATATAACAAAACAAAAATGTTTTTGGCGATACTGGAATAATTATCTGTGAATATAATTGCATTTGCAGATCAGTGGTTATTTGTTGCATCAATTACAGTCGCTTCTTCGAGATAATGAGATGGAAATCCATTTTTTCAAAAGACAATATGTGCTCTTGTAAGATCTGGTCATATATATTAATACTGTGTATAAAAATGTATGTATGTATGTATGTATGTATGTATGTATGCCATCCCAAGATTTATCAATCAATCTATATCTATTCAGATCCAGGTATCAAACGAACTGTACTATTACCTATATTTATTGGTTTATTTCTATCTATCTATCTATCCATTTATCTATCTATCTATCTATCTATCCCATAAATCTTTACGTCATCACGGCTCTTGTTTTAATTTTGTTTGTAAAACTTAAAATCCTTCCTTTTACAAGAAAGAACGATGGCAAATTCGATACCAAGAAAGGGAAATAAGAATGCCTGTAATCCCCAGAAGAGAAAATGGTACCAAAACCACTGAAGATACCCTAAAAGATGAGGATTGGGTTTATTAGTGTACTTCACACACAACTGAATGTTTTAAGAGAGGGGATAGAGATACAGAAAGATAGAGAGGATGAAGACAGAGTTCCAATGAGAGGGAAAGAGGAAAAATGTAGAGGAGAGGAGAGAGGATAGGAAAGGGATGGATTGAGGGAGAAAAGGGCAGGTAAAATGGGAGAGGGCCGAGGAATTTGACTTGTCTCCAACACGAATGTAGCTCATTAATTACGTTCCCTTTCCAAAGGATGCTGAATTGATTAAGAAAAAAAAATCCCAAATTAGCCTTTGAGAAAGAACGAAGAGCAAACACATGAGAACGAATGAAAAGCAAATAGATAAAGGAGGAGAGAAGAAGCAAAGAACTGAGGGTTCGATATGGACAAGAGAAAGAAAAGAATGTAATTGATGGAACCGAATCTGTAATTGAGAAAGATCAGGTAGATTACATCATTTTAAATACTTAAGTAAAAATAAACACAAAAATGAAATTTATGGAAAGGAAATAATTAAATATGAATATGAAATTAACATACAAGGAGACATTTGAAAAATGAAAAATAAATAATCAATGCATAGGAGATACAAGCTAAAGTTGAGAAAATAAATGTATAAGGATAAAAACAACAGAAAAACAGTAATCTTTTTTAGCTATTGTCCCTGCGGTTGTCAGGAAGATCAAACATCTGATTAAGGTACTGAGATTTTGATCGTGATTTGAATACAAAAACTTCTTTATCTAGCTGAGAATTGAAAACACCTTCAGCTACTTGTTGACAGATTGTCTAACATAACATTCTGTAGAAAAGCTTGTTTAGAAAATAGTTTCATACATATATTTACGTACATCAATAATTACACATACTCTATCCTGGATCAGACAAGTTACAAAAGGGAAAGAGAATACTCCATGCTGGCTAGAATGGAGTCTTGATAGATTAGGCGTTTTCTGCATGACTACCCTCAAATCTTGTTCATTCTTCAATTGGCATGATATAATGTGCCTAGTAGTCTCCCATCACTATTTTCATTGAAAATGTCCAAAGAGCTCAATCCGCTGGTTCCTCCAGAATCGATTACCCCATTCAATGCACCCGTTGCAAGATTCGCTCAACCTAGAGTCTTGAAAAAAAAACCGAAAAAATGTTTTCATGAGAGAAAAATAGTAGTTAAAGAAGGATGTTGAAAACGCTGGCATTTTAGTATTTATTATGTCACTATGTATGTGTGCATTGAAACGAATTTGATTTCTGGTATATCTACTTCATGAATTTAAGTGATCGATTGTCAATCAAGGTCTAACTGAAAGTTTTTCAAGGTATTTTTGAATCTAAAAAGCAGATTAGTCATGGAAAATTGAACCCAGAATTCTTTTCTCCAAACAATTCCAACGCTGGTTTGTTTTCAACTCAACAACAAGTCTCACCATCGGTTTTCCCGCTAATGACTTGGTAATCGACTTTTCCTTTTCAAGATTCATTTTTCATTGTTGCTTCTTTTTTTCGTTATTTACCTTTTAGAGTATCGATATTGAAGTCAGCAGACAACGTATGTAATACTATTGGATCATCTGCTTTGTAGATTCGTCAAACACTTCTGCTCTTGCTGGCATCTCTTCAGTGACACACAAAAAAAAAACAAGGATAACTGAAGTTGGTAAGAGTTGTTCTGAAGTTGTGAAGGGATTATTACGTGGAGATGAACCCAATCCATTCAAAAAGAAGGTTTATATCAAATTGATCAATTCTATTGATAATGAGGTCTGAACTCCCGGACAGATGTTAGTTTTCTGACTGGCAACGTCCCAAGCGTCATGGAAGCAGATTCGAGGTCATGGTTTGTAGACATGGTGTCAATCCTCATATGGCAACTAGCCTTTATTTTCCCAAAGAAACTATTGCTGTCAATAAGACCTATTTTTTGTGTATGCCGTCATTTTATTCCTTCATCTTTCCGTTTTCGAATTATCCACCTCTTCTTTGAAATATTCGCTTTTTCTTTTTCTATCCAATATTTTCTCTTTTTTCCGCCAATATCATGCAGTTTTATTCATTTTGATCGTGTTATTTGACAGCTTCTTTCCAATTTTTTGTTCTTCTCTTGAATCAAGAACTCTTTTTCCTGCTTCAAAATCATGTCCCTCCTCATAGTTCTTTTTTTCTCCTTCTTTGCAATCTTCTTTTCTCTGGCAAAAAATATTTCGCTTGCAATCTCTTCCCATTTGTCAACTTTTTTTCTCCATCCAGTTACTTTATTTTGTCAAGAAAGGGCGAAAGGGATGTACTTGTAATTAGGATGACAAAGAGAAGGGTTGGACAGATAATGATATCCACCCAGAAAGGGATATTGCGATATGTCAAAATAAATGGAATAGAGTTTGGAAGATGATGCTGCTGAAAATTGAGAAACAAATACCTGGAATGCTTGCATTTCACTTAATGAACCCATTAAGAACAGAGTATAACAATTTCATTTCGAAAATCAGCATTGAAATCTTAGTTTTAGAGATTTACCAACACTTACTGATTACAACACAGAGGTGAATGGTAGGAAGCAGAACAGTGTATCACGTTATTCCAAAAAGGAGACTAGAATTGTATACTCTAAAAAGTTGCTTCTGAAATTTTGGTTTTGATATTTGTTACATCCATCAAAATGTTACGTTAGGATTATTTATCTAATGGTTGTATTCGTGGTTGATATTAGCATCAACAAACAGAGACTATACATTTGAAATCTGACTCATTGAAAACAATAACCTTATTCAAGCAATATTCCGATGGTGATTCATCACGTATATCATTTGTTTAGGTTTAGTGTTCATAAATTATCTAGAAGCAGAAAATATCACTCCACTATCATTCAAGTATTTATTGCAGATACAAATTACAAAACGCTTGTGATATCAAATATATATGCATGATACCGTATAATATCAATTCTCTAATCTAATAATAATCTAATAAAGGTTAAGGGTATATGTATGATACTGTATAATTTCAATCCAAGCTTTAACACTATCAATCGTGTGTTGTTGTGTCCAGGGTCATCTTGGAACACTAAACCAAGTTGATCAATTCGTTCAATTTCCGCACTTCCCTTACTGGCATTATATAAACACCATTAAAGGCCAAAAGTTACTGCAGTGTTTGATTTGTTCTCTGTGAGTTGTTAGCAACTGTTGATTTTGATTTCTGATAATTAAGAACAGACTGAAACCTTCATGACGATTTCTCGAAGCAATAATCTCTCAACATAAACTCTACAACCAACGCTAAATAATTTGTGCTCTTCCATCCAAATTTTAGTTCATATTATCAGTGGTTTGTGCTGCATCGTATCAGAAGTTCCCAAATAATCAGTGTTTACTGATTTTTGTCACCTTCTTTTGTCGATGATTTTTGCACGACGAAGAATTATTGTTTGTTTTTGTCCAACTACAGCTAATAGTTTTACCTGAAATGTTTAGCCCCATTCAAAATGATTAACCTCAGAACATTTTGCTGATTCTCCCCCATTCATCCGTTAAACTATATAAAGCATCAGTTAAAACGTATAAATTATTTAATTGAATATTTGATTCGATCAAGCATGGGAATTAAATTAAAACTTGGTAAACCTAATTGATCATATAAATACCTTGGAACTGCTTTTGAGATCCCCGACGATACATTGATTTGACTTTAGACAGATATACATAAATTAGCAAGTAAAAGTTGATAAAAATCAGCCGATACCAGAAGTTTCAGTATACATGAAAACAACGAAAAACATGACAACAAGTGATCAGAGGAAAATGCAGTATTAGTTTGAGATTTGTTTCTTCTGACAAGTGTAAAAGATACGTTAGGTTAATCCTTAGAACTGTCTTTGTCTTTAGGCAGACTACATGGGATGAAAGTTGTGTGACTGATCTTGCTTTCAGAGAATATCATGCGTGTTATTGCGTTACGCACTCGGGTTTTGGTATGATACAAAAAACTGAGCAACATCCTGGTCATTACCTAGATGAAAAACTATCTGAAGTGCCGTATCCAATACATGGCCGATTCATATAAAAAAAATCATACTCAATATACCTCTTGGTGGGATTAGAATGGAATGGAAGCAGTTGACTGAAAAGATAGGGGCAAAAAAGAGAGGGGGTTAGGCTTTGGTTCGAGTCCTGCTATTATCGACGAACAGAAGATGAATGGAACTGTTGTTCCATGGACACAATTCAATGCTGGTATTGGAGAAATTGTCTGTGAAATTTAGGATTGACACTATTGAATTTTGCAGTTAAAGGAATTGGAACGATGCTGTTTTTGTTCAATTGTTCTGGACAGTAGTAAAGACCTTCCATCGATAGGTTTCAATGGAAACTCCAAATACGCAGAGGCATGTACCAATCCCCCCCCCGAACACACATAAACACGTACAGACATGCAAATGTATCACATGTATACATGTCATGTACGATATATACACATACATAATGCACATAAATGCTATGTACACGAGTGTTAGCATGTTTGTGCGTTTTGTGGAGTGTGTATGCGTGTGTGAATGTATTTGTATATATGTAAACATGTGTGTGTGTGTTGCCTTTTCTATGAAACGTTGTTCAATGAAATGTCTTGTCACTCACTTCAGGACATTCACACTGTACTTGAAATGTAATGACACCGACAACTATTATTCCACTGTGAAGTCTGAGCCTTAGTCAACAAGTCTCCCTCTCTTAAGAACGTTTTTTTTTTCCTTTTTGTTGTAAAGTTTCATATTGTCATGTACAGGAGTTGGCCTTTGTTCCCCTGCAGTTCTTACAAAGCATTCCGTCTCAAGATCAAAAATTTTGACATGAAATGGTGTCTCAAGTGGAACACATTCTGGAAGACTTAAAAGCTGCTCCAGAGAGATATATAGACACATCTCGGGAAACTAAAACTGGAAATTATCTAATCTGCTTAATCTTTCTTTCTCATCTTCCCTCTGATTCTCCCTTTCTTATTTTTCTCCTTTTAGTTAAATATACTCTGCTTATAACCTACAAAGTACAAGACGAACTCTGATATTCTGACTCTATGCCCCACATTATCATCCCTTTATAAGACTGCCACGAACCCTTGTTTTACCAGTACAGGATGTTTTGACAAATTGTTGAAGAAGTGTGCTTAGCTTAAGGTGGGGAATGAGTAAGTATCACATAGTTTCTAGTTGGAGGTTTTTATCTTGTCAATATAGGATTAATAAAGTGTCATAATTAAGAAGTATACTCGCAGCAATATTACTTAGGGTGTATTAATTCTAGAATTACAGGTTACTTTCTCATTCGTGGTGGGTAATAATAATTGCAAAAGTACACATTATATTGTAAAGGTGATGCCCAATGTTGACTGAGTGCCAGCAGTCCATTATTTCCGTATGTATTACTCATGTTGTTTTTGTATCAATTTCCAAAATTCTTAGAAATAGTTATTGCCATACACCATTTGCTATCCCATCCAGTTTATCCGTGTCAAACTGATCGCAGCATAAGATAGGCATTAGTAAATAATTTCAGCTGAAAAATGGGGTTCATCGTACCTTCAATTGACAAATAATTGAGTTATATAAAAATTGTTAGGGAAAGAGATCAAAGATTCCTAACGTACAGTGTGTGGCTGAAATCCTATCTGATGCACCGTGTTTCGTATGATCACTTTAATTTGAAAACGTCCAACCAGGTTAAAACTTGAATAGGTGACCGTCTGGGGATACATGACGTCGTACGAAGCTTGGGAAAACGTCGAAAGCCTTCTATCATTCCCTCTGAGGGAGAAAATGAATTGTGCTTTACGCTCAATAATGCCAACCAATCCCCTCACCAACCCGGAACCCAGTGCATGTCCTGGTTGCAATTAGAAATGCGTGCATATAATCTCGCTGTGGCATGAAATGGAGTCATGTGATCCGAGCCGACAAAATGATAGATTGCCTAGTGTGTGTGTACATATATATATTTGTATCTTATACATGCACCTATGTTCTGAACTCATACATACACACGCATGTAAATTCACACACACACACACACACACATACACATATATATACATATGTGCACAAATGCAAACGTGCATGTACGGCTCAATGTTTTGGCTGATTGAGAACTTGGTTATCGATGAATGTAAATGAGAATAATTGAGTTTTGCATCCGATACCGATAAAAGAAGAATGAAAAGAACATTTTAATGGGGCACGAACATTGATTGATATATTGATGTCTTTAACCCTGTTATAATTCTTTTACTTCGTGATACATATTTAGCGTTTTGCGAACAAAATCATGAAAAATCAACCACCTCAGTGAACTTGCAAAGCTCTTCTGTGCAACTCATGCAAAAGCTTTCATTGTTATTCAAGTCACAACTCTGAACCACACAAGCATTCAGGATAAAATCTCCATACAAACGAGTTTTTGTGCATTATTACCGCCAAAAATATAACCTGAACGTATGTTTGCAATGTAGTCGGAAATTTCAATGAGCTCAATGATTTGATTGGTGTCTACATCCGGAATTATGGCGTCAGAATGCAGAACTGTTTTTAATTTTTATCCTATTCATCAATTTTAGAAAATGATTAATACATCGCTTTTATTTAATAACATTATCAAAAGTTGCCAATTTCAGGTATCTTGTACGGGTATTTGTACTGATTTTTATTGTTTAACAAATGACGGTATGTGTAGGGTTCCACTCTCAGTTCCATTATTTATCCTTCCGCTCTCAGTATAATTTCTTTTCGCCCCACCCTCTTCACACAAAAATTCAGAAGAAAGGCAGAAACTTTTCCACTTCAATTATTTTCAGCCTTTCTTCTATTTTCTTCATACTCTCATCCTCTCCCTTCTTCCTTATTCCCATCCCTTGTACATTAATTAACCCTTATATCATCTTTATCATCTATCATTGGTCTTCTCCCACTTTATTTTGAGAACTGCACTCGCAATAGGCGTTGTCAGAAGGTATCTACGGGCAAAGTGAGTGATGTGTTCCTGAGATATCACCCTCTCATCTGCAGTTATAAGGCTCTGAAGTTTTAACACGCCTAACAAACCAAATAAAATGGCAGCAGACTAATTTTTTTCAATGAAACCTTCAATTCAATCCGTTTTTTCTCTTCTCAATTAGTTATAAACTTGCATAAATTTGATTGGAACCTGTAAACCAAAACTTTTTCTAAATATGTGAAAATAGGTTTCTCCTGTATTCAAATTGGTCTGACTGGCTATGTATGTATCACGTTATTGATATTTTTTCAAGAGTTACGGAAATATTAGGTACACATGCAGATGCTATAAATCAGAAACTGCAGGAGGAAAATATATCATATGGTCCACTGGAAATCTTACGGCTTCTCTAGTTGCGAGAATGTGACATCACGATTCTCAGATATCATATGCAAAACCAAGACCAGGAAAATTCAAGATGGTGCAGCGTTCGGAAAATAATGGATTTGCAACTCGTACGATAAAATAGTTTTGTAAGCAATAGTGAGTCCATAAATCGACTTCAGTTAATAATTTTTATGTGACATATTAACTATGTAACGGTGGGATATCAATTCATACGCGTTTTTATGTAACATAATCATACATACACATATACAGAGTGAAGAAAGTGAGTTTTGAAACACTTACACAACATCTATTTAAGAGCATCTCCCTTTTCCGTCTATTACATTTTACATATCTGCACATGAAAAACGGCGATGATAACCAACAAAGTCATGATCACTTTATTTTTACGACTACCAAACATATTCTAAGAGTCAATTAAGATTTTTACCGTTTAAATATCGAAATGTAAAACAAGGCAAATCTTTCCTGGCGCCTCCTGCGGTTATATTGAAAAAAGTTATGCTTTTTTCTGAAATTATTCCAAACGTTAAAGTACGTTAACCTTGACGATAAATGGATCTGGTACTGTTGGCAACGGGGGAAATGTAGTGGTTTGACTATATAAAGAAAATAAATGTATGCATGGAAAAAAGAATAGAAGATTGAATGAATAACAGAGATTTACCAAAGGAACGAGCGGATATGAAAGAAAAGAAGGAAGTGAAGTCAAATAACAAAAAGAAGGAAGAGAGGAACGAAACAGAAAAAAACTATGTACAAAGGAGGAAATTCCGTGACGTCGAGGGTAAAAATACTGCATAGAAAGAAAAATGCAAAGAAAGTTAAAAACAAGAAAAATTCGAATAAAAAATGGAATAAATAACTGAAACAACTAAAAATAAAAAGTCAAAGGAATTATAACAATATTTTTGATGAGAAAAATAAGTGGAAAGTCAGTAAGTTTCAAAGTGATTGTTGAAAAAAAAAAACACTGAATATTGCTGCCAGAACAAATGCAGATATCGTCTTGCTTTGGACAATGTAAATGGATATTTCTTAATTTCAATTGTTGACTTCGGGGTCCTGAATTTTTCAAAACTCAACTATTGGTTGTATGAAATTCCAAAGTCCTGTATCCAGAGCTTCATGTTTCTGCTCTTAAAAAATGTAGTTCACATAGAAATTCCACTTAGTTACTATGATTCAGTACAGAAGATTAAAAACTTCAAAAAATGTGTTGGCGATGAATTGGCTGATAAGTCATCAATTTTTTCTCACTTTGGCAGAAATCTTGATTAACCTGGCTCAATTACGATGCAGTGACTTTTATCATTCCATGATTGATGGTTGATAAGTAACCTTTTTAGAGTGAGATGTTGGTTTATTTGACCTTTTGGATGATTTGATTTAGAGCAATACGTTAGATTATGTGAATACATAATAATATGCACATATGGTCTCCAGTTATTTTTTTCAATTATTGTTCTGCTGCTTCCAGTATTATATTATTGTGTTGCCAAGATAGAGCCATGATTCATGCTCTACGTATATATCGAAAAGAAAACAAAAACAGTTTCTTCAAAAAGTTGTGATCTATAAGCAGGTTGCAGATGGCATTTAGCACTTAAAAAGATAGTCCCTTGCGTCAAACAAACAATGCCTGCTGTAAAAGTAGCTTTTGCCTCGAATAAATGACTCGGGCTATTTCATGTGACAGTTATGTAGAGCTTCGGAAAACATGCAACCATTTTTGAGAAGTGGAAATAGATTCCAACCAAAGGACATAAGTTTTGACAAAAATATTTACTTATATCATAATCTCCTGTCTCTGGTTGTCAAATTGTTATTTATTGATTCCGACTTACGATGAGTTCATTAAATAGAGACGACATTTTTTTCCTCTTTTCAAAGAATTGCAGCAAGTACATTCAGACAAACAATGATCCATAAGGATTGCGCAGAAAAGTAATTGTTTAATCAAATGCCATTATTATATAACACTAAAAGCTGCTACCATCCATTTCAAAAGATTGCTTTCATGACAGCTGTCGTTTTGTTGTTTTTTTTATTTGATTTCCGAAAACGTTCATTGTTTGTTTACGTTACATGACATAATGGTCACTCAATCTTGAAGTGCCCCAATCAAAACATCATTTTATGTATTATATTATGGCATATGCCATATAACAATGCATTTTAATTTTTCAAATAGTTCGCTAGAAATAACAAAAAGAGTAGTCGATCTGATGAGTTGAAATAGATTCGCTATTTCAAGAAATTTGTTCAAAGATTCATTGTGTGTACAGGGATTCATTGTATGCTTCTATTTACTTTATGAAGAATTTAAAGAAATTGTTATTGACCAAGTAGTTCCATCTACTGTAAAGAAAAATCTCGTATAGTTCATCACTTCTTTGAAGTTAAACAACCTTGGGCACTCTTATCAAATCAGTGATTCCAAATGAGTGGCAGGTGTTGTAAGATCTTCCCTGAAAGGTTATGGCAGAGCTTTGTACTCTAAACAGGATAATCAGATGTCTTATTGAAACTTCAATGATATTAGAGCCTAATCAATGGACAAGAGAATCAACAAAGCGAAACCGAAATTTTACGTATCAGTCTGCCAGTGCATGTTACCAATTAATTCATTCGTCAAACTACTCCTCTACAGAAAATGGTAACACGAATGTCTTTCGTCACACATGATCATCAATTTTCGATTTCATAATTTTTTCTGGATTATGGCTCTTCCAGAATTATCTTCTGAGACTTACATCAAATAACTCATTGCAAAAGCGGGAACAGTAGTTATATTAGATCAGAATATGATAAGAAATTAGCAGGTGATTTTGGCGTCCCAATCGAAGAATTTAATTTCCAGGATGTATATAAATTCTTTTGAGTTTGAATTTCGTGGGAATAGATGAAATTGAACTGAACAGGGTGTATCAACCTTTTCATTGATTTCCAGCTGATGATTAGTTGTTATTTTCTTAATTATGCAGTTTCATAAAATGCTGATTATTTTTCTTTTAATTTGTCTTTTAATGGATGATTTTTGTGATTTCCGATTTAATCATATAAGGGCTTTTACTTGGGCCTCAACTGATTTCTCCTCATACTCCTGTCACTCATTCCAATTGACAAGTTACATTTTTTTTTGTAGCTCGTCGATTTTCCTGTCTGACATTACTTGACGATTTATACAAATGAATATTTCCTTGCCCAATTTCATTTTATTTGTTTCAATCTCAAATTTGCATAAAAATTGATTTTACTCCCATCTTTCCCCCCTTTCTTTTGACTCTATCGAGCACTATTTTTTGTGAACATTCTATCATTTCGTATTAGTAAACTCCATTGGTTTTCCTGTTAAAATATTTCAGTATTTTTCTATTCATTTTTCTCTTTTCATGGTTTTGGCTCCATTTCAAAGTTTCCATGATTTTATTCTCAATTTTTGTCTGCATGATTACCATATAATCGATATATATTCAGACCAAATGAGGTCCCAAGCTTTAGATGATTTGATATCACTTATGAAGAAAATGTGCAAGAAAGTTTCACAGAAATTGGAATTATATGTGCAATCAAAATCATATGCCATTTAGCCATTACTTGTCAAACAATTATTCACAGTGCATGCATTCATTATTGTACTGAAAGGAAGCATTAATCAGTTTGTCAATCAGAGAGAAAACAGTCAGTACTACACTTCATCGTTCATTGAACTCACCAATCGTCTCACCCTGGCTTTCATTCTGCTGTCAAAGTCTGCCTGTCAAAGCTCTTTTACCCTTGTTCTCAACCCTTAGCTTCACACTCCTCCCATCTTCGCTCTAATGTACCCTTTGTACATGTGCATAAAAAGATGGGACATACGTTAATGCCTCTCCCCCCTCTGTCATTCTCTTCTATGTAGATTGACATTAAGGTAATAGGCAATGGTGACGTGGAACATTGATCAAATAAACTTCAATGAGGAATTTGTTACGTGTTAAAGGATTATATTCGATGCCAGGCTCTTATCAGGAGTAAGATGCATGTAAGCAAGTCTGTCAGTTTCGCTTTGAAAGTTTCACCCTGATAAAATGAATAAACATAGAACGTCACCTAGCAGCCACGAGTCAATCGGTATCTCTGGCATCGTTCAGTCGTAGCGGCCAAGTTGATGCTAATTTTAATGCTCCAAATTTTCATCGGCCTAAATGACTGACACCGAAAGGGTGTTTTGGTTGACTGTGTATCTATCGACTGTGGATCTCCATACACTATTTTCTCTGCGTTTGCTTGTGTCGTACCATTGTCAACCAAGATCTCTTATAAAATTAAAAAGGACAAGAAGTTCTACTCGAAATAGAAAGTGACAATTTAAATTTATATATTTTGGAAAGCAAAGAGAGGAAAAGAATGAGAAAAAACAATTATTCTTGTAAACCATTTCATAAGAGTAAAGCACGATGGAAAACATTGAAACAAAATATTCGAGGAAGGAGTGAACATGATCAAAAAGGGTGCTATCTATGTGGATGTAGATGATAACAAATCGATCAACAATAACAAAATCAACGGGCAGATATTGATTCTGATCATAAATGTTGTCGATTTTGATCACCTAATGCAGCTGCCTGCCACTAGCGTGAACAAGCAATATTAATATCCAGACTAATGAGTTACTCATAGAGGAGAAAACCTAGGACGGGGGAGACCATGGAGCCAGCTCTTGAAGAATTTTTTATTAGAAGGAATGGGGAGTAAGGCCTTCAGAAAAGTTCAGTTACGAGTAAAGCTTTGCACGATGGGTATGAAAGGAAGGGAATGGACTGTTCCTAATAGTCATGTGTTCCTGCTATCATGTGTATACACAGTGCTATGTCGAGTGAGATTCTACAGAAATTCAAATATTTGTTTCAAAGACTGACTGAATGTTGATATTACAAATACATACATTAATCATTTGAAATTATAATGTTCTTTTGTAGATCAACCAGAAAATTGATTAAATTGCATCATTTTGGGTGCCCGGCTGCCGATTCCCTGTTCAAGGTTGATTTGTATTTTATTGTGCTTAAAACGTTGTGGACCCCTGCTACTTGATCACGTGACAGGGACCCCCCTTGTATGTGCGTGTGTGTGCGCGAGTGTTATAAAAGAATCGATGCATAAACTGACAAAATACGTACGTGTTCAACGTCTGCCAGATCTTCGATTAACTTTGATATTCTGCCAATAGATTGAGCTGAGCACGATTCCAGTGCCACTTGGTACAAGAAACAAGTTGTTGAACAAATGAGCTGAGATTGGTTTATCCATCAAGAGGCAGATACGCTTCCTCATTCAACTAATTCACTTTTTAGCAACTCAATTAGTTGGGGGTTCTGAATACTGAGTGTGAGACTGCCGTAAATAAATGAAAGAAGATCCAGAAAAAAATCACGGAAAAGCTGGCTGATTTTTCTATATCTTTATTTTCATTTCTATTTTTACCAAATCCCATTCGTTCAGGAATACAGCAGTCTTTTTTTTTCTTGTAATAAAGATGTGGAAA
>OY735224.1:11092980-11102980 GCA_963457665.1 Thysanoteuthis rhombus
CCCTATCAGTAAAAAAAAAAGAGATTCATTTCAGCCTATTGTGATTATGGTATTTTTTGTACTATTTTCACTAGTATTCCGGTCCCCTTTTTTATTATTCTTTTTTACATTCGATTAACCTTCGGTAACTTAGTTATAATTGGTTTTCATTATTTTGATTCTCCACATAGCTGTTCCCAGGCACTTTATTCTACTGAGTGTACAATGTTTTGTATGCAACGAATCTCAACTTTGTGCTTCTGTCTACTTTCTTGGGACTTTTATATAACATTTACATTCTGTTTTATCTCTGACAAGTTTAGTCTTGTACTGCGTCCATTTTTTTTTCATTTTTGTTTGTTTGTCCAATGTTTCCTCTTTATACTTTTGCTATGAATGAATTTTGTTTTCCTACTTGTTTTTCGTATTCGAACTGTATATTTTCAGATTTGATGTTTTTACTTGCTTATTTCAATCTTGTTTCATCATGTTTGGATTTAAACATTCTTTCATTCTCCTGTTTTTTTTTTATTGTGGCATTTCTAACCCTCTTTCCAATTACTTCCACTGAATTTTTATTTGCATAAGTTCGTTGCAGAGAACCTAAGGCACGATGACAGACGAGGTTAACTATACCTCAAATTAAAAGCGTGCCTATGGGACAGTTAGAATGGTGACATCTCATTCCTCTCCGAAGAAGTAATGTGGTAAATGACACTTAGAAAAAATGATTTTCGAAGAAGTGAATAAATATCACAGAAATTCGTTAATTATAGTTTAAGGATATAAAAGAGTGGAAGCAAAGAGGATTCGATGACTGATATATAGGTATCTTGGAGTTGTTTTAAACTTTTATGTTCCCAATTTGAACCCTAAATAAAGGTAAGACTGAGTACTGAATCTGGTACTGAGATTTTGTTCCAATGAGCAAAGTAACACTTATTCCTATCAAGTTTGATTCTTTTCCAAACTCCTACATGTCAGGATATGCTAGTCCTGTAGATCTATTTCGAATTTTTTCGAGTCATGTACACCAAATATCTGACGAAAAAAAATATGGCAATTGTAACCCCAATGACATCATCACATTTTTTTTAATTTGCAATCTGTTCATCTTCTGTATGCTTCAGGATTAATGTAAAATGGAACAAATGAATACAATCATGAGTTTACTTTTTCAAAGTTTACACGAAGTTTTATTCAATGAAGGGGTTGTTTAGGACCATTCAAAAGTTCAAATGTTCTGGTATTGTACAACATTTTGAAGGTACAGTTTTCCATTATCAATGTTTCAATCGTAACGTTTACATTTAAACAGACGGATTGATTATTAATTGATAGAGACTCGATGGAAGAAAACTATACTTTTTTATATTCCACAAAATCAGATGAAATATCTTTCCAAGGAGATAGGTTTTTGAAAAACAACATTTCATAAGTGTATTCTCGCTATGTACTTGAAAACGATGTTTTCTAGCAAAATGAAAGTTCCGAAGGAAAACAAAAATTATTTTACAGCACATAACAAAATTTTCTTTACACGACAATGCCACTGAAAAACAGTGTCAGACAGTTTTCTCCCCAAACTTTCAGTATTCCATTTTATCCAGATTTCCCCCTTTTCTCTCCATCTTTTTCCAATTCCCTCATACCTCTACCCTTCTCTCTTTATCTTTCGATAGCACACATCCAAATCAGTGTGAGGCGAGTGGCTAACATCTCCATATTACTGTATTTTGTTTTCAAATCCATTTGTAGCTGATAGCTGCAATTTGAAATCTCACCCCTTTGGAGTCTAAACCATAATATTTTATTAATGATACTTCTTTAAAATATCCCTAAGAAAAAACTTAGCTTCTATTGGCTCAGCAAGATCATGTGATATATTCTTTGGGTTTGAAGCATCTTTTTCTCGCATAAAAAAATCTATACATCATCGAAGACGCAATACGTTGAACATAATATTCGGTACACTCGGATGATGATAGCAGACACAAGTCCTGTTGAAGGTCATTTAAAGTCAAATGCTCTGGGCTCGTTCAGGATCTTTGTTATCCAAACATTACAACTCATAAAGAGGAAATACTCATTGATGTTCTATCCAACAGAACTAATCCAGACAAAATATTTCAAAGTACTGAATAAAATCCCCCCCAAATTCATTATTCTTTTGTATTTAATTATACATGTATGGTCTGAAAACAAGTTGATTGAATTTCATTACTCAAAATAATACTGAAAAAATGTTGAGTAGACATTAGCACAGACATTCAGTGTGAAAAAAACGTGTGTTCCATGAAAAAAGAACTCTGTTGGCAGGAGGGTAGATTTACACTGATGTAAATGTTATTCAGAGGTATCAGTTGTAACACTATTCAGGAATAACAGTATTTAAGAGTTGAAATGATTACATTGACCACCAGCAACGTACGAGCGTATGTTTTTTCTGTATTCATTTAGTTATGTCATTTTACAATGTAAGGAAACGTTTATGTGATGGACCAAGTGCAAACCCACATCCTTGTTATAGGGAAACTCCTTCAAAACCTTCTGCGGAGTTATGTGTGTATGGTTAGCACATTTAAAAAATTGGTTTCTAATTTTTGTTTTCAAAAAAATAGTCTTCAGTTTCAAGATGGTTCAACTATAAATTGTCAGAATGGCATTGGATTCAGTTCTAGATGCTTTAAACATTTGTCTCAGAAATGATATTCTGCAAAATGATTCTTATGTAAAAACTGACCACTAGAGATATATAGAATATAGATGTCCTCAGCCAACTTATTCAACCTGTTTTGATCAACAAAACACTAGGAAAAATACTCTGGAGGATCAGTTAGACTTTGTAATCATGTGTAATAATGACTGCCTATAACATTTGCCGGGTACTTTCTTCCTCTTATTGAAAAAAAATCACCTTATTACACAGACTTTGAGCGTTTATCAGAATTGTTCGTTTGCTTGATTTTCAAAATATTTTTTTTGTAATTTATCTAGTATTTTGTTCGTTATCAAACAGAAAAAACTGATTATTCAAAACTTGGTCAATTTTATTTTCATTTTTTTTTCTCAAAGAGCAATGGCTACATCAACAAATTCAAGTAAAATATGGAAAAATGACTTTTAAAATTATTTGAACGAATTATTTTCTCTTTAATTGAATTCTAATTATGATTTCTCTGTTGTTCATGTTGTTCTGATTTTCTTTGGACTACGAATTCAGGTATAACTGTTGGCAATACAGACTTTCTTTTCCGTCTGACTGGTTGCTTTTAAGGTGAATATTTTAGATTTAACTCTTGCTAATTAATGAAAGGCTCCAAATTTATCGATCAACCTTTGTATGAATGTGTGTGTTTATATGACTGAAATGAATGCTTACAAATCTATATTTGTGACTACTTAAGCATCCATGCACAAATTTGTATATGTAAGAGCTAGTGAAAAAAATTATATGGGATTGTAACTATGAACATGTGTTGTCAAAAAACGAATCTCCTGTTTGCGCTTTGGCTGGGAGATCTATTTTCATATAGTCTTTAAACATAAGATTAACTAAGTTAAGAAAGTTGCTGATCCAAAATTATGAGAAACCGTTCTGCTGCCTCTTTTATCGGATGACTTTGAAAATATCAAAGAATTCATTAAATCGAGAGATCTCTGTTTGAAAGTCAAATGTGTTATTCTATGTGAGAAAAATTCAATCAAGAGAGCATGTGTGCTTCAAAGCTATACAAATATGAAGCAGAAATCACAAACAGATGGCTAAAGAATGAACTGTGACAATGCATCACAATCTCAACCCCATCAAGTTTGGAGGTGCAAGAGGTAATAAACACCTACAAAACGTTATCAATATGAAAAGGTGTGTAATTAGATACTAACAAAGACAGCCTTTGTTACTCTCAGGTCATATATTCTATTTTTTCTTCGAGATTAATTTATACATGATGGAAATTTTATGTTTCTTTGGTAATTACTTAAACATTTAATTATTTTAACCATCCTATGAAAGTTGCGAGTATGGCAGACAATCGATGGACATCATGACTCACAACATGGATTCCCCGAGACCACATGTGCAACCGAGGCCGGCAAAATGTTAGATGGAGAGACGAGCTAGACAAGTTCAGGAAGTACTGGCTCCGTGACGCCCATGATAGAGAAGTGTGGCAAATCCTGGGGAAGGTCTACGTCCAACGACGGACACTAAAATACTGATGATGATGATGATGATGAAAATATTCTGATGGCGAAAATTTTAGAAGATTTTCATTCATTTCTCTAAAGATCTGATTAAATATGACATCCAGTGAACAGATTCCTCCTGTAATCTTTGGAATACTTGTATTTTATATGACCATTTTTAATAAATTGATCCTATGCAATTTGGTTGATGTAAAACCATCAATGACATTATGAGGCAAAATTTCCATGGATAACTGCGTTGGTCAACAATTTTCCCCAAGTTGTCGATCGAAATTCACACTTGCTTGACTATCCCCCAAATCATTTAGACTAATAATAGACAACATTCTTCTTTACTTTTTTCATTCATGTTTTCATTTGTATTTCGAAAGGTTCATATCAATTATTCAAGTCGATCAATTGATGTTGTTTCATAGAATTACAGAAAATAGAAATCACACTGCACTCCTATACAAAAGGAAGGTGTGCAGAGGCGCAAACCAGTCACCAATATTGGAAATGGAAAAGGCTAACAGTGTTTGAGATCTGGACGAGGTGATGTATGCTTATTTAGCACAACTATTCTAGATGGGCATTATTTCAACCGTGTTCCTTATCAAGAATACAGTAGTACAAACTTAATGAACACACATAGGAATAATTACATGATAGTGACGAGAGATTTTTTCCCTAAGTTCAGTTGCTTGAATCCCAAAAGATTCTGATTAAGACACTTAAAAGTTGATGGTTTATCGAAAGGTGAAAGGATAAATGAAAATTGAGCGCCAAATGTACAATAACTTGGCCATTTATTTATGTGTTTTCTGCACATAAAAAGCATTATCTGTGGGAAATATTCACTATGATAGAGCATTATATAAAAAAACCCAGAAATTTGTCATTTGCAAACTTGATATGAATCAATATTCTTCTGATACATTGTCTACATTAATATTCTCTCAGTCGTATTCTTCTTTTTTCTCATAATATTCATGTTTATTTCCAATTTTTCAAAATTAATTTTATACAAAAATTGACGCAAAAAGAGTATGATCTATAAATGCTCATAAACATGTGAATGTTTAGCCACGAGTTAATGAAATATTGTAATGATAACTTGAAAATTAATGACGGTGACATTCTTCAAATACAAGCAGTGCCCTAAACTCCCTTATATTTCAGGCACACACTCATACATCTACAATGTCTGTTTGAATGTTAGCACAGGACTGCAGAACAGATTGATCGCTTAATTAATAATAAGCCCTTGGGAGAGAACATTTTTACTTTTCATGGCTGGGGTTATTGCTCAGAGATTCAATATAAGATATTCCACAACTGGTTATTGTCTGATTCAGATTATACGAGCTGTCATTTATCACATTAAATAAACCCATTCAGTCGTCAGTTTTACGGATACAGGGAAAAATATAACATCATAAAATTCCAGTAGTATAAATGCTAGGAATGTACCCGGTAAGAAAATATGAGTTTCGGGAGGCTTGACTTCATTGTGTGCAGAGCAGCCTACTATAATCGTCAAATAAAAAGAATTTTGTCGGAAGAGCTGATCTAAAAACATCGTAGTCCACACGATATGTATAAACTGATATCTGGCAATTATCAAGTTTATATCATGATTATTTGTCAGACAAATAACAAAGTGCACACACACATACACACACACACATACATGCACACACACACACACACACACACAGCGCAAAAGAAATCCCTCCTATTATAGTGGATAGGTATTTTCATTCATTCATGCCAATATATTACTTATTTGAAATCTTCCCTCTCTCTGTCTACTCATCTGTATCGACGTATCTATGATCTAACAATATGTTGTTTTCTATGGATACAGAAACACTGAAGTGAAATACAATATGCACTCACATACACATGGAAATATGCACAATTGTCAGTATGTTGGTAGGTATCAAAGTATTTAGACACTTTTAGATTACTTGAAAATCTGTTATTGACAAGCGTCATGACAATTTAGATCTCCCAACCAATCCTTTACAACTTTATAACTGATCAGGAGCAACTGTGAGACCAGGAGCAACGATGGTATTTGGAAGGGTAATTTCAAGTTGTTAATCTTTAATTCTAAGTCTTTATTGTTTCAAATTTTTCGTCTAACTCTCCCCTAAAATATCTATAATTGTTACACACAAAAAAAAAAATCGGGGCAAAATTTTCTATTAAAAAAAAATTGCTCAGACTAAGACCTCCTTGCTGTGTGACACGCTGTGTACTGGGGTTGTGCAACTATTTTAAACTATGTCGAAAGCGAAAAAAGTCCCTGTATTCTGAACTTGTCAAACAAAAGGGAGTTTAAAGACCAACATTACCCCAGGTAAATATAATGAGATAAATCATAAGGAATAAGAGATGTATGCCTTTAATTGCATCATAGCAACATACCATCGCTGTGCAATACCTCCAAAATGTCAATGAAAGTTCGTGGTCTAGCCATCGGGTTGGATGGAAGTTATCCAAATTTTGGATGGGTCCATGTATAGAGACCTCCTTTTATTCTTAGGTAAATATCTGCAGCGTTATTCTGCAACGCACAATTATAGACACTGCACATATTCTCTTCTATTTCAAAATAACACTCAGATCTCTTGAATCACCATTAGGGGAGGGTCGACAAACGCTTGAATACGTTTAGAAAAATATGTATTCCTTCATTGTTTTACATCAATTCAGCTCACAAAAAGAAATTGTGGAAATATGCACTTTTGGACGGGTAAAATACTTTGGAAATGTCTGGATGGAAAAAAAATTGTAAACTGATGAAAATATTCCGTATCTAAATGAGACATGCGTTTATTTGTAAGAGCTGAGTTAAAAGTGAAAAAAAAATTGAGAAATGAAAAGTTCTGGTAGTTCAATGCTACAAATATTTCTGTAAATCAAGTTGCCAAACCTCAACAGATTTTGGCCTATGCACCATTTTTTCCGGGCCTTTGGGGACGGGGATCGATTAATCTTGAAATTGTTTTGGCTTCTTTCATGATTCTATTTATCAAAGTTCCATTCGCTAAAAAGGACAAATATCAGCTTTTGCTCTGGTTTCTACACGTCCTAATGTATGTATGTGCTTGTGCCTCTGTTTCTACGTATCTATTGGTGCGTTTTTCCGTCTTCACACATGTGCATGGGGAAGGGAGAGAGTTATGCAGCAATATAGCTGCAGAGATAGATAACTTTTTGGCCAGTATGTGTATGTCTTATGGCCTGATGTTCGAGGAGGAGGAAAAACTAGGGCTTCGTAACAATTATACAAACAGATGTGTACATATTACAATATCTTTATAAACATAACCACATACATGCACTGAGAAGGTGGAATACTTAGAAAGTGAACCTACATATTTCCATTCAATATGTATTTCGCTCGTGAATGTGTATAATAGTTTGTGGGTCTATTCACAACAAAGTCTGGAGTTACTGCACAGGTGAACTGGTCTGTGATAATAGTTGTCCATAGATAGATAGATGGATGAATAAATACGGCCAGACTTGACCTAAACATGCGTACTCTCCAGAACTCCAGAGCTTATATTCCCAGCCTTTCGAAGCTGCCCAATTTTCTAACAAATTATTGAGAAATCAGGAAACCAGGAAGGAAAGGTGCATTCAATGGCTTGAATATTGGATAATGGCCAGATATTTTTTTTTTCGCAATAAATGTGGTCATGCTTCACGTGTCACTTAAACTGATGTAATAAATAAATTGTAGCTAGAAGTCAAAATATTAACCGACAAATAATCGTGTGCAGTTTGCTTCTGACTATTTTCCATGTTTTCGTTTCAACTTTTCTATCTCATCACGAGTGTTAAACTTTTCGAAGCCGATGGTCGTAAAATGTGAAAAGTAACCGGAAGTGATAGGCGACGAGAAAAAAAGATGAGGTATCCGGTGATCAATTAGCACTTGGGATGAGGTCTTAAATTCATTGATCGAAGCAATCATTTTTGTGAATCGTTGCTTCCCTTCTCATTTTGTTTCAGTTCTTCTGCTTCTTATTCTTCGGATATTGGGTCATAGGGTCAGAGAAACTGGTTACAGTTGAGTATGGATCTTAGAATTCCGTTTCAAATTTTGGGATATTGTTCCCGATCTTTCATATTTATGTTTTTGTTTGTGTTTGGTCTTACCATTTTTCCAAAGGTATCGTGGATGGGTTGACAATGGTTCGAATATGATGACCTACACGGGTTTACTGAACAATAATTTGACAGTAAAGAATGAAAGATATAAGGAATCAAAACTTATATATTATGATCTTGAAATCTCTAAAAATTGTTGAAATCTTTCATGTCATATTGATTATTACTACGGTAATGAGTCCAATCTCCAATGGGCATCTCACTTCTCAGGCCATTTGGAAAGCCTATTGAGGACTAATATATTTTGTGCCTTTTTTTTCGTAAGTTTTCTCATTAAGGTACTGAGTGTAAGTGTTTTGGATCATCAATTGTTTTACTTTCATATTTAGCACAGCTCTACAGATATCTTGGTTGATACCAAAAAAGAGACTGGAATTCAATTTAATTCTCTGCTTGAATTCAGTCAAAATAGAGCAGATAACTCTTGTTGGAACCCTACTTACACTTCTTCCATTACAATATATTTACAATCAAAGCCACTGCAATGTTGGGAAGCACAATGTACAGGCAATCACAAGTGTCAAATCCATCTTTCAAACATTCATGTTGCTCAATTCTTATTTTAAAAAAAATGAGATTTATTCCTTTTCCAGAAAAAAATTTGGAATGGAGTTCAATTGATGTTTCATCTGTAGTTCCTAATACTTATGGACTGATCAAACGATATAGATTATTTTCATTTATCCACGTTGTATGCGTAGATTCTTTTTTGCGAGTTCAAGTTTCTGATACTATTTTAACTTTTTCTCTCCACCATAAAGTCCAAAACTGAGTTGTAGTATGTTATTTATTTCGTCTATTGAGATATTTATATAGTTATCTAAAAAACTGTCATTCAATTTATTTCACTTCGTGGATATAGGGAAATGGGCGCCAATATCCTTCTCGGCTGGAGTAACAAATAATGTCTTTCTCCATTCCAGTGAACGTACGGAAAAATCCAGCATTAAGAAGGCTCCATATTGAATAGATGAATGTGTGTAAGACTTATTTCTTTGATTTTTGATGTTACCCAATTTATGATTGGGATATAATTTGTACTTCTATCCATACCTCTCAGTGTATATAGGCAGAAAGGTGCAATTCATTTTTTTCATCATGCTGATATCCTTACGACAAAATCACTGCCATTTCAAAAGCACTGAGAGCAATTGATTGAATTCATAAAGTCTTTCAAACCAGTTCCTCACATGACTCGGTTGAAAAAAATCGAAAATCAAACAGACTGAAATTGAATTTCATCTTCATGGCAATGTAAAATTGAATTGAATCGATATCCCCTCAGTGTAGAATCTGAAATTTTGGGAGAACACACATACTAATGTCGATACACACACACACACACACACACACACACACACATATATATATATATATATATATATATATATATATATATATATATATATATATATGCATTTGTACCAGGGTGTCTATGGACTGATTCAGAAAAGGATAAAATGTTAATATATTCTATATTATAAAATCGGTTTACACTCAAGCATTTTTCGACTGATAGTTCTTTGTTTAGATTTTGAGTTTCGCAGTAAAAACGATGAGCGTTTTTTGATAAACACAGTCTCTCTCTCTTTCTCTCTCTCTCTCTCATATATTGCAATTGGAGTTTTTGGAAAGATTAGGT
>OY735224.1:11107692-11135192 GCA_963457665.1 Thysanoteuthis rhombus
TTGAATATGGTTTCCTATTGGAACATCTGCCAATCACTAACGCTTATGGTTTATCTTCAAATACAGCTTTTATCAGCTCGAACATATGAAACACATTCTCAGCTTATATGAATCCATACAACAAATAGCGGCAAAATTATCACTTGTAAATGGACAAGTGTTTGCATAGATGTGTTTTTTTTCACAAAAGGAAAAGGAAGGATGCCTAGGAATTATTCAATTTTATTTCAAATATGTTAGGAGAAAAGGGGTTCAAAGATCAAACCCAAAGAGTCAAACCTAACTCCACGCATCGTTTAAGTACGGTGATTGTCACAAAAAATTGAATTTTGGACGACGGATTTATTTTGAAGCAATCAAGGAAGAAAACCTCATGCAAATGCCTCCCATTCTCAGCTTCAAAGTTTGAATAAACGTTCATCCGAAATTGATTGGCACCACTTTCACCAGATTTGTTAGCTCTGAAAATAGAGTTAAACACAAACAATTTATATCGTTATTGTTGCAATTGACGATTTTTGTATTCGAGGGATCGTAAAATAAATGATGTCATTAAGCCAATGATAACATATCTTTATATATATATTTTTTTACACAATTTCAATGTTACTGTTGTCGTAATTTTTTTGTGTACTTTCTTTACTATCCTTGATTTCATACTCCTTTTTCTCTTTTAGCTGTTATACATAACACATTCAAAGTACATCGACATATCCAGACCTATTTATACATGGATTATACTGAGTGAAAAAAGTCTAAGAATGGCATAAAGGCCCAAAGTATAGCTTCCAATCAATGTAGGGAAACAACCAAGACAAGAAACATTCCTTTCCTTATCGATACTTCCTAAAATTAGTCTGGTCCCTGGGCACACATGCAGAGTTTCCTGATTGTGCATGTTTTCATCACTAACACCTTTGGTCTTGATAGAAGTACTAAATATTTTATGATAACCTGACTCATATAGGTTCTTATTTGACTTTTAAAAGCTAATAACCCTTTCCTTTGCAAATGGCCTTTCCTACAAGGAAATATCTGTGAAATCATTAGGAACCTTAAGAGATATTGTGTTGACGGACAATCTGACACAATGAACACATACACTTCTTCCAAATATTTGTGCAGAGGTGATCAGTGAACAATGTAAATTGCATGGCTTCTTTTAAAGTTGGAAAATAAGTTTAACTACCTAGAGTCATCGGTATCTTAGAGGAAATCGACTTCATCAATTTCAAGATCAAAACTATCTGACAACCAGCCTAGTTTACATGACGGTTGAGCCTATATTCCTCAGAAATATCATCGTCGTGGGAAGACGAATTGTATTCATTAATTATGTCAATTATGATTTCGTTATTCATTTTTTTTTTCATCTACGCAGAGGCAAATCGAATTGTAAGTGAATTTTCCTTACGATTCTTTTTTTTAATGTTCTTGAATATTGTGGAAGAAAAATGCTTTCGCGACTTTTGGTGCATGTATGATAAAAGAAGTAAGAACAAATAAGTCAGAGTGAGGCTAAATACAGCCATAAGGTTTTACAAAGATGAAAGTTACTGAGGGGATATTCTAAACTCATGCCAGGGACACACTCACGTATTAAAAGGCAATCCACATTGTTTCATCACGTGGTAGAGTTCGAACTCTTTCTAGAAATTCTTCAATCCGTGCTGTTCAACATTAGGAAACTATTTTCTGGAAAAGAGTCTCCAAACACTTTTGGGTTCCCTACTATGATGCAAAGTAAGAGGTATTGAAGTTTCGAATTCAGGAAGTATGAAGATATACTTAGCCTGATAGACATAATAATGAGGAGGCTGATGAAAATTGATATTTGATATGCTTTTTCTTCTGCGGCTTGAATATCAATGTTCAGAAAGAAACACAGAGGATGAACTAGATGCATAATTTTAAAATTAATTAATAATTCATTTTGCAAATGATACTTCTTTTCCCAATGGACTCGAACCATAACAAACATTAAATAACGACCTTCTTTAAATCATAGATTTTGTTCCTTATAGTTTATTTCCTCCTTTTTTTGGATGTTGAAGTGTGTCTGCTAGATTCATTTTGAGGGGGATTTATTTTGTTTTGTTTTTTTACAAGTAAGGTTTCAGTCAGATGCGCTACCCCCAGGAAAATGATTGTCTTTCAAGTTTTCCATCCCATTCAAATAAACTGAAACCTCAAAATTACTACCATTTGTTTTGTTTAATTACAAGTAAGGATTCAGCCAGACCTACCTCCCAAGGAAAATGATTGTCTTTCAAGTTTTTCACCTGATTCAAATAAACTGAAACCTTAATGTGACTTTTTTTGTCTTTCTTCGAACAAGTTTTTCTGATTAGAGTAAAACTCACCTCAAGTGCAATAAACGGAAAAGTCAGTTTTATTGACCTTTTCGATTTTTTTTTCTGTTTACCATCACAGTTTTGAGTTTCCAGTTTTATCACCCAGATGGTTTCCAACAGTTAAGTACATAAAACATTTATATATACAGGGTGCGCTACGTTTACTGTGTATATAGAACTAATTTCCGGACCTTAGATTTTACTGTCTATTTGAAGTAAAAGTTTAGGTTAAACGTAGCCAAGCTACATGATAAGAGCTCTCCTTGGTGTGTCAGCATGTGGATTCTGGATATATTGGAAAACAACGTTTTGATATTTTTTTCATTTCAGGACAGGGATGATGGTGTATTGACAAATGATGACACTATAAAAAACAAAAATAAGGCTTTCATTCATCATTATGCAACGAACTCAATTTACCTGAACACTTCACCTTCTGCATTGACTGTATATTTATCTATTCAACATATATCTATTTCTATCTTTCCATCTATTCATGTATCTATATATCTACATTGGTGTATGTGTGTGTGTGTGTGCGTGTGCGTGTGTGTGTTTATAAATATGAAGTTTCATCCTAATAACCGAATAGGGAGACACTGAAAAAGTCATTGAGCTGTTAGATATGTTTACTGATAAATTACAATTACGAACATCGACATAAAACTATATTTGTAAAATTACATGGTTCAAGTCTGTCCGTTAGCGGACAAGCTGGTACTATGATGAAATGCAGAGATTTCCGCAGAATAAATCTAACAAATTCTGGAATTACCTACTGCCCGTTGGCAAGGCAAGCTGTTGACGGGAAATCATTGAAAGATGAAAGTTTGAGCTGACCACTGATTCAAAATCAAATTATGACGGGTGTGAAAATTCAAGAGGGTAAATGCAGTGTTATCGATTGAATCTCCTTGAGTGCACTGAAGACGGACAGTCAAAGATAGTTACTTGAAAGGAGATTGAGATGATGAAAGTAAAGAAGGTTCTGGAGAAAAAAAAAGAGATGTATGAAAGGGAAATGAAAGCAAGCACAGTAATTTTACTAATGAAAAAAATATATGATTGTTTATTTCCGTTAACAGGCAGGAAAGAGAGCATAGGATAAATCTGTACAAGGGATAGTGAATGGAAATGAGACCCTGACTATAAGTTTTGGGCACTGAAAAATCTGTCTGGAAGAGACATTTTTTTTTTTAACTCAAAGGGACTCACAAACATGTTAATGTAATGTTTTATACAAAAAAAAAAAAAAAACTGAAGGTCCAGATTTGACCTTTTGGAATGCAATGGTAACAGAGTACTAACATACACTCACTTGTGTCTCACTGCTGATTTGGTAAGCCTGCAGGAGAATGTCCTTTCAGACATTCACGGTGAAACCCGCCTAAACGTACTGCCAAGTTACCCATCCGGTTTTCAGCGTGTTCAAAACAGCAGAACATTTTCCAGACAGACAAGATTTATCTAAAATGCAGTGGCTGGATGTAAGAACAAAGTAAATATATGAAAGATGAATACCTATGTTTTGTTTTGTCCTTAGACACTACAGTTACGGAAGTGGAATTTACAAGGTGAAGTATCGATTATTGACATACCAAAACATATCTCTTAAAGTCAGAAGGCATTTTGAATTCAATCAGACATCAGAAGAATAACTAAAGAAGATTAGAATTGAAATTACGCTGATTAAGAAAATGTGTGTCTTTACAAAGATGAAGCTACCCGCAGTCAGCCTTGTTTAAACTCTAATTGCATTTTCAGTTCATTCAACCATCTTTGTCTCTTTCAATTTTAAAAATTAGGTGTACTGACCAGCATTTTCATGTTATAATTACTTTTTTTTATCGAAGATCTATTATACATATTTCTAGAAGCGTCCCCATGTGATATGGACACTTTTTTTTCATAAGGATTCGTTTTTCTCCGAACGGGCGTACGTGTCAAGGGGAAAAGACTCCCCATCCAACTATAATGTGGGAATTGAGTTCAGCATTGACACTCGTGTTACTTCCAATGATACGCTCAGATGCACAGACATGTAAAGAACATTTTATATGATATCGGAGACAGACACATACATACACTGCTGACAGATGGCAGAAAATATAAGACTTAGGTGGATGGATTTTCTCATATCAAACTAGTATGTGTTAAGGTAAGAATGTTTGTCTAGCCTTCTACGTGTTTGTATGTTTTAATATATGAATTTTGTTATCAATTATCAAATGTGTATGCATATCAGTGATTTTATGCTCATACACATTGAATATATATCATCTACTAGCGTTTTATTATGAAAGTATAAATATATCTTGATTTGGTTCACCTGGTAACAATTCATAGAGCTTTGATATCGTTGCATCAAGACAACGCGTTCAAATCGATAAAAACACTGTAAATCCCTTGCAGATATGATAATCATCAAGGTTTTTCATGCTTCTCAAAATCAAGTATAGACATACAAATATCCAAATGTATATCATACATCGGCAGATAGATAATCTGACACAAAGATAAATATGATTATAGGTAGATATATAGATATAAATGCACGTATAGAAATGAAAGTTAGATTCACTCGATCAAGTTCAACATTCGAGGTCCTAAATATTCGGCTTGAAAAGTTCTATCCCATTCTATTATGGGAATGATAAAAAATACCCATTTATAAGAAACTGAATCTAGACATTGCATGAAGGAACAACAATACGTTAAAAAAAGGGGGAAATGAAACCAACTGAAATTTTCCGAAATTTAAAGATTCGAACTTTTTGTCTTTACCTGAGTTTGGAAAAATACTTATCAGCAAAAACAATTATCAGTCTTTTCAACATTTTAATGTGGCTTTTTTCCATAACTTTTATAATGTGTATGTTTTATATAACAATTACCAAACGTGTATTCAACCTGATGCAGTGGATTAGCATTCAGTACTATTCAAATGTTTTATTGTTGCAAGTAGAATGAATCATAATAAACGAAAATAGTTAGAGGGGATCACCGAAGATTAATTTAGATTAAATCAGTTCCTGACCCTATCTGAGATTACTTCCAAAAAGGAGAGAAGTGTTATTACAAATTCTGGTTCTGGAGTTCGTTAATTTTTATTTACAACCAGAACATTCACCTAACAATGTCATACAACTCCAACCTTCAAACGGAAGTGTAATTACACCCTCAAACGGAATGCTACAAATGCAGTTGAAGATGATTTAACGAACTCACAAAATATATGACACACTAGACTCCAAATGTTTAAAGATTTTGGGATACAGAAATTGTCTCCAACTTGTATTCCATATCAAAAGCGCTCTTCTTTTCATTGAAGACACCTCAACTTATTCAGTGGGAAATAATTTCCTCAAAATACTTCTTTGCAAAGGCGTGTTATTAATTTAATTCTGAATCATTTTCTCATTCTTGTGGCATAATGTAGGGATTTTTATATGTTTAGAAAAAGGAACAATGTGAAATCTAAAAAAAACTCGATGAAAAAAAAGTAGAGCAGGGATACTTTGGACGTCTAGAGATTTAACAAAATAAACGAAATCTATTCTCCATTCTCAGATATTCTTACAGACAACAGCAAACAACCATTGAATCAGAATTAAGTTGATATACCTCTGGTCACTAAGGCACCGAATAATCCATCGGATTATAGGGATACAACTTTAGAATCAGCCCAGTATGAAATGGAAATAATGAATCAGAACATGATTTCTTTTTGGAAAATATATTTTTAGCCTCGGGAATATTTTTCAGACACGTTAGAGCTGAACAAGATAGGTTTATGAATTGGATATTTCATATCAAAGCTATTTTATCAGTGGTGCATGTATACATACACATATTTGTGACAAATAGTATCACTCTCTACTGGGACTCATTGTAAGCTTGGATATATTGAAAATTTGCAATACCGTAGTTGTTCACGTTTTCATTTGAAGGGGCAGCACATGTTTAGCTTCCCATATTGATTATATACCTGCAGTTGTGTATATATACGTCTCAAAACACAACGTGGAGCTGAAAAGGCTTCTTTACTTGAACATTAATCAACGTACTGTTTTCCATTGTCAGAATTGGTTGCATGGGGGAAAAATGATTACTATCGATTTCTATTGAAAATATTTTGAAATTTCCATGAGGGATGGAAATGTTGATTCCTGTATATTCAATTGAGTTGCATGGGTCTCCTACGATGACAGATAGACGAAAATTGGATTAAACAGTTGAAGAATCGTAACTAAGAAAATGTTGATTAGTTGACACACACCCAACAATCTCTACCTCCCCTCTCCCTATCTACAGGCTCACAAACACACACAAACGCACATATATCATCAATCAAATCATGCACTTTAATATCAGTTGTTTCTGACCAATGAATAAAGTCAAAGTGCAAAATCAATACACTGCCTTAATGATGGAAGAATCAAAATTCATATGAAGATGTTGGGGCTTGGCAGAAGTCACCAGGGATGAGTCGGTGGACAATTAACAAATGGTTTTACGGCTTATTTGAACGGATATTCTTGATGGATGCAACAAAAACAGAAGAGTCAACAAATGGCATCAGCAATGAACGTATTTGATTGAGCAAACTTATTCAATATTCATGAGGCATCGATCTAATCTGATTTTGCCCTTACCATTAAAGTGAAAAAAAAGTTAGCACGATTAATAAAGACATTGCAGGAGATATATATATATATATATATATATATATATATATATATATATATATATATATATATATATATATATGTATAATCCTGCAGAAATGAATCCGAATAATCAGTTCAAAACTCTATTTGACATAACCAGTGAAAATAGAATAATTGAATAAGGAGAGTGCAGGTGTTGGCGGGATATTATAGTATTATATACTTGCATAGATCTCTCAGATTTTTAAACGAGCTACACCAGGGCAGTGAACCGGTTCTTGGTACTTTTTTCTGGAAGTTACTCATATATTTATTTGTATCCGTTTTTTTCTCTCAATACCTGTCTTATACTATCAAATTATCAAGTTAAGACACTGGATTTATTTCTTGGCTTCTAGAATATCTTTTTCTAATGCACATCATAGAACTTAAGTGTCGTTATCAGCTCATGCTGACGATTGATCATCCAAATTCTTTTTAAAAATGTAATGCTGCTAGATGTCTTTATGACTGTATTTTTATGTAAAAATCAAAAACAACACGTACTTTCAGTTTGTTCAATTGATTTCCGACAAGAAACCTCTGTCAACATGTAGAACGTTCCGTAGTGAAACTGATATTTTTATGAGTTATCAATAAAGCCTGATTATTATTAAAAATAGATTAGTTATTTAACACGAAAAAACCCTATCATATGGAAAAAAAAGTGTTATTTGCTTTCGAGGCACGTTACCCAACCCCTTCAACGTATGAATTTGAAATATTATGATGTAAGTACTGGATAAAAAGGATCAAATTTTCCCACAATCTATTGTTTATCCACCTCGGTGTAAAGCTAGCACTAACATAAAGGATTGTCAACATTGATTCTATAGTTTCCGACGAGATACATTCCGGAAATTTCACTGAGTTTTGAGCAACCATTCGAGGTCACTGAAAATGTTTCTTTCAATTTTCAAATTTTACCAGAACCCTTTTCAATCATCCAGGTGTCAACCATATCACTGGTTTTCTTGGCTAAGTTTTGAAGTGATTGTTTACGCACTCAATCATGGTGTTGCCAAGATTTTCGGTGTCATTGACATCTGCTAAATAACATGGCTTTACGTAATCCATCTTAAATACACAGCAATGCTATGTACAACATTTCTGATATTGTTTCATTCCAAAGAATACATTGTCGCACAAATATCTGTAAAATACCAAACACTCATCATATTCTGATGTATCCAATTTCTTGTTCCAATCATTGTAAAATGATTGGAAAATACGATAATATGTTGATTGAGTACTTATTGCTTTTGCAATTAGATATTTTTAATAGAAATACCTGAAATCGTCTCTGATGTAATCATACTTGATATAGAAAACGTTTTCCAGCCGATATGTTGTTGGCACCGATGCACTATACACCAAATCTATTCATCGACTTAACATCTTCTCTGTTAATATGATGAAAAGGAATAATAGATTAAATCAGAATGCGATAATCAAGAAAATTAAATATCTAATGTTCATTCATTTTCTGTAAAAGTACTTTGTCTACACTAATGCATAATCATTCTAATTGTTTCTCCACTGAAATCTTGGCAGACGGTATGTAAACTGGGAGGGGCTGACCTAAAAATGGGCTATGTCAGGTTGACCTGGGAGATTTTGGTCACAGGAAAATTATTTGTGATCTTTAGTCAATGTTCAGTGTTGTTGGTCAAGAATTATCTCTAAACATACTGAAGCATAGCATATTGGTACATTTTTACCCTGCAATATATGTTGCGTTGACTCCTGGGCTCATTCAATGCTATCATAGGTAATTTTGAAACATTCTCCCAAAGCTAATCGAGCTTAGATTGTCAGGGAAAAAGGTTATGTGCAATGCGTAGCTGACCTCTGAGGTCATCATATGGTCACCTCCAGCTATTCCTCGCCTTTGTCAGCTATATGCTTGCAACAAAGTGCTGGAATAGTGCAACTTGGTCTCATCATATCGGAAGAATCATATCGAGTGCCGTTAATTCTTACAGCTATCCATGGTCACGGAAGGTCCTTTTTCTGTCCTTTTTCTGTATTTCCCATGTTGTGACTGACATTTGGCACGGGGTAAATTCGCTATCAGCCTTGGCTCATTGTTGGTCGATCTTTGCTAATCTTCCAAGTTATTTGAATCAATTTGCTCCCATCAATGAACTGAAAACCTCAACTCAAATGCAAATTGATCATCCAATACATCAGCTTGTGTCTCGTTGCTTCTTGCCACTACCAGTTGCTTTTCAGAGTTTCCAACCATCAAATTCAAAAATGCTGAAACATATGATGGGAGGAAGAAAAAATTGTAAGGAAACCTGGGAAATAATCAGACAGAAACTGCATAGGATTATTTGTCAGTTTATATCCCAGCTTTAAGCTAAAATTAATTTATTACAATGGTTGAAGGGGGTACGTAAGGCATGATTGCATCTATAACCGAAAAGCTGGTCAGTTTCCAACATTCAAGCCACTGGATATCCTTTTCTTCCTGCTTTCCTGATTTCTTCATAATTTGTTAGAAAATTGTACAGGCTTGAATATCTTGGAATATTAACTTCGATGTCCTGGACAGTCCGTGTGTTTTGGTCTCCTCTGGCCATATTTATCAATTTATCAACTGAAAACTACTATTGCAGACCAATTCAGTACTGCTGTGACTATATGTACACTTCATAACATACACAAACAACCATACAGACACACAAGCGCAAACATTGAAAGGAAGATATTGTAACATCTGTACATATAACTATCATCAAAATAACCCAGGTTCTCTCTCTCCCACTCTCTGTTTCTCTCTCCTTCTCTAAACATTCAAGCCATAAGGAACACACATAATCGCCAAAGAAAAACTATTTTCTATTACTTATCTATTTCTGCAGCTTTATTTGAGCATAATTTTCATGTCTCCACATACATGTGTATGCAGCTAAAAATACACACACACACGCCTTGCACATGAAGAGACACAAGCATACACATGAAAGAAGAAATGTACCATACAAAGCAAAAGCTGATAATTGTGCTTTCAAGCTAATAAAAATTAGATAAATGATGTCATGAAGGGAGCCAAAACTATTTCAAGATTAATCAATCACCGTCCCTAAACGCCTGGAAAAACTGTACAGGGGCCAAAATCTTTTTAGGATTGGCACCTTCGTTCATAGAAATTTTTGTAACGTTGAGACTCCCCAAATTTATCATTTTACTAAACGTACGTTTCATTTTATTCCAAGATTTGTTGATTAGTATACTTTTTTTTTACCCAGACATTCTACAGCTATTTCTCCTATCTGGGAGTACACATTTCAGCAATTACTTTTTGCAAGCTGAAACGGCGTGAAGAAATATGCATTAATATTAATTTTTTTAGAGAATATGTTCAAGTGCTCATAAACCCCGAAAATTTTGATGATGCTTTCTGTGGTTGAAGTCCGGATGAAATAGAAGATATTACGGGTAGCGTCTACAATGGTGTGTTGCAGAATAAACAGTGAACACTATCTAAAATTTTTACATTTTTTGTCAGAACAAAAAGCAGTACCTCCCTATATTTGTCTTCGACTTTTAATTTGGTTTCGTATTCTCATCTGTATATTTTCCCTTCATTCAAAGCAGACGTATGTTAACAGATGAGAATTCTGAGATGTCAAAGTTTAAATAGCATCATCATGCTTGCTTCAGTTTTATATTACAAGGTAATTCAGCTGCTAAATCCCATCTTTTAGAATTGTGGATATACTAAACGCATGTCTCACTTAAAATTACTCTGTATTGTTTTTCCTGGCGACAATATTACACTTCCAATTTTAGCAGTGGAATTCTGTTTTCAGGTTCCGAGACAGAATGTCTTCATACTGTTACAGTTCAATAATGTTAACTTTTGAGCAACTTCTTGATTCCTAAAACTAGTTCATATTTGCACATATTTGAATTCTGACATTTGATTTTCTCCACATCATATCGGATGATGCTGATATTGAATTATCCACGGATGGTTTCAGTTTGTTTATAAATATGTTATCATGAAGAATAATTCTAAAAGTGATTAGTTTTCTTATGTCATCAAATCTTTAATGTAATTGACGTGTGACTAAATGGATGAATTGTTGTTATCGGACACCTTTGAGCTCTTACAAACAATTGTGTCTATCAGGGAAGTGGAAATGGTTAAAATGTCTAGCATTAACTTAATTTGATATAATGCACTACACCTCCCAACTGATTCTGCCTAATCTTACACATTCGGGTTACGACATCATAGACCATACTTCATATTATTGACATTCATCCCACAAAAAATCAATATCTCTCAAAAGAAATCCCATGAAACTATACGCTTATTTATCAGATTATGTAACTACATTATATGGGATCACGTAATTTTGATTAAATGCCATCCATTAGTGGGACAAACAAGGCGTATGGATTTTGCCATTTTTCATTATAATACATCCATGAAAAACGGAAAAAAAATTATAAAAATCTATAAAATGATTACAATAATCAATTTACATATAATACATATTTGTAGACTCATAACCTTTTTGCAAAAAACTGAATCTTATTATTTATGCAGAAGGTATTTCTTTGGGTAAATTTTTGTGAACACCATTAAAGACCAAATACACGTCTCTAAGAAAATGGCATCTCTCAGCGGGGCAAAGTGTTCTGATTAATCGAACAATTCTTGGGGGAATGGATCCACCAATATTCATGGCATTGCTGTTGGCAACAAAAAAGATCTCTATCCAAATGAGTGCTTGTGGAGAACAAAGTCTAAAAATCATATTCTTTATCATGCATATCGCAGCTCAAAAGATATCTGCTATTTAAATCCTTGCAGTTAACTCAAGAAAAAAAACAATAAAACATTTTGTTTAACCTATATCTGATTTGATAAAAGCTATTTTGCAGGCACATAAGAGACCAACGCTTCATTCAAATGATGGTCATAATGTGTGCAACAGAAAATGTGCATATATGAAATTATCTGATGGCTTTACTATATCTATATCCATCTATCTATATCCATATAGATGTGTGTGTGTGTGTATGTCTGTTTGTTTGTGCTATTCTTTGTCCATGTAACTTTATATTCAAATATAGTTTTGCCATCGATATCTCTTATATTACCTCTTAATTTGCTCCGATGAATAATATCTACAGGGAATGTCTGTATGAATTTTGAGATAACTTTTCTCCGTTTCTGTCATTGTCCGTCTCTCTCCCTCTCTGTTTCTCTTTCAATATATATATATATATATATATATATATATATATATATATATATATATATATATATATATATATATATATATATATATATATATATATATAGCAAATAGAAAATAGGACATGAAAATCGATTTATCACAATGCTTCAAATACCAGACGCTGGGTCCTCCTCTATTTTTGATTTCAAAGCTTCATAACTGACAGCGGGTGTCACTTCATTTCTGTGCTTTATCGAGCATTTCAATAGATGTTTTGAAACGAATCATTTGATATGAACCAAAAAGTGAGTTGAATGCAGAAGAGGGAAGATTTGAAGTGATCAGATAATAAGGAAAGTTGGGAGGGTGATTATCGAGAAGGATAGAATGTAGGTTGAGTACAGACAGATATTGTATATGGGGAGTGTATGGAAAGGAGATAAGATGTTAGGAGAGTACGGAAGAGAATCCATCATGGATAAGGGTATGCAGGAGATTCTATTGGAGAAAATGTCCGGAAAAGGTGAATTTCTCGCATTGTATTGATCCTTTTATTGTTGTAATCTCCAAAGGTTTAACCTGAATACAAACAATTATTATCTAGCACAGGAAACAATAAGAAGATAACTATCGACCAAATCAATCGAAACGTCCATTGCATCCCTGTCAAATCATGGATTTGATGGAGAGATCATCTAAACAGCTCACGTTATCCGGATTTACAACGTATGTCAAAGCCGTAAGTGGGTTTTACTGATAATCAAAACCTTATCTCATTTCCAATATTTTGAAATGGAGGGAAAGTTTATGTCTGTCATGTTTCTGATAAAAATTTAGTTCCATTTGCATGAATATTTTTTCAAATTTCTTCATACCATTATAAACTGCAGATTGACCTGCAACCGACGGTGAGTCCTATAACGAAACACAAGCCGGACATTGTTTCACCAACTTGCTTGGATGAAGCAAAAAGATCACTTTAAATGGAAGTTGAAATTGATTTTAATTATATCTGATTGTTTACAGCATTGGACTTGAGATCCGATACCCATGCCCACACATTTGTGATTCCTAATCGTAGTTAATATTTTGGAATAAATCTGGCCAAAGCTGCCATCAAATTCATGTTTTTTTGATTATGTATCGAAATTTCAATTCCTCTCAATGTTTCTGTTTCATTGAAACAGTTTTGATTCACAAAGCAATTTTTGAAGATCTGTTATCCATATTGATCGAGGTTTTAAGTAACTCCCTAGTTGAAAAACATGAAATAAGTTCACAACTTCAAAAATGATCTTGGGTAATCACTGAAAGGGATACGTTGGCAAACAATGGGTTGAAAGATGGTTGATAATCAGGAAAGTAGAAAAAATTAATCAAAGGAAGAAAACGGGAAGTCTGGGAAGCAGGAGATTTGAGGAAGGAAAAAGATATTTAGGAAAAAATACTGTGAGCACAACGGAAATACAAAAAATGAGAGAATAAAGGGAAAATAGAGACTGGAAGTTTGATGTTCCTCAAAGCCATTCACATAAAAGAATAATGCCTTTAATCGTTAAAATCAGATTATCAAACCTGTTAAAGTGTTGACATAATGAAGGGAAGTGTTCAAAACACCTCGGATGGAATCTGAATGAAGATTGGAGGACAATTGAATGAAGGAGAACTATACTTTGTCATTTATGTCTCACCCTTTCATTTTATCTTTTCAATTATTTTTTTTTTCATATCTGTTTATTTCTTTCACTTCCTCATAGATTTTTCATCATTTTTTCCTTGTATATCACCAACATCGAGTATTTCTCCACTCTCCCATTATTTTTCATGTACTCTTTTTTTTTCATTCTTTGTTTTCGTTTAATCTTTCAACATTGCATATTTATTTGCATCTTGATTCCTTATGTTGTTTGTATTTGTTGCATTTCTTCCGGTGGTTCATAATCTTTTCTTACTTCTCTCATTCTACTATTTTATTGATTTCTCTCCTTGATCAACCTTATCTTTAATCCCTGTATATTTGTATTCATGTATTTTGCTTCTCTAAGGTTTATTTGATGTAACACTTTAAAAAAAGATATTTTGTTTTGTTTTTTTCTCAATGAAGGTCTATAGTTGACAACTTGATAAAAAAAACAACTTCTTTTTAAGTGAATACCATGTTGGTTTGAACAATAAAAATCTCTGAAAAAGGGATGATTCGAAAGAAATTACTTTTATTGCTTCTTGTTTGACAATGATCACGAATACAGATTCAACAAAATATGTCAAAGATATCTCAAGCGATTGACTAAGCATATATTGAAACTGGAAATTAAACAAGCTGGTAAAAACGTACTCAGTTGCAAGATCATAAAAAAAAATTTTTTTTTGATATTTTCAGTCCTTTAGTCCATTTAGTCTAGTTTATAGGCATGATTCATAACCAATCAGCCATTAAAGGCTGAATTAATGCATGTTGAGAGTTCTTAATTTTGGATTTGAAAAAAAATTGTATTACATATCTAATGTCCTCATGATCAGAATCAAGAGACAACAGGCCGTGAAACCAGTTCTTACGAAAGTTAATATAAACTGTCGGTCTGCTGCAGAAAAAAAAACAATGTACGGTGTTAACCCTGTAGCACAGTGCTGAGTAATTCTATGATTTATACTCATTTCATTTTTGATCTCGTAATAACTGATAATCTTTCCTTGTTTTCAGCTCATTCTTCTGTATTTCTTATTATTATTTTAGTACCATTAGACATTCAAAGTATATTCAAAGGGTGGCAACCAAGAAAAAAAGCAACTTTCAATTTAGCTCAAAAAATTCACTTTCCAACATGATTTTTTTTTGTTTCGGTGAATCTAATTGAAGTAATGATATTACTCGTGACCATCAACATTATCATCGTCATCACAATTTAGATCAAATTTTTATCAATAATACATAGCTGTTGCTGCTATCACTGCTCCTTTCACTAAACCAAATTTTACTCGATTTGCAGGTCACTGTATTGCAAAATCAAATGAAACTACGCTCCAAGAATGTATCAATCTCAGACATTCGACATGTATCAATACCTGACTGTATGTAAAAATACTCGTCCATTTTGCAAAAAGGAACAATTCTGGTAACCACATTTTTGCATGAATTGCCTCATTATCATTCATAAAAAAAAGCATCAAATCAATATGTTCAGTGAACACCAATAAAATCCTTCGCAGGGAATCGATTCCCAATATTTTTCAATATTTGATGGGGAAAAAAAATCAACGGAAACTGACTATTCGAGTGGATAGTTGGATAAAACTGCTTCACACCATAGAAAAGGATTTCAAGACAAATATGGATATTGGCCGACCAAAGTACTGATTTTTTGATTTCACAGAGGTGGGATTATATATAGAGAGAGAGGAAGAGAGGGGGAGAGAAGGAGAGAGGAGGGTGAGAAAGAGAGAGGAGGGTGAGAAAGAGAGGGGAGGGTGAGAAAGAGAGGGGAGGGAGAGAAAGACAGAGGAAAGAGAGACAGGCAATCAGACAAACATTCAGAATTTTGCAGTGAATTTTTGAATAGATGACTTTTTGAAATTACTTTTGAATTTATGACAATTCTGAAATTTTCTGGTTATTACCCGAGGAAGCCGTAGGCATCAAATCATCAATTTAATGAGCTAAGGTGGGAGCTGTATGGTATACTTATGAAATCCTCTTTGAGTATGGAAATCCCTACAAAAGCCATGAATCTAAGGGAAATACAATTAATACTACCATACCTACGCATATTCACATTTGATAATCATTTAGAGAAGAGTCAAAATAACCCAGTCAGAAATAGTCAAACTGCACTGTGATCCCAATCTAATCCAATGGAATAAACAATTGAGCCTTATTTAATTAATTTGTCAATTGAAGCTGACAAAGCAGAATGAATTGGTCAAAATTGAAAGTTTAATCAAGTTTTTAATCTGCAAAGTTTAAATTAAAGAGACTGGATGTAAAAAGTATTTTGATTGTAATTGGTTTTCCAATAAAAATACGTAATTGAAATTTTAATAAATGCTCTAGTTTGTTATGTGGGGAGTCAGATTCAGATAAATACGTCTTGGTATTGGTTTCAATGCTTCTAAGTCTATATGTACGTGGGTATTTAAGTATGTCCCCAGCCAAATAATGAAAAAAAAAATCGCATGGCAAATGATCATGTATTAATTATTCGTCAAGCATCAAAATTAGGGGTGAATTCCATTCTCATGGATCGATTAAGAGTGAAATATAAAGCTGGGATGCAGCTGAAACTGGCTTCATCTTATTGACCAAGCTTTATCTTTCTCTCTCTCATTTTTATATATATATATATATATATATATATATATATATATATATATATATATATATATATATATAAGCTGTAACAATCAAATTTTTGGTTTAAATTGGAGTTGATCCCCAAATCCAGTTATTCTTCGGCTGTTTATTCTGATTCCTTCCTTACGATTCCTCATCCAGGCAAATAAATTTTTCACAACGTGACTTTTAGCGTGATACGTAACATATTCGCTCTATTTCTCCGTTAATTCTATATAGAGAGTTTTCTTCAGTTGTACGAGAATAGGCAAGTGAAAAGTGTAATTGATGATGAAAACAATAGATAAATCAGACTAAAAGCAATTCAAATTTCTTACTTTAGATGTACTTATTTTAATTTTGGTGCCACATCTTTTATACATCAATTTTTTCTTATCATCTCTTTGTTTTTAGTGTAATTTCAATTTTTCATTCTCCGTAATCTCCTATTCCTTGATCATGTTTATTTCCTTTGTGGATCTCATATACTCTCACATATGGATGGTTTTTTAATGCTTCCAAGTAGAAACAGGCAATTGTTTGTTAGCTGCATCCTTATAATCATACTTATACAAATCATATTTACAAACAAATTTAAAACATTTGTATCAATGCACTCATTTAATTGTATTCATAGCCAAGAAATCAATTTCAAAATTTTTGGATTTGGAAGACGACGTGAATGAAACAAAAATTCGATTCTATTATTCTTGTCTTGAGTTTCATAACGTATCAAACTGCAGCAGAGACCCTTTTGAGAATCATTATGGAAAAATGGTGTTCTTTGTTCATACTTGGCATATGAAAGAGATGGGGGTGGAATCTGTACTGGAGAATTTTCTCAAAGAGAGAGGGAGTTGGAAGAGGGTGAAAGGGAGAGACAGTATGGGATTAGAAAGTGGTTAAACAATATTTGACTATGAAAGAAAGACAGGAGAAAGATATGAATGGGATATATACTTTTTAAAAATGTAAAAATAGAAAAAGGAAAAGATAAAAAGGTTTGAAAAATTTCTGCTAGAGTTCAACTGTACACTCAGTAGATCATATAAGTGCTATCATATCATTGTTCAAAACGATGGGGGTTACTTAGCAAACTCCATTTTCTCTCCAAGGAATATGCAACAAATCTTCTGTCTACCGTATTCAAAACTCTACTTTAAACCAACTAAAGACCTATACATATATTTGTGTATGACTGCATATATGTGAAGTTAAATTCATAAGATACAATATCAATTACTTACGACAAAACTGATGTATGTTAGTAAGTTTTATAATGGTCTAATTCCGATGTTGTTGGATATAGTTCTGCTCCTCAGCAAATCTTTCCCGTGATATTTTCGGATGATATGTGACTTCATTTGAATTAAGATTTGGGAAATTTCAGCTTGACGTGTAAACAAAATCTAAATGATAAAAAGGGCCCCCTGCTAATCCGTCTATGTTTATAGTATTGTAGTTAATTTTCAATATTCCCCTCTGGGTGAGTTTGCAATCTGCACACACACATTATATATATATATATATATATATATATATATATATATATATATATATATATATATTTTCCCCAGATGATAGCAGATATGTGATTATATTTTGAATATCATGATATTTATTTTCAAGAAACATTCCAATATGACAAAAACGTTATTCAGAGAGCATTTAAAGGCATTTTTTAGACTTGATCTTCAAAAGTAGATATTTGTTTCATAATGCTCAATTATATTTTCACATATTAAACACTTCCATGTGATATTATCTGTTTCAATATCCATTTTTATATCATCATTTTAATATTTTTCTGAGGAGTTGCCTAAACGTATATAATCGCAATGGCAATGGAATAGCAATCTCTGTTCCTTCCAACCCCCCAAAATTGATTCTGTCATACGAGTCAGAATCATCGTTTTTTCTTCACCTTTTTTTTTTGATTTTCTTGTTACAAGGTCAGAAAAGACTGTTGTGTAGCTAAAAATATAGATTTCGTGGAGAGAAAAACAAGTTTTTGATTTTTATTCCTGATATTTTTTTCCAATTTCGAAAAAGATTCTTGTAACAAGTTTCTACAACTCGCAACCGACTGATTTTTGGAGAAGAACGAACAAGCAAAGCAAATAAATGTGATTACCTCTTGATGAATCCACAACTCATCCTCCGTCTATATAACAAATAGTTCCCTGTGCCATATTTCACAGAAATCATGATCAGCTTATTATATTAGCAAATTGCTCAAATTGTAAGAAATAAACCTGACTCACGAAGACCACGTACAAAAGCAGGTATTAAATGTATCGCACAAATCAGGAGTTCATCCTTTGTGTAATCCGTATGTAAGTCAATGATTGGACTTATTTTCCACTTCAATGATTTGTGTGGTTGCAGCAGTCTGGGTCTTGTCAGTCAATCATGATCTGGAAGATTGCCAGGACTCAATCTTTTCAAATTTGATTACCTCATTGGAATTCACTCTCACTCAACCAATCTTATCAAATTATTAAGGGTACCTCTGATTTTATACACGTGCATAAACAGACGCAAACATACACGAGCACACTGCCTTAATAAAAAGCACATTTTCATTTCAAGAGCAGAAACTCAATTGAAAAGTTACCACCTTGATTTTTTTAAATTCATTTTTTGTTAGTATAAGGGGTTGCGTTTCTGGATGTTTTTTATTTGTTTCTATGAATATAATGTTCATCGCCAATTATTGTTTTAAATCATATGTATTCTGTCAAGATATAAAGAACATTTGCATAAAAATATCAGTGCATCAACATGGATAATGAATATTTGAACAAACACACATGCTACAGAGCCAAATTGGGTTACTGGACAAGGTAACAAAAATCCTAAACTTATACAAACCAATGTTTAAATTGGACTGGAAGAGGGAAGTGGTAGCCAGGCATCCAAATAGTTAATCAACTTGAAGATCGTAGTCGTACTTTTCAATAATCAAAATATTATCAACATTTGAGTGTAAGGCATCCATGTAAAAGTGACAGATTTAGTATCCGTTATTAATTTGAAAGTAATAAAGGTACAAGTCTGCTTAATCAGTTCGTAGAAACTGTAACATAACCATTGTCTCTTAGTAGATGCTATTTTGAATCCATATCTTTAGAAACACGGAATGAACATGCACAGCTAGGGTCGCTAAGTGAAAATAGACAACCAGTCAGAAACGTACCTGTATTCAAATAGAAAAAACGCATGTACCATAGGATGGATAATTCATGAGCAGGGAGCTGCCCGTTGGTAAGTGGTCAGAGAATGTTCGATATTGATGTTCTTACAGTCCAATCTGTGATGGACTTTACACTGTCCTACGGGCCATTCTGATTATCTGTCTCAATGGACGGTATGAGAGACCATCATCAATTTTCTTGACTACTGCACGACTACAGGATTAGAAGCTGTCGATTGACCCGTGGTCACTCGGTGACCAGCTATGTTCATTCATCATTCTGGCAATAAAGTAAACGAAAATGGCAGACTAGCTCACAGGTGCCATTTACTTTAGTTAACGGCTGGACATAAAATATAATCTTCCAACTTCCAACTGCCATCTCACTAGAGCTTACTTGACTTTGACTCCCGTGTAACCGTCACTACTGCCTTGATACCAAATGATCGGCTATCAATTAAGCTTTGTTATACGTACAAGAGAATGGTGAAAAGGGGAGAACCATTAACGTATTTCGGCATTCTTATACGAATGTGCATTTTGTTATAGCCGTGATTAGAATGACAGAAAGAGCTAGGTTGCTGAATTATGTGATCCACTGCAGATTAAGAAAGAAACGTTTGGTGAAATACGGGAATTAAGAAGAGAAAGCGTATAATAGCCAGTGAACAGCTTCAGGAAGAAATCTGTAATGGTATTATTTGATAAATAACAAAATATGCTACAAAAATGGAAAGAAAAATAGAAAGAAAACGAAGAATAAGAAGATGAGGAAGAAGAATAAGAAGAAGAAAAAGGAGAAGAATAGAAAGAAGAAGAATAAAAGAAGAAGAAGAAGAAAAATAGGAAGAAGAAGAAGAAGAAGAGGAAGAAGATGAATTGAATGGAGATGAAGAGAATGAATAGAAAGAAGTAGAATAGGAACAAGAAGAGTGGAAATAAGAAGAATATGAAGAAAAAGAAAAATAGGATGAATGATGAGAAGAAAAAAAGAAGGAGAAGAAAATGAATAGAAAGAAGGAGAAGAAGAAGAATTGAAATAAGAAGAGGAAGAAGAAGAATAGAACGAAGAAAGATAGAAAAAAGAAGAATGGGAACAAGAAGAGTGGAAAGAAGAAGGAGAAGAACAATAGAAAGAAGAAGAAGAAGAAGGAGATGAAGATGAGTACAGAAGAAGAAGGAGATGAAGATGAGTAGAGAAGAGGAAAGAGATAAGGAAGGAGATGAAGGTATAGAAGGACAAGAAGATGAATAGAAAGAAAAAGAATAATAATAAGAAGAATAAGAATAAGAAGAAGAATAATAAGAAGAATAATAATAAGAAGAATCAGAAGAAGAAGAAGAAGAATAGAAAGAAGAAGAAGAAGAAGAAAATGAATAGAAAGAAGAAGAAAAAATAGGGATTGAAGAAAAATAGAAAAAAGATGAAGATGAATATAAAGAAAAAGAAGAATAATAGAAATAATGAAAATAAGAAGAAAAATAGGAAGAGGAGAAGAGAAGATGTATAGAAAAAAGAAAAATAGAAACAAGAAGAGTGGAAAGAAGAAGACTAGGAAGAAGATTAAAAATAGAAAGAAGGAGAAGAAGAATAGAAAGAAGGAGAAGAAGAATAGAAAGAAGGAGAAGAAGAATAGAAAGATGAAGAAGATGAATAGAAAGAAGGAGAAGAAGAATAAAAAGATGAAGAAGATGAATAGAAAGATGAAGAAGATGAATAGAAAGAAGGAGAATAGGAAAAAAGGGGAAGAAGAATAGGAACAAGAAGAGTGGAAAGGAAAAGGAGAAGCAAAAGAAAGATATGAAGATGTATAGAAAGGAAGGGAAGAAAATGAATAGAATGAAGGAGAAGAAGATGAATTTAAAGAAGGAGAAGAAAATAAATGGAAAAAAGGAGAAGAAGATGAATAGAAAAAAAGGAGAAGAAAATGAATAGAAAAAAGGAGAAGAAGATGAATAGAAAGAAGGAGAAGAAGATGAATAGAAAGAAGGAGAGGAAGATGAATAGAAAGAAGGAGAAAAAGATGAATAGAAAGAAGGAGAAGAAGATGAAAAGAAAGAAAGAGAAGAAGATGAAAAGAAAGAAGGAGAAGAAGATGATTATGAAAAAGAATAAGAATAGAAATGAGAAGAAGAAGAAGAAGAGGAATAAAAAGAGGAAGAAGAAGAGGAAGAAAAATAGAAATAAGAAGAATAGAAAGAAGATGAATACAAAGAAGAAGAATAGAAAGAAGAAGAATAGAAAGAAGAAGAATAGAAAGAAGAAGAATAGAAAGAAGAAGAATAGAAAGAAGAAAAATAGAAAGAAGAAAAATAGAAAGAAGAAAAATAGAAAGAAGAAGTGGAAAAAGGAGAATAGAAAGAAGAAGAAGAAGATCCTCTGTACTTTTCTCTTTCCACAAAAAATATTCCATTATTCTAGTCAATTTTCCTATTCTCTTTTCAAATATTTTTTTTATCCTTTTTCTCTCCATTTTTCTTTTCTATTCTTCCATAGTACATTTTAAGATCTCTTTCATTTCCTTTATGAGCGATATGTTATAGTTGGTTGGCCATTTTGAAGGGCTTTGGTCATGATTTAAAAGCTATTCAAATGTCCTCTTATCGACATTTTTGAGGACTTTATTCCGACACGCAATTGCGAAGGGTTGACCTACGTTTTGGGGGTCAGATGGATATTGAAATATCCTGCAGATTCCTGCATTGCATTGATTAATAAATATCCACGTTTGATAGGCTTAAAGTCGGATGCGTTGTCATTCAAGTGATCTTTATGCAAAGCCAATATCCATTTTTGGGCGGGTATGAGGGCGTTACGTTTTCGATTCCGACTAACGGACTAAGACTTAAATTATATAAATTAAGTTGCAACATAATTCCTAACTACCCAATACTTTTGTAAAAAATGCGAGTATATTTTACATTAAATAGACCTGAACGTCGTTTCATAATGAAATGATTAGCAAATTAACTGATTACAAGTAGTAATTACAATCCTCAGTTGGTGTTCCCCAGTTTGTAACCTGCCTAGTATAAGGTATGCTTGGTAAATCGATATATGTTTTGCTAACCAGTTGAAAATGATACGTGTATCAATATTTCGGCTCAGATTCCCTGATCTTTAGTATACATGATTGATTGTATTTTCATCATCGTGTTTTGTCATAATTATTGATATTATTGAGATCGAGAAAGTCACATCTTTTTTGTATTTTTTGTTTCCTTATTGATGTCTCTCTGGTGGCAGGACTGCTCTCTCATTCAAAATGCTTTTTTTTTTCAACACACCATTTCATTGAGATTAAATCAATTCTACCATTATTGATTTCAATAGATGTATTTTAAGGCAGTACTGAATAGTGTTGTCACTCACTATGATCAGCGTAGGACTCAATTGCGTTTGTAATCATTTTTGAATATGAAAATATTCGAAAATTAAAACCATTGCCTATGTACGTTCACACCTATTTGAAAATTGTATATAGAAATGGCTTAGTTCAATTCTGAATGGATCAACTACCGTTTGTTTGAATCATGAGACATTGTGACGTACATTCAGCGTTCGGTCTAATTTATTTGTTCGTTAATTCGTCTTTCATTCATTTTGCTTTATATTTTTGCATTACCGTTCATGAAACATAAATTTATATTGAATTTTTATTTTATGATGGTTGAGTTGGTTGTTTACTAACCACGCAATTGGTCAGCAACAGAGAGAGAGAAAAGCTGATGAATGTTGATTTTTAAGGAGAAAAATCTCATCATTATGAATTTGTCCGAACACTTTTTAGTCCAATGTATTATTTACCCATTTCACCCTGCAGATTATACTGATGGGGGGGGGGTGTAAAATGGACCGACTCAATCGTTGCTGTTTCAGCCGAAACTTACATGAGAAGTAGAACATTGCCATCATGCATATTGAAATACGCCAGTTATTAAGTGCACACGTTCACTCAATGGCATCTCTAATGTGCTCTTTGATTAGTAGCCAAATTACATAAATGACGCTCAATGTATTTGGAAAATATTCAAAATTTCTAGGTTTGTTCAGGATATACCTCCAATGCCGCAGTTTTCCGGATCGAACAAGAACAACAGCTGAACGATAAACAAGATTACATCGAATCCCAGATGTGACCTGAAAATATACGGCAAGTTATAAAGTGTGAAGGAAACGACTTGATACTTTTGTACTTTGGTGGTGCTACCAGGAAAGAACAGTATCCGTCGTTAGGTGAAAAAATTTCAGTTACAATTCCAGAAGAAATTAAATTCAAAATAAAAAAAAAACCCAGATGATAGGACATAGAAATAATCATAACGGAAGCAGTGTATGGTAGTGGGTAATTAGTGATTAAAAAACACATTCCAAACCAGAGGGTGAGACTGATATTCGATGAAAGGATACATAATGGATGTTTGGTATGTCTTTGTATCTCGTGTCCTTCAAAAATAGAATTGAGGGAACTGTTTATTTGCTTTACGCAATCCAGGCTTCTAAAGGTTTTCATAGCAAATAGAGTGAGGTTTCATGAGCAATACATAGCATTGCCTTTGTAATATTAACACAAAACCATTGATTTCTAGCCGTTTGATAGCGATTGAAACTCATATGATTGACGAGTGTATTATGTATGTTCAAATGTTTACAGGGTATATTTAGTTTTCAACTGTGTATTAGGCATGTCAATTTCACAAAAATACTTTCAGAACTGATGCTTGATAAGTATTTTTGCCTTGATAAATGCAAACTAGAATTTTTGGGGGAAAGTCACCGAGTTTTTTTGTTTTTTTTTCGTTAGAATTATTAAATAAAACATGTTTTCTTTAACAGAAACATTTTATTCCCACGCTTTGTTGGAGTAATCTAAACTTTTTTCATGCACAGATAAAATTATGTAGATCAATATAAGGAAAATGTATCGAATCTTTCATTCTTTTTATTTTAACTCCACTCCAATATTCCTTAACAGGAAATGCATGCGTAACTTTAAAGAATTTTTCTTCAGAATCTGTCTTTATTTTTCATGATGTGTACATGCACTTCCTATTTTGTCGTCTTCTTTGACCTTAATTCATCTTCTGATCGACGTCTTTGTAGCAACGTGAAAAAGGTGTACACATTATACACACATATATATATATATATATATATATATATATATATATATATATATCAAGATGTTCCACATTGATATAATTATAATCAATGATATCTTTAATTGCATATTTACGTAGCCAGTTAACCGAAAAAGAAAATTTTCGGTACACCTTATTCAAGAATGTTTGTTGGAAGGAAAAAAAACTGATGGAACATCGTGAATTTATAATTGCTGACAAAACTTCAGTGATCGACCATTTGGCAGACTATAGATTTTTCAAATCCTCCAAAGAAATGATATATGCATTTAAAAAACCAACTTATAAATTGAAATAGTAAGCGAAGACTGACTCCAAAATTCTGAGTGAGGCAGAGGAAAAAAAAGTTTGTTTTTTATTTCTCAGCGAGAAGCAAAATAGGTAATCCAATTTCCCAAAGGTAAGAAAACTGTGGATGTAAAATTCTAAATAGGTGACTAAATGATGAACTCAACTTCATAGTAGCCGATTATACATGTAAACATCATAAACAAAATCAAAATAGAAAGTGATAATACAATCCAGTAATTGATAATTGTGTCAGCCATTTTGATTTGGATGGTCTGAGGAAATTGCAAATATATCAGCTATAGTGAAAAGTACATCAAATACATAAATACATATATATGTACATAAAAAACGGACAAGATGTATACAAATACGTTGATTTATTTGAAAATGCATCTGAAATTACTTTATGTTGTCATACAGAGAATGAGTCTCTCAGATCAAACAACATAAATAGAAGGAACTCTCCAAGAAGACCGGGGCAGTTGTGACTGATACGGTGGCTGCTTCTTCGTGAAGTTACTCTTATCCAGTGAGCAAAATATACACTCATATATGGGATTTTTAAATGCAAAAATTTGACTGAGCTAAAAGATTACAAGTGGGAGGTCATCATAGGTCGCCGTCACATATCCTATAATAATTCTGTGGTCAACATATACTCAAACAGACATATTATGCTTGTAAGGTGCAATCTTTCTAGTATTTATAGGCACTGGGCTTAGAACTTACAGTGCTTTCTTCTCACTTACTTAGTCATCAAAGTCCGGATTTAATTTCTCTGAGCGAGAAAACTGTAAAGGATAAATAATATAGTGCAAAGACACACAATTACAAAAGGAAATCGAACAATAGATATAAAAAAAATGACAATCAAGATATTTGCCTCATTGCCTCATTACTTAATTGCATTGACTTGTAACGTTCATTCTTTCAACTGGTATACCGTCATCCAAATTACTCTTCCGGCCAATGTCCAATTTATTAAATCAGTGATACTTGTAACCATTGTTGGTATATAAGTAGGTGCCAATCGTTATTCTGTTCTTCACTATACGCTGAATCAGTTCTTCCATGTTTATGTATGATGACCAATTTTAAACAGAACAAACACGATTAAATCATTCCTTTGGTCGCCATGAATAATTTCGGGTTGTTGCTTTTGCCTTAAATATACATTTAGGTAGAATTACGTTATGAGATTTATTTTAGCCACTGTTACACCATAATACATTTTGACAAATATTATAAAATCCTTTCAAGTTGTATGCATTCCTTTCGACCCTAAAATGACACTCATTTCAGTCTTGTCATTTTGCCCGAACAACGACAAGACATGAGTTAATTTGCATGGAGGTTTACCCTGCTATCCGAAAGTAAAGCATCCTTATGAATCTTTCTGTAAGCCAGAATGATGAAAGTTGAAAAGGTATTACTGTTGATTTGTACGTCAAAATATTTGGTATTTGTTTCGCATGATATAGGTAAATTCGAAGCGTATTCCGTACCTTAACATGCTGTATGTTGTTATTACTTTGTCAGAAAAGTCATGGCCATTTTGTTTAGAAACATACGCAGAACAAAATGTTATACGCTTTGGAGTAGGTATCAAAAGTATGGTCATCTAAATGCAAACACACTCGAACTAGTCAAAAAAAAAAATTTTGCAGAGAGAATATACAAACTTACATATCACTCTCTAAGTTGTATTCATATCAACATCTTTCCCACTCATCGATCAACTTCAAATATACACATACATAATTACATATTTTCATCATCAACATCGGTTTTTTTACCGATGATTTAAGGAATATTTCAAAAATATCTCTGGGTTAAAATTCGGCTGCGTAGCTAACGAGTGACGAATGTTTTCTCATAGAAATGGATAGGCCTGATATTTGAAAGACAGTTCGTTCTTTACGATGGTATCATTTTTTCCTGCTTTAGTTCAACGGAAATAGAAAAATGCTCAAGATATGTTGTCGTTATATTCTGTTTGGTTTCAGTTGCTTACTGTTCAATGTTTATTCCAAAGAAAGTGAGGGGCTTTTTAAATGAATCCCCCAATAAACCAGTTAAAAGGACAGTTTTAGGAAGATTATATTCTTCAAACTTGATTCCATGTCTTACTGAGTACAGTTGAGTCATTTGAAGCTTATTGGCATTGATGTATTCGAGAACTTTCATGCTTGTGACAACTCGTAGGCTATTTTTTTCAACATTTTCACAGTGTACGGTAGTTGTACCAATGGTTGAGTAAGCATAGAAAATATCAGA
>OY735224.1:11140192-11172692 GCA_963457665.1 Thysanoteuthis rhombus
TATGACATCTTGAAGATATAAACCAGATTCCAGAACAGAACAGACATGAGCCAAGACTATATTTTAGAGGATCGATTAATACGATCCTAAAAAATCTATGACGCCAAAAGGACAGGAAGTTGGGCACTTATGATACAATACACACATAGACATGCCAAATGGAGAAGAAGCCGAACGTTCATGATACCATTTCTTGGAATGTTTCTATGTTCCAGGTTTGACTTTCTGCCTTAAGGTCAGAGATCCCAGAAGCAATAAATTTATAGATCGTTCTTTAGTTGAGATTTGAAAGGGAAAATGTATTGTGATCGACATTATGCATAGAATAACACCAATCTAACAGATAATCAGAAAATATCTCTCTCTGAAATGGTTTTAGTTTCAGGACATCTTCCGTCTGCTGCTTATCAGTTGAAATCATTTGCAGCAATTATATCATGAGAATAAGACAGAATCTACTGGTCTTGTTAATCGATAGAAAAAATTCTGTTACTCATCTTAGAAAGTTGGCTTATGTCTGAAAGACAAAGTATCATTAACTATTCAGCAGCAAACACACAATGTCTCATCGAGAAATTACAACCTAATTGCTGTCCTTTTAAAAGCTATTCGAGAACATTGTCAGTCCCCACTTAAATGCTAAACGTCGAAGAAGCAATCAAATTCTTCATCGAACTGGTTTTCCTCCAAGCCATTTGAGTGAATCATAACAAAATATACCCAAGTGTGGAGTTTATAGAGATTTTTGCTGACAGATTAAGTTTCAATGGTGACTAGAGTTCCCAGTCATTGTGTAACCCAAGATTGATTACCAGTCCAGAAATGATTACAAACTGCAGATAATACTAAAATGGCGACGGGAGAGAGGAAATGAATAAAGAGACAATGGGAGGCTGGGAAGAAAAAGTTGGGGAGTGAAGGATGTATGTACATCGATACGAGTGTAGGCCAGGGGGTGTTAAAAGTAGAGAAATAGAAAAATAAAGAGAAAGGGGAGTCTAAACACAAAGCATTTATATATATATATATATATATATATATATATATATATATATATATATATATATATATATAGTCTCTCCTCTCGGAAAATCGAGTCAATCATAAAATGCCTATTTGGGTTCATTCGAAGGTAATCAGTAAAGAATACATAATCACAGAATGGACGTATTGAGACAGGCAATTGTATGAGAAAGATCTGTTTATGTCCCTGAAAGGCAGCTTGATTCTTGAGATTAACAAACTTCTGATTTTTCACTCAACTAAAAATAACAATAAAAAATGGAAGAAAGATGATATATAGATATATATTCCGAACGCCCGTTCAATATCAGTTACTCAGTAAAAAGACTAAAAACTTTCTGCGGTAGGAAGTTTGGATTGGCTTTAAAGAGCATGATATACATACATACCGACCAGCAAGAATGAAGTCAAACACACACGCATATATATATATATATATATATATATATATATATATATATATATATATATATATATATATATATAACGGATCTGAGTTTATTTTCGTTAGTTTGATCAAAAACCTCGCGTTGTTTTTCAGTTAAATGGTGAAATAACCAGTGGAAATGAATTAATTTTGAAAGAAATATACCGTGAAAAATCACCAAAATACATTTTTAGATGTACTCCTGACACTTTCTGTATTGTTATGAATCATAGCCTTTTATGTATCATTTTGTTAGAGTCGGCAGTTTTCTTACTGATGCTTAGTTTACTACCCCCGCATCATCATCATCATCAGCAGCAGTCTTTTAGCGTCCGTCGTTGGACATAGACCTTCCCCAGGATTTGCAAAACCTCTCTATCATGGGCGTCACGGAGCCAGTACTTCCAGAACTTGTCTAGCTCGTCTCTCCATCTGACATTTTGCCGTCCTCGGATTTTTCATGGATTCTCGTCTTTTCCCGGATGTACTGTGCTGTTTCGTGGTCTCTCCATGTGAAGCCGTCTATTTCAATTCCTTTACTCTCCGAGTCTAGCCATCTGGAGATCATCTCGAGGCAGGCTGTGAAGAGTTTAGGTGAGCTGGTGTCACCTTGTCTTACTCCTTTCTGGAGCTGGAAGGGGTCCGAGTCTTTATGTAGCCTGATAAATGAGCTGCCGTGATTTTATATATGTTTCAACACTTCAACATATACTGGATATACACCTTGCCCACCGATGGCCTCTATGACCTTAGGGTTTTCTATTGAGTCGAACGCCTTTTTGAAGTCGATAAATGCTACGGCAAGAGGTAGTTTATACTCTTTTCTTTCAGTTGATTTATCGAGTGCAGGAGGTCCATGGTCGAGTAGCTTCTTCTAAAGCCAGCCTGTTCACGTGGCTGGTTTTCATCAATTGTTTTTGTGATTCGGTTAGTGATGATCTTTGTGAAAACTTTGTATACACAGTTGAGTAGGCTTATAGGCCTATAGTTGTTGAGGTCTTTCGTGTTTGTTTTTGTATATAAAAACATTATGATAGCAGTGTTCCAATCGTCTTGGACTTTACTGTGTTTTAAACACAAGCCGAAGAGGACGGCAAGTTTCCTAGTGATGATTTCACCTGCTTTTCGGAGTAGGTCGATGGTGATGTTGTCTGGTCCAGGGGCATGTTCGACAATCCTGTCACTGTCTGTTGTTAGGTTCCCATTTTCCTCGAGTATGCTAGTTATTTGCCTTTGTCCCGAGTTGAGGAGTTTGTTTATAGCTTTGAACCCCCGACCTTTTTTCAAGTGTTGATTCAATGACTCCGTCATGTACCTCTTTCTGCCTTCCCTTCGTTTCTTTTTGATCAATTTGTTTAGTTCAGCTTCTTCAATTTTCTCTCCCGTTGTTGTCGGTGGCTTGAGGTTTCTGCATTTTTCCATGAGTTTTCTAGTTTCATCCGAGATTTTGCTAATGGGTGGTTTGCTCATTGGCTTGAATGTAGAGGCTATTTCTACTGGTGTTGTCTTGTTCAGTAAGATTTCTGAATCTGTTTTTCAATTCGAGCTTTAAAGATTGAACGTGCTCTTTTGGTATGTTTAGAAGCTGCAGTTTTGTATGGAACATTTTCCTGCGTTCTTTATTGGTGTTTATTTGTACTTTACATCGTACTATTCTGTGGTCGCTGTCTACATTGACTTGATTTAGGACTTGGATGTCCTTGACGATGATGTTTTTATCCGTTAGGATGTACTTTATTTCGTTCCTTGTTTCGTGATTACGGCTCTTCCAAGTCCATTTCCTATTGGATCCCTTCTTGAAGGTGTTCATGATTTTGAATCCATTAGCCGTTGCAAAGTTTACAAGATCTTCACCTTTCTCGTTGCGTATTTTGTATCCAAATTTACCGACGCAATTTTCATTTCCTTGTCCTACCTGTGCGTTGAAGTCTCCCATGATAACATTGGAGTTTTTTCTGGTGTTTTGGAATAGGAAATTCATGTCATCATAGGAGTTGTCTATTTCCTGTTGGGTTGTTTGCGAAGTGGGAGCGTAGACTTGGATTATATTGAGTTTGTATCGTTTTGAAAGTTGTATGGTGACGCTAGCTACTTGGTCAGAGATGGCTTTGAAGCCAGTTATATTGTCTTTCAGGTCCTTATTGATGAGAAAACTAACTCCACTATGTTTTACTTTCTCTTTACCGTAGCTGTAAAGAAGATGCCTGCTTCTCAGTTCGATTAGTTCTTCACTGGATCTTCTTACCTGACTAATACCTATGATGTCCCATTTGACATTTCTGATTACACACTCGAGATCAGTTTGGTGCATGTCAGTTGACAATGTTTTGACGTTATAGGTGCCTATGTATAAATTTGTCCTCTTGTTGACAATCCTAGAGTTCTGTTTAAATGGTCGTTGTTGAAACGGTGACTCAGTAGGAACAGGTGTCCCCTCGTTGAAGGATTCGCTTTCGGAGCACATCACCCCTACCCGAAGTAAGTGATGTGGCTGAGTCTTTTGGGGCTGATGAGCCAGCGTGAACTGGCGCACTCTTGATGTATTCTTTGGGTAGTCGCCCTTGGAGCACATGATCCCCACCAAAAGCAAGTGATATGGTTGGGCCTTTTGGTACCGAGGTCCCAGCAGGAACGGCCGATATAATATTTGATGTGCAAATCATGGGGAGTGATGGGCCATACTATGCCCTGCCACGCTGGCCCAATACGTGTCGCTAGGGGGTCTGGTAGATTGTCCACTGCGGGTCAGTGGCTAAAGAGCTCCACCGGCTCTTGATACACATCCAAACTGTTCTTATAAAACGAGAATGGATGTTCGGAGCACCGGGGAAGAAGAAAAATGAAAAGAATTTCTCATTTTTTTACCCAATTCGATCTATTTTCCAAATAAGTTGGATGCAAATTCCATAAGTAAGGATCTCTTCCTTTCTATCTCCAACCTGTTAGGGTCGGTGGAGCTGCTTCGAGAATACCTCTCCCTTATATATAAAGTTTTTTACTTAAATAAAGTCCACAGAGGTTCGAGTTTAAGAACAAAATTGCGACAGCATAGTTGGTCTGGGGACTTCATTTTAGCAGTTGAAAAAGTTTGAATTTTTCATCGTTCGTTGCTAAATCTTTTGTACCTGTCTCCCAGCAAGAATTTACTACTTTGATTAGACAGAGCCCCGACCCATCCAACACTAGATTCGTTTCTTTTCTTTTTATGGCAAGTCAAAGTTAGGTCAAAGTAGTGGGGTGGGTATGGGGTTGTTTTGTTTTTAGAGTTTTAGTTTTTAGCTTTTATTTTGTTTTTTTTCTGGTTTTTTGGAGGGGGTTGTAAAATCTTTGATTAATTTTGGGGGGTATTTAGGGGTTCATGGGAATATACGGAATTGGTCAGACGATGTTAATTTGTATAAATAACTACATGTATTATATTCTGACGACTTCGTCTCATTTCCTACGTCAAATGTTTCATTTCCTCTTAACAATGTTCTACCCCAAGATTTCATGTCTGACTGAGAAACTGTATAGAGGAATGTCTTGAAGCATTAAAGTATTTGCAACATCGAATTATAAATAAAGTTGTTTCACCAAATGGTTGATATATTCCTGATCAACCTTGACTGACTCTTACCTAGTGCATGTGTGTGTGTGTGTGTGTGTGTGTGTGTGCGTGTGTGTACGTGCGTGCAAGCGCTTCTGTGCGTTCACAAACTTGATTACGTGCAAAAAAAATTTTGAATACTAATTTTCACGATGAAACTACTTGTCGAAATTCATTAGTGGAACATACTGACCGTTCATTAAAAATAGGCTCCTCTTTCATACAGCAAGAAACCGTCACAGTTTTGATCACACTTTTCTTACCTTGCGTTGGTTTTTAGTCGTTTGTCAACAGAGAATATCTATATTGAATTTTTTTTTGTCCTATGCTACAATAATCAGTACTGATAATTTTATATATAAGCCCTGGGAAACTATTACCCCAAAAAGCGTACCAAGACAGAAACAATGCTGTATCTTCTACAGTGTTAAAATGTTGAACAGTCTTGGCCTCGAGGTTGTCAAGACTTCGGTCACATCTGGCAATCATAACAACAAAATTTCCAGATAGTGGAAGGTTGGAATTTAGTGTCAAAGTCATTTAATGTGAAATCACAGGGTACAGATATCATGAAATGGAGAATGTGAGAAAGAATTGAGTTCCAAGTTCGGTCCAAACGATGGATAAATTGATATGAACTGACTCAGATGATGTATCACTGACTGCATTTGATTTGGAAGAAGACTATTGCATTGTTATACGGACAACACATATCCACTTATCTATATTTCCAATATCAATAAAATGACGTATTTCTTTTCATTTCTGTATCTGAATCCGTCTCCATATATAATTTTACTCTGTTTAAAATGACAGCATAGGCTGATGCATCATTAACTAGTATGTGGTGTACATCCAGTCAATTATTCGCTTGGGGAAATTCATTTAAAGTGGAGACGATGGAAATCTCTGCAATGTTTTACGGGACAGAACTCACTTCACTCACTATCGTTTCTGGTTAATAATAGGAATTGAAGTGCCTTTGGTAGTTTTTCACTTTTCTGTAGTGTATGTACTTACTTACATGTGTGTAGGAGTATGCTCGTATTTGCTTGAAAATACGAATAATGGAAAAAAGAAAGCAAACTCAATCTAAAAAAAACAGGGTGACAAGGTCCAAATGGAGGAAAACAAAACATGAGAAATGGTCGAAATAAATAGAAAATCAAGAACCAAATAAACCCTAAAGAAAAAAAAAACGAGGAAGGAAGACACGTTTTTGTTGGGAATGAATCGAAATTGTTAAGGTTCTATGATGACTCTATACATTGAGAGAACTACTTCTATTCCATCCAAGTATTAGAAATGAAAAGAAGCCTTTATCGTTAGAAGAATGGAACAATGTCATAGGCATCAGTCACAAAAATGCCATTGAATCTTTATGTGAACTTCAATCTGCCGCTAATAGTAACAAAACACTCGTATCATTCATCCCATCATTGCAATCCTTCGAAAAAAGGAAATATTATGACTTACAAGTGTAGCTAGTGATGTCAAATAAACTAAAGTGAAAAAAGCGGAGCACTGATGAAGTCATCAGCATCGTCCAAATCAGGTGTCAAGCCAGAAGACCATTTCCTAACATAGGAATTGAATGGATATATACTTGAGACGGACCGTGCTCCCTCCCTCTCCCTCTCTTGAAGTGTGTGTGTTTCTCCGTCTTTGTATGTTTCTGTGTGGCTATTAGAGTGAGTTGATATCCTGTTTTTGTATGGAAAAATAAAATTCTAAACAAAGGTGCAGTCTAAAGTCAGAACCCATGCAAAATGAGCACGGATGGGCATATATCGATGAAATTTTTTTTTTTCGATAAAACTTTCAAAATGAATTTGAGGGTTCGATTTACGATGAAAAAAATCTATGATGTCATATTCATGAACTAAAATTTGGGAAAATTAAGCGTTTAGTTCTGCATAAGACATTCAGAGTAAATTGGACGAACACTTCAGAGCCAATTGTTCAACTTCCAATTGCATAAAAACCATGGAATGTTAACAATATAAGCGACAATGAGGTGTCAATTTTTTCAATAACCTCAAAACCTTGATTTTTTTCTGAATCTTAAATTTAGTTTGAATTTAACCTGAAAGTGCAATGTGTTAGCCGATGAGTTTTTACTGAGGCCGTGCATTGCTACGCGCATTGGGAACCTTTGGGTTCCCTCTGTATTACTTGGCCCAGCTGAAGGGAATATGGCACTTTTGGGCAGCACTGTTCCATTGCACTTAACAGAACAGGTCGGGCTAGTTCCTGATGCTTTCGTGGTGGCAGGTGCTTTGGTTGCTTAAGAAACTAAAGCCCCGTCGGCTGGGGCCATTTTAGCTGAGTGTTCCCTTTTTTTACCAACGTAATACCAGCACCTTGTGTCATATTTTGCTCAGGTGGGAGAGTAAATGAATGGCAACCCATTTTCCAGGTCTTTTTGGCATGATCAAAGAGTAGTATTTGTTACCTGGCAGAGCCTGAGGAGTTGATACTGACTGAATCAGCCAGAGAGAGAGAGAGAGAGAGAGAGAGAGAGAGAGAGAGAGAGAGAAAGAACGTATGTGTCAAAGACTGAGTACGCCGGTGGAATGCATCAGGCAGCAATTCCAGTTGGAATAAACATTGTAGTTTCGACTAAGTGTTCCTGTTCCTGATGGTTCACAGACCTTATGGAACGCTCCTGTCAAGTAAAATGAGAGACGGAGAAAATGAAAAATGATAAACAGCAACCAAATAACATTAGATGGAATATACACTTGACCAAGTCGAAAATATACCGTAGGAAAAAAATCAACAATAAGGAAACATGGATTACATCTAGCCAATTTGACATTTCATTTGGAAAGAAACACATTGATTTGAGTGGTCGTCTTGATGAAAAAGTACAAACTGACTTCTGAGTTGGTAAACAGCAACATTTACATATGAGTTGGGGTAAGGATAAGACAGAGAGGGGTATGAAGACGAAAGGGAGATAAAATAACTGAGATAAATGGATATTAGGGAGAAAAGGGAGTGTGTGAGGTGAAAGAGAGATGAAAGGGAAAGAGCAATAAAAGAGCAGGAGGAAAGAGACGAAAAGGTGAAAATGGTCTTGGGAATAGATAGATAATAGTTGGAGAAAAGTGGCTGTGAGATGATTTCACAAGAAAAATGATAATAACTCTGGATGGTAAATTGAAAATCTTACTGAAAAGCTGCATGAAGACCTGCAATCTCATAATGGAATTGACTCAAATCATATTCACTGAGGATTGAAAGTTTTAGCTGTGATCTCCATCCATGATTAAGTGGTTATCATTCAAATGATTGCAATAGAATATTACTTGCGTATCGAATCAACAATATAACCTCTTCGTTGAATTTTGACTCTTGTCGCGGGGCAGGTCTATCATTGGGATTAACTCACTGACATCAGCGAAAAATAGCTCAACGCAGAATAAGGTGCCTGAACTTGCCAAAAATGCATCGAATGAAAACAGTCGATTTTTATTTGGGACCAATTTCATATCGATGACTTATTTCCAGGCTCCTTCACTGAACAGTCAAAAAGGCAAGATTGAATTGTTTGGTAAGTCTGCTGACTGTGATAACGGGGTGTGTTAAAATTATATGTGCAGAAATCAACATTGAAAAATGCAAAGAAATCCATTACAATCTAGTAATACGTTCTAGAAACATTGCTTTTCTTTTTTTTCCCAATATTTATTACTGTCACTCATTTCAAGTACAACTAATATTTTCTCCTGGGATAGTCTATCGCGAGGGGATTCAATTTTTTAGATTATTTCAGGAAAGCATTTGGACAGAATGACTAGCCTTAATTTGCATTAGGTTTGCTGATTACGTTTTCTGCCATCTACCGTTATTCCAAGTAGCCATTCTGCAGCCAAAAAGTATTTTGATCCTCTCTCCCTCAAACTTTCACCTTTTTACACACAGCAGTCAATGACTCAGAATGAGTATATCAATAGCCAAACAGATATTTCAAAATGAATTTTTCACTCTATGATATAATACAGTTGATTAATGGAGAGGCGTTGGGCCAATGCAATTACAGGGCAATGAAGCTTTGCTGAAAAATTTCCATGTGTTGTGTAGATGAATAATCATCAGAATACAGATTGACGTGACTGCATGCAAATATTCTTAAGGTTGTACATGAAATTGCATTGACAGAAAGAAATCACATACAATCGTTTATCCAATATTCAGAGTATATTACCAAGAACATAAGTGGTAGAAATTTGTCATCAAACATTATTTCAATCATAAACAAGGGATCAAAATCATAGAAATGAAGTTAAAATGTATGTTGCAGGTGCATTTAAAAGGTTCCTCTGAAATTTGATTATTTACTGAAAGATCTTGAAGATTCCTCTGGCAATGCCTCGATGCTTGCATTCAATTCTTGAAAGATTTCATCGAAAGATTAAATGAAAGAAAAACAAACAAAAAAACAGAACACATCTTTAATTTCAAAACCTTAATGACCTTGTGATGAATTGCCGATCGGAAGTGTATATATTTTTAGAAATTCAGTCAAGTGTTTCTAGCGATAAATTCACTGGGTTTTAGAATTATCCCCTGAATTGATTCACGTTGAACTGCAATCAACACAATGTTTTTTTCAAGAACTTGATTCATTAGTTCAATTTCATTATCAAATTTCGGCTGTTAAAAAATCACATTGAATCTCTAAACAGAAATGTTACTGATTGAAAAATTAACGTTTATGCTTCAACTTTCTCATCCATGGTTGTGCATAAAATGCTGTTAAAAGAACAACACGGTTTTTTTGAGATTTGAGATTTGTTCACATCAAACCGGTGTTTCCTAATTTTTGATTTCATAAACAGGTCATGCTCCATTTGCAAACGTGCTGACCAGACAATCATGCTGAATAAGCTCATCAAAAACATAATGCGTGGCCAGATGCCAAACCTATGAGACTTATCATGAAAAAGAAAATTACAGACATAAAAATACATTATCATCAAGGTTGAATTCAGTAAACCATTTCGATTGATCGTTATCATTATTGTCGTTTCCAATTTGATCATCACTGGTTGACGCTGCCAACTATAAACTCTTTGCTGGGATACAGTTCCCAATGGGACCTTGTTGTCAGCCAGATCTTTCAGAGCTGTCAGTCAAGTAAACGAGTTATTTCCCTTTTTTTTTTCAATTCTTTGGTGAATACACTTGATCGTGAGCTGTGAAAGGCACTTTACTTGGCACAATATTTAAGTTGTAAGGTTTCTACCTTCAAAGTTCGAGGATTGGTGGTTTTGCTTGCTCTGTGGACAGGATTAGGACTATGGACTAGTTATCTACTTTATACAAAGTCCGCAATAGTTGGTCAGAAGTTGTAAAACTGACACGTCAAGTATATGTACTACTACCATCCGATTTTGGAAGCTATCTGAGCATCCATGATAAAAATTTCCCATTGTGATTTTGAAAAAAGTACCCATATTTTCACCTCTTTTATACACGTACTAGGATATTTTAGCGAGATATTGTGCCTGATACCAGCGCTATAGTACAGATCATTCTGTTCTAAAAACATTTTCAATACAATAAAAACACTCGTCAATTTTGGGGGGCTGGTTATAATTGCAACGGATTCATCAACTGTGCGTAGGTTGTTTTTTTTATGGTATCTTTGAATCCACTGACAACAATTACCTATATTTTGATACTTAAATCATGTATTTCCTTTAATTTTTATCAGGTTTACCGGTGATTTCCAGATTTGGGAGATTAGCCAACGAGCAATGAAAAGGTTACATGCGCAAAGATTAGGTATATAGGAGCTTAAATATTCCGAGCATCTTTTCAGACTGGAAGTTCTTGGTTGTTTTGTGTGAGTCATTGGCGCAGAATTTTGACCCATATATATATATATATATATATATATATATATATATATATATATATATATATATATATATATATGTATGTATGTATATTTAAAATATGAATGGATGGATGGATGAGAGCAGAAATGAAAGGATAGAGGGGACGAAGAAAAAAAACAGAAAGAGAAAAGAAACAGAATACCCCCACTGACACTTGTATTTAAGTCTTAATTACTATTTCAACTGGCCAACATTGTCGTTCAACCAGCACTTCATCTTTGTATTCTTCTTCTCCTTCTTCACATTCATAATGGTTGTATATCAGATAAACTTTTTTTCTGTTCTACACACAATCTCAAAACTTCCTCATGGAAAATGTATATTATCTCCAAATGTTACGAATGGGAAATGTATGTTCATTCATCCAGGTCTCTTTGTTATAAACAATATCTCAAAATCTTAACTGAAGATGTTCAAGTATCCATTCATGTCCTTCTGTTATGCACAATACCTTAAAAACTCAAAACAAATTGAAAATTGAAAAAAAATGTTGAAGATTTCCGTATCAGATGTATTTGCTTCAATACACCATTGAAATAAAAGGTCATCCTAGATAAAGTGTACAGCATGACTTACTTATCAGCTGAATTATTTGAAATATTCAAAGTTTTTTTAACCGTATAATGCTTCCTTTACTTGTTTTATAGTCCCAACTACTTTGATTTCAGTGAATCTGAGAATGTATGATCTTGCAATGCATAATGTTTTTACATGCGTTACTTTTCTAATAACGAGCTGAATTTGTGGATATTCCATGAATACTGACGACAAATATATCTATTATTTTGTGCCTATGTTTTTGTTTCGTCTTTCACCTATACTTTTTAAGTCTTGTTCCTATCTCTTCCAATCTTTGTTGTCCCTACTTGTTTTTTTTAAAATCATTTTATACAATTGAATAGTTCAACTGCCAAAAGCTCACCTCCTGTATACAAACTAATATTCATCTTCCCTTTGTCCCATTCTACAATCTTGTCAAGTAATTTACTTATTTTGCCATCTATCATCTTACACTTATTTCAGCTACGCATCGTTTTTCAATTCTTTGTCACCAAATATCCAATTTTACCTCAATTTTGTTGTTTTCATCGATAAAAATACAAATAAGTCAATTTTGTTCCCCTTACGTTCAACTTTCTTGAAAAAGATTCAGAAAGAAATTTATATGCATGGAAGACGAAGAAACTGTAATCCAAATCAGTTTTAAAAAAAATGAATTTTCCATTTTTTTCAAGATTGAAGAGTTCCACCTCACACGATTTTTGGTTCCTGATAAGGTATCATTTTTTATCGTAAACATATCGGTATGGAGCAAAGAAAAACGTGATTTTCAAGCTAAAGTCAATATTCCCCTCAATCTAATCATATTCCGAGAGGAAAATAAGATTGAGTCCAGATTTTCTTTATATTAACCGACTATAATTAAAAACAAATCTAAGGTTGTGTCAGGGAGGGATAAATAATTGCTTCTATTTCCTCTCCAGCGTTGATAATAGATAGGCATCAGTCTGACAAATAAAACTATGGAAAATGATCTGATACGATATCTCATCAGACATGGTGTAGTGCAATCACAGAAAACATGTATTTCCATCTTGTCACAAAAATGAGAAAGAACCCTCTATTATAGTGGCCCAAATTACTTCTTGGGAAATTAAATAGAATCAGTCAAACCATACGAGGGAACAAATATAAATATTTCAGATGCTGATGACTACGAATATAGGTTTGGAAAGAACATTTTTTCATATAAATTTTTCAGTGTTGATTTTGCAAATGTTACATGCACAGCTCCTTTATGTTTATTGCAGTTTTCGGTCTGGTTCAATATATGCTTTTCAACTAATTTGTTCTTTAATTTAACGAGCATCATCTTCCTCCGCCCCAATTGTCATAAAACATCCTCCCATTTCATTTGTGGTCCTCATCACAACTTCTAAACAAAGTAGAGGAATTGAGTGAAAAATCATGTCAACGGAGAGAACTGGATTTTAAAAGGAGAGAAAAAAACGAACAGTTTAGAAGGTGAAATTACGACGAAAAGTGGTAAAGAACAAAAAAGTGGCAATAAAGGGGAGAGAAAAAACAGAATTGATTGAGAGGAGATCACCTCAAAGAGTTTTGGATCGTAGAGAAGGATTGAAAATGAAAAGATGTTCTCAAAGATCACAAAGAAAATGAACTGCTACAAAAAAAAGGACAAAAAATATCTTCTTGCATCTAGAAAAATGGCTGAAATTGGCGAAACTAATACATTACTTCATGAGTTGCACATCATGACAGCAACAAAGTCTGATACTGATTTTTCTGTACTGAAAAGTTCTTAAGTAGTTGTTTGAAACTTATATAAGTATTTCTAAAGGGGATGTTCAACAAATCCATATACTCAGGAGAGGAAATTTTGCAATTGGATAAAATTGACAAATTGTCAATTCTATATGAAACTTTCGAAAGGAGTCTTCAAATGTCAGTATTACTCCAAGACTTGCAGATGTTTATGACCGGTTACAGAAGAGTGAAAGTCTTGTAAGGATGCTTGTCAAGAACAAGCAACGAAGTAATTCGTATCTGATTTGATATTTTATAGTCATCAGTTATATAAACACCCAGACACACACCCTATAATGTGTCCATGTATTGTATTTTTTTCATTGTTTATGAATCGACAAATATAACTTAACAGATCGTTAGGAAGATAGATCGAAAGATAGATAGCCAAAAGATAACAACCTTCACAAAATCATTTTAGTGGCTTTTTTGAATGCACGGTTCTCGTTATCAGCTGCAAATAATTGACAATTCCAAAAAGGTATAAGCTTGATGATTGCAAGATAAAAGTCAACACAGAAAGCGATGTTGAGTCAAGTTTGAGGTTGTATGAATCAGCATTTCTCCATGATCTTCACAGCGATTACTACACAACTGGCCCTTGCATTGGTTTGCTTTTCGCCGGTCATATCAGCTGGATAACAGAAAAGTGCAGTGTTAGGTTTGATATTTTTTAGACCAACACGATCGAATCTGATACAGACTCCAGATAATATATTTTCCCGAACTGAGTACTGAGCTACACACACTGTCACAAAACTTATCAAGGATATGTACCAATAACCATTGCAAGCATTAGAAAAAAATAACACTTACCCAAAACTAAACGCAGGCTGTGACTCAAATTTACTCACACAAACTCTAATGTTCTAGGAATCGTCCAAGGTTGTGTTCTTCGTCCAATGTCCTATTCGTGGTAGGAATTGTCATTGTGTTCTTCAGATTAATTGCCAACATTTAAGAAATCTGGACGCAAATCTGGAAACATCCATAATGCCATGATGACATACGCACAAGTATGTACATTTCTGCACTTACTTATACGGGTACCAAGTAACTTTTTAGGGTTTGTAGTCAGTTAACAATGTTTTGACTCATTTGGGAAGCCGAGAAAGCAGTTAAGATCAGTGTACAAATAACACAAGTTGATTTCATGCATTGGACTAGATACACTAAGATTTAAAGACAGGAAAATTGCGTCACCCCAAGATGAAAAAACACAATGTATTGATTTGCACATTGCATAAAGTACAATTTCTGTGTTTGTTTTTTTTTTTTTAACAAAAGCCCCTGAATGAGAGAAGATGTTTAAATATGCATGTTTTCATCTATGAACTAAATATCAACTGTCTCTCTGGTAAACTGTTTCGTCTTATGCCTCGAAACTTTTATTCCGTGGTTTTAAAAGTTAACTGGTTGTAATAATATATGCCAAGGTTTATTCTACTCCTAATTACATATTCGAGCTCGAAAAGCCGAACCTCAAAATTGAATGACTTATGAAGTAAACAACAGAATCGAAACGAAGGAGTTTCCAATTCAAGTCTTACCCAAGCAGTATATACTAATTATTAAGATGATGGGAACGCATCCTTACTCTATTAACGGGCAAAAAAAAATACTTAGAATGTAAACAAATGTTTATATTACATCATTTTGCAAATTATGATATGAAAAATGTGTCTTGTAATCTACTCTCTCTCTTTCAATCGTTGAAGTATATATTCTATTGGTACTGGTCAGGCTGTTAGAATATCTTGAGGGGTTCCTTGCACCCCTGGATCACATCTAATGCGAAACAGAACCTTGATAAGCAAGAAACATTTCATCCTCTTGATGTTGACATCCAACCCACTCTACCAGCTATATCGATCACAATTATGCTATAATTCTTCAAAGAAATTTTGAGATTATCATACATGAAATGAAAAAATGCCTTTTGTGTAGTATTATATGGATATACTTAAAAAATAATTTAACATGTAAAATAAACGATGGATAAAAAAAATCTTACATTTACTTTCATTTAATTTCAAAATAACAAAAATGAAGATTCTGAAAGAAACAGTGTAACAGAAACAAAAGAAACATATCTATGAGACAAAAATATATTGGTATTCAAATAAACGTAACCTTTTGAAATTACCTCTGGCATTAACAACTGACTTCTTTGATAAGGATATATTGGTATTTATATGATTATTACAAGAATATAGGCGAAAGGATGAAAAGCCAACATATATGATGAAAAAAAGCCAAATATGGATAGACAATACGATGCGGAGAGCATGGCTTAATAACTATTGTTGCTCTTGGCAGCAAAGCGTTTGTTGGTGAAAAACTGATTTCTAAAAGGTCAAATTCATGACTTTAGATCTCTCTAATAAATTCCAAGATTCCAAAGTTTGTTGTCATTTTTTCTTCAAGTGAACGATTGAAACAGGCAAAGGTAAGAATATTGAAGTGGTTGGGGGGAATATTATTGGTTAACTCAGAAATGAAAAAAAAACACAAAAAAACAAAGCCAATACGACATTCCAAATTGAAAAATTATACCTGACATCTACGGAGAAGATTTTTCATCTGTTTTTCATAGTTTTGTTTTTATGAAGATTAAAAGGACAAAATCGTAGATTTTATTCAATCGACAGCAGTAATTCTTTTTGTGTCAGAAAAAATCATCTCATCATGTGTCCAAAATGTCGAAATATTAATGGAAAATTGATAATACATCGAATACATACATAAACATACGCACACACATATGTGCACAAATCCAACATATAGACACAATTAACTATAAATGCGCTATAGAGCATGCACACTCACACATACAAGTGTATATGCACACACCTATACCCAACACACACACACATACATACATACATACATACATACAAACATACATACATACAAAGGGTATTTTTTTTTTAAATAGTCATGAAAGATTTATAACTTTCTTGACACATGTTAATCATTGGACATTATGCATTTAGCAGTTTTAATGCAATGCCCGTTATCAAGACTATTTTGGACCTCATTGACACTGTTGTGTCTGTCATCTTGATATTTTCATCCCAAATGATTTATGGCCCAAAGTCAAATGTAAATACAAAACACAATCCTTCCCAATCCTATTTCTACCCCTTGTTAGTACGTTTTGCTGTACATTTTCGAATGATAGACTTCTATCTTTCCTATCATCTAATTTTTATCTTATTTATTTTACATTTGTTTACCTGAAAACTTAGCTAAAAAATTTTGCAATGAAATGAAGGCAATTCAGACGTAGTTGTTGAGCTTATTTTAAGATTGAGGTAGATTTTAGACGTTTCTTCTTCCTGACATTGGGGTTTGACTGTTCCTGGCAACATTGTTAATATTTGTTCGAACAGGTCTGAGAAAATTTCCCCCTAAAGTATATTGAAACAAAGTTGAATAATTTGTTTTATTTCGATAATGATGATGAGGATCCAAATGTAACTCTGTATTGAAAAATTCGATGAAACTACGCTTTGCTCATCCATGAATGTCCTGATCAATCTATATCAGACTATGTATGAGAATACTTGTCCATATCATCAAAAGTGACCATAAAGATCGCTTCTTTTCCCCGTGGTTTGCCCAATTTGAAATTCTGAAATTGTGAATTTCTGAAATCTCTTAAAATGTCTTGTTATCGCTCGGGGTACAGTAGGCCCTAGCTAAATGAGCCTAAGTGGACTGAGTGCATGGCAGCAGCGGTATGCTATGCTTATGAACCCCCCTTTGAGTACTGAAATCATTACACAAGCCATAAATCTAATGGAAATACAATTGTTACTACCATACATGTGTATTATCACTCTAGGATACAATTTACAAATAGTGCAAAAAACCCTGATCAAATTCCATGGCTGTAAAAAAATATCGAGTCGTATTTAATTAATTTTTCAATTCGAACAACTGATAAAGCAGGATAAATTGGTTGAAATTATATGTTTAATTAGGGTCTCGAGTTTGGATTGAAGTGACAGGATCTAAAAGTAGTTTGTTTGTAATTGATTTTCCAATGAAAAAACAAAACGTCATTCAGATTTTCATAAATGCAGTAGATCATTGTGAAGGTAGTTGGACACGTCTTACAATTTGTTTTAATGGTTCCAAGTGTATATATACGTAGGTATATAAGTATGTCTAATGCCCGATCATATGAAAAAAAGTCACTTGACAATGAGCATTCATCTATCTATTGTTTTCCAATGCATCTGAATCAATGTTGAATTTTTTCTCATTGATAGATCGCGAGTGGAAATACAAACCTGAAATACAGCAGAAAAAGGCTCAATCCTATTGTCCAAACTTTATCCACCAATCTATCAATGTACCCATCTATTTATCTTTCCATCTATCTATCTATCTATGTACAGTGACCCTTGCTATAACAATATAATTTTGGGTTTGGTTGGAGTTGATCCCCGATTGCGATCCAGGTAATCCATTGCCGTTTGTTTGATTCTTGAGGGTGGAATTAGGATATGGAATCTAATGAAAATCAATTTCAATTTCTTTTGAGGAATCGATACAAAATATTGTGCTGTTTGATTGATGTGTACTAATTTTACGTTTGATTCCATATCTTTTATAGTAATTATGTTTTTGTGTTTTTAGTTCAAAATGTATTTTCAGTTTTTAATTTCCATTCTCTTTTATTTCTCAATCATTATTCGCTCTGTGAATCTCTCATACTCTCGCATGTGGAAAGGCTTGTCACACGTCCAAGCAGAAGCACACAATCGTTTGTTTGCTGCATTCTTATATTTGACTATCAGATCATATTTTCGAAGAAGTTTAAAACACTTTAATCGACTCGCTCATATAATTTCATTTTCAGCCTAGACATGTGTTTTTAATATTGTTTGATTTGGGAAGCAACATGAACGGAACAAAAAAATACAATTTAATCATTTTTGTCCGGAGTTCCATAACCTTTTAAAATGTTGTTGAGATCGTTTAAGAATCATCATGGTACACTGATGTTTGCATATACTTAGGGTTGAGAAAGGGGGAATAAAGTCTATAATGGAAAACTCTGTGTGTGTGCGTGTGTGTGTGAGTGAAATAGAGAGAGAAGAATTGGAAAGAAGTTACATGAGATCAGACAATAGAGGACAAACGTACAGGCTTAGATATTCAGTCTATAGAAACTGACAACCATTGGTTTTTTGATAAGAAAAACTGTTCATGAATCAAAAGAAAAATGGATAATTCACTTCCCTAGTCTTTTAATGGGTAATGATCACAAAAAGCTGACAAAAAAGACTTGAATGCTGCTGAATGCAAAATATAGAATCAATTAAACATAAATTTACATTTAAAACTAAAACCCCAGTTTGAGGTTTCAAAAACAAAAATATTTTCATATGCATGATATAGGGTTACTGTTACAATATAAGCTGTATAGCTTCATGTGTGCAGCGTACATGATTCAGACGTGCATAAATTCGTTGAAACAAAGGAAATTTATTCTGAAGTTTTAATGACTTTTATTCAATCTTCAAAGTGGCGTTTGACGTTGATGATGGGAAGATCAGTTGGGAATATTCAGACGACTACATCGAATACAGTCCTGAAATATTTAGGGGACTTGGTTCATCACATCTCCTGCTGAAAACTTGCTTTGAAGCCCCTCAAATACAATACAATGACATGAGAATATATCTGAGAGAAGGAAAGATTCAGAGGTTTGTAGGTTCTGTGTTTCCATGCCAATGGCCGAAACCAAAAAACTGTTTGTAGCGATTGTACAGCCATTTGATATTGCCTCCTATATTTTCCGAAGAAAAAAATGCCAAGCCCAAAATACGACAGGCACTTTCATATCAAATTGCATCAAATTGAAAATCAGTATATGAGTTCTGTCCAATATTAACTAATAATTCCACAAACTTCCCAACATAGTCAATAATTGGACAACTGTAGCATAATTTTTTTTTTCAAAACGTGCAAAAAAAATGCTCCCTAAAAGATGGTTATGGTTGGAACAAATTTGAGACATAAAGACATAACTGGTTTCTTTCAGTATTACAAAACTACAATAGAGGAAATGTACTTATAGGAATATATCAATTTTTGAGAATCTACATGTTTTGGATTCATCAGTGAATTCAAATCTTTAGATTTTATTAGAAGTCTAGGAGAGTACTTACGAAAGAAGAAAAAAAAGGATAGAATCCTCAAGATTTTTGTCAAAAACTCTAACATTAAACTTTTAGAAACGAGGAAAGGTATGCAGCCATTTCATATTAACAAAAATCAGTAGTGTATGGTTTGGGAAGTATTCCTGCAAAATTTCTCTCCCTCCTTTTCTTTTACGGATGATAACGCATCCACCAGAGTGCTCTATTCCAGGGTTGGAAGAGTATTTGTATAGCTTATAATGAACAAGACCTTTTCTCAAAGTGTGCTCAACCCTAGATAATGGAGTGTTAATTATGATTATATATATATATATATATATATATATATATACATAATGTAAACACGCAAAGAAAATTTACGTATACACATTCACTCACACACAATCACAATTGTATGTGTTTATACATTAATTATCTTTTATAAATTTCAAGAGGATCATTATTTCGAACTAAATATTTGCATCAATCCAATAATTACTACAACAAACAGTCATGTTTTTTCCAGCTCCTTTCAGGAGTATATTCCATAAATGAAGAGAGAAATATCATTGTCTCAGAGATGGTGGCAGACAGACGAGAAATAATGGTGACTATCTTGAACACGTTTCCATCAAATGCTCTGAACAGTCGAAAGCTTTGATCTTTGTTCTCTTTTTAAATCAACTATTCCTTTCTTAAAGTCAAATCTATGTTGGGCTCTTATCTGTCCTATAGGCCATTCCGGTTACCTGTCTTAATAAGCGTTAGAACAAGCTATCATCATTTTTCATGTTAGCAGGACTACAGGTTTAGAAGCTAACGATTTACCAGTGTTTGATTGTTAACATGCGAAGTTCATTCATCATATTTACGTGAAACTCTAAGCGAAAGTGGCAGACTTGCTCACTGGTGCTACATACTATAGGTAACTGTCAGGCAATAAGTATAATCCTTCAACGTACAACTATCTACTTTTGTTCGTTAGACAATGTCTCTGGTGTAACTATCACACCTACCTTGATTCCAACTATTGGCCATCGCTTGAAGTGTTATAGACGTAGAAGAAAATGGTGAAAAGAGGAAAAATGTCAACGTATGTTGGCATCCTTATGCACATGTGCGCCTTGAAGAATGGCAATTTTGTTGCAGCTGTGATTGGAATGACAAAATAAACAACATTGCTGAATTGTGTGGTTTGCAGAAGAAAGGAGAAGAAAAAGTAGAGGAGAAAAGTGAATCAAGAAGGGGAAGCGTATCAAACCCAGCCGAGGCTTTGAAGAGAAATCTGTTGCAATATTATCAGATTCGTAATGAAATAATGAGAAAAAAATAGAATAAAAAGAAAGGGAAAAACAAAAAAGGAATTACAAGACGAAGAAAAAGAGCGACAAGATGAGGAAGAAGAAGAAAAAGAAAAAAAGAACTAGAAGAAGAAGAACAATAACAAAAATAACAACATTGACAACAACTACAACACTGATAGGACGAAGGATCTTAGTTTATAGAATGAGAAAGAAACAGTGACAATGGATGAGGTCTTTTGGAGTATTCAGCAAGGTCAAAAGCTGCACCATATTCTGGAGCTTTTAGGGTCATCAGCAAAAACGGAACTGGCCATTTTGAGGTGCTACAGCAGATCTTTCTAATTTAACGATAAGTTTTTCTGAGTTTATCGTATTAAAGTAATCTACCATCGTCATTTTGAAGATTGGTCGGCTTTCAACAGGGAAAATCTGGGGATCTGTATATAAATCTCCCCAAATGCAATCAAATACTTTCAGTTTATTCTAAAAATCCAGGATATTCGGATTTTCTGTTTGAATTATCTTCTTCGTATCTGCCATGTGGCTTTTCTCTCCCAGATACCAACCTTTCTTTGAAATATTTATTTTACAAATACGACACTGTCTGAATGCCTGGTGTCTATTTCCTTATTCATTCTCTTTCATTGCTTATTTACTCTTAGTTCTTTGTTCTTTATCTCTTCTCCCAAGAGTTATCCTTTCATTCTTTTCCATTGTCATATTAATCTGAAGAATACGATTTTTTTTCTGAATATATTATCGTTTCCCTTGCCCAACCCTTTTATTTCCCGTAATTCTTCTCTTTCTATTCTTCTTTCATTCATTTTAAGGATCTCTTCCATTTCCTTTATGGGCAATATGTTATCATCGGTTGGCCATTTTGAGAGGCTTTGGTCATTATTTGGGAGCTACTCAAATGCCCTCGTATTAAAAACTCTATTTTGACACACAATTGCATAGGGTTGACCTACGTTATTGGGATCAGATGGACATTTTAATATCCTGCAGATTCTTGCATTGCACGGATTAATTCATAACCACGTTTGATAGGCTTGAAAGCAGATGCGTTGTCAATTAATGATTATTAAGCAAAGCTGATGAGAATATTCATCATTTTTTAGGGATATGACGGGTTATGTTGTTGATTCCGACTGATGGACTGAGACTTAAATTATATAGCTTAATTTTTATCATGATATCGACTCCCTAATTGTCTTGCAAAAATAGGAGTTTATTTTAGATAGAATATCCTGAATGTTATTTCATTGTGAAATGATTAACAAATTAACTGATTATAATACAATCCTCACTGGGTGTTCCCTATGTGTGGCCTGCCGAATATAAGGTACACCTGGTAAATAGATATATATTTTGCTAACTAGTGGAAAATGTTGCATGTATCAATGTTTCTGCATAGATCCCCTGATTTTTGGAATATATGATTGATTGCATTTTTATCATCGTATTTTGTCATAATTATTAATATCATTCCAGATCGAAAGAGTCACATCTCTTTTGTATTATTTTTTTTCCTTAGAGATGCCTGTATGTTAACGGCACTGCTCTCTCATCTAAAATGCTTTTTGTTTTCAACACACTAAACTATCAAGAATTAATTCTCCAATTGAATGAGAGTAAACGCTATTATATATCATTTCAGACGCATTTCGTTGTCATCATGTCTCATAAAAATCAGCGATCCATTCGGGGTTTTATTGTACATAATTGTTTACAAAAAGACCACTTTTTATACTTTCGACCACTGCCAACGTAACCAACTTTATTCCTCGGTATGAACAACGTACTTAGCATAGGGCTGTCCTTTATACTTTCCTTCTATAATGTTATGTTTCTGTTGCCGTCATAAAATAAAAAATGACTGAGAGCAATCTTCCAAATGATGTTTGGTGTCAAATCCAAAACCGTATAAAGATGTTGAAATGAACTCTACATTATGTACCAGACACTTTATCAATTGAAAAAAATGGAATCGGGGGTGATCGATATATTAAGTACTCCTTCTGCGTTTTGTTTTGCAGAGGTCGCTAAAACGTCTGAGTTGAAAAACAAAACGAAACAAAAAACAAACACACCAACTGGTAAATCTATTTTGCAAAACTTTACATCGCAAACTGAACCCACTTTTGAAAAGGTTTTTAGGGAACATATTTTCTTTGGTATATAAAGTGTAAAATATGTCAACTTTTAGCCCTTTAGCTCCATACGTGTGGCATGTAGTCTTAATGATAATTTGATAACCAGATAATTTGAATAACAGTTTTATAGAGAACCCCATCAAAACACTCATAGTAACTCAACAATTTAGGGGTTGACATGCAACACATAACGGGCCGGAATGTTTTATATTCCAAGAAGTGGACAGTGAATATTCAAATGGAGACATGATAAGAGAGGTGGTTTGAAATTGTAAACCCATTGTGTTTTAGTGCCTTTACTCAAAAATTCACGTAATATGGGGATGGGTCAAGAGAAGCTAGATATCTTTACCTCTTGAATATTTGTTGACTGAAAAGTTTGGCAAATTCTTGCACAAATCTATCTATGAACTTTTGTGCGTGTATGAGTACATCAATCTACATAACTATCCATCTATTTATTTATCTATCCCTCTATCCCTCTCTCTGTCTCTCTGACTCTCCATGTATGTATATATGTGCATGTGCATGGGAGTATATATATATATATATATATATATATATATATATATATATATATATATATATATATATATATATATATATATATATCTTATATTTGTGTGTGTGTATATTTATGTCTTAGTAAAAAAAAAATCATGACTAACGGACACGACTGACTGCATTATTTTTAATTTTCTTGCAAATAAGAAGGTTTTTATTATTTACATTATGAACTGATTAAGAATTGCTGTGAATATTTGAATCAATTACATAGAAAAGGGTAATAGTGTTCAATTCTCTACATATATGTCTCAATTTTTTATTTCCTCCAAGATCAAAATTTACAAAAAGCTTGGAAATGTTTTTAAAAAATCAGATTTCCAGTTATTCCAACATTGATGTGTCCCTTTCCATCCTTAATCACCGAAAAAAAAGGAAAATAATAATGGAAAAAATCATCTATTGTACAATCTCTTCAACTAAACTGAGGGTCCCTTAACCGTGTTACCTTAACATTGAGAGAATTGATTCCGAATCCATTATATACTGATTGATCATGAAAACGTATTATCAACTGGAATTGGAATCATAAATCCCTGTGGCTTACTTGATCAAACACAGCCTGATATCAGATTATAAATTAGGATTCACTGCCAACTGCACAAAATCATTCAGTGGATTTATAACAAGAATCTTTGATCTGGGAATAGGAAAAGGCTTGGGGTTGTATGGATTAGACGTTCTACATTCTACACGGTAGCCTGAAAGAAGCCAATGATTTAATTCTCTTCGACAATTTTTATGTTTTTACTTCAAACACTGAGCTGTGGCCTCAATAAGAAATACAGAAATCTGACCAGGAAATATTCCCTGATTGTGTTTTTCCTGGCTTTCTAATTAATTTCCCCCAACAAAATGTTTTTTTTCTTCTTTTGTGTTCTATCAGATAACCAATAACAGCTCATAATCCTTCCTTGTAACACTGATAGTATCAGTTGCAGTCATATTTCCATTTCCTACTTTTTTTATTAAAATACTATTCGTTTATCTTGCCTCTCTCTCTACCTTTCAATCAATCCTATTTTATGTGCCACACATAGTTTAACTAGCAGCCACCTTCAGGATAGCAATTGAGCAAGATATTACCCATATGACAGTGGTCAAATATCAATACATGGAATCAATATCGAACATCAGGATTTTTTGTCTAAGAAGCATTTTGAGAGTTACTGCCTCTGCCAACATAATTCACTAAACACTAAATACATATAGGTTCACAAATCGTTCCTATCTACGGCAAGCAATAGTGAGGAAACCTAGGATCAGCCCCAAGTTATAATCAATTCCTCTTTAATCCATGGCCCAATTTCTGTCAGACGTCCAATGGTGTTTGTTGACAATTTTCATAAATGTGATGCCAAGTCAAAAGGATCCCTCTCTTGGCGTACCAGGGTGGTCCGATGAGAAGCCTTGATTACAGTTGACTGTATTCTTGATCGGGCCTCAGAACGTTTGAGAGTCCGGTTTGATCTGTTAATCTACTGCGAGAAAGAGAGAAAATGTAATTACGTATCTAATGAGGATGAATTGAACATTGACTGTCACATCCAGAGCTTGAACTCAGCTGACAAATGTAGCTTAATGGTGCAGGGATTTTTTCACCGTCGATTCAAGCATTCTGCAGAACCCTTATGACTTTTTAGGACAATGTCTTCCATTTATGTTTTTTTTATTTTTTTATTGCAGCTGCAGCATGGGAAGGAAGTGAAGAAGGAAGATGCAATTCAAAATGGAACGTATATATTCATCTTTGGCTGACCAAAAATACGTGAATGGACTTCGACTGAATACCACCGACGTGTGTGTGTTGGTTAGCTTTTTTCAAACAAGGGTCACCTCTCTTATTTTTATCTCTTCTCCAAAATTACATTGCTTCTTCCTTTCATCTGATTCTGGAACTAAATGATAAAGTACTGTTATTTTTCCCACTGCTTGCTTTCGTTTCTCATGCAGCTAAATTGACATTCTATCTTTCTTATTTCGGCTATGAAGGACTTCAAACACTGCTTATCAACTCCACTTCACTCTTATGATCCCACTTTTTTTTTGTTTTTTTAATTAAGTGGCTGAAGTGGGCTATCCATTCGGAAGATTTGCGAGCAAATACGCTTTTTTGGCTAATAAATCTACCTTTTTGCGTCTGAAAAAGGTTAACATCCATATTTTTTTTTTGTCTTTGTATGTAATTATATCTAAATAAATGTAAAAATAATTGGCAATTAAGTATGTACTCAATTTTTTCCTTCGCCATTTATGTAAAGTAATTGAATCCGACCTGATACAATTCCAAACGTTGAAGCTTTCCAAGAATGTTTGGTACAACTGAACCTTGAACGAATGTTAATTGCTTTAATCCATACATTTACACCAGAAAAAAAAGACATAATCAATCATTCAGTATTTTATATAGATTGCTTGGTCTGAGAAGAAAAACTACAATTGGAACAGAAAAGCCCTTGTTTTAGCCTTTAATAGTAGGTTCCAAACAAATCACCAAGTAACATTGTGATCACGTCTTTTTTCATGTTGCTTTCTTGCCCCACACATGACCTGCCATCTATGATTTGGCTATCTTTTGGATTGAAATTTCTGCTATGTTTTTTTTGTGTCCTTTTTTGTCTTCATTGAATCTTATATCCATAATAGTTAATCACAAGATTTTGATATGATTGTTAATACGGACATCAACACTGTTTTACTTTGAATATTGCAAAGTTTTTGTTTGATTGATTCTCATATACGGTGGTTTGCTCCATTGCATGTGCATGATGGCTGAGAAGAAAAAAATTATGCATTATTTTAGTCCTTAGTTCCATCTAAACAATTCAAATGTCTGGAAACCTTCGGCTTATTAGTGTGTATTCTATCATAAGAATATCATTTTGAAATTCAAAAATTTGGAAAGGCTTTGAGTCTTCCTTGGAATTATCACAAAGCTTTGGTCTCTTTATCACAAAGCCTCCTATATGGGTACATTCATGATATGGGTTGATGTTACAATCATTTGTTACTCTTTAAGGGCGAATTACCATTTTTTACAAGTCTTGTCAATATTTGAGCACCCACCAAACTGTTTTAGAACCATTGTCAACATTTTATACACGAAAAAAAAATTGCTAGAGTAAGTATTACATTCCTGTCATAATTGTGATGGATATGTCTTGAATTCAACTATTGTAACAATAATAATGATAGAAATCTTAAGTAGTTATAATTGTAGAATACAAATCGTCGTGGGAAGCCATTTTGTATCATAATCGCCTTTAAAGAATTTTCAAGTAATAAAACAATACAAGCAAATGAAAAGAAAATGCAATTTTTATAAAGAAAAAAACCAAATACCTGATTACAATCAGTATTGCAAAATATGTAATTATGAAACAAGAAAAATGCATAAATTTTGTATATTTCAAATTGGAATCAGAATAACGTGTTTATGTGTGAACATGTATAGATATATGACGATAAAATTATTTTAAGAGTTTTAATTCGATAGTTCATTGTGTGTTCGAAAATAAAACATTGCAAATGGCTTTGTATTTTTAACGTGAATTTTTTCCACTTGCTTTCATTGATTTAGGGTCATATAGAAATAATTAATGGACAACTAAAATAAATATAAAAAAGCATAAAATTCAGGGTCGAAAAATGGAGGAAAACATTCACTAATTCATCGTGTGTGATTTTGTCAACGTGCATATGTGCCATGTGTGTATTTGTCAATGTACATATCCATTATCTGCATACTTGTCGGTAATTATCCATTATCTGCGTATATGTCCATTTGCTGATTCGTCTTGTTCGTATGTATCCATGTGCTGATATAATGCCTGATGTATTTTTCCGTGCACATATGTGTTCTGTGCGTATTTGGCCTTTACTAGATGTCTCGTGGGTTTAATTGGCCAAATACAGATCTATTGTCCATAAATCTTTCTAACAGAATGATTTACTCACAATCTTGATAGAAATTTTTAAAAAACTCGAAATTTTTAAGTGGGGTCACCGACGGGTCAAAAATGTTACCTGTACAATCTGCTTCATCTTGGAGTAAACTTTCATCATGACAATTTCAAAAGCCAAAAGTCTTGAAAAAGAGTGGAAATTTCAGTGAAGTTAATCAGAATATTCTTCGGAATGTTTTCCAATTTTTGTGTGCCAAAGCAAGAAGCTTAAGTGTGTATTCACTCCGTACTTGGAATAATCAAGGCGATAAAAACTTTGAAAAACTCAACGAACCAAATATGCCGCATGTATTTGTATAGTCATTTTGTCTGCAACATCCCAAAGGGACGTAATATATTTGATATTGAGAAGAAGCAGATATTCTCTCATATTGTTTCCTAAAGACAGGCTATGTGTTATCCAATGTGTATGGATATTTAATATATATGCCGCCATTTTTTAGATTTCAAGTATTCAGGTATGTATGTGTATCATCCATTTCATCTTAAGTTATCTATAATTTGACATCGGAGAAAATCAGTGAGAAGTCCAGAATGATAAATCAGGTTTTTTTTCATTCCTTCCTGTTGCTTTCTGAATTCATATTAAAAACTTGTTCAGGTGCAACTTAATATATCATTCTTTGACATCTGATATCTATTATACAATACTACTTTTCAAGCTGAATTTACTGCAGAGGCAAGAACGTGCTGAGCAAATGGGCGTTTACTATACATATTTCGGTATTTTTCATCGCTTGAGGTGAGTGGAACCAGTTTATACGAATATTCCCTCAAAGTTGATCTCTGCCTGAGGAATAAACGCACGACGATGCAACACACTTTGCATATGATTATCCTCGGACTTTTCTTCTTCCATATTATTCAGAAATATTACTTGTTTCAGTGCTATTCTCTCCTCACGCTCCTATAAGTCTCAATGTTTATAATACTTTATTTTTCTCTTTTTCTCTCATTGTTATGTAAAGCTATAAACCAGGAATACCAATATCTAAAGAAGATTTTTTTTTCCTTTTTTAATCCCCTGATCATACTCTCCTATTCATAATGCATATGACAAACAAATGATGAAACGATTAAAGTGTATATTTGAAAATATTATAAACGTCCTTGTCAGCCACGGAAGGGATCAAGAATTGTTGTGTAAATCGTTTGTCTCCTATTCTCTCTCTCTTTCTTATATTTAATGTATAATATTTTTTGATTTTGCATTCTTGCTAGAATATTCTCATGATTTTATCATTTATGTCTTTTTCTGGTCTCAAAGGTCAGGATTCGAGTCCAAGTCTGGTTAGAAGCCACAATTTTTACATCCAATGTTCACACTAGTTGATAAGAATGTAATTAAACAAAACCGATAAAATGTGCTGATACGTTTATTTCCCAAAACGAAATGATTTTCCAATTATTTTCTATTGCTCTTTTATCGATATCATTTCACATAAAGCAATGATATCCCTTTCTTCATTCACGTCATTTGTGGCTTTTTGGAACGTTTTATTAGCCGTATCAGCTTGGTTCTTTCTTTTGACATTCAGTTCATTTCATTATTCCTCTCTACTCTACAATCTTTCTTCCCTTTTTTTCCCCGTTTTCATCCCCCAAAGGATATCAAAGATAGAAAGGAGGCCACAAAACGCCTGACTGACACAAATTTAATTAACAATGATAAGAAAAACTGCCCAAACAAATCATGGAATAAGGGTAAGATTCAATCTATTATCTCCAGTCTGAAAGCAAAACCGAGTTTTACATAAAACCAAGCGAGTAGACATTACCAACCACTCTGATTCATTACACCAACGTAGACTGTTTTTATTTCATCGTTTATGTTGAAGAATGTCTCGATCAGTCAATTATCTTTGATAGAGCCACTTTATTCAACACACCAACGCTCAATGTATGTAAAAATCCCCGTCTAGAAAGTGTGTTTAGATACTCTGTGGTTGTCCAGCTATTCATTTCAACTAAAGCACTGGTTTGGAATAGAAAAAGCAAAAATGGGCTACTGAATAAGTGCAATCTACCCCTATGGAATATATAATGGATCCGTTTTGATAAAACCCGAGGAACACAGGAAACCCAACAGCTGGAAGATTGTGACTTTTACAAAGAAGATGAAGATACTAAACTAAAAAAATCAGTTAATTGTTACTTATAGATAAATGATATTGAAACATTGAGCCTATCTGTATTGGTCTGCTTATCCATCTATCAATCTATATAATCTTCAGAATATATTTGTTCCTATCTTCACCGCTATATAAATACCAGCACACAACAATATTGCACTGAATGGAAAATATTCAAAATCCTCTTTCTGCCTTTCGAAGCAAATATCAGTGAAAGCCATATTGTCGTTTGCAAACACTCATATGATTTGAACGTTATTTTGAAAAAAAAAAAAGAAATATATACAACACAATGTCTTCAACTCATCTGTAAGGAATTGTATTTTTTGAAATGTTGTGCTGACTTGGTTTCTATTTTGTTTCTATTTGTTAAATTCATTTGATGCTTATTATGAAGTTTATTATCATCAGGGAAAATGATAACAGACGAAAAAAAGTGAAGACATGAAAGTAGTTTATGTTAATTGGAAACATCTATTTCTTCCATATTTATTTAAAAACGAATTACTCATCATCATAGAAATAATCAAATAATTACAGGAGAGAATATGAGTCCATGTCTATCTTTTCATTAATATTTGAATTGAATGTAGGAGGAAATTTCCTTGGGCAAAATGTAAAAAGTTTGAAAATGTAAAAATGATGCCCCTGACATTGATACAGAAATAAGTATAAAAGTTAGTATTTTCCCATGAGCTTTTAATAATGCAATCGATCATGTCTATTTCTCTGTGCCTACATTAACAACATAATTTTTGGTGTATAAATGTATGTCTATGCAATTGTTTAGTGTAATGTTTCTTTTTAAATTACGACAGCATTATTATCTCTCTGTCTTTAATACAAATTTCATTCACCCATGGCTAAATGTCCCTATGTTTCGGTGATTCCTGTCTCATTTTCCTTTCTATATAATTATATTCTGATTTGATTTTGCATCATATAGAAAAGGGATATATTTTGTCTGTTTTAGAGAATTCATATGATTCAAGATTTCGAATTTCCTACGGACGAATAAGTTTTCTCTTGTTTTCATAAAGTTGACAAGCATCAATTGGGATTATATTTTTTTTAAAATATTTCTTATCGAATACTTTCACCTCTTGTATTAGAATATAACATTTCCAAATATTCTCTTATTTTCAGCTTTATTTTCAATCAGCCTTATTTGATTCTATTCCCCCTTGAATAAAGAAGCACATGTTTGAAAGTGATGTTGACAGTTTCAATCAGTTGAAGAACCGAGAGATGCAGGTACTTGACCTGATACTTGTTTTCTGCACTGATATAACAGTTTTAAAGTCAATACATTGGTTCTCAGATATGTAACATTTGCTTGGGGGCACTGAGCATTTATACCGTTCCCAAGATTCATACTAAACATATACAGTCTCAGCTGAAGCACAAACATGGTTTGCTGATTCCAATTTCCAGACCAAGCACTGCAATTCCACTTCATTTCTGGGTCCATGCATATGGTTGAAGGGTTTTTCTTTTCTCTTTATTCTTGGATGATTGGCATGAAACATCATTCTCAATATATGGATTAAATAATGAATTAAAATACATCCATAAATAATGTCGTTTACTATTAAGCCAAGAAATTTGGGTAATGATCCTGTTGACATAAATTCTGATTGGCAACTTTTGGTTAGATATGGATGGGTAAGACACGTAGTAGCTTTGTAGTTTTGCATCCATCCACTAATCTTATGCTAAGATTTTCCAACGTCACCAACTCATCAATCACCAGCTCTGAAAACCCCAAACAAATATTCTGTCCATTTGAAGGTTGAGCAACAATCCTTTGGGTCAGTTCTAAGTGGGCAACCTCGAATATTTTATCCACTTAAAAATCATCTGCAAAATTCAGCAGCGATTTCGGGGGTCAATGAAAATCGGATTGCTTCGAAACGTTAATCCCCCTCCATTTCGATCGACAATTAGAGCAGCTTGGAATTGAACATCTTCTAATAATTGGTTTTCAATGCATTGGTCAACAAAAGTGTACAACTTTTCGTAGGATCGTCGCTAATGACTGACAATTGTGTTGGACGATTGATAGAGCTCTGAAAATGACCTTCTTGTCAGTTTCAAATTTAAAAACCTGAACATGCGTTCCTTTCCAGTATGATCGATGAAGTTGAGCAATGCATTAGTTGGTTAACATTGTATAATGATAACTATGTTTATTGATGTTGAAAAAGGGCAACCAAGCTGGTGCTAAGTGGGTGTCCTTGAGTAATTATTCACATACCCTGATTGATGAACTTGAACAACAACTTGAAAGTATGTATCATGAACTGATCATTGCTAAATGTAAAGATGTTACCGAAATATTGATATTTTACCCGTTCATTGATAGAGATGTGCAACATCTGTAGGGGCCAATTCGGAATGGGTAACATTAATTGATCATCCTTGATCAATCGTATGTTTGGCTCCAAATCAATCTAATCTTATCACTTTTCTTGGACACAGGATGTCATTTACATCTTTTTAACTATAGTTCTCCCAAACCTAAAAATTGTTGCCTTCGTTATATGAACTATCTTATTACTAATTTGGCCGTGTAATATCATCAGTACTTTTTTCATCGGAACACTGTCTTTCCACTCCTTTTCATTCTATTATAAGTATCATATTTGTCAAACGGATGTTTTTAACAAAGTAGCAAAGCATACAATTCCTAGTCTTCTGTGTATTACACCTTTCTTTACAATCGATATAATGCGCGTACCAGCTACCAAAGGTGCATTCAACCTAATGCTAGAAAATACCGTTCACAAAAATTACAGATCTTGATGGTACATTTGTGGAAAGCTAACACATATACAGACCACATGTTAGACAGCAGTAAAATATTCGATCACCTGTTTGAAATGGTTTCGATCAGTTCAAGATCTTATCAGGAATTAGTTCTCAAGGAAAGTTCACACATT
>OY735224.1:11177692-11205192 GCA_963457665.1 Thysanoteuthis rhombus
TTTTCAATGGGTATTCTTTTAGTATAAGTATCGATTGCTAATTCATTCGTTCATGGCAATATACATTGAGGAATGAGACATTTTTTCCACTAAATTAGTACGAAGATAAAGTGAAGCTCTTCATCAAAAAAGTATGACGGAGAAAAAAAGAGAAAAAGTAAACAGAAAGTGAAGAGGGAAAAACGTTACCAAAAGCACGCACACACGGAGACGCACACACAGAGACGCACACACAGAGACGCACACACAGAGACGCACACACAAAGACGCACACACAAAGACGCACACACAAAGACGTACACACAAAGACGTACACACAAAGACGTACACACAAAGACGTACACACAAAGACGTACACACACGCGCGGAGCGAGAGAGTTTACTCCGTCAAATGATTGAAAAATAAAAAAAAGATGAACGATTTTCGTAACCAGACAGAAATAATTTTTAAAAAGTCAGATAGTTTGTTATAACTGCTTTGTTGAAATGTTAAATGTAATGTTGAAGTAAATGTTCATCCCTCGGCAGTTTTGGTTAGATAATCAAAACCAGAGCAACAATTCTATTAATGTTCACTTGATTAAAATGATTTCAAAACCAGACGTGAAGCCAGTGAAAACAATTATAATGAATAATTTACAGCAAAGAGTATGAACGAGAAACACAACTGTTTCCAATTCTATTCACTGCGTATTCTTTGTGAAAAAGACTGACAGTAGATGAAACTTTTCGATAAATACAAAGGAACATAAACTGATTATACTGTGCAGATCAACAATTCCCACGCTTGGCATCCAGGGCATCACATCTTTTCATTGTGGTAGATTGGATAAGTCGCCATGAATATATAAAGTCTGATAAACAGCTACAAGTGATAAAAGGCTGAGATTAGATTTTATGAGGGATAAGTTTCGAAATGAAAATTATTACAGCCACTGGTACTGGGATGTGTTAACCAATATTTGTTATGTAATCAGTTGGGTCAAGTTTTCCATCTGGGAGAAGTTATAGATAGAATTAGTTATTATATCTCGCGGGTGTGGATAGCATTAACTAATAATATTAATGCAATTCAATCATCTGCAGCATATGACTTCAAATACTCAGAGGGAGAAATCAACCTCCTGTACAGAATCACAAATGAAGCCAAAGTTAAGTTTAAGATCAATCACATATATCCAGCTGCAAGAAACATTGAAAAATACCAACACTACTTTATTCCACAAAATTATGGAGGAAAAAGTTCTTCCGTATATTATCTCTATTATTGAGTTCAAGTCAATTCACATTTATTTATAAATTCTCTCGGTAATTCAGGTCGGTGTCACGGTCTCTGAGCCTAAAGACCGAATCGGCGAACCGAATTGACACCTTAAATTCACTACATGAACCCTTCCAGAAGGTAAAATATATATATAATTATACAGATGTTCCTTCTGCTATGTATGATACTTGTTGTTGTTTAGCCCTGTCAGACAGTCCCAGTAAAAGAATGTTACTCTGACAACAATAAAAAACATTAACAAAAAAAGGGAGTGGTTCCCTTGAGGAGCCTGATAAAGTGATCACCCCATGTGCAATGAAGTTGAAATTTAAAAAAAAAACAAAAAAACAAAACATTTAGAAATGGGCTTTTGAGTAAATCTCAGCACAGCCACGACTATCATCAGAACAATGGTCATCATCCTCAGTCTTTTAACGTCCGTCATTGGATATTGATCTCCCCCAGGATTAGCTGCGAATTTCTATCATGGGCATTGAAGAGCCAGTATTTTCTGAATTTGTCTAGTTCATCTCTGCATCTTGTGTTCTGTTGGCTACAGTTTGTCATGTTGCGAGACGTGATGTCCGTCGGTTGCCTTCCATTCTTGCAACTTGCCCTGCCCATTGCCCTTTGAGATTTCCAATAGTCTCTATGATGTCATGAACTCCTGTTTTATTCCTTATATACTGAGCTATCTTGTGATCCCTCCATGTGAGGCCCATCATAATTATTTCATGTGCACGTTGTATGGTTTTCAATTTGCAGATCTGTCTCTTGGTTAGGTTCCATGTTTCAGCTCCGTAAGTGACAATTTAGAATATGCATTGGTTATACACCCTTCTGTTTATGATTAATCGGATCTTCCTCTTTTTGAAATTTGAAGTAGCTCTGCCAAGAGCTTGCCATCCTTGTGTTTTTTTTTTTTTGTCGCTTGATTTTTTCTTTTTCCGAGCAGTACTCATTGGTATTGGTACACATTTAGAGAATACATCACCACAAAACCATGACACGGACAGGCGTTAATTCAAATATGTGCAAAGCGTATCATTGAAACTAGATAAAATCAAGTTCATATGCAGCAGTCTTTGAGATTCCCAATCGTTAACTGGATTCAGAAGTAGCACTAGTGACTGAATGTATTGCACGGACAACACTCTTTATAGAATTGATATTTGTATTAGAAAGAAAAAAAAACAAAAAAAAAAACAGCAAAGCCTCACATGTCCCCAAAAATGATCAAAACGAGATAATGGACTGGAGAATGGAGGAATAGTTTCAATTTCAGTAATGTTTATTGTCTGTTTATGATAACCATCAGTTTGCAAATTCAAATAAAGCTATAGACTTTTTTAACAAATTCCCAATTTTTTTTCCAGTTCCATAATACATAACATAGTACCTTTGCAAGTTTGTGCTATCGTTTTTGCCATTATTTCGTCAGGTTGTGGACATTTCTTGACCTTTTGGGTTTTTGTTTAACGGACAGAATAAGATGTATGGGAATTTACTTCCAATCTGATAAGAAATTCAATCACATCGAAATTACTCAAATAGGTAAACTGACAACTATTTTATTTTATATGTTCCTCCCTTATTATCAAAACGTAGTGCATAAATATGGAAATTTTCATGAGCTGAAATTGTGTAGAGTGGAAAGAATTAGAACTAATTTTGATATGACATTATTTTATGCATTCTAGTTTTCTGCTGAACTTGACTCCTATGTATGCTCTGTCAACTAAACTCTCAACATAATAGCGTTTGGAAATATCGCAACTTTCACTTTAGCAAAAGGACAAACCAACGTGAGTCCACAGAAACTGATTCACTGGTACAAATGATCTGATCATTGAATCACCTTAAATAAGTTCCAGATCTCATCTGAGATTAGTTCAAAAGGTGAGGGGAAAAATGATTGCAGTTTCTGGTTCTTGGGTTTGTTAACCTTTGTTAACAATCAGGCAAATTACCCAACGACAACATGAAACTTCAGTTATCAAAATCAAAATATAATTTTAATCTGCAACGGGATTCAACAGATACCGTTGGAGACAAGTTCAGAGACTTGAACAAATGCAAAACACATTCTCCCCCTATTAGATGTTGGAACCCACACAGACTTAAGATAGTCACAATAACTAAATTAAAAAGGCGTCAAGGGGAAGGAAATAAAAAGGAGTGGGATAGAAAGGAAATGTATTCACGGATTGTAACAGGGTATGTAATAAAGTGGGTGTGAAAATTGGAAGAAAAGGAGGACCTTTTTTAATAAGTCAGGGGACTGAAGTCTGTTTAAAGGGAGTACCGAAGAACAAATGAAAGAATGGAAAACAGAAATAGCCAAAAAATCAAATAGAATGGAGGGTTTAGGAAAAAAAGAAATCAAAGAATAGATGTTGGATAAAGAAGGGACAGACAAAAATGACATGGAATATAGAGATAAGATAATGAAAAAACATATCGAAGAAAGAAATATCGGAAAGGGAAAAAAAAACTCATAATGATGTACAAGCAAATAGAACTAAGACTGATTGAATACTTGAGAGGAGATCAGTAAGAAAGACCAATATTTGGTGCGGAAAAAGGGAGGCTCACGAAGACAAGTGAGGTAAAGAAATTGGAACTTTTTGGAAAAAAGAAAAAAATGGAGGAGAGGGGGGAAACGATATGAAAAGGCATGAATTGATGAAATTGGATAAAGAAAGATAGAAAAACAAACGTATGAGGACAATATGAAACCTAACGAAAAACAGTGAAAAAAACTGAATAAATATCATGTATTGGAATATAGCACCCAAGACATAATTTGTGTTACTGCTTGCACTGTATCTGTGATATTGTTCAACCTACTGGTTCAATGGACAATTAGGGTTTGCGATGAGAGAGTCTTTTGGTGAGACTATCATTATTTGAAGATCACTGCAGGCGATTTGCAATCTGTTCTCATAGTTTTGCAGTAAATTAAAAAGGAATAAGAACGGTTGAAATCTGCAAAAGAGTAATTACAACAAGATTATTTACCCCTGACCCATGTTGTCACTTTTTTTTTCAGTGAAGACACACAACAAACAATGTACTGAAAAATTGCGTAAGGAAAATCTGGGCAATATTTTCGGTTGGGAATCTGAAAAGTTAATTGGATGGAAGAAAACATTTTTAATATATTCAGGCATATACTTCATCTGAAAATTTACTTTTTCGTAAATACAGCTCAATGTGTACGTAAGGATGGAGCAATCATGATTTATTTCAAACACAAGAATCATAAGGTTAGATTTAGGATAGATTACAAGAGCTGGATCCATACATGTTTAAAAGGGATCAGTGAAAATTTATCGATATAAAATCAGGAACAATTTTTTTTTCTTGATCAATATGCCGACAGTACCCGTTCAATCTCTCCGTCCATCCATCTGTAAATCTTCAACAATTAATCTTTATTCCCTTTCTCTTATGTGTATTGTTTACTTTCATCAATAGATTCACAAGACTCATCCGTTTCTTCCGTATTAGACAGATTTCAACGAGCCAAAATGATGTTGAACATTGGATTGATAATCAATGTACAAGTATCAGGAGTTAATCGAAGGCATTAGATCAAGCAAGACACAAATCGTAATTCCTGGCTGTACACACTGCATAATGGGAATGGATAATGTTCAGTAAGCATTGAGTATATTGATTTAGAGAAGCATTTTAATTCATGAATGATTCGTACACAGATCTAATACTCTTTTCAAGACCATTAATGATATTCGACATTGATGATTCGGTAGCAGCTACATAGGTATACGTAAGTGTATATCATTATTCATCATTGACTATTTTAAAAGCTTTTCCCTATCATTCAAGAGTAATGGTGGACATCACGATCATCATCAGATTGTTAGTGTCAGTCAGTTGACATACACTTCCAGAAAGACTAGACTTTCTTTCCAATCATCGATATTGCAGATCAAGCAGATTCTGAATTAACCTTGTTTGTCATTCAATCTCACTTTTTATCGGCCACAGCCACGTACCTGATCCATAGGGATCCAGGTTGTGAGTCATGTTGTCCAATGGCTGTCTTGTAACCTATCAGACCGATTGTTATTTGAGTTTTCTAACAGTTTCTGTAATGTATTGGACTTGTATTTTCTCTGAAACACTGTGATGTGTTGTGATCTCGCTATGAGATGTGAAGCATGGTTCTCAGTTAAGCGGGTAATATCTTGTCAAGTTCCATGCTCCAGCTCTATAAGTGACTATCTGTTGGATACATTGATCTTATAGATCTGGCTATTTTGATAGCATCAACTAACCCATTAGATAATTTTTTTTATTTCCAAACCACTTTAGTCAAAAAAGTGCATAAATCTCGGGGGGGGGGGGGTCTTTCATTGTTTGTTAGTTGCCAGTTTTGCTAGAGAGTGGTATTTTTAGACAACCCTCAGGGTTTCTGATGATGAAAATCCGATTCCTAAGGTAAATTATCTGAAGTGATGATATCAATAGTTACATTGCCTTGTGCTACTAATAAAAGCTGTTTTATGACTATGTTATAATAGCTTCTGTACCTGCCAAAATACTTTGCAATCGTCTCATTCAGTAGGACACTAGAGCTTATCCCCATACACCTTTTTCTCGAGGATTTTCCGGGAATTTTCTGTTTGGTTGAAACATACAGGAGATCGTCACATTTTTCGTTATTTACTTTTTCTTTGAACCATTTTTGGTCAAGTAGACATCTTCTCCAAGAATATATATATATATATATATATATATATATATATATATATATACACACACATGTGCATGCAAATATACATAAATGCATTTATCATGATCAATTCCTGATAAAGATATTTAGCTATAAGCAAAACCCCTTCTTTCTTGTCGTTTATTCCAGCCAATCAAATTTAAATTGCAATCTTCTCATGACTTCCGAGTAATTTTTCGCTAGATCCATAAATGTATCTATCGATCTCTCTCTCTCTCTCTCTCTCTCTCTATATATATATATATATATATATATATATATATATATATAGAGAGAGAGAGAGAGAGAGAGGGATAGATATACATAGATATAGTTTGATCGTACATACTTGTATAAAAACTCATTATTCAACTAGACATGTATCGTTTACTGCTTGTTTGAGAGCAGCACTTGATTACTATCACTAACTTGGATATTCATCTCAGTGGATTCATACCGGTTCCGTTCTTTTGATTATACATCTTGCTTGGTAGCTATTTATATCCGTTTCTTTTTCAAACCCTGAATTCAAACCTGTGTAACCTAACGAATATTTTCTGCTTTTGGCGTGAGTTTGAAAAGTTGATTAACTTTTATTTAGAGAATTGCATGAGAGAAGATACGGTGATATTTTGGCAGGTTTTATTGTTCATGGCGTCTTTTCAAGAGTTCTTTGGCCATATTTCAGGTTATATTCTGTGAGTTACCTGAATTTCCTCTGTATGAAACACGCAGGTGTTCCCGTGTTTGAAATTATTGGTGACATTATCTCCTTCGTTCTGTAAATACATACGCTCTCAGAAACAATGTGTACGGAAGAGAATACAACCTTAGCCAAATGTAGAAGCAAAAAGATGAACAGGTTCAGACAAGATAACGTAACAGACAGTTTTACGAGATATTTTTCTCTTTTGTTCATTCCATTATTTTATCGTTCAATTCCATTGATTGCAGGACTATCCTTTATCTGTACCTCCATTTTTTTCCTTTCTGTTGTATGCTTTTATTTCACTTTCACACTTTTCCTTCCAACTTTCTGCAAATAATATTAGCAAAGCACGAGACTGAACTGTACGTCAGTGCAATATATTTAAATTGCTTCCAATAAGTTTAGGTCTGAGACTATTTCTATGAAAAAATTATGTTTAGGTGAATTGAACTTCAAATACAACTTTCAATTAATCTGGCATAGAACTATCTTCCTACTGACATGCTGATTTAATGCAGCACGATATTTTTTACTGAAACTACAAACTATTTCTATCGGTCATCTTGAATACAACTATATCTTATGACCCCTTGTGAACGGACTGAGGAAAATGAATCTTTAACGTATATCTTGTAGATAGGGTATTATGCAGAGGTATGCTGACGGAAAGTTCGATGTATCAGAGGTGATAATAGGGAATTATTCGTCGAAGAAGAGTGAATTACAGAGAAAAGAAAATGTGAATGATAATTGTGAAGTGAACAATAGTATGTCGAGTAAGATACGGAGATAATGAAGATAGAAACAAATAAAAGAATGAAAACCAAGAGTCAATAATTTTTTTTAGGAAATTGATAAATGATAGTCTGAAAGTTGTCAGAAAACAAAGGCTGATTGCCAAATTTATTGTTGAGATATAACTACCCCAGCTAATACTCTGAACAAGCAAAAGTATTACTCCCTAACTTGATTTAATGACCAATGGCTCGTTGCCAATTTGAAAGCTGACAGACCGCTTTGGTCTGTTCTCTGATTGGTTCATCAGTTGATTCCAGAAGAAATTCGGTCAATTGGTTCCTATATAATTTTTGCTTTGTTTTGGCATGATACATATCAGGCTATCACATTTAAGTAATTTTGTAATCATTTCTTAAAAAGAAATCTAACCTTTTGTAGCCAAATTGTTGGTACTGAACTTCTTGCCGTACGAATTCACATTAAAAAATCGAAATATACTGAATAATGGATATCACCTGTGAGTAACACTTCCCTTCATAAGTCCAATATGTTTCAACTGTTCTGTTTCCTCTGAGTGTCATTGGGAGACACCAGTCAAAGCAGAAACATACATTGACTGTTTGTACCAAGTTTATGATTACATTGTTCAAGCCACGTTGTTTATTGATCTAAAAACGAATGCTCTGAAAGAACATCAAAAAGGATGGGGATGTAAGGATGTTGTAATCAAGAGAAGAGAAACGAAGTCCACTCGTCACTGACTGTAGTAAAACGAAAAGTAATGTTCTCTCAGGGAAGAACAGATCAACTTAAATTCATATTATGAAACTGGAATATCTATCCTCTTAAAGTTCAAAAACTTGTGCAATTACTATGAGACATAAATTATTTCATAAGTAATCGAAAAGATTCATGGAACAAATATATCAAGAGGCTGTATTCCCTAAAACAATTACTTAAACATCGACGCAGCTGATATTGAAAATGTTGAAAGGTATATCCATATCTTTGAACATTTGCTTTACAGCGTCCTTCCATTTTTGCACAAAATGATATATATTAATTTCTCTCTGGCTCAACTCCCTTTCTTTCTCTCTCTCTCTCTCTCTCTCTCTCTCTATATATATATATATATATATATATATATATATATATATATATATATATATATATATATATATATATATATGCGTTGTTGAAATTAATGTGTTACATTATTATCTATTAATTCTAAATATTACAAAGCTTCGTGAAACCGTTTTCATAGAAGTTTTTGTTCGATGGGAGGTGGAATTGATTGCGAAGAGATGATTTAATCGAGAAGTTCCATGATTCTGAAATATTTAGTCATTAGAATGAGAAAGATTTGGATTTCTAGTTCATACGTATATTTGGTACGAGATTTGGTAATTCCGTCAGCAAGTGTGTTTTTTGAATCCTGATTCGACTTTGAGTTTCAAGGCACGCGCAAACATATTTCCTTTTATTTTGTTTGTTTATTCGTTTGGAGAATTGCTATAAATATCATGTTAATGGTATTGTAACTTGCCAGTTCTTCTTGACTGTCTGTTTAGTTATTTCTCTCATATATATTGCTATGTGCAGGATTTAAATGTATTCTAACCGTGCATTTTTTTTTATTCCAATGCATCTTTTTGGTTTTGTTCATTCTGAGAGACTGCAGTAAATCAACCACTAGTTGGTTGATTAAGTTATTTTACAAACAATCTACGAGATAAAACAACTTGATATTCGAATTCCTCATGATAAGCCGATATCAACTACTATTATTATTTTAGAAGCCTACCAAAGAAGGACAGACCTTACATTCAAGTTTTATTGACGGTTTGTCTGCCACCAGACCAAGCTTTTTGTACTGAATATCTACCGTTGGGTGACATTTCTGAATTTCTAGTTTCAACTCAGGTCTCCGGAACGGTTACCGTTGACCACTGATTTAATCGATGAAATCTATTTCTTCTTGCTTATCTTATGTACTTATGTTTTACCTCATCTCTTCAAATACATTTATTATTGAATCAAGAAATGGCACAGATTTTATACATTTTTGATCCCCATCCTTGACATGTACAATCGAAGGAGCGAATATCAAAACATGACCAGGAAATAAGTACAAATGAACATATCAATGTTTTGTTCCTGTTTTACATTCTAAGAAGAATATGATATTTTTGCTACATTAATCAGTGCTATAGAATAAGTTAAAACTCTGGTTAATTGTTGAATTGATGTAAGTGATGTAAGTGAACTCAAGGTGGTTGCGATGCAAACTATTTCTTTTATCGCATGATTGACAGAATTTTGTAGTTTTAGGGATGTTGTTATGAGAGACTTTATTGTTTATTATATTTGCTCCTAATCATGTGCGTGTGCGTATATATATATATATATATATATATATATATATATATATATATATATATATATATTCTGCTATTTGCGTTCCTGGTTTCGCTCTTGCACAACAGTATCTCCATGTGTGTGAATAATATCATCTGAGTTGCACTCTGTGGCTATGTAATGGATTTTTTACAAAGGTGAGGAAGATTATGCTGACGAAGTTGTAGAAAAGAGTCTTTTTTTTGCATTTTTATCGTCGAAAATATATGCCTCATTTCATTTGATACTTTTTTATACAGCTGACTTTTGTAACTAGATATTTCAGTCGTTGGAGTCCTAAGTGGATACATATATGAGTGATATTGGTTGGAATACAATTACCTGTTCATGCAGACACAATACTGAGAATAATTTGAAAGGAAGAAATGATGAGGGGGGGAAATAGGTGTACAAGGAGAAAAAAGATCAGATTGGAAGAAAAAGGAAAATGGATTGTTTGAAACCCTAATCAAATTTTATCATTGATCATTATTCGATTGCAGTTTATCAATGGTTAGTTCCATACTATCTACGTAAATTTTGGTTCATATAAAAGTGTTGCTTCATTTGTTCTGTACTTCTCACATGGTATAAATAATTCATTGACCCTATCCGCTGAATGTTTGTAAGTATATATATATATATATATATATATATATATATATATATATATATATATATATATATATATACATATATATATATTGATCAATCAATGGATAGATAATGATCAAACAGATATTAATCCTAATTGAACTGAGATACAATGATTGATATAAAATATTAAATAGACATACCTCTGGAAGGGCATTTCAATAAATTGAAATATATAATGAGTGACGAAGAAGAAATCCAATAGAGACAAGGGGAATAAAACACGAGATTAAAGAGATTGTATGAATATAGAAATTTCAATTGTGTATTTTAAGTAGTTGTTTTTCGATATTTTAACTCAATACATCCTCTAGCGTTGAAAATGTTTCTAGGTGTTTCCATAAAAATGAAAAAATTGTGATCACAATAAATATTTTCAAGAAAGTTCACATTGCTTCCTAGACGGATCATCTATTTTATTGGCTTAGTTTTCGTAAACAGGTTCCAAATATCCAAGAGTCATTCAAAGGTTCGGATACGTTATGAAAGGTGTCTTTGCAGATGAGCTCATTCGTCAAAATATGTCAGGAAATATTCATGACATTTTCCAAATTATACGCAGGGTTGAGGGGCATAAAAACAGCAAATGTTGACACTTCGACACTGCGAATACTAAATGCCCTTGATTCTTCCAACAGTATATTGCTTCCATAGATTTTGCTTGTTTTGTTGAGAAAAGACGAACCCAATACTTCTGTTGTTATCGATAACATACGGTAGTTATTACGTTCTTAGGTGACAAAATTAAAAATTCGTTCGATATTTTTATTGAAGAATTGCAATAAACCTCTCCGTAAATTTTACTTAACCACGATACCTTGAGTTGTAGAGTTATTGTGATTACAAAAATGACTACGATACATTAATGCATGACATTGCATAAATAAATCATGTCTAGAGGATATGGATTAGTACTATCCTTTATTGTTTGATAAATTTGATTTACAAAAATCAAAGTATAATTAGTCTCATAAATATTAACTGCAAGTGAGTATCGATATATTGCATGTACTTTAACGATTGGCAACCAGCAATAGAACATGAGATAAATTTAGAACGTTTACAAATAATGATCCTGCTCCATGTACGTTAGGGGAAACAGACCCAGAAAACGATTTTAGATGTATCGATTTTAGATACCATTTAATATCATCTTCCAGGCAGGTTGTTTTTTCACAATATCAAAACATGATTCAAACTATGGATTTAAGGCTGTTAGTAACAACAAAGGTAAAACAAGATGACCTGCGCTGTGAGATTAGGTCTCTTCTCTTGCTCTCCAAAAGACAGGTTGTGATCACTTACTGCAATGCAAATCAATTCTGAGAACTTTACTTGCTCACTATAATTTAAATGGATCCTTTCGACGAACCCTTATTATCTATTCTTTCACTGCATGATATCAGTCAATCAGTATCATCCATTTTGAAACACAATATCAAATCAATAATCTCGAATCCAGTTTATTTGGCTTTTTGTAACGAATATCTGGAATTTTAATCGTAAACAATTGTGATAAGGGACAGAAATATAATCTCATTAAAAATTATTGTGACATCCATTTTTACTATCCGTCGAAAAATTGCTTGCAAAGTCTATTGGAGGTTAGGTAGGAATCGTGCAAAATGTTTAAATAACTGAGGCGTACAAAGACTTTTGTCACTTATTTCCGCTAGGTTGACCTCTGATTTAATCTGTATTGGGTCAGATGTCCGAATGCCAGTCATGTCAATGATCCCTGGAAAACAATTTCTTCCAATTTCAATTTCCAATTTCCTCCTAGCTGATGTAAAGGTTGGGTAAAAGCTGTCAAGAGGGCAAGTGTTATACTGAAATCTTATCAGGATGGAGGTCACGATGTTTTGACTGACACTTTCTTCATATTGATATTTCAGGTGTGTTTTAAATATATATATATATATATATATATATATATATATATATATATATATATATATATATATATATATATATATATATATACTAATGAAAGCTGAGGGATACCTTTCCTCACATTCCGTCGTTGTATATCAATCAATTGTTATGGGAAGTTTGGTAAGAGCCGAAATAATTAATTCTCACGGAGAGATTCATTTCCTTTTTCCTTGCAGGTTGACCACTACATCCACGATCTGATTTGTATTTCAATCATTCTCAGACAAGACGATTTTCTCACGTTCATTTCGCTTTTCATTGTTTTCAATGATAAATCAGTATTTTGCCCCAAGCTAATGTCGGAGTCAACTATTTGACAACAGAAAAAATCAGTAACTTTTCAAGAAGAAAAGTAATCATTGTATGTACATTTAAAAAGGCTCCTGAGGTGTAAGTAAGACTTATGAACTAAGAAATTAAGTGGAACAGAGGCAGACATAGCAATAAATACAGCATTTGTATGAAATAGTGCTGCTTAAATGCATATGTGCCATCATCAGTTATATGTATACACACATGTAGAGTAATGTATATATACACATATATTTATACATATATGTATGTTTAGTATGCGAACCATCTTGAATTTAGCCCTTTGTCGTAAACTGTTATGTTTGAAAACAGCAATAAAGGTTGAATACAGCTTGTAATTTGTTTGTTTTTTATCATAAGTTACCATGTTACTTGAGTAACATAACATAAAGCATTGTTTTATTCAGCCCTGTCGCAGTGGATCCTAAATAATCATGACTTTTCGAACATTCTATCTTTGGTTTAGAGTAGCCATTTCAACAACTTTCCTGCTGACATTTCTCCCCGACTAAAACAGTTTGAGGATAGCAATACTCAATTGTAAACAACAGTGATTAAGAAGATACATTGATTCAATTTAACAATAATAAATTGTCCAATTATTTGGGCACATTAATTCCAAGATGCATTTTTTATATACATAGAATATATCTGCTTTTTCATGTACTTTCCTTTGCTTCTCTGCCCATCATCCTGGTCAGCCCGTGCTTGATATTTTAATAGCAATCCGACAAATTTAGTCAAAAGGCAATATTGAAAAGATGATGAGGTTATGTTGAAAAAGATGATCAATTACGAAGCAGAAGTAGAAAATAGATATGCAAGTATTTAATCTTGAAGTTAGTGAGGTGACAATGGAAAAACAATATTGCTAGAAATGGCATTTATGAACATCGAATCAGCACACACACTACATCCCCCCTCTGTCTCCTTCATTGTCCTTCTGACACTCACCTGCACATACTCGCACGTGCAAATTTACACATACACACGTATGTTTCAGGTTCAACCTAATCATTCAGATCATTTATTTGATAGCTGTTACTGATTATTATAACATTTAGAGACATATTGTTTCTGTTATAGAAATATATTCAATTCATTGCTGCAATAAATTTCCGTGTGATAGAAAAAGTTTATTCTATTAACAATCTTATTTTTCCTTCAATATCTGCATTGATTTTTGATTAGATAAAATATTTGTTGTAGATTTTTTTAAAACGCCCCTTAAAAAGCTATTTGGGGAAAAAAAAGGAAAAAAACTAATGCCGTCCTTTCAACTGACATTTTTTTTTTTAATGCAAGGACGTTTGCAATTTAAGGATAAAGACTTTTCTCTCTCTGCAATAGTCTGCATCAAGAGAAGCCGGACGGAATATTTAAAAACTTTATACTCTAGATATACAAGAAGAAAAATTCAGATTATATACGTTTGATCAATCAATTGGATCAATATGTGTTTATGCAATTCATATATTTTCTTCAGTTAACTGAGTTGCAGTTTCTATGTTAAAACTGAACATTGTACGAGTGAAAAGCCAGGACATGGTACGCGATCAAAGTGTGCAAGCAATAAATATTTGGTGGAACCTGAATTGATGAAGTTCAATTGTTGCAAATATCGTTAGGATATTGTCATTGATAACAGCTAATGAGTTGATTTGTACATATTCAATATTTTCCGTTAATTAATTCAGAAATCAATTTACTTGAACTCTTCCTCCGTAGACAATGTAATATAAAAACACAGAGGCATGTATGCACACGCGGACACACACATGTTTGCATGCACACACACATTCGTACATATATAATTGTATTCAATTTCAGCCTTTTAGCACCTGTAGTTACAAGTAATTACAGGTTGCCCATAATTTGAGACATAATCTGGTTTAACAGACTGAGGAAAGCTTAAGGAATCAGTTTTGATTTGTGCACCATTTATTGAAATGAGAAAAAGTTGTAGAAATCATACTCTCCGAGTGTGTTTTTCTCTTGGGGAATTATCAATTTGATAATGAAGGATCACTCACTTAACGGTTCTAAAACTGGTTTGGGCGAAAATTGATTGCTATTATTTTCTACTCAATTTACTTTTAGAGACTTTAATGGATCAGTATGGAAATACACCAGTGTTTTCAACATTCTGTCTGCTGCTGCAATCCTGGAAGATTTCTTTTTAGTTTACTGTCGACTATGGAGCTGGAAGATGTGCATGTATTTAATGTTGTCTCTCTATTTGTTCTTCTATCTCTCTATTCATAATATTGGGTTAGGGCTAAAACTTTTATCATTGAATATTGACACAGATTTTAGACTTCTTACCGTTGAATTCTCTGTCGCTCTATGTTTGTTCAATATTTCCAAATAATCTTAGTGAATTTCAATCAAATACTTCAAACGAATGTTCCATAGCCTGGAGAGTAAGAATTGATTAATTCTGATGGATCATAGAATAAAATCCAATGGATCGTATGAAATATCCGACCGTTGAAATCACAATGACGAAACCAGTCATCTGTTCCCGTCTCTCGTGGCATTCGGAGTTAACAATCGAATCACCCAAGCCTGTCAAATCCGCCAACAGTAAGATATTCCTGGCTGTTCTCAAAATTTACTGACTATTTTGAAAAGGGGGGGGTGAGGTAAGTCCTAGTTGCAAAGGCTTAAAAAGTACAGCAGTGGACATAGGTTGATGGTAGCTAACATGCTCAGCACAAATGGGGGTACATCACATTATCAGTCTTTTATTGATCGTTGTTGGACATAGACCTTCTCAAGGATCAGCCATATTCCTATATCATGAGCATTGCAGAACAAGTATTTTCTAAATTTGACTAGCTTGTCTCTATATCCTGTATTTTCTCAGCCTTGGTTTCGCATGTGGTCTCAGGGAATCCATGCTGTGAGTCATGATATTCATTGGTTGTCTTTCATTCGTGCAACATGATCAGCCCATTGGGTGACTTTCTGCTTGATCTCTCCTTCTCTCGTGGATCAGAGATTTGTTGTCCTAGATAGATATAGAGGTCTACTTTTCCTTTAGTTTTGCATCCTCGATTTTGACAGTTATGTCCTTTTTTATGTGGTTATTGTGCATGACTTTTGTTTCACAGAAATTCGGTATTGATTAGAAGAAAAAGGAAAGAAAAAAGGGGAAGAAGGGGAAAATAACAACGAAAACAAGTGAAACAACAACAAGAACGAGATTGTGTGTTTGAATTCTGGAATTTTAGCAATTTGTTGGTAAGAATGAAACTAAGAGTTCAATTTGCAAATAAACACAAGAAACAAAAATGTTCGTTGTTATGTCAAATTTTGAGAAGTAACAAATATTAATTGAGGGTTTCCATATCCGAATTGTAACATTCCAACTTTAGAAATTTTGCGTACACCAACCCTTTATGATGTCTAGTGATTGCTTCTGCAGAAAATAAAGATGCATATCCAGAGAGTCATTATGTTGTGTGTCAAAAGATTTTGTAGGGTTTCTCTTCCCTCAAAGGACCCTTATTTATTGCAATTATGCTCTGAAATCAGTCTCATCTTTCTGCGTTTTGAATTTTGGTTGTTTTTCTCCCCTCGGATTCTAAATATCTATGAATTTTTCTTCCAATTTATCCACCATATATACGATTTGATTGATCGCAGGTCATTCATCTATGGATCATATATTTCTTTTTAGCTGTAATTCCATCAGTATGTGAGGATGGTGTTCGTATGAAAAGATGGGTGCACATATTTATGTATTTATGCATATATCAATGAATGCACGCCTGTACATATCTGTGGATGGAGGTCAATCCTATTTTTTGTTTACCTATACCAGTGTATTTATACAACTACTCTCTCTGTCTGCTGATCTGTATACTTCTTTATTGGAGAATAAGTATGCTTTTTTATATCTATATATCTATACCAAAATATCTCTATATGTGCTCTTGCGTGTGTATGAATGTGTTTGGACGAATTGATAGGTGGATTTATAAATGTGCGTTATACATGAGCAAGACGAATTCAGAAATTCCTTGCTCTGTGATGAGTGATTTCAAGAATATACTCATCCTGTACTGGAGCAAAAATCCGTGATGTTACAGAGCACAAAAATTTTGGAAGGATGACCCAGGTTTCACAACTGAAATGTATCGAATAAACAAACAACAAAGCTAAAAATTATTCATCACCAGTCAAATACAAAGCCGTATAATGTTTGGCAGAAGGCAGATAATACAGTATCCTTAAGACACGACCTCAGAGTTAAGATATTTTGTTTAGGTAGTCGAAGTGAAGAGACACTTACTTTGAAAGCTTATTGAAACGGTTTCTCAAAATACATGCTGGTAAAATGGAATATTCTAGTCGTAATCAGAGAACTCACTGTCAGATTGAATCAGAAGCGTGAACAGTACATTGCACAGGAAAGTAGACATTAAAACAACAAGGAAAGATAAAGAAAATAATTGAAACACATATGGTATATTTAAAGTTCAAACATGCAGGACCTCTTGAGGTATTCATGTACTGACCTTAGTTTCCAATATAACCCAACACACTCCGAATGCCGTTTTTTGTAGGCATGTTATCGCTCCCTCTCTAAATCCAGAAATATTACGAACATCATTTGCTTGTGTACGTTCTTAGAGTATTTTGAACTTGACTATACCTGGTTAAAAAAAATGAATTTCTTGTAAGGCGCTTGTACTAAAAAGCTCAATTAGGCGCTCCCAAACATCACTTCCAAATAACGTTACCCTGAAATACAACACTAGTCATTATTTTCTTATGGTTGGTTTTGATATTCATAGCCACAGCATTCCAAATAATTGCTTCCACCAGGAACTGAATGTCCTTTTTTATTTATTACATCAAAGATTCATCAAGGGAAAAGACGCTTTTCATAATTGGTTCTTGTCATCTTCTCCACAAGGCTCAATAAATACGCGAGGACAACGTCAACAATAGAGGAAAGTGATCTAATCCATCTTTTTCATTATCACGATTGCAAACGTCAAACCAGAGACGAGAGATGCAAACCCTGTTCTTCATCATCCAAACCACATACGTTACAGCCATTAATCGTGAAACTGTTGCAATCATTTCTCCATATGATTTGCAATTTTGAAGCTGTAAAAAGTGGATGGAACGTCCGAATCCCCACTAAAAGAGTGGATTCTCAAAGATGAATGAATCTGTTCGTCCTTGTTATATGCTGCACTGACATAGAATTACCTTCTTTTTAAAACCATCCACTTACAGTTTATACAACAAGATGTTCGTCATAAAACAAATAAGTGCCTTGTTAGTGAGGAATCTCTTTTTAAGATATCTGTTCAACAATCATTCTATCCTTTTTTCTCATCCTGAGTAAAGGGAAGTGATATTCAGACGTCTATACGTTCATATAGGTCGGAAATTCGTGACCAACCTTATGCATGCATACATACGCAAAAAACAAATGGGTGTAAACACACCTGAACTTGCACACATACACGTGCGCACACACACACACAAACTGATACTCAAATCTGAATTGCTTGGAACCTTATTATACCATTATTTTCCCTCAAAAATCGTGCTGACAAAATTGACTGTATTTCCTGTGCATTTCTGTTGCTGCCTGTACTTTGTTCAAAATAATTATATTGGGAAACAATGTGCAAAAATTTAGTGTTACATTTCAGTTTAGTTGCTTCTAAAATCAGATATTGTGCTCATTATTATTTCCTATGAAGTAACTTTTCAATAATCCACTTTTTGCCGAGAAATCCAGCGTACAAAGATTATACATTTCGATGTGTCAGTTGCTACAGATTCAATCAAAAACCATACAAATAATTTAATGTCTGCAAAAATGATGAACTATTAAAGACAGTTTGCTACAATGTAGGGAGTGTGATCCCGATTTGAGATATTTGAAAAGGTTGACTAGACATCATTGTGAGCAGAAAACAGTTATCCCAATCAGAATTTTGTCTTACTCAATTTTGGGCTTGGCTCATGTCTGCATCTACTAGCGTATATATTTCTGTCTAAGCTGTCTCTAGGTCTTCCTCTGTTCCTGTCTCCCTCTCCACTTACACACATAAAAAGAAATGATCTCTAATCATCCAAGTAAGTGTGACATAGAATGAACACTAAGACTCCATAAAAGAAAATCTCATCTTCCCTGAAATCAACTACCACAAAGACTTACAAACCGAGAAACATTGATTGTTATGCCTACAGTAAGGACATATAGACATGACAAAAATCAGAAAATGTTTATTTAGTAGTAAAATATCGAATCCATGAAAGTTTTTCCGTCTTACCCATTAGACAAATATTGGAATTCAATCAGCTCTACACCAAACAGACTTGATGTTTATCAAGCCTAACTTACCATTATTATAGGCTTTACATCATCATATTGGGTGATGTTTTCACCAAACAATCCCTGTCGGTCAACGTGTGGACTGCGGGGGAACATTAAGAAATTACGTTCGACACGATTAGGGCCCGTCTTGCATGGAATTTCGATGAGTAAGAACTGTACATATCTGTGTTTACTTGGGCATATCCTTTCTGTGACTAGATCTGGTAGGGTCATCTCAATGTCTCATTCTTTATCCCACATATATTTTCAAAATTGCATTTTGATACATCTTTCTTTCTCTATGTCGCTCCCTCTGTCATTTCCTGAGTCTTTGTCTCAGTCTATCTGCTGTGTATGTCTGTCCATCTGTCTCCCTGTTTATATATATTAATTCACACGAGCTTAAATATATTTAAATATACACACACACATATATATATTATATTTATATATATAATATATATATATATATGTATATATATATATATTATATATATATATATATATATATTATATATATATTATATATATATATACATATATATTATATATATATTATATATATATATATATTATATATATTATATATATATATATATTATCTATATATATTATATATATTATATATATATTATATATATATATCATATATATATATTACATATATATATATTATATATATGTATATATATTATATATATATATGTATTATATATATATATTATACAAATATATATATCATATATATATCATATATATATATATATCATATATATATATCATATATATATATATACCATATATATATATATACCATATATATATATATATTATATATATATATTATATATGTATATATATATATTATATATATATCATATATATATATATATATATATATATATATATATATATATCATATATATCATATATATATATATATATCATATATATGTATATATATCATATATATATTATATATATATTATATATAGAGAGAGAGTGACAGAGGGAGAGAGAGAGAGAGAGAGAGAGAGAAACTCTGATAGACTGTGTCCTAATGAGAGTCCTCACTTCAAGAATGATAGAATATCTTGGAATAGAGAATGAGAGAAGAAATCAAAAAAAAAAAAAATCAAAAACTCTTTATATCTATTCGATATTTCTATGATATCATTTTGAATTCCAAAATGGCCACTCTTGGAGTCGATGGAAAAAAAATTGCAATCGTTTTTTTTTCTTTATCATTAAAACAATTTTCAGATCTGTATATCCTAGTTGCTCCGATTCTAATCTCAAAAATTTCTTAGGGACTAATTACAGCATATGGTACAATACATACCTGCTTGTTAGTGGCTATGAATACTTCTGCAGAATATATAGAAACTGATAAAATATAATGTTCGGAACTTGATAACAGTCTCTTTCCAACAATATATCATGTTATTTACCCAAACACTCGGTTTTCTATCCGTAAACGACTTTTAAAAAGATTCATTTTGCATACATCTCATAAAATGGTTACCATTTTGAATTTCTAACAAGGGGTTTCTTGTGCAATTTTTTTTAGGAAACTTTCGGGTAATGCATGGTGGCAATTGTTTTCCATGTTAACATTTACGCGTATGGACTCTATACACGTACGGTGTATATGATTCCCAATCAGAACAGACTAAATACAAGACAATATCTGAAACCGATATCTTTTTATATTCTGTTAATATAAACGCGAAATGCCTGGAAAAATTACTCGATAATGATAACCACAAATTGCATTACAAGTCGATAATATAACTTTCTTCCCCTTTGATCATTTTATTAGATGAAATCATCCCCCGGAATACGTAACATAAGGGAGAGAAATATTACAAAATCAAAGAGATTCTGTGAATCATAGCAATTTTAATATTTTGTGTTCAGTTTGCTAATAGTTGCTGCTTGAAAGAAAATGTATTCTACTTTTCAAACATCCTCTCAGATTTGATTGATGAAATGTCCGAGGAAAATAAACTGAGAATGATGGATTGAATAAGTATATTTTTGCGTGTGGTTTACAACGATGCTTCATATATCAGTCGCTTTCTCACCGACGTAATGTCTGCATAATTTTGGCAAGCCGATTATTCGTATAGTCGAGAGTAACCATCATTTTGAGTATTGATTAGAACTGATAAACCTGACTTCAAAGATACCCTTAGTGTATAACAATTATATATACATTGTATATACATTATATATGATTGTTGTACATATTTGCAATTTTGTTCTTTTCTCGTTAAACAAAGTGACAAAAAACTTATTGTTACCTAAAACGCAATTCAAGTTCACTAAGTATCACTCACATACGATTTACACCCTTTAATCTCTAAAAATAAAACCAATCACTTACATCAGAAAAACTCATGCAGGCTGCTCTACATTCAAAAAGTTATTTACAAAATGAACCATAATGATGGATTGATTCCCTTATAGGATTAGGTCGGGTGAATTTCCTATCCATTGTCAACTCCATTTTTTCAGAAATGATACTCTCTCATTGCATAATAATGCCCTTTAAACCCGGTACAAGCGATGTATTTATATATCAATGTTTGTCATAAATCATTAAAAAGAGACAAATACCCATTCCATGTTTAAGAAAAGTTTGCATTGTGTGAATACCTTGTGTGAAAAGCACCAATAAGAAGACGAGGTGCATATTTCCAAATTTGAATGCATTTACTTCATATAGCAGAACTTGCTGCAGCATTTGTTCTTTCAAACAATACGTGTTGAGTGCCCCCAGTTTATTACTATAAGGAAGGGGCAAATTAAGCTTTCAACTGGAATTACATGGAGATCGTGTTTTGTCAAGTATGCATCGGCTATTACGTGATATACCGATTTCTCATCACAAATTATTATACATTTGCGAAATTACGAACACTAATAAACACATTTCCGTACGTTGGTCTTTTGTTTTCTGGCAATCCACGTATTGTTTGTTCAGAAGAAAAAAAAAAACTCCCACCTCGCAACAAGGCTGTAAATAGTAATTGTATATTTAACATACTATTATTTTGTTTGTTTTTCTCTGTTCATGACATCTCTGATTTGTTCTGAATTTAATGTCCATAACATTGTTGTTGTCAATTGACATTGTTCTAACCATCAGGAAGATATTGCAAAATTTGACAATGATATTTACAATACGAACGGTTTTTTTTAATCATTATTTCCATCTATATCTATGAAATGAAACATTGTGAAGCGTTGAGACTATTAGATCAGTATATATTATCATGAATCGAAAACAGAACGCATCTGGCAAATTGTTATCAGATATTCTCTTCATATGAAGTCCAAGCACCATTTTTCAATCTTCAAATTATTCACCATGCCATCGAAGGCCTGACGCTGCTTTTGGGCCAAATTGTGTGATCTATCAAATTAGTTTGATGCAATTATTTCCTATCAAATGATTTACTGAATCATTTTACTCAACATTCATGTGTGAGATATTCCTGTCATTCAAAGTCAAACTGTTGTTTTCTTTTTCATTTTCAATTTATCATGAAAAGCAATCGCCGATTCAATGATTTTTACTCCTAATGTCTAGACAGGCAATGATGAAACAAAAAATTGTCTTCCAGTCACATCACGATATATATTGAGATGAAATTATCATGCAATAAGGTCAAATAGAGAAAGAAACTTGTGCTACTGTAATTGTTTTTGACTGAATTGTCTTGAATAGGATGTGTTAATCATTGCATGAGGTGTTTTGATCGGAATTTGTTATATATGATGTTTTGATTAGGGTAACCATTTTTCTGGAGATTCTTGCTCATAGTACGCATCTCACAGAAGTATGGGTCAGTGTCACTACTTATTAGCTTTGCTCAGTGCTGTAAGCATCGGACAATCCCTTTCTTAACGCTGCATCGATGGTTTGAGGCGAAGTTGAGATATTGTCCTGTTAACGTTGGCTTACGATACACAGATGTATTGAAACCTTGTTCCGATCTAGTTACCAGTACATCAAGGAACGCTAATTTATTGTTAGTCTCCTTTTTCCATTGTGAACCGTATTTTAGCACTGATTGAGTTCACGTGGTCAATTAGTAACTGTGGGTCTTCTGGATGTGGCCATAGTACGAGGGTGTCATCTACATATCGAAACCACATGCTTGGCCTTAGTGGTGATATTCTTAAGACCAATTCCTCCATGTATATATTTGCCATTGCTGGTGATAGTGATGATCCCATAGCTAAGCCTTCCTCCTGTTGGTACATCTCATTGCCCAGTTGGAAGTATGTTGTTTCTATGCAGGTCAACATTTCCATTAGGTTGTTGAGAGGGATACTGGTGCGTTCATCCAATGTGAGATCTGAACATACTCTATCTCTAACTACTGACACTGCTTCGGGTGAAGTTATTCGTGTGAAGAGACTCACCACTTCTAGGCTCAACATTCGTTTTGTTTGAATTAGAGCACCTCTATTTTTTTTTACAAAGTCAGCAGAGTTCTTTACATAGGGTGAGGTCTTACCCACCAGTGGGTTGATTATGTTCACCAGGTACCTGCTCAGTGGATGGCATGCTGAGCCCTGACAGCTTTCTATGGGTCGTAATAGAGTACCCACCTTGTGAATCTTAGGGAGGCCGAACATATGTGGTGGCTCACTATATTTTTGAGTTACCTATGGGGAACTGGGGGGAAGTGATCCTTGTTCCTTCTTAAAATTTGCAACAGCTTCCTCTCAGGGTTGAAAGTTGGATCCCTTTTTAACTTGCAGTAGCCACCCTCTCCAATTATGTTGGCCAACTTTTCACTGTATGCAAGGTTCGGTTTGTTACTTTCCCACATGTACAAGATGATACCTGATGAAGTCAATGAAGTACAACAGCCAGAACGTAGTATGAAAAACAACCAAGATGAGGATAGCCCAGATAATGATAGAAATACTATCATGGTTCTCTTGTATGAATCACATAAATATATATATATATATATATATATACATATATATATATATATATATATATATATATATATATGTGCATATATATATATATATATATATATGTATGTATATATATATATATATATATGTATGTATATATATATATATATGTGTATGTATAATGTGTACTTTAAAGAGTGAGACAGACTCGTGAGTGAAGTTGGTGGTGGTAAGGTTTATTAATCCTTATATGTCGATAGTCCATACATGTTTCGGGATTTCTCCCATCATCAGTGATGTGCGTTGTGTGAGTGTGAATTAAAATGTACCATGTGGAACCAGAGTCCACTGCCAGGGGCTATGCATTGTGGGTAAGTTTTGTTGTCAGGGCTACTAGAGGCCTCCAGCTGATTGTAAGAAAGACCAGCAGGTATTGGGATTTTGGTAAAGCAGCAGCAGTTGGTCTTGGGGAGGGCAAAGTGTATCAAGGTAGGGGGCAGTGCTGTGGAGTTGGATTTTTTTGTATTTTGGGATAGTGTGGAAGGAGGGGTGGTGGGGTCAAGGACCTACATAGGTATCAACCTTAAAAGTTACTGAAAATGTTTTGGCTATGATTTGGACAGGGGTTATAACGGGCTAAGGTGAAGTTTTTCCTATGGGTCTAGGTGACTTTGAAGCTTCCATTATTGAATGTGTCTAAGATGTGGGTGTGAGGATATTAATGGTAGAAGTTGTGTGTATTAGTGTTCTGTGTGGTGAGGGTTGTTCAGTTTAGTATTTAATCCATTGGGATATAGGGTTTTAAGTTTGTTGATCCACATGTCTCCGTGTTTTTCTAGAACTTTAGTTATGTCAATTGGAGTAGTTTTTTCTATTTTTTCTATGATGGTGAAGCTAGTGTCAGTGGCAAAATTGTGGTCAGGTGTGCGAAAGTGTAGTTCTACAGGAAATGGGCTACGATTATTTTTTGACTTGATCCTATGTCTATTATTGTTGAGTCTAATATTAAATTGCCACTCGGACTTGCCTATGTACTGTAACTTACATCTATTGCACTCTAGAAGGTATATAATGTTCTTACTGCGGCAGTTGCTATTGTGATATATGTGGTAACTCTCTTTTGTGGTGGTGCTTGTGAATGTGTTGGTGAACTTGAGGTGGTTGCCACATAGACTGTTTCTTATGTTGCAAGGTGTGCAAAATTCAATTGTTCTAGGTGTATTTTTGTGTACGACTTTATTGTTAGCGATATTATTGCTACTGATCATGTCTCTGATGTTTTTGGGTCTGCGGTAGGAGATAACACATGGGTCTGTGAATGTTTCTTTTAGATCTGTTTTGATCGTGAGAATGTTCCATCTATTATTGATGATGTGTGCTAAGGGTGGGAGTGTGTTGTTGAAGGTTGTTATAAGGGGTATGCAGTTGGGTTTGTTATTATGGGACAGTAAGAGGGTTGCATCTCTGGGTATTCCAGTCGCTTTTTTATTTGTTTTTTTTTTGTGTCATCTAGTGGATAACCTCGTTGGGTGAAATATTGTATTAGGTTATGTTTGTGTCTGTTAAGTTCACCGTTGGTGGAGCAGATTCTTCTAATTCTAAGGGCTTGTGAATATGGTAGGCTTCTTTTTAAGTGTTGGGGATGGGCTGATTTGGAGTGGAGGTAATTGTGGGTGTCTGTGGGTTTTGTGTAGAGGGTGGTTTGGAGGTTTCTGTTGTCATCTATATATATGCGTGTGTCTAAGAAGCTATGGAGTCAGTGGATGTTGTGAAGTCAAACTTAATAGAGTCATGTGCCGAGTTTAGATGTATAAAGAAGTTATCTAGTTTAGTTTTCTCGCCTGTATATATGAAAAAAATGTCGTCTATGTATGTACCATAAAAGATGCAGTCATTATAAATCTCTGGGTAAATGTAGGTTTCTTCAAATTTACCCATGAAGATATTAGCATAGGATGGGGCCGCTACTGTGCCCATGGCGCAGCCTTTCACCTGGAGGAAGTGTCTATTATTAAAGTTAAAGCTATATAGGGTTAGAATGTGGTGCATTAGAGTGGTGATTGTTCTAGTGCTAGGTTCTCTAGTAGTTCTATTGTTTAAGGCTTCTGTCAGTGCTAGGATACCTTCATCATGTTTGATGTTGGAGTATAGGGATTTAACATCCATACTAACTAGAAGTGCTTTGTCTGGGATTGCTGTGATGTGTTTGATTTTGTTTAGGAGGTCTGTGGTGTCACGTATATATGATTTGATTTGTGTTGCTAAGGCCGGATGTAGTGATCTACAAATTTTGATAGTTTGGTAGTGTGGCAGTTCGTGGAGGAGATGACTGGTCTACCTGGGTTATTTGGTTTGTGGATTTTGGGGAGTAGGTAGAACCTTGCGGGTTTTGTGGAAGTGGGTTTCAGTATATTCTGTGTCCTTTTGTCTATCATGTTGCTATTGTGTAATTCTGTTAGGGATTGGGTTATTGTGTTTATGTATTCGTTAAAAGGGTCTTTGGGGAGTTCTTTGTAGAATTCTGTGTTGCTTAATTGTACGTTAGCTTCTGTGAGGTATTCATTTAAACCCCAGATGACTATGGATCCACCCTTATCTGCTCTTGTGATGATCAAGTTTGTATTGTTTTTTATTTTATTAAGGGCCTTTCGCTCTTTAGTTGTAAGGTTATCACGTGTTAGGGTTTGTTGTGTGTTATTGTTGATGTAGGTTTTTATGTCATCTCTGACGGCTAACTCAAAAGTTTGAATAGTTGTGTCTATGTTTTTTGGGATGAAGGATTTGTTGGGGTCTTTAAGCCTATCAAGGATGTCACTATCGTGGCCTGTTTTCCCAAAGTGAGATCTAAGTTTGATCCTTCTGAAGAAGTCATAGAGATCTTTGTTGAGGGTGTGATTGTTGAAGTGTGGGGGTCAGGGACAGAAATTAAGGCCTTTGTTAAGGAGTTTGAATGTGTCCCTAGTAAATCGAAATTTACTTAGGTTCATTACTTTCCCTTCTGGGTCTTCCTTAATTCTGATAGTGTGTAGTAGTGTTTTAGTAAGTTTTCTAAACTGCTTACTAATGTTGGAATCAGGTTTTCTAACCCCCCTTCCATATTTAGTGGTAGGAGGGTTTCCTCGTTTTTTGGTAGAGTGTGTGTGTGGGTTGATGTAGGGGTTACCTGCTGGTCAGGGTGTTTGCCTGGGTCTTCAGGATGCTTTCGAAAGGTCAATGTGATGGGTTGAGGAAGGATGCTACTCCTAGGGCTTTCCTTTTGCAGAGTATGAGGGGCAGTAGGTCTGAGGACCTTATGGTGTCTAGTGTTCTTGTTCCTATTATCTGTATGCTGGTTTTTGTAGTTGTGTTTGTTCATATAGCTGTGTCTGTTCACAATATTAGTGTCAGTAATATTAGTATTTGTGTAGGTGTTCCTGTTATGTTTGTTCATATGTGTGTTTCTGTTATG
>OY735224.1:11207692-11545192 GCA_963457665.1 Thysanoteuthis rhombus
CTGCAGACAGACGTATAAAACAAACACTGACAATTGTTAGGGAATTTTAAAAAAGTATTGTTCTTAAAATCGTGAATTGACATGGTGGAATGATCATCTTTTTATCTCTTTTATTTACTTGGAAACATATCATCTAATTTGAATAGGCCAAAATTTTCCATAATTCTAACATAAAGAAAAATATCCAAGTCAGAACTGGCTTTTGATGAATTTTTTTTTCTGATTTTCCATTGTTAACTGTTTAAGGGTACGTCTTCTATGAAATGCACTCAACACAAACATGATCGAATAGGCAATAATCACATAGTTGCGTTTCAGGCAAGAATAGTAAGAAAACCCCCAAAAATATATATAGGTTTATAATCATAGTAATATATTCTGTATTTACGAACAAAATATGCACATCCTAATAGACGCCATACAAAATACAATTCATTCATCACAGGAGGAAACGTCAATCATATGCAGATGATGTCCTGCGATAAAGAATAGACACAGTGGAATAATTCATTTTTTTTTTCACTAGAATCATCCGATTTCAGCTAGTCAAGCTATCCCTAATTTGATTGATGTTTTGTTTTGACATTGATGGCTGTCTAGTGTTCAGTCTTCCATTGAGCAAGCATGACACAGACGTGATCAAATCGTGGATGTTCACATAATTCAACGATTGCATTCTGTTCCAGGTAGGACTAGAGGAAGAAAGAACAAGCGTGACATAAAATCTGATTCACAGAGACATAATCCTCTGTAGCTGAACATGAATACCGACTATATATATATATATATTGATTGTTCTTGAATGGATTAATGTAAATGGGGTTTATTAATAATTTATAACACTTACAGCTATTCTGAAGCTGTACAATATAAGAGATCACGTAACTTGTGACATGAATAATATGCAGAGACGAATCATTAACATACATTAAAACTCAACTTAAAAAAGTCGACACACATTCTTTTTTTAGAAAATAAAAACTCATCCAAACTTTATTTCAGGACAAAAAAATGTAAACAAATGTTGAGATATCCAATTTGCAAATGAACCAATATATAGACTCTTTACCCGGTACAATATTTTTTCTTTTTTTCTGAAGTATGTGTATCATTTTGATTCCTATTCATTAGTCTATATCAAGTTGTCTTGAAGGGTTCATTGCCACTCTATATTACACTTGGCTCAAACCCTAAACTTGGCAACTCACTCAGCTGATCATTGAAGATAGAGTGAAATTACTCTTTTTATATATCATATATAGAGATATAATTCTCGAATGCATTTTTTTTTTTTGTTATTATATGCTTTGTTCTGATTGCCATAGATAATATTGATATGAAGTATTTTGGAAAAGTGTGGAAAAGTTATCATTAACATAAAATTGGTTACTTAGGGTACCGGTACCCCTGTATTCTCAAAACTATCACCCTCTGGAGATTTCGTTCGAATCAGCTTTGTGATGATAAAGATAAATTTAATAAAAAAAATTTACCGATATCTTAACATCTCTAATTACTAAACTGCTGGAATATCCGTTGTGATGAACTAACATCCGATGATAAGACCAATAATTATTCATTGTGTCTTTTTCTATTGCGATATGATAGCGACAAATTGAAACAAACATTTGTTTAATAAAGAATATTTAATCGAATGTAATACATTAATATATACTATACAAGTTCATATTTAACAAATATAATGTTGTTATAAAAAAAATACCATGGGTTGCGACTTGGGAAGTATTTGTGTTGATCAATATTTCTACCTTCTCCTGTATTGATGCTAGAAAACTAATGTTATCAAAGTTGGCAGGAAAATTTATGAAATCCCCAAACAAGATATCGATAAATCCTACATAAAATGTTGGCAGTCCCCTCAGAGTGACAAACCCGTGGAATGCCCCAACAAAAACTCGATATCCACCAATGGATAAATCTCAGAAATTCTATTGCGGATCATGCAGAAAAGGATTGGCAATGGTCGTTTATTTCAGCAATTTCCCAAAACCAAATAAAATTTTCACCTGTAAAAGAAACTCTCTTCTACTACCATCTAAACGTACATATAGGTAAACATCGATTGTACCGACTACAATGGGACTTGCAGACATCAGCCGAAAATCCAGAAACGTTTACTTGGTCGTAAAAATATCAAATTCATAAAACGTTTTCTGTCTTACTCAGTATACAAATGTTGGCTGAGAATCATGTTACACCAAACAGTCTTGATGTTTATCAATGCAAAACATGCACGAAAAAATACCGCTCGACACGACTTGAGCCAGCCTTTCATGGAGCTTCGATGATTAAGTGCTGTACATATCTATGTTTGGCCATATCCTTTCTTTAATTCCTTTCGGTGAGAAGATGTGCTAAAGTCACTCCAATGTCTGATTGGAGGCCACCTCATCTGTTAGCCTTTGTGTTACATTAAAAAATATTTGAGCCTAATTATGTCAACACTACAAAGTGATATAGGTATATAAAGTAGTTAAATGAGGAAATGATAACAGAATAAAGATAAAAAAAGGACAACTAAAAACTTAAAATGGAGGGGAAAAGGGACAAAAATAGGGAAAATCAAGAATACAACATTTTGGGAGCATTCATTGATCATTTTTCGATGGACTACCCAGGGTGAATCGGAAACAAATTTTTCTATTAACTCAAAATAGAGATATTTGAATATCAAGACATTACCTGAAGCCTGCAAAGGACTTGAACATGGTTTAAGGGGTCATAGCCACACGAGCTGTTGCAGTTCAAACTCGGCTCTTAGTATAAGCAAGAACAAACGAAGAGGAAATTTGAAAGGAACGAAATTGAAACACTGAAAATGGTGCAAAAATGAAAATTAGGAAAATGAAAGGAGAAAGAAATATGAAATAGTTTTGTAATGAGTGACAAATTGAAAAAGTCAGAACATCTGTTGAATCAACAGAAAGAAGATGAATTAAAGAGGAAAGGAAGATGCGAGTAGATAATATGACGTAATAAAATTATGGATCCAACAATGCGTGTCGAAGCTCATTTTGATTCACATCAACTAATATTACCTAATGGCTGCTCGTCCAACTTTGATGTCACTCAACGAGAAAAAGAAAAGGAGAGAATGAGAAAGAGAGATAAGAGGGAGAGACAGAAAGACAGAGTAGGAGGAACAGAGAGAGGGGTGGGAGATAAACTTGAATAATAAACATTGCAGTTCTATTCAGAGGATATTCACATACATAGATCAAGACAAAAACCCTAGATCCTCACCACCTTTTGGGCCATATTGGTGTTGCATTTTTCAGTGCTACAGCTGTTAACAAAGTTACCACTAGCTGAAAGTCTGCTCATCAAGTCTTTTTTATGTACCTACTTTATCTCTATCTATCTATGATGCCGTCCCAAAAGTTATCCTACCAGACATGATTTCAAGCATGAACTGACCTTAGATAAAATATATATTGAGAAGATCGAGGATAAATGATTTACAAGATGGTTTGTTCAGCATTATTTAATCAAAAATTAAATTTATAATAGGACTGTGAAATATAATCTCACTGTTTCTTCGTGTATAACATGGGATTTGTCCGTTTGAAAATAACAGTCTTGCTAATAAAGCATCCCCAACCAACATTTCTTAGCAAAAGACATGTCTCCTTTAACTACTCCAATATATTATTTTTGGATTCACCGTCCCGAATATTCAAAATCATTTTCTCTCAGAAACTAGTATCAATTACATAATCCGTACGACGGGTTCCATTGTTTGGCTGTCCATAGCAAAATAATCCTATGCTTCAATATACTAATAACAACAACAACAACAACAACAACCAGGGTAGTACCGGTCATAGTGGGCGCACTACGAACTGTCCCCAAAACGCTGAGGGTAAGACTGGAGGAGATCGGGATTAGGGGAAGGATTGAGATGGTACAGACCACAGCACTACTGGGAACTGCACAGATACTGAGGAAAGTACTAGAGATATAAATACTGCAACGAATTTTAGCCCTGACATGATAGGTGAAAGAGAGAGGAGACGTTAGCTGAAGACCTGAGGAGACTTATTGTCACTCAGCCTTCAGCGATAAAAACTGGGCAACCGGTGTGAAACTGTAAATCGCAGAATTAGTGCGACCTATGAGTACTAGGAGAGGAGGGTTGGAGTCTTGAGGAGACTTGCTGTCACTCAAACTCCAGCGGTTACCAGGGGCAATTGGTGTGTGATTCCTGATAATAATAATAATAATTATGTCGAAAACATTGCAACTTGAAATTGGATGGAATTCAGTTTTCATGTAGTCATTACGAAACAGGGGTAGTTATGTTTTGAATTCCAATATTTTCATTTTTTTCTATCACTCCTCTACTTAATCGTTTCTCTCTCAGTCTGTATTGCACAATTCTACAGAATATATTTCGAAAATACTCTATGTTGAATAATAAAGACAGACGGACTAGCAGATAGATAAACTGGAACGAAAGAATGATTTAAGAATTCTAAATCAGTTGGCCGATGAAGAGAAAGGTGAAAAATGACACTGCACACAATCATTCATCAGGTTTAAAAGGAAAGAAAAATAGGTATATTCGTAGGGTTGGCAGACAATAATCAATTTTATGAAATATTTTTCCATTTGCTATGAATAAGGCTTTATTCATTTATCTTTCATTCAATGTAAATTACCCAACGCATAATTTCTCTTTCCCGTCTCTTCTTCATTAATCATTTGTTCCTGCAATCATTGATGTTTCTTACCTCATCAGTTGCTACGTCCGTTTAATTTCACATCTTTTTTGGATGGCTGCCAAAGTGTTTTTAAGAAATTTCTAAAGATGAAATTTCCATACACAAGACCAAAAAAATCACCAGGGGGAACAGTTAGTCGACGTTGAACAAAAGTGAAAAGTTATTATTCTCATTTTAATGGATAACTTGGTTATTCTTCCTGGAATAAAATTATGACCTTCATAGAAGGGGAAAATGGATAAAAATCACACGAGTAACTGAATGATCTTGATTGCAGTCTTTGGAAATTTTTTAAATGGAGTTCGCTCTAACGGTCTCCGGCACTTAATCTACGTTCTGCATTGCTCATAAGACAAAAAAATTTTTTTCAATGTTTTGGAAAAAGGATAATTTGCATTTACTTTTGAATATCCATGCACGAATGAAAAGTCCAAGGCAATATTTGTGTCTACCATCAGTTTTCCGATGGAAGATTTAATTTCACGATTTATCGTTTGCAGTGGAAATTATGGAAATGTTTAAAATAATCAGGATGATAGCCATATATTTTGATTTATTTGCAAAATTGAATCATCTAATTTTGCGAAGTGTTTTGCTGAAAGCTTGGGATTTGATGGAAGTTTTTGAGAAATTATTCATTTTGTTATTTTGGAGCATAAATCAATGTTTTAGATTGAAGTAAAAGAAAAACCTGGGGCGGGTGAGAGAATTAAAAATGAGAATATTTCCTTCAAACTCAATCAAATCTCTGATTTTTTTTCCCCAGAATCGGTCAGTTTGAATGAAATTCAAAATTTTTGATCAGTTCAACCCCACTTTCTGAACAAACCATTATATTTTCTTTGACACAAGGTCACACGTACATTTACTCATGTACATACGGTGGTGAATGGTGGTAATTGTTTTGTTTTTTTTGGCGAATAAGAATGAAGTAACTAACTTCATTGAAAAAGCCACAACTATTTTCTAATTAAATCAAACTTCGTCCCATAGGGGCCAGAAAAAATTGATACAGTTGCCAGAATATGTCGAAAATTGGCAACTTTTTTCACAGGAATAGTTTTAACGTTGAAGACCTTAAATTTTCATTTGGAAGCTTTTACATCCAAACGTATAATCAGCAATCGATACAGATGTTAAGTATGGGCAAGCAGGGTCAATCTGTAAACAAGCAGTTCCAACGGTGTTTCGATGCTCGTGTTGAGTAACCCCACAGAAAATTGAATGTCCATACCTGAGAGTAAGTTTTATATAGGTCGTTATACATAGGCTGTATAACAGGGTTTTGGGATATTCAAATCGAGTTGATACTTTCAAAGAAGACGTAGAATATATTTATATATTAGTAGAAAAAATTGAAAGCAAAACCAGGGAAAAATAATCGGACACTATGTAATACACTAGGATGTCCGATAAGGTCTACATTCCCCAATTAACAAAATATAATTTTCTCTATATTTACTCTATTCTAATCATCAATGTGTTTATTCATTTTTGATTACATTTGACTTCCTTTCTTGCAATGAGTCAAACCGCTTCATCTCGTCACACCTTGACTTGATGAGAGATCTGCGAAAACAAACAACTTGAATGAATGGTTTTTTTGTTTTGCACGTATTGACAGTAGAAAAAGAAAGCAAATGAAAACCTTAGAAAAATAAATTCACAAATTTGTTGATTGTTTCATGGCCATTTGCAATTCAATCGCTGTGGAATATGGATTGTGACCCAATGAAATGAGATTATTTGTTGCAAGGAGGAAATCAAGAAATGAATGAAGAGAAAAATGAACAAAAAAAATCATCTTCAGAGTGCGTATCTCAACTAACACAATGATATAATTACAATTGAATGATTTTATCGATCTTTTTGACTCTTATAATCGATACAGAGAAATTGTGTTAAAGTAAGGACGAGTAAGTATCACGTATATTTTACTTCAATATTTACAGTATATACATTATGGTTTATTTGAGTTTAATACAAGGGCTTAGTATCGGGGTACCCTATAAAGAACAGACGGATTACCGTTGTATTGATCATCATTTCAAGTTTGATAACCATTCATCGACTGAGGAACCGGGGATTCCATGATCTCAGTATAAAACCACGGGTTTCATGATCCCACAATAAAACTGGGGATCTCGTGATCTTACAATAAAACTAAATATTTCATTAGTTGCAATAAAACTAGAAAAACTTTTGATTTCTCCATAATGTAGGGGTGTCATGATCTCACAGTAAAACAAAGGATTTCATGATCTCTCTATAAGACGAGGGATTTTATTATCGCTCTATGAAAGTAGGGATGTCATGATTTCACTATAAAACTAGGAATTTCATGAACTCATTATGAAACGTGGGATTCAATAATTTCACTATAAAACTCAGGATTCAATGTGCACATGATTCTATGTCCGTTTCTATCCGGCTTCTGGCTATAATTCTTACATTACGTTACATTAAGTGGAACATATCACATTGCAACAGTTATTGCCATTAAAACCCAGTTAATGTCCAATGTTCAGTCAATCAGGAAATATGATTGAAATGATAACCTGAAAAGAGGACATTTCCTCATACACACAATTCCTGATTTTAGAATTCTTTAATGATTAGTCATAATTTAATGTTCAGCCATTTTACAGCGCCATCGCCAATGTATTTCTGAGGAAAGAACTATTTATATTCTACTCGTGTGGAACCTTCTTGCATCATTTTCCGACTATACGTTCTCTTACTGGGTGCATAGAACAAGTGAATATCAATCAAATATTGCCTACATTGGAATTTCTCAAAATCCTTTTCCTACGTGCCATTTGAAAAATGTGTGTATGTGTATGTATGCATATGTGTGTGTGCATGTGTCTGTATTGGAGGGGTATGGGAGGAATGAACACACAAAGGGAGTAGGGTAGAAGAAAGAGTGAGATTGGCTTGAAAAAAAAAAGCAATTTACTTATAAACACCGTATTGATTATTGTGAAATCCTTATAGATTAGTCTTGTTTTTGATTGAAATTTCATTTAGTTAAATTATATTTTGACTTAATTTTCTTGACAGCACTGCACTTACAATAAGGCTACATCTTTAATTCCGCTCGTTCAATCATCTACAAAGATTTAATAGAGTAATTTGTTCTTTGTCAACAATGTCCTTGATACACAGATAAGTGAATGGGATGTAGTTATTTAACAGCAAATGTCACTGTTTCTTTTATCTCCAGGATATCGTCTCACATAGTTGGGAGGACAATCTGGATAGAATCTCAACTCCTGGCAGCAATGAAAATATACAGAGATAGATACACCTTGAGTACCCGGTATCAATTATCAAATAAATACGCATGCTCTTAATATGCATAACATCTACCAACCAACTTACGTACCGACACACTTAGGTACATTTCACTGAGCTCACAACAGTAGTAATTGATGGATAGGCTTCTCTGATAATGAGTGTCTTAGAATAGTTTACCAAAATACAGTTTTCTGGTCATTTTTTCACTCTTGTGAGCATTTTTCTGAATTCTTCTGATAGTTATGTATAATTCTCAAAATGTGTATCATTTTAAATTCATTATTCATTTTGATATGTTTCATGTCACCCATAATTGCCTCTCTCTGTGAAGGAATCCTTTGTGTATTTTTCATTGCACGCTATAAGCTTTCTGCTTTTCATATTTGTCAACGTGTGATAAATGTTGCTCTGGGGTATTATTTCTGAAATGGGAATTAAAACTTCTATCATCTCGCAGCGGGTCCACACTCATGAATTCTTGTATTTGATGGTCTTTTGCAATATAATATCCCCAGACTTATGTTACATGTCTAATTCGAAGCTATATTTACAAATTAGATACGTCACCGTAAAAAAGTAATTCTCTCTCTCATTCATCCTCTTTTTTCTCTCTATTTCCCACTCTCCCTCTTTCTGTACACACGCACACATACACCCACTAAAAAAGAAAGGGATAATTCATGTTTCCATTGTGATGAAAAGCAATCATTTTGTGGATGTATTTGAATAGAATAAGATTTCAAGGACATAAGGTACAAAATATGGGATTTGTAAAACATCGAAATCAGAGTGGTGCAAATGATATATGGCTCACTTGGATCCATATACAAAAAGCACAAGGGAATAAATGGATATTTCTAATGAATCAATTTGATACATCTTTCATTTGATTGTTTGACCCAAGAAGAGAACGTATCCCTTGTTCAACTTCTCATTCTTTCTCTAAACAATACATTAAATAAAACGTTTACCCATAAGTAAGACCAGAAAAGTCCAGTTGTATTGCACTATCCCCCTGATAAGACTAGAATCATCAACCAACAAATGCAAAATATTTTATTACGTTAAGCCCTCAAACTGAATCTATTACAGGAAACATCTGAATAACAGTTCAGGAAATGAGGATCCAGAAGAGGACAAATCATACATGGGGATGATGTACTTGATACAACAAATATGAGTTCGAGATAACAATTCCCTACTGAATGAAAATGAAAAAAAAAATGTTCATAATATTCAAGTGACACTCGTTTGAACTCCGTAAACCAGCTGAAATACGACTTTGAAAATGTACTGAATTCATTTCGAGAATCTTAATGTATGCTGAGGAATTTCAATGCTAAAAGTGCGAAAATTCAATGTAATTTGCAGTAATGTACAATATAAATTTAGTAGATAATAAAAAAGGATAGTTAATCGCTACTCAATGATGTAACCCATCGTACTTATTGCTTCGATGCCAGCTTTTAATTCTTGAATGATTTTTTTAAAACCAGAATACAAGAAAACAACCAAAAAGTTGTATTATTGTATTAAATCCTGTTATGTAATCAATTAAAATTCTCTATTTCCTGATGAGGATGCAAAAACATTGAAATGACAGAATAAATTGAAGTTTTATCATCCATGTATAGGTCCAGCACAACGATATCTATGTCATGAAATTATATCATGGATTCTTGTCTATTTCTTTCAAGTAAATCGAGAAATAAACTTACACTATAAAACTGATGATGTAACCACACGGTGTTTTATCATCCATGTATAGGTCCAGCACAACGATATCTATGTCATGAAATTATATCATGGATTCTTGTCTATTTCTTTCAAGTAAATCGAGAAATAAACTTACACTATAAAACTGATGATGTAACCACACGGTGTTTTATCATCCATGTATAGGTCCAGCACAACGATATCTATGTCATGAAATTATATCATGGATTCTTGTCTATTTCTTTCAAGTAAATCGAGAAATAAACTTACACTATAAAACTGATGATGTAACCACACGGTGTTTTATCATCCATGTATAGGTCCAGCACAACGATATCTATGTCATGAAATTATATCATGGATTCTTGTCTATTTCTTTCAAGTAAATCGAGAAATAAACTTACACTATAAAACTGATGATGTAACCACACGGTGTTTTATCATCCATGTATAGGTCCAGCACAACGATATCTATGTCATGAAATTATATCATGGATTCTTGTCTATTTCTTTCAAGTAAATCGAGAAATAAACTTACACTATAAAACTGATGATGTAACCACACGGTGTTTTATCATCCATGTATAGGTCCAGCACAACGATATCTATGTCATGAAATTATATCATGGATTCTTGTCTATTTCTTTCAAGTAAATCGAGAAATAAACTTACACTATAAAACTGATGATGTAACCACACGGTGTTTTATCATCCATGTATAGGTCCAGCACAACGATATCTATGTCATGAAATTATATCATGGATTCTTGTCTATTTCTTTCAAGTAAATCGAGAAATAAACTTACACTATAAAACTGATGATGTAACCACACGGTGTTTTATCATCCATGTATAGGTCCAGCACAACGATATCTATGTCATGAAATTATATCATGGATTCTTGTCTATTTCTTTCAAGTAAATCGAGAAATAAACTTACACTATAAAACTGATGATGTAACCACACGGTGTTTTATCATCCATGTATAGGTCCAGCACAACGATATCTATGTCATGAAATTATATCATGGATTCTTGTCTATTTCTTTCAAGTAAATCGAGAAATAAACTTACACTATAAAACTGATGATGTAACCACACGGTGTTTTATCATCCATGCATTGGTCCAGCACAACGATATCTATGTCATGAAATTATATCATGGATTCTTGTCTATTTCTTTCAAGTAAATCGAGAAATAAACTTACACTATAAAACTGATGATGTAACCACACGGTGTTTTATCATCCATGCATTGGTCCAGCACAACGATATCTATGTCATGAAATTATATCATGGATTCTTGTCTATTTCTTTCAAGTAAATCGAGAAATAAACTTACACTATAAAACTGATGATGTAACCACACGGTGTTTTATCATCCATGCATTGGTCCAGCACAACGATATCTATGTCATGAAATCATATCATGGATTCTCGTCTATTTCTTTCAAGTAAATCGAGAAATAAACTTACACTATAAAACTGATGATGTAACCACACGGTATTTTACCAGGCTTTGATTACCCTGGCATAAGGTTGCTCACAATGGACATATACTGAGAATTAAATAAAACATTCATTACATGATGGCAAAGCTCATAAATAACTTTTATACATGTTACTAATCTGAATATATTTTAACCTGTGCAAAAAGTTAGAAATTTCAGACCGGGTATTTGATCGATAATTAAATATTGAAATAAAACTGATGATGTTACCAATGGACATTGAAAGTGCTAAAAATACCAACATTGTATTGTGAATTTACTAAGTTAAATTTGTTTTTCTTATTTTGTGATCGCAAATCCAATTCTTTTTTTCAATTATTCATTCTATTACGTTGAGCAAGAGTGACGGCAAATCATATCAACAGAGTTTTCGTGTAATATAACATAATTAATCATCAGTCTGGTACATGATCGTTGCGTTGTATGTATGTATGTATCTATCTATCTATCGATCTATCTCAAATTGTTCCCCTTATTTCATTTCTAGTGGAACGCAATACGTTCCATACCTAAATAATCACATCGTGTATGTCGATTAATCTCTATATGGCCTTTTTTTTGATTTAGTGAAGCTGCACCAAAGCAACCGTGTTGATACTCTGATAGATTGATCTACCTATTTCCAATGAGTACCAAACCCTCCTCCACTCTCATGAATACGAAATAATCGTAAACACCTCGTAAACCAGTGAGCACAGTCGTATAGCCTCCTCTGCTACGAAAAAGTTAGTGGGAGGAATACCACCCAGCAGACTCGTAGTGGCACCACCAAAGGGAAAGGGGAGAGAACTAGTCTCTATTTAATATCAATGAAATCGTACGACAACCAGTATGCCTTTGCTGCTTTGATAACACACCTTCCCTCGATACATTATGGAAAACATTGTACACTTTGTTGGTATTGATTATAAGGTAAGAGAATTTTTTACCATTTTGCGAAAAAACTGATTGAAAATATAATTCTGAAAAAAAATTCAGCAAACGATAACGGATTGTTTATGCTTGAATCAGCACTTCAGTCTACGATCAGAGTATCGGTGTATACCGCTTAAAATCAAGATCAGGATCTCGCTCACAATGCATACACACTTATATGTATGCAAGTATGCATATATATATATATATATATATATATATATATATATATATATATATATATATGTATATATGTATATATATATGTTGGGTGAGTGTGCATGTGTTTGCGTTTGTGAGAATATATATATATATATACATATATATATGTGTATATATATATATATATGTGTGTATATATATATGTGTATATATATATATGTGTGTGTATATATATATATATATGTGTGTATATATATATGTGTATATATATATATGTGTGTGTATATATATATATGTGTATATATATATATATGTGTATATATATATATGTGTGTATATATATGTATATATGTGTATATATATATGTGTATATATATATATGTGTATATATATATGTGTGTGTATATATATATATATATATATATATATATATATATATATATATATATATGTGTGTGTATATATATATGTGTGTATATATATATATGTATATATATAAATATATATATATATATATTTCGAACTGTGTTAGGATACTCGTGTCCAAATTTCGATTTCTTGAATAATATTTCAAAAGAAGTAATTTCTTCTCAAAACATCGTGGTTAATCTAGAAGTTTAAAATGAAACAATCGGGAGAAAATTAACAAATGAGGAGGCATTGATAAAAGTTTGATGATCGTTATTTTTTTTGGTCAAGTTGTGAATGCGTAGGCACTCAATCATCTGTGATGATATTTTGACATTTGTTTTCAGAGAGAAAGTGAAAGTGGAAGTTTTGGAAGAAAAGAGGGAAGAAGAGAAAAGTTGATATTAGCATCCATCATGTAAACAACAAAATTTATTCTTTATCCTTTAATGCAAAGGATATCCTTTTTCTTTGTTGGCTATGATTCTTGAATCTCCTGGATGTATTATGTATAATTATAAATATTTTTTTTTCTTTGCTGACATCAGTCCGATTAGAATTTATGGATTGAAGTATTTTTTTTTCTAATCTTTTTTTTCTACAATGGGTATAACATAAACTACTACTACTACTACTAATGATTATATTAATAAATGATAATAGTGATGATGATGATGAATATAGTACTGCTGCTCCTACTACTATTATTATTTATAAACGCCGTACAGAACGTTCACCGAGAACTTTTTCTATTTTCTAAATTCATCCTAAAAAAGGAACTGGTTTCGATGCTTGCAATGTTATCACACTTGATAAGCGCAAAAAAAAAAAAAATAAATAAAAATAATAATAGTAATAATAATAATACAAATAATACTAATACTACTCATCATCATCATCATCATCATCACCATCATCATCATCACCACCATCATCATCATCATCATTGCTTTTACTCATACATCCACAAGTAATAGTAGTAATTATTGTGATAGAAGCGTAGTATTTGTTGTCACTTATTGTACATTATTTCCAAGATAATTTTTTACATTTTGACTGTCATTTTCATTATCAATACTACTTTTGTTTCTTCTTTTACTACTACTACTACTACTACTACTACTACTACTACTACTACTACTACAACTACGATTTAGTAGAAGTAGTGGAATAGTATCATCCCATCATTATTATTTAAGCCTCTTACTGGGACTGTAAAATCATCTGTCTTTTTCTTCGGATAATTCATGTTCATTTTCTTGTCTTTTTTCTCCTTCTTTTCTTCTTTTTTCATCTTCTTCATCACATTGTATCTAGTAGTCACTGCTGGATCCTAAATGACATAATGCCGCATCAGGTCTCGAACTTTCTCCTCGGCAACCTTACATATAACAGGTGTACTTCGTTCTGTTCTTACCTTGTTTTCACATTCCCATCATCATCAGTCTTATATATATATATATATATATATATATATATATATATATATATATATATATATATTTCGTCCATTAAGTGCGAGTTACGGAAATATTTTACATTTTGTGATTATCTCTCTCGTCAACTTGTAGATATCAATGGGTTGACAAATAGATTAATGATAAATGTAAAGCTTCAATAGTTTCCCTTTATTTTGAAGCCTCACCACGATTTATATCAGAATCTGCTCTCTCGATGGTCACAAAGGTAACTAAGTAAATAAATCAGACATCCTATTAAGGTTTGTCTTTGTTTTTAATCCCTAAATATAATAAGCTTCATGGCAGTCTTCACACCCATATAATCTGGGTTTAAGTAATCAGTATATCAATGATACGCATTTTACCCAATATGCCAGTATCATTTGATTCTCACCAGTACCGTTTGTATCTTTTAGAGATAATACACATGTACATCCACACTCTCCCTGTATAAAAGAATTTAATAGTCACGGAAACATTGAATGATCTATGATAGTTGTTCAGAGTTAATACAGATTTATTCCAATCACGATGACACAATAGTAGAGTGTTTGCCCCTTTTACCGAAGGCTGTAACTCAATCAACTGCTGGATCGTACGTAAGACGTGAGAACCAGTATCAAATGCGTCCCCATCAAATATACCATGCTAAAAGAACTTCTGCTTGAAGTTGAGTGTTTACCGTCAAATCACGTTTGATAAGAAATAAATAAATGAATTTTTCATGAGAGGATTTATTCAAGTATACTGGTTATAATAAACAAGAAGGCAATTTGGATTATATCAGAATTATTATACGAATGCATAAAGATATCTCCGAGGAAATGTCAAGTCAGGAATCCGTTAGACAAATCCCCGTTAAATCGAAGGTATGTTGTGTGATGTTGATTACGGTAACAACACCTCCCATTAGGAATCTGTTTCATTTTTCTTTTTCTTAGATCAATAATCTGAGCAAGTTCTGCAACTACCAGATAATTGGGACTCTCAGCCATTTTATGCTTGGCAGATATAAATCTATGTTGGCTTTACATGACTGAATCTAGAATAGGACTACAGAATGGGATATCGTATGAAGATGAAACTCACTTAGTAATAATGGTTCCAAAATTATTCTTTCTCCTTTAACAGCGGGATACTAGAGAAATATTCATTGCGGGAGTCGATCAATGCTTCCTGAAATTAAATATTTTCATTGTTTGATTTATATATATATATATATATATATATATATATATATATATATATATATATATATATTACTTGAAGTGTAACTACTCGGGAGCCTCAAAAGACAATCTACGACTACACAATATAATCGATATGCCAAATATTTATATCATATTATTATTATTACTAATCAGCTGTTTTCTTCTGTTTCAGATGTTGTAATGGCGGATAAAAGTAATGAAATACTGGTTGTTTTGAAGCATTATTTCAAAATTGTCCTCAAAGATGCCAAAGATATTTTTATTATGTAGGAAATGGACGGAACAATACATGACAGTTTTGAACCAATCCATTTTTTAGCATCCTTGGGGCGTTTGCTCCTTTTTTGAAATGTAATCCAGAAGTGGAAAAACATCCACAGTTGATTCTGTTGGTTTGAAACGTAAGAGAGACGAGAATCTAACCACCAGCATTTGAAAGTTGCGGAAGAGCAGGGATCAACGTGAGGAAAACATAGAAGGGCTTTTGAGTTGATTGAATGAAGGCAGATAAAAGAAAACAAACTCAAGACCACGGGGAACTGGAAACCCTTTTTTTTGTTGTTGTTGTTTTTTTTATGATGTTAAATCTTTCAGTCACTTGCATATCGTGCTGCCATGCTGATTATTAAAGGGAAAAAACACTCATCTCGAAAGCCACCAGCGTAGTTAGGGTAAAAAAAACAAAGCACTTCCACGATACCCAACGCCCAAGCAAAGCAGCTAAAAGCTAAAAGCTTCAAAGACCATCATTCAAAATGAAAAGAGCCAGCAATTTTGAAAGAATAAGACGGACATCATCTTAATTGTATCAAGTTTTGAACCAATGTTCCCATTACTACGACGTTTATCTCTAATTTCACTAATCACAGAGGTAAAATCTTCCAAATTTCCATAAAAATATACAAACAACTGGATGAAATACTATAAGGCCTACCATCAGAATGATTCATGCAATTTTTGTACGTAAAAGAAAGCTGAAGCTCTTCAGAAAAGATCTCAGTAAGAATGATTTTTTATGGATAAACTTTGTAAATGGAATATTATTTCAATTTTTTTACATGAGACATGATAGAATAATTCATAATTCTACCTTTAATATTGTTAAACGTATCAATGTGTATCCGAGTACTGTTGTGTCGAATCAACAATAAGATATACAAAAATCGCTTGCAAATAAACTGGGGATTATTTGCATATTGTTGATAACAAAATGTCTTTCATCTAGCTATTTGAAAAAATCAATCTTGCTTTGCCCAAGCAAACGAATATCAGGATCCCAAGATTTAACCCCTTTCTAAATCTGCACCGAGTGCATTTCTTTGTTTATTGCAACTTTTCCGTTTGATGTATCGTATGTAGACATTTCCTCAATAAAGAATAGACAAAACCGAAAAATATATCGATACATCAGAAGATTTTAAAGATCCTCGTGCAGATGTTTGCTTACTGCAATATATTTCCGATACTTTTGTCAGGATTTTAAAAACTATTTCACTCGAACAATAGAATATTTTTCTTTTTTTCCATGATTGGGGCAATGGTTTCTATGACAGTCTGATTCATTTTACTTGTTGGTCTGTTTTTTCTTTTTTCTTCAAGCATCCAACCACGGAAATATGACAGTATGTTTTGGATATATACCTAGGAACGAGAGGAGGTCTCTATACATGGACCAATCAAGAGTTTGGATCACTTTAACTCAACCCCATACCTATACTACGAATTGTCATTGACATTTTGGAGATATTGCTCAGCGTTAGTATGTTGCTATGATGCAATTAAAAGGCATTTATATTTACTCCCTGTAATTTATCACATTATATTTACCTGTGGTAATGTTGGTCTTTAAATTCTCTTTTGTTCAATATGTCCAGAATATAGGGACTTTATTAAATACGTCCAGAATATAGGGACTTTTTTCGCGGTCAACATAGTTGAAATTAGTTGCACAACCCCAGTACGCAGTGTGTCACAGATTATGGGAGCAAGGGAGTCTGAGTCTGTCAGAGTTTTTTTCTCTAATCGAACATCTTAAAAATTAGCCCTCTTCCTTTTGTGTGCAACAAATATAAATATTTTCATTGGAAACTTAGACTTCCAAGTTCAAACAATAAAGACTTGAAATTAATGATATATCCACTTAAAATCATCTTTCAAAAGGAGCCTTCAATCACCATCGTCGCTCCAGGTCTCGTTTGTGATCGGTTAAAAAGTTGTGAAGGTCTAGTAGTGAGGTCCAAATAGTGAAGACGCTTGTCAATACCAGATAATCAAGTAATTTAAAGATGACTGAAGACTTTGTAGCCGTAAGTCATTTGAAAACGTACCAACATACTGACAATTGTACATACATCCATCTGTATCTAAGTACGCATTGTATTTCACTTCAGTGTTTCTGTATTCATACAAAACAACATATTGATAGATACTAGATACGCCGATGTAGATGAGTGGACTGAGAAATGGAAGATTTCAAATAAGTATTAAAATGGCATAATTGAATGTAAAACCTCTCCACTACAATAGAAGGGATTTCTTCAACTTTGTGTGTGTGTGTGTTTGTGTGTGTTTGTGTGTGTGTGTGTGTGTGTGTGTGTGTGTTTACCTGACAAGTTGTCATGATATAAAGTTGACACTTGCAAGATATCAGTTTATACATAACGTGCGAACTATTGAGTTTTTAGATCAGCTCTTCTGAAATCCTATAAAATAAATAAAACTATGAAGATTACACATATTTACTAACTCTAGATATGATATATCTGAATCATCAATATAATGGTTTCACTGCCATAGTTCCGTGGAGGAGACAGAATTTTCTTTTTATTCGATTATTTTGATAGGCTGCTCTACACGCTATGGTGTCAAGCCTCCCAAAGCATGTATCTTCCTATCGGGTACAGTCCTAGCATTTATAACGCTGGCATTTTTTATACATTTATATTGTTATATTTTTCCCTACATCCATGAAACTGACGACTAAATGGGTTTATCTAATGCGATGAAAGACAACACGCATAATCTGAATCAGACAATAACCAGCCGTGGAATTTCTCATATTGAATTTCATTGCAATGACCCTAACCATAAAAACAGGCTCCTAATCGATGTAGACAGAATGAGCCATCGGTTAGCACAATAGGATGACCTGCTTTTGGTGCGTTTGTCTTGATTAAAAAATCTACCACCTAGACTCTATGCTTATCCCAGGCTGCTTCTGTAGTATTATCACCTTTGTAGAGCCAGGGATTATCACATGTTTTACGTGCTTTGTGAATGGCTACATCTAAGAATGATTTCGATAGATTTAGGCATAAATAGGCCAGTGGAAAGCCCAGCAAAATGACCTGAGTAAATAATCAATCAGATAAACTCTATGAATATTTTGGACTGATTCAGCAGTATTATTACCTCCCTTGTTAATGAAAGTCTAATTAAATTTGACGTCATTGAAATGTGAACAACCCAAAGCCAGTTACCAAATCCATGTTTAGAGTTGAGACCAGGTTATTTCACGGGAAGATGAACATTTATGGTGATATGGATCCTAATATTCTAGCCAATTAATGTATAGAATTAATGGAACAAAAAACTTGGACAAACAACTGGGAATGGACATTGAACTGTGTGAGGATATAGTATGAAAATAATGAAAATATCATTCAATGTATAAATCAAAGATCCCAGAATTCATTTATTTGGAATATTACGCATAAACCTACGTTAACATACATACGGACACAAAAAAACAGAAGCACACTCAAACACACACATGCTCGCTCGCTTGTTCGCGTGTACACACACACACACACACATATATATATATATGTACTGTCAAGAATGAGACAGACTCGGGAGTAAACTGTTTAGAGGTAAGGTTTATTAATCCTTAGATGTAAATTGTCCAGACATGTTTTGGGATTCCTCCCATCTTCATTGGTGTTTGCTGTGTCAGTATGTGTTTAGAGTTTCCTGTTCAAACCAGAGTCCACCATCAGGAGCTATGCATTGTGGGTAAAATATGTTATAAGGGCTGCTGGAGGCCTCCTGCTAAGTCGGAGTATGTCCAGTTAGGTATCAAGTCTTTGGTTAAGCAGCAGCAGTTGGTCTTTGGGAGGGCGGAGTATGTCAGGATAGGGGGGAGTAATGTGGAGTTAGATTTTTTGGAATGTTGGGGATAGTGTAAATGGAGGGGTGGTGAGGTCAAGGAGCTACATAGGTTTCAACTTTACAAGTTATCAAGAATGTGTTGGCTATGATTTGGACAGGGGTTATAACTGGCTAAGGTGAATTTTTCCGATGGGTCTTGGTGACTTTTAGGCTTCCATTATTGAATGTGGGTGTGAGGATATTATTAGGTAGGAGTTCTGTGTAAATAATTCACTTTTTATCTCTTGCATCATTTTTAAAGCATCTAATTGTGACAAGTCAATGATCCTCTTTATTCTAGCTCAAAGCAGAGTTAGTTGTGATGTTCCTTTGAATCATTTTCTTTTATATCGTCAACTGCCTTCTGTTAAGTCTTCCAAGAAATTCTCACGATGCGTCACGTAATCAAATGGCATCATTGCATTTCAAACAAAAGAAGAGGAAAAGATGAAACCAAAAGCAGGGACTGGTGAGAAAAACATGTCTAATAAAAAATGAAATCATGTCAAATATCAATGTATGTATATATGTATGTATATATATTCAATAGAAAAATACAGAAGTCAACCATAGGAAAAAATCTTCCAAAGCAGGCCAATCAAAATCCCCGGGAGAAGGGTTAATTGCTCGGTCCCGCCAGGCATTGTCCATGCTTATGAAAATGGTAAAGTTCAATCGAAGATTGCGGAATTTTTGGCTTGGAATCTGCTGACGTGTTTTCCAGGATAAATTTTTGTGATAAATTCTAAGTGGAATTTTTGAGATTATGGGTTGTGAAATCAAAAAAGTCCTGCATGATACTTGAAGAATGAAAAGTGTCTGACATAGTGAATACGATAGTAAATACTCTCAGTCAATTTTGTATCGATGCCAACGAATGTGATAGATACGTAACTTTGCAAAACAAGGGGAAAATAAACAATTGCTCAAACAACAACAAAAGCAATCCACAAGAATTGGATGAATGTGTAAAGAAATAAATAGGAATTAGATGATGGATTATCCAAATATTGTTCAGCCATTTTGGAAGACACCCAAACAGTCTTATTGACTCTATTCTCACTCAAAGCTTTGATAACTCATTTATGATCATCCAGTTTATTTGTTGTTTTTTCTGGAATGACTGTCTGTCACTTTCTTTTTCGCTTCCTTTCATTCCATTTCTCTTCTCTCATTTAAAATTCCTTTCTTATTTCTTTTTCTAATCATTTTCATGTATTTTAATTTTTATTTTTTGTGTATTGTTCCAATCTTCCACACATTCTTTTGCTTCAGTCATCGAAGCATATTCATCCCAGTCGCCAGTCGTTTTTTCGATTCAATATCTGCACAAGTTCTCAGTGAATTTTGATGATTCTTGTGGAAATGAGGACTATCGGATATATAATAATTATTTTTGCTGGATCCAAATAATCTTCACTCTCATGTCTATTAACGCAATATCTCGAAAAGTTTTCAACACATTTCTATGAGATTTTGTGGAATGAATGGCCATAGTTGAGGAATAATTAGTTTTGGTGATGGTCCAAGGGTTTTTCCTTTTTCCTGCTGTGTAGCAACATATGAATTGATTTTCATCCAATTATCTGTGGAAATGAAATTGGTAGAGTTATTGAGTGTACCTTTGAAGAGTGTAGATTTGCCAATATCAATCTCATTGCACATGCGTTTAGCTATCAATCTATCTATTTATCTATCAATCAATTAGAAAATCCAAGCAAAATTGCAAGGCATGAAATATTTTCAGAATATCGAATTCCTGTCTTCTGTACAACGAATTTGAAAAATTCTGATATTTTTCATTTGCAAACACAAAGATGATCAAACTTTGTTCTGGAAGAAAGAAATTCCGATGATTTATCCATTCAACACACCCCTCCATATATATATATATATATATATATATATATATATATATATATATATATATATATATATTGTTCTTTTTTCCGTTCGTTAGGATTTCGATTCGTGATCAAATTCAATTGATGTTTAGCTAATTTAGAGGAAGGGGGAGAACAAATGATATAATATTTTTCAAAATCATCAATTAAAGTGAAGCAAAATGTTTCATGAAAATGAAAAAAATAGCATCGTCATAAAAATCAATTGGTTATCACAGGAAGAGATTTCTTTTAATTTTTGCTATTTTGCTGGTATTCGATTTGATTAATGCAGGAATTTCCCTTTGGCAACGGTAAAGAATTTCAGAACGTGAAAACGATGTCCTGAAAGCTTTATCCCAGAAAAAAATGCAATTTTTTTTTCTCTCCCAAGTGCTTCCATAATAATTAAGTGATCGAACTGTTTTGCTGTCCTGTGCCAACATTCAAATGGAGATTGTAGGTGTTTGAGTGTGTGCCTAAAAATGCATTTGAATGTGAAAGGAGTGAGTACTAAAAAAGAGGGGAATCGTTGAAGGGAAGAAAAAGAAGAAAATAAGAAAGAGAGAGAAAAAGGTGAAGCAGTGATAGAAATTGCGGGGAGAGGACGAAACGAAAGAAAAAAACTGAGTATACGGGGGAGAAAGAAAAGGATGCAGTGACAGAGAAGGAACCAAAAAAATGATAATGTGAGAGAAAAAAGAGGAAAAAAAGAAGAATAGGGAAAGAGAGAGGCGTTTTCAAAGATGGAAGGATATTTTCTACCAAATCGACTAAGCAAGGGGGAAAATCTGGACAAAGGTCAGGAAAGGGTCAGTAAAATGAGAAAAAAGAAGAGAAAAAACTAATAAATCCTCTTCTGTGTAAATGAAGTGTTTGACGCTCTGCCATCGGTGATTAATCATAAGAGGGACTGATAACAGTGGACGATGAGAATGGACTCACAACTCAATTCATAGGGAGAGCATCGATAAACCACGATAGCTAAAACAGCGACACACCCACAGCCACACACACACTTATACACACACTCAGCATATTCAGTTTGATACACTGTGCGTTCGTTAGTGCAGACGTAAAGACATATATGTGTGACTGAGGAAAATGGTATATCAAAGAAAGATTCCTGTTTCGACATGGTGGTTGAAATGCTCTAATTTAGAGAAAAGTTGCAATCTAGGAATAAAAAAAATGATGTCAGGCTTCGTTTGCACTGAATTCAATATCTATATTAGGATGATCTGATTTATGAGGGTAATTTCAGGTATATTAAATGCTAAATAAACTGAACACTCTCTATTTATTTCAATTTATTTTTCTATTTATTTGTTCATTTGTAAAAGATTCAAAATATAAATTCGATGAATAAGAATTGGTTTTAGATCTTGCATAATGGCTGGCATAGGCAGCTTTTAGGTGAACGGTTGAGAGTTTATGCATCGATTCATTTGTTTATTTCGTGAACAGATGAAAAAAAAGTTGTTCATTTTCTTCAAGTCAAAGAGGGGGATGAGATAACATATAAGGAGAAAAGTAAGGAGGGATAAATGAGAAGAAACAGAACTAAGAAAAATGCAGAAGGTTATAATTAAAGTGGAAGTAGGAGGTAGGAAATAGAAGATGAGAAAGTCATCGGAGAAAATGGAGCGGGGAAGAGGGAAAGGAAAAGACAGAGAAGGAGAAAGTAAAAAGAAAGTCCGAGAAAATCGGAGAAGAAATTTGAGTAAGAGAAAGAAGAGGAGTCAGTTGATAATAGGGGAAAATGGAAGGAAGTAAGAGTTGATGGACAAGCAGGAGCAATCGAATGATTGATTAGGTGAGGTAAGAAGGAGGGATAGAGAATAAGCGTTGAAAGAGAATTAAGGGGCGAGAATCAATTGACAAAGAAAAGGCGGGAAAAAAATAAAACAATCAGTAAAAAAGAGGGTTCAAGGAATAGAAGAAAATGAAATCGTTGTAAAAGAGAAGAACACAGAGTCCACGCTAAGGTCATGTGAAGAGAGAAACAGAATCTTTTGTAATTCAAGCCTAATAAAATCCATTAGGGACTGGGGAGAAAAAGAGCATGCCTTGAAAAATATAAATGCTACGTCCATGGTTGAAAGAATGAAAGGGTAAATCACGGCATAAATGAATGTAGCTGGCATACTCTATAGGAAGATGTTGGAATTCCTGTTGTGAAATGAATCGGGTATTTTCTGCTTTCCGTATTAGAAGTATCCGTAGCACCCAGGAACATTTGTAATAAAAAAATGCACATTAACTCTACAGATAAGTCTCTAGTGTATTTCTAAATCCATCCACTAGCAAGATGCTGAGAAAGGTTTCTATACACAGTGCATAACACAGGCACTGTCCAGAAATCCTATTATTATCACTCAGCTCGAGGGACTTCTTGTTCAAAGAGCCAAACCATGGGACGAGAGGCTACATTCGAGGACACTGTCGATTACTTAAGCAGACTACGTTATGTTGTGGGCGATATCTGACCTTATTAGTAATTCTTGCTTAAATTTGCGAACCATTTTTGAACGTCTAAACAGGCGTGTATGCGTGCATTTTGATTTCTCGTATAGAATAATGTTTTGTAATTGAACGTTAAGCACAAATGGTCGTACTTCACATGTTTTTCATTGCATGTCTGCTAAGTAACTGGCAGGATGAAAAACATAATAATATTTAACTTGCAACAAGATTTATATTTGCATATCGTATCCATGGAACCTGTTACACCACACTTACTTGATCGTGGATAGGTAACCGACTTCAGTCATCAGAATTTACAGTATAAAGCTACACTTCTCCTTATTTTATTTTGATGTCAGTTCGAAATAGTTGGAAATAAATTATTTGTTCTCAATCAATTCTGTTTACTTGATTAGTGGCCGTTGGATGGGAATTGTTGGGAAAGTTTTCTTTTTTGTCTGTTTTTTTTTCCCGTGAACTAAACAAATTATTTTCAAGGAAGTAAAAAATGTGATTGGATCACAAAATTTAAAATGTTTGTCCATCTGAACTTCTATTCCACCGAGTGTATTGAACAAAAAAAATGAAACAAAATGAAAAACAGCGTATACAGATTGAGGTATCTTTTGAAAATGATGACAATCAAGGAAAAAATGGAATAAGCTGATTCAAATTTTCAGAAAATTAGACAAAAATTGCATGAAATTGCATGATTATACGATAGTGACAGAAGAGTTGGCTCCAAAGTATCTAAAAATTTCAATTTGCTTTATAAAGGAAAAAAAAAAACGTTCAAATGCAACTGCAAATTAATTTCTAACAACGATCATTACCACATGTCTGTTGCCATAAATCCTGGAAATTGTATTTCACATTTTTCTAAATGGAGAATGCAAACTCCATTTGAGCTGACACAAGTGAAAGAAACCTAATGGCCGTTGCATTGAAACGATAAAGTTACTGATATCGCTCTGTAAGATTGGCACACAATTCGTCGTAAGGGAACAATTATTTTCATTCATAACTAATACAGTGATGATAGTTATGATGATTATGATAATGAGGAGGAGGATTGATAAAAGAAGAAAAACACATAAAAACTTGAGTATAAATGTCGCATGTTTGCAGTTTTGTATCTTGTTTTTGTGATTTTTTATCGTTTAATATGTAGCCATTAACTCCTTCACGTTTAGACACTACAAAGTGATTTTTGGCAAGCATCAACTATTCAATGTGGTGTGAGAGTTTTCTATGCTTGTATACTGGAGGTGAATAAAGAAAAAGATAAGAAATAAAAGGAATAAGCAATTGAGATACAAGAATAACTATGAGAAAACAAATTGAATATACTAAACGAATAAACCATGGGAAAAAAGAAGTGGCTGAATAGAAAGGAAAGACGGGAAAACGAAAAAGTAAAACAGGTAAAAAAAATAAAGATAAAGGAAAAAACATTGAAAACAAAAAAAAACAAAAATTGGTGAAAGACAACTCAAACTAAAATAGATACACGGTAAAAACAGAATATGAACAAAAAAAAGAAAAAAGGGGAAATTGAAAAAATATTAAAAAAGAACGAGTAACAAAAAGAAAGATGCATTACAGGAATGTCATGATAAAACATCCCCTATTATTTGAAAGACGACAAATGACTAAACGGATTTGATTTAGAACCAAAAGTCAAATCCTTCTAATAACACACAACTAATTAACCTTTTAGCAATGAGAAGAGCAATAACAATTCATGAATATAAAATTTATGATCTCAAATAGATTGGAAGAAAGAGAGAAAAAATCATAGACACAAAACAAAATACAACAGAAAGGAGTAATTTTTGTTCCTCCTTTCTCGGTTGACGATTGAACGTAATATAATCTCGATCAGGCTCAGTCTGTTGTTGGTTTTGCTTAAGTCGGTCCAAAACAAAGCAAATCCTTGGCATCGTTTTAAATACAGGAGCTGAAAGAAATAAATCATGATTTTGCATCCGGCTGCCTAAAACAGGCTCTATTCCTTTGTCCATTCATGAGATACCAAGAAAATTCACAATAATAGTGGATCATGATCAATAAATATGTGTCTATCATATAGAGATTATAGTCCGTTGGAGTTGGACAAATTGAGTATTAAACGAAAAAAAAAACACTGTCCAGATATTGAAACAAGCAACTCATAGACGCACAGACACACACACACACACAAACACACACACACACACACACACACACGATTACATGCATTCATGCATACGTTCGCATTCTCTCACCTACACACGTACACATTTTCTCCCTGACCCTGACACTCATAGACATACTCTCTTCTGCACTTACCTACACACTCATCGGACATAAGACGAACTCACTTTCCCTCACCATCACATTTTTTATCGTACATACACAACAGTGCACTCTTGCATGTACTCCCTATCTCAATAATATACACACACACTCTGTCCCCCACCCCCTCTCTCTCTCTTCCTTTCTCTCTTTCTCCCCAGCATACGCACACACACGCAAACCTGTTGGCAGTGACAATCAATTAAGTGATAGTTTAATCAAGATTAATCAGTATGTCTTTTCAATGACATTGTTAAAGACACATTGACTGATGTAACAATCATGAGATGAGATTAAATAAAGAAAAATCAGGTTCAATAGAGTGTATCATATTTGAGAGTAAATGGAGATGGAGGTATATTAGCAGACACTCACTTATCTTGGCTCCATGTGTGATGGCTGAGTGGATAATTGATCGAACGGCAGAAAATAAGAAAGGAAGAAATACCCAGCAATATCAAATATAAACTTCATTGGGTCTTTAACCATTCATGCAATTTCAAACACCATGTATCGGAAAATGGAATGCACGACGTATCACACGTTGTGGTCAGAGTATGAATCAAATCTATTTGTATAGATCTAGATGGACCTACAACGCAGAATTCCTTGACAAGTAAGAGATACAATAGATCAAATCAGCTTCAAATCTATCTATATTTCAATCAATTAAATGAAGAAGGGACAACAGTAAAGACATGGCCTGAGACATCGAAACTTCTTGACTCTTGTTTGAAGCATCTTTGCTGCAACGTCAGTACATCCTTGATGAAATCAACAATCTAATTCAGTCACTTCTCCCAACTCGAGCATGACAACTTGTTTTTTTTATTCATTCTACAAAATAGGTCCAAAAGTGTGCAGGGGATTTGAACACTAGTAAATACTGTAAACTTTGGGTCCATTATTCCATTTCCCAGAGATCCTATTCACTCTGTACACTCCATTTCTTTTCATAGAGATGATAGTAAAAAATTTCAATCTTCTAAATTACCACTTTCTCTACTAATGAGCACTCAGAGAACACACATCTCAGTCAACGTCGTACACTCACTAATCATTGGATGTGAATGACTCTCCATATATCTAGGACCAGAGAAAAGTATCTATGTTTCTATTTCCAGCATTCAGACAATCGTTAAAATACCCTTTTGTACCTTCACTAACACCCATCACTGCATCATAATATGTTGAGAATTCATAGAAAATGCATGGAAATATTTTTTCGACAACATATGAATGAATATACATATACATCTCAGTTTTCTGCGATGGTTACCGGAAAGCACTAGAAAGGGGCACAAGCAATTATTTAAGTAAAATCATTTCGAAGAATATATAGCTGGTATTGTGTGCAGGTATCTGTATTTTGATTTTTCTATGTTCAGTCACGGATGGATCAAAAGAATGAGTCCCAGATTAAATATATGACTTCCTCTTTGCCTACTACAAAATACCTATTCCATTCACTGATAACATTTTGAGATATTGTGAGTACCAGAAAATGAAAATAATATCATATATCTCCATTAACAAAGTTGAGTAATTTATCAAAGTATGACAATAAGCATCGCTCTGTGAGGGACACCCTCTTGTCTTATTGTTTAGAATTTATTCATTAATAATAGCAATTCAAATTCATCTTCATTTGCAACACTGCTTTATTCCCCCTATATGACGAGACAGCAGATATAGCATTTCCATTGTATTTTTCGAACCTGTTTTGCAAACTTTGGCTGTGGATGGGCATGGACATCCATTCATATGCAGACATCTACTCTATCTATCTCAGTCACTTAATGTGTGTGTTTGTGTGTATGCGTGGTTGTGTGTGTGAGAGAGTTTGAGTTTGTATTAAATGTGCATGTACAACTCAAAAGATTCTTGAAAATAAAATTATCTGACACCTAAAACACAAATACATTACATGAATTAGATTCCAAGCATTTTCCACCGATATCTTTGGAAGAAATCTTGGGGGGCAGGGTTGAGTCTAAATATCTGGATCTTTCACAGAGGTTTTTGAAAAATGCACATCTTTTTTTCATCAGCTCTCAGGGAACAAACTTTTGGAAAAGAACAAGCAAAATCATAAATTCAGTATTATACTCTCATTGACAGGATGTCCTATAATGATTTTCTTGATGTAAACGTTATGAACATAAGTATTCAGTGCCTTCCTGGGATTGAAATGTCTTTTATATATATATATATATATATCTACCCATTCATTAAGTCTGTTTATGACTATGTATTGATCATAAAAGCTGTTTATATCTATCTATAGTGAATCTAACTAACCTTACCAATCTTATTCCACGATGATAACCATCAAACAATAGCAATAGTGTCAGAAGCGTCTAGTTTTAACTGACGTCATGGAAAATGTATTCTTATTGCTTATAAAAGCGATAAATAAACGATGATTTTTTTCATATTTTTGTGATAGATTCTAACATTGGAGATGGAAAAAAATTAGCTTAGTTTGTTTGTTGTTTTTTTCAAGTCTGTTTCCACTTATCTACATTTCCTTTGAACATCAAATGGCATTATTACATTTCAATGCAACATTTGGCAATTTCCTTTTGAGTGGATTAAAAAAAAACAGTCATCATTCACTGTCATACTTTTCATCAATCTTGCTCCCGTCATAACACAGAGATAACCTTCCCCAAGTTCGCCGGACATCTTTATTTTTGGAGTTGAAAAGCCAGTATTTTATTGACTTATCTACCTTGCAAAGGTGACAGTTAGCCTCAAGAAATCACTAAAAAATCTTTGATGCATATCCCATGCCCACGTACGAAATTAGAGGAAAAATGAAAATCAGATGAAGACACTCATATGAAATTGATTATCAGTTGATATTATCAATCGAATTTATGATATTTTTCCAAAGAACGGTACTGACATTTCAGAAAGTTATCAAATGCTTTGCAACAATCAAATTTCATAATATCAAATTATTTATGAGGGTCATATGAAATACAAATATCTTCAAGATAAAAAAAAGGAATCTGTTCAGTGATGGTCACAATCATCGGGATCTTTACAGAAATAAATCGAAATCTTCTAAAATGCGCCATCAGAGTATTTTCAGATGATGGTCAATGTAATATCCCAAGGATCATGATCTTCCATCTTGCATCTAATTATATCAAAGAAAAGATAGAATATATTACCATACATTTAAAAAGGCACAGTGTCTTACGGTCTGATTGCACACCCTTTGATAATGATAACTGCATTGAAACGTTTCGTTGGCATCTACTGCCAGCTGCACCTGCAAACTGATAGTTTCAACTCAGTTTCTTTGGAGTTTTCTAAGGCTGTATGACTTTTGTAAGATTCTTGCAATGATCTTCCCGTTAATGCACAAAGTATTTGTTTTTTGACAACAAATACATGTTCATAGTCATTATCCAGTGTAAAATATTCACCAGCTCATACGTATACAATCATGCACAGATACTTATTATAATCGCGAATATGGATTTGCAAACAATCATTTCATTTATATAGACACACACATTTATAAATACATAGGTGAATCAATAGATTCGGAGCCTTTACCTTACTGGCAAGAGTTCGATCTAAAATGTTCATTAGATATTGATAGATATAGTTTGATTCTGCAATGAGAAAAAGGCATCAATGAGAGAATCATGTTCACAATTTGTCGTTCTGGCCATCAATAGAATTTGTGCCGAAATGTTTTACTGACACACATTAGTTACATATGCAGAAGCTCTCTCTAACTAATAAGTAAATCATCTAATTGGGTCAACGCCTCAGTTATCATCATTATTATTATCATTATTATTATTATTATTAATACTATTATTATTATTATTGTTATTGTTGTTGTTGTTGTTGTTGCTGTTATTAATATGATTCCAAAATGACCTAAGACCTCAAACTGCCTTGAAAGCAACCAGTCGGACTGAAAAGAAAATCTCAATCACCAACAGCAATAAAAAGAAACCCTTGCATTTGTGGTCAAAGGAGAATCTAAACAACATGAAAAACAGAGCAATCATTATTAGCATTCAATTAGAGGAAAAAATAATTCGATCAATTAATTTTCAAAATCATTTTTTCTATTATACTAGAATTTGATAACTCTCTCACAAGAAAATGAGAATAAAATTGCAAAGTTTTGAAATATCGTTTTTCGTTCCTTTTAATAAAAATCTAAAAAAATACACGATAAATTACAAAAAACAAAAGTCTGAAAATTAAACAAATATTCAATTCTGATGAAACACTCAAAATTTGTCTAATAAGTTGATTTTTCTTCCTGAATAGGAGGAAGAAAGTACCTGACAAATGTATATGCAGTCTTCATTAGACATGATTACGGAGTCCAACTGCCTTTTAGAGAGTGTTTTCACGAGTTTTGTTGATCAAAACAGGTCGAATAAGAAGGTTGAGGACATTTATATTCCATAAAGTACTTGTTATCAGTTCTTATATGAATATCATTTTGCATACTATCATTCCTGAGACGAATGTATAAAGCAGTTAGAACTGAATCCAGTGCCTTTCTGACAACTCATATTTAAAACTTCTAGAAACTGAAAATCATTCTTTCGAAAAAAAAAAAATTACGAACCAATTTCAATCAAATACTAACCATACATACAATTTGACTCTACAGTAGGTTTTGGAGGAGTTTCCCCATAACTAGGATACTGGTTTGCGTTTGGTCCATTGCATAAATGTTCCCTTACATTTCAATACGACGTTACTGAATGGATACAGAATAATATTTGCTCATTTGTTACTGGTGGACTATGTAATCATTTCAACTCCTAAAAACTGTTATTCTTGGATAAAGTGTTTAGACTGATACTTTTGGATAACATTTACGTTCGTTTGAATAAACCCTCTTGCCAACAGGGTTGTTTTTTATGGAACCCACGATGTGTGCACTTTCGATGTGTGTACTAATGTAAAATCCACATTTTTTCAAGATCATTTTGACTGATGAAATTCTATTACTTCGTTTTCCAGATGATACAAGTATAGATATATGCAAGTGAATATTATATTTAGTTGGGAATGTTATTGTATACTTGAAATATTTTTCGCGGTTTGTTGTTTCATTGAATAGAACATCGATGAGTACTTCGTTATGTGCTGCAATGTTTAAATAATAAAGATCCTGGCTGAGCCAAAAACCCCATTCACCGTGAATGACCTTTGATAGGGTTTGTGTCTGTTATCATCATCAGATCACGCCGAATATCTTGCTCAACATATCATATCTGATCAATTTTCGATCATTTCGATGATGTATAGATTTTTTCACGTGGGAAAAAGAAACTTCGTGCCCGAAGAGTATATTTCATGACATATATATTTAGGCAGATGGAAGAAAAACGAATAGCAAAATGAATTAAAACATGATGACGTCATTTAGGTTACGATTGCTGGAAAAATTGTTTCAGTCAGATATTTGGGGTACACGACTCAAAAGAGTTCTACGGGACATGCATACTGTAACATATTTATCAACCAAGGGATATATATCGTAGGAGTCTGGAAATTATTTAACATTGATAAGAGTCAGTGTTACTTTCTGCATTGGAATTCCATCTAAGCGTGGAGTTTCAGTATTCAGTATTAACTTTATTCAGTGCTCGAACCAAGAATATAAAAGCTGAAAACAACTCTATGATACTTATATCAAAGTCATCAGATCCTGTTTGCTTCTCTTTTCTGTCTCCTTGAACTATAATTAATATATTCTCCTGAAATATACTGACTGGTTCGATGATCATTCTTTTAAAGTGTCGAATGCCGCATCACTTCTTGGAAAAGATTGAGATGTCACTTTTCAGGGTGTCACATAGGCATGCACATTATTTGATATCTAAGTTATTTTCACCATGCCCCAAGTTTCATACAAAATACTTATGCAAATCAAAATTCAGTTAAAGTAATTGAAAAGAGGATGAGAAACGCAACCATAAAAACAGCAGATTGAAAAAAGATATAAAACTGAACGTGATGGAGCGTAATTAAAATAAATGAGTACAAAATATCGTATCAATAATACACAGTTGGAATACAAAATGGTTAGTAGGAAAACAAAATTTCATTCATACAAAAAATAGAGAGAGAAACATGAAACGAAAAAAAAATGCAAGTAAAAAGCAACGCACAAGAGACCAAACTTTAAACGATATAGCAGAATTTAAATTCAATATAAAAGTCCCAGGTAGAAGACAGAAGCTCAAATTGAGATTTGTAACATACAAAGCATTGTTGACCCAGTGGAATAATGCGTCTGGAAACAGCTACACGAAGAATCGACATAATGTAAATCAATTTCGACGAAGTTACGAAAGGTTAATCGAATATATTAAAGCATAATAAAAAAAAAATGAAAAGGAAAATATTACAGTTGATCCCCTGGTCACACAAAACTGAAATCAATCTCTATATAATTTCTAAAATTCAAAAATGTCCATACACTGGTATTATGACTATACAGAACGTTCGGACGTATCTGATACATTTTGTTAGATTAACATCGAATACAATATGGATCATTTATGGAATCTTTACACAAAAGACAGAAAAATAATTAAATTCAATTCATGCCTTAACCAGATTAAACATCGAAAAGTGTTGTAAAAATATAAAAAGGTGTGTATGTATATGTGGATGCCTTGAAAACCAAATTAGATTCCTGCAGAATTGTGTCAACTTCTAAAATTTTTATGAGAAGTGAAGAAGAAATCAAGGGCTGACATTGAAAATGGAAATGAAGGAAACGTTCGATTCATAGGTAAACACCATTTTGTTTTCTTTTTCATCCTTCCTCTATCATTTAATATTCTTGTATATGTCTGGTTAGTCGGTCAGTAGAAACTGATCACGTCAACAACTTTTTTTGTCACCATGCCCCTTGTTGTCTCCAGTCAAAAATATTTGAATTGAAAAAAAAAAGAACAAACAAGCAAACTAACAGAAAACAAGTGTAAGCTCTGCCAGGCATGATTTTTTTAAAATCTCAATGAATGATTTGCAAAACATGTGCCTCCATGAAAAAAAAACGATCAATGTTTTCGACATTTTCAATTCGAAGATCAAAATCGAGGACACAGAACTAGAGAAAGTTGATCACTACATCTACCTTTTACAACTAATCTCCATGATACCCTCAAAAGAAGAAGATATCAAGCGAAGAATCATTCTTGGATTAGAAACTTATGGCAGAGCCAGTTCAATTTTTTAAAAATCCTGTTAATCCTTGGAAGAAGGGTATATTACCAATGCATCCTCCCAAATGTCACTTATGGAGCTGGAACATGCAATCTAACCAAGAGACATATCCACAAATTGAAAACCATGCAACGTGCACATGAAAGAATTATGCTGGACCTCACATGGACAGACTACATGACTGCACAGTACATCTTTAAATACTGTTATGTTAAAGATTCTGAACTAATACCTTGAAGTGAAAGTTTGGATCTTTGTCCATGATTTATTTCAATTTTTCTCCGTTTGCAATAATTTGTGGACAGCATTTCCACCAAAAGGATACCAGAATTGTGTAGCTCCAATACCAAAAAACTTCTTTGAAATGATTGTATATATCAAATGTTGAAAGCAATAGTGAAATTAATAGTTTCACACAGAAATCAGTATTTGCAAAAAGCATTTCATTCATACGAATTCAAACTCCACTATTGAGAGAAAGGATTGTTCTTAGTTTACTATAACTTCATGGGATTTTTTAATTAGATTGTACATTCAATCAAATGTGGTTGATGAAAAATATTCCCGAGTGTAGTATCATGTGGATTGTTAGCATTTTTACTAAGTTATCAATGTACTTACGGTGACTTTTATTGATTTTTGATTAAATTTCAGCTAAATTATTTAGTCCATTATATGATATTAAGGCAAAATAATCTTTATTTATCGATTAATCATATTATTACTTCATTACTCAGTCATCAAAATATTCTCTGTTTTCATAAGACATCATCCACCATTGAAATTCTCAGTGATGTTAGAGAACGCTTGTGCTTATTGATAGATTAATTCCTTAAAAAGTATGTTTTGATATCTTGCAAAACAGGTTGGGAAAATAAGCTCTGTGTGCAAGAACGTGCCATCTACTTTCCTACTCCAAAAGAAAAGGGTCATTCTGTTCTCACAATGCATAATTCAATTGAGGCAATTGCTCATTGTAGTGTTTTGTATGGACAGTTTGTGTAAGTTCAACAATTTTCTCAAAATAATCTCTTTGGATAAAACGGAATGCTGAAAAGATTTCCTATTCCTTTCATTGTTTCTTACGTGTTGAAAGTCTCTCTGGATCTTGTAACGCTTTTTAAAATTTGAAACTTCAAAAAGTAAACCATTGTGCGGCTTACTTTTCATACATGGCTGCTATTTCAGATCGCCAATCGTAACTCCATTTGACGATAGCTGTTCTGAGATAGCATTTACGTCTCATCTATTGAAGAATCTGATGTATTAGCCACGATGCAAGAGAGTTGCTTTAAACCACAGACCCGTTGTTTTTTAATGCTTTTTTTCAATTAGTGGATTGTCAACCTCTTCATGGTTCAACACTTGTCGGTGAATTACTTTAAATCATCTTCCTGGTCTCTTTGGAGGGTCAACAATTAAATACTTTCTCAGCTCCTAATAGTTTAACTGTGTTGGGTTGGCAGTTACATACCACACTTTTTCAGTCACACGTAGAACCAACAGATATAATTACACCATGAATGAATTGAAGGGTTTCTTCTTCAAATCAACCAATTCAATCAATTCAATCAGTCCTTGGGGAGAAGTGGAGATAAGCAAACGATTGAAAGGAAATTAAAGACGGGGATTTTGCATTGCAAATGAAACCCAATTTAAGCAAAGCATGACTGGGAATTTAGATGAATAATTAGGGCAAAAATCCTGAAAATCTTTTATTGGTTTTTATCCTTAACTTCAAGATTAGGATTTTTTATACAATTTTAGCAATCATTCAATTCAGAATAATTTCCATGAAAAATTATTTACAATAATAATTATTAACCATGAAAATATCTCCATGCGCATGTGCGCGCACACACACATATATATATATATATATATATATATATATATATATATATATATATATATATATATATATACATATATATATATATATATAACACGACTCCAAAGGTGGATTTGTAGACTTCATATGCAAAATTGATTATGACAGGAAGTGAGGATTGGTCCTGCAACGGCCCTGATTGAGAGGTTTTGTCGATCTCTGGGGGAAGTATCATCTGTGTGTGTATGTGTGTCCAGGTTTATTGATCAACGATTGGATAAGGATGAACAAAATATGATGTTATCAATATCAATGTTGACATTCTTTTGAGTCAGAAAATATAATTTCTTCTGATATCAATCGATTAGCAAATATCAGTAAGGAAATTTTATATCATTATCTATCTTCAAATGTCAATTATCATTCCTTATCTATCCAAGTGTACTTTATTGCTGATGAATATATATATATATATATATATATATATATATATATATATATATATATATATATATATATATATATATATATATATATATAATTAATAAAGGTTAAATGAGTGTGTGGGATCATTACAGAAATGATCAATGATTTAAAAGAGATAATACGTATGTTAGAAAGTCTGAATTAGTGTACGTTTCATGTTGTAGGTCATAGTTTTGTATCTTGGTGTGTTTTTCCAAAGATATGGCAACACAGTTTGTGCTTAACCGACTGTTTTGAAATTTCACTCAATCAAGACAATTTTCACGTACACAACTTTATTATCTATATTATGAGAGGATACTATCGCATAATACTATCCATGTGAGGTATCTCTGATGATGATCAGTTATAGAGGTTCGAGATGAGAAACGAGTAGTACGTACATTTTTAGTAAGAAGATTTTGCTTCTGTGCGGTTCGTTGTTAGCTGCAACGCTGGTAAAGGTGTGGAAGAAGAAAAGGAAGTGTACAAAGAGAATGCATGCCATTTATGAACATAGACACTGAGAGGAAACCGAGTAAAAAGAACATAAGTATTCGGATGGACGGATAAGAGATACATTTAATCAAAGGACATTGATGAGAGATTACGATTGAAAATTAAATGCATGTAATGAAAACATAAATGTGATCGATAGCGTGAAGAGGTGAGAAGAAATAATGAAAGATGTAAGCTCTGTTGTCATTGATAGTACTGGCTTTGGAGTCGGAACAGGGGTGTCTGGACTGCTTGTTAATCGATATGGCTTGGATCATACCAAGGAATAGATATGGAAATTGAGTTCATGGGTAAAGTTATACGTGTGACTTGGGGACTATTCATTGACTCTGATAGACTCTTGACTGACAGACCATGGAAGACAAGGAAGTCAGAGTTTTATCAATGCGAGTTTCCGAAAGTAAAACAATCAGAATAAATCGTTGTGAGTATAGGATAGTAAAAACTGTTGCCATTCCATTCCTGAATATGAAAGATGTATACGCATTTGGAGCGCATGGTGAGGACACGGTTGTGTAGTGCGTAGCTGTGCATGTGTGAGACGCATCGACGAAATGATAACAATGTTAAGAAGAAGTGAAGAGAGAAAAAGAGTATCTGAAAACAACTGCCGGTGACAAAAATCGTAGCCATCTAAGAGTGTTTGCACCAACAATCATCTAAGCATGTGCGTCCAGGGCTTTTATAGGGACCATCGTAGGAAGTGATATTTTTTATATGTAACTAGATGTGTTTCGTATTCAACTCCTAAGGAAAAGTGAATGGGGCATTACACTTTTCATCCAGTATTCGATGAAACTTCCCTCTACAGTATTACTGAAAAAACGGTGGCATTCTATGAATAAATTTTTCACAGAAAAAAAGAAATTGTGAGAAAATACCTAGTCTGTTTTTGATCCAGAGCTTTTCAATGAGGAAATATTTCAATGTGACAAATAAATCATGTACAGTGTATTGAAGTACATATTTTGGACTCACAATACATTAATTAACTTTTTTTTTTCAATGATAAAATATATTCCCGTAGATATTATCACTTCAATATGATAACTTTTGTTCTAATTTAGACTTTTCATTCATCAATCTTCCATTTTCAGATGATTTTCTCGAACATTGATATTTGCAATGACAATGAAATTGCTATCCCAGTTTTTAAAAAAAATGAATCTATGATACAGGTTGGAATCATCTTTATTTTCTTGACCTCTTTCCACACCTTTATCACAAGACCAAGAAAAGACTTGGGTAGATGAACAAATGGGATTCGAGAAAAAGCTTACCCTGCTTTCATATGAATTCTTTTTTTAGATCTTCTTCCAATCGTTTACAAATGTTTTGAAATTAGTATTCAGAACTTTCAACAAGTTGACTAGTTAGAAAAGTCAGTAAGTAGGAAAAGGAAGTTTTTAGGCCTCTTGGTGAATAAACCAATCACAGCTTATTTGTTCAACAACTTGTTCCTTGTACCAAGTGGAATCGTGTTCACCTTAATCTATTGGCAAAATGTCCAAGGTATATCACTGACCAGGCAGGCATAGGGCCTAATCTAAGAGAAATACGTATGAGATCAAGAGTTAGGGGTGTTTCACAAATCAGGAGTTCATTTGTCGGGGTTTCTGTATGTGAGTCAAGGATTTCACATATCTCAGAATCCCTGCTCCAATCACTTGAGCAGCTGTAGCACTAAAGAACCTGTCAGTCAATCTTGATTTGGAAATTTGCCAAGGAATAATCTCCTCAAACAACTTCACCTCAACGAAATATGTGCCCGACTCAAGAAATCTCATTGAATTATTGCATGTTCCTCGAACTTATACACATACATATGTACACACGAATGTAAACACACATAAATAGGCACACATATGCACACGCAGGCGTGCGCGCACACACACACACACACACACATATATATATATATATATATGTGTGTGTGTGTGTGTGTGCATATTGTGTGTAAAATTTCCAAATATGCTTTTTTGATGCTGAATTCCCTATTGCTGGACTTTGCAAAGATATGTTAGCTGCATCTTTTTTTTCTATTGACTGTGCAATCATACAAACTTGATTTGAAACCCATTAAGTAAAAATCTTTATTAAGGAAAATGAGTGTGACAAAAATTTATGTAAGAAAGTATCCATGTGATTTGACGATATCATCTTTTTTATTGACGCAGAAAATAGTTATTGATTGGCAAAAGGCAAGGGCGATTGGATAATATGTATTATAAAGATATAACGAACTTTTCAGTCACATATACATCGAAAATAGAGCCCCTGTTACTGCCCAGACCCACAGTGTTCAATTGTTCCTCTTGAATAAGATATTTGAGGAAGTAATCAAAATTTGGACTAGACATCTGACAATTGATTAATTAACGTTGTCTATGCACTTGAGCAAATTGCAAGTTTAGACGATGGAAGAAAAAGATCAGGAGACGATGGAAGAAAGAGACGACGGAGAAGCTTTTGTTGTGGTAAATGATATAAGATACTTCGAAAAAATCTTTGAATAAAAACTGGAACCATTTTTTAAGATCGAATGAAGGATATGGCTAAAAAAGTTTATACAAAGCAATGAAAATACATTGATAATAATAAAATGAATCCGTGTGAATTAAAGTTTTTTTTCAATGAACGCTTGAAACGATTCTATATATCTCGTCTAGAGGAATATTCAAATCAAATGAAAGGTGACATAATGGTATGAAATCGAGAAAAAATCTTTCAACGACTGAATAATGATGAATAATGATGATATGAATTGATATGAAAAAATATTGTTCCGAACCAAACGGGAAAATGCTTAATAATTTTTTTATAATTGACCATGCTGAAAGGCAGTTTAAATCACAGAAAATCTGAGGAGATAACCTCGATGGCTAAAATATTCCATCCACTAAAAATTATTGAAAGCATACTCAAGCTCAAAATAGGCATAAGGTTATATAAATCAATGGGAAATGCTCTCATGACTGAATAATTACGATATGAATTCATGCAAGAAAGATATCTGTCCAAATAGTGCACAAAAGTGTTGCATCAATCTCATATGATAAGACGGATGATTTTGCTTGAGATCTTTACATATTCACTGGTGCCTATATGTTCGTCTGTCCAACCATCTATCCATACAATATATTCATATGTTCTCGATGACCTTGAATAAAAACTTGCGAAAGGTGAGGAGGCATACAGAAGAAGTGACTAAATTTTTTGGTTTTTGTTACTAATCGAGGAATATTTTCATTTCCGTCCAGGAAAACAGGTAGAAAAATTTACTCCAAACAAAAAAGCCAAACTTAAATCTCACAATCGGTATTTCCATATTCGTGCATTCGTAGTCCCTCACACACACACACACACACACACACACACACACACACACACGCACGAGCGTGCGCACTACTTATTCCTGGCTTCCTCACGATTGCAGCCTTCTAATATTTGTTAGGAAAGCTTCAATGACAAAGTGAAAGACCAGCAGTCTTTGTTTCGAGTTTAATTTTGAATACATCTGAATACTATACTGAATTATAAGAGTTTAGCTGCTGAATAATCTTCTATTAGTGTATTCATTCATTTTTGAGTAAATAGCACGAATCAGAAATGAAGTATAGGATCTCAGTGTGATTCAAAATATCATTTCATCTCCTTTAAGAAGCTTAGTTGACTGTGCCAACTGTTCAGTTGCCTGGGCTACAAAGACTTTTATGACTGGTTCAAGATCAAATCTAGTCATTAAACATACATTTTCATGTTTCTAGATCGCTTGGGAAATATCCTCAATAAAATTTCAGAGCTATATCTGTATGTTTTCAAGTGAAGAAACTTTTATAGTAGTTACATCGTCATTTTGATGAAATTTCCATTAGAAGGAGCATCATCAACCATGATTTCTGAATAGTTCTATATTCTGTGTTAATTGCAGTTTTTTTCATGGCATCCTTCGATGGTAAGTAAATTGTGTGGAAGAAAAAAGCAGTACAACATTTTGGGCAATTTCTAATTTAATAAAGGAAAAATCAGTATAATAACAGTTTGTTGCTTGTTTAAAGAAAGAAAAATGAACATAATATCAATCACTTGTCGATGAGATTGAATGGGAAACTATGCGAAAACCTGGCACTAGATTGCACTTAGGTTGTTGATTATCAACAATTTATCAACCAGAAAATAAGAGCTTAATCTTCAATTTAAATTCGTTTAAAATTTTGTACAGGCTAATCAGTGCAGTTGTACCATTGTATCTATTCTTACAGGTACCATTGTATCTATTCTTACAGGTAAGGCCCAAAGAAAAATGTAAAAGACCATAATCCATAAATTGATGATGAAATCAAGCATGAATAATCATGTGTGGAGAAAAACATTCATATTATCTATTTCTGTAGAAAAGAAATTCGATGAATGATGAAACAAGAAAAATGTACGGGCAAATAATCTATTAATTCCGTAATTTTCATCACAAAGACAAGTAAATTCTCACCGGTTTTAAAAACATATCATACATCTATGATATATATATATATATATATATATATATATATATATATATATATATATATATATATATGTGTGTATGTGTGTGTGTGTGTGTTCCTACTCTCATCAAAAAATAAAAAGCACGATGGACTTTTGGCGAACCAGTATAAAGAGTTCCAATTCCTTGATTCCTATGTCCATGAGAAGTATAAGCCATAGTTATCATCCAAATTTCTATGAAACCCTTGGTTTTCTCGATTCAGAGTTGTTACGTTGACCACCCCCGTACTCTTTGAGGAGAAATCCTACGGTGTCCGTCATCCCCTTTTAGTCACCCATACAATACCAAGGTCTGACGTTGCTTAACTTTTGAAAACTGGTTGCCTGAACACATTTTGACAGTACAGCAAATAGAACTATTTTTTCATCATCATATGGACTTCTTATCGTGCGTACAAAAGTACATATATTGCTTACAATGAATGTCCGTGTAATTTCTTGAAGAAAATCTCGGGCCTTGTTTAATTCAGTTTACTAAATGCTGCTGAAGCCATTCAGAGATGATACATCACAAAACAATGAATTTTCCAGAAAACCTCGCATGTTTCTTGGTTGGCTGAGAGTACATTCTACAATTTTCTAAAGAATATAAAGTTTTGTTCTACTTCTAATCGATAGATAACGAACTGACAACTCTACAAAGAGAGAATAAGCAAAAGCTGATTTCTTTTTGTCTAATACTTAGTGCTTTCTCCTTCAGTTGGAATTCGTTCCCACTGATCAGAGATGAATGTCTGTTTTTTTGGTAATTTTTTCTAACGGACGCAAAATGATTGTCTCACAAAATAGCCAGAGCCATTAATTGGAGGCAAAAGCCGCTCTCACGATATCAATTGTTTGTTCAATGCTATTGTTCTCTGATCATGTATCTTTATTAGAGCTGAATGTCGTCTGTAAATCGCTTATAAAGGACGGCTTTTTCTAATAAACTCTTTTTGCAAGTGGAGTGTGATTGATAGCACTGAGGGTCATCTTCCATGGCTGTAACGTAATAATATAATGTTTGAACCAGCCAGACAAGAATAACTTGCGGCCTGTTGTTAACAAAAAGCTATATACTGAATCTAATCTAATGATCTAATTACAAACTATCTCAGGGGTCAGGAGAGCCAATGCTTTATCATCAATAGGTTTGTTATCAACCATCAATCGGGACATTATATCAATCACTCTCATGTAGTTGAGCCAAGTCGGTTGAATTTTCTCCCCGAATGAGTGAAAAAAACTGCTTTTTAGACTAAAAATACAATCATCAAACCTTCAGATGAGTTTGAATCACCAAAATCCTTAATTCATTTTGAAAAAATTTTTTTTTGATTCTACTGCTGACAATTAGGAAGTCCAGCCCCAGGGAATTATCCGTACTATATCATAGTCAGTAGTTCATTTAAATAAACATTAACAAAAAAAAATCAAATTATGTACAGCTTCACAAATTAAAAAAACAACCTTTTATATATGTATTTTTGTGAACCTTTTTTGTATCATAGGGTTGAGAACAAAAATAAATGCAGAGGTATTACATTCAGAATAGAGATAAATCGTTTGTTTTATTTACATGAATAAACCCAATTCTGTGGCTGTGATTGATGTTCAGCAAGATTATCAACTTCTGTGAATTGTTGATAGTAATGCATTAATCGAGTAGATGATGTTCGAAACGGGGGAGAATTTATGGCCCCACTGGTAGAAAATCACTTTTTCTCGATATTTGTTACCAATTGTAGCTTCACGCTGGCTACTTCTTAAGTAGTCCATGCTTGGGTTCAACATATCACAAGTTATTCTGTTTGGCTAGTCTCGTAAGATCACGATATGTGAAATAAATGAGAGACAGCAAACACCCTGAGTGGTGTCACTAGCTTCATCAAAAAAACGTCTCTGAATCTGGGAGGAGGTGAGATGTATGACCCCCTTCGCAAAAAGCATCAGTGCAAACCGCAGTTTGTGCTTGAATTCAGCTCATATTTGTTTGAATAAGCATATTTCCCAATGTATTGGAGAAAGGCGCTCTTGGCCTAACGGTTGATATCATGGAAAATAAAATTGACGGTACAGGTTCAAATGGCATCTTTGACAGTTTGCCTTCACGTCGCACTGAGAGTGTTGGAAAAGGCAAGAATGAACATTTCCCCTCTCCCCAACTACGGATAGATACCAGGGCAGTTGGATCCTTTCAGGTCTGTGAGACAATCCATATCTGGCATTGATAAACTAAAAAGAAATTATCTTGTCTACATGGAGACATTAGGAAATGATGAAAAATATCCTTCTCTCTTAGGGTGTGCGGTAGTAAGCATGTTTCTTTGTTTTTGCATACAGGATGATCCAGGCAGAGGAAATACCTCTCGAGATAGGAATTGTATGTCGGTGTTTGATATCTTGCAAAACTTCTCTTCGCTCCTCAGCATGGTTTTATATCTCGGTAGCAATATGTCCAAACTTTTTAGATAGACATCATCGTTGGTGAGGGCAAATAAGCCTGAAATATATTTTCTTTGAATCCCAACACAATGTTACTTAATTACGAAACATTTCACTTTTTTTCCTACTTATTTTCCTGTGTAACAGCTTAATACATTTAACATATTCTGTTAAGTTTAATAATGACGTATTATCATATAGAGATATAGTAAGAGTTGTTCGTCTCTGTTGAGAGAAGTCAAGATCTTCCACAGTTTGAGTAAATAACAATCAAATACTTTGTTACTCTCACAACTGAAGACCTATGTCTGCCAGTGGGTTTTGTAATAGCTAAGTTGTTACAATTGTGCCATTTGTGACACTAAATTGGTTGTCCAGCAAAGCAATTAAAAAATAATTAGGAGAACCTGATTTCAATACTGCTGACTACACAGCAGCAGTTTGGCTACCCAAAATCACACATAGATAAACAATATCAGAGTATATATATATATATATATATATATATATATATATATATATATATATATATATATATATATATATATATATATATATATATATATATATATATATATATTGAAATATGTTCACAATCTTATTGGCAATGTGTGATCTTGATGTTTATAATCAGAAATGTCTACTTAGTAAGAGCGATTATTTCACTTTCCCAAAAGATTCTCCTATAAAACTCATTTATTCTTGGAAAGGGTATAGTATCAATTGCCACACGTATTTAGCCCTCACCTCGGAGTTAATTTCTTCTGTAAGGACTGACACATTCCTCTTGCTTGTATAATAGATTCATTTGAGGTTGATCGGAATAAATGAGCGCATCCCAATGTTTGGTACTTCCACATTTCACTACTGACGAATCAGCAAGCTAGGATCACGTCAACAATGTGACAAAAATGTAAATGCTTCTCACAGTCAATGTATTTGGAGATGTCACGGGTGAAAAATTGATCGGCTAATAAAGAGGAAACAACAGCAGTCATTTTGCACTCGGTTCACAAGACTATTATGGCTGCCAGAAATAAATGAAAAGTCAGAATGAATGATGGAAGAGTCTTCATAGAACAATGACCTGATTCTTCTTTTTTGAATTGGGTTATTCGTTACTGTTGGCATTGAATATAGGTTACAATTATATAATTCCCTTCCCTTCAAAGACCTCAAAAACACAATGAACACAAAGAATATCTAGAAATGATCACTTACTAAAAGGCATTTGTTACTAAACTTGTCACGAAGCCAAATTGCTTATTAATTCGATCATCATTGTTGAGCAATGTTAAACTGGGTTGAGTAAATATTAATACAAACGAAATAGTTAAATGGTTAGATTTGATTTGTTGCGACAGGAATATATTTTTTCGGCTGATCCAAACGAGGATATTTGTTCAGGCTTTGATCAAAGTTTGCTTCCATAATTTTCCGTTGAACCCATTTCCCTAGCTTCCCATAAGGATTGTAAACGGTATTACGATTGACTGATTGCATAAATAGTGAAAAGATGGGTAAACTCATAAATGTCTTCGAACGCTGTGAAAAAGATGTTGCCAGACATTTTTGTATCAACCTGTTAATCAATATGACATCTTCTGACTCTTAATTGTAGAAATACGCCGTTGAATTTCTGTGAGTGCACGACAAAAATAGCTGAAGTAGGTGTTTTTTTTTCCAAACACAGGTCCTGGTATCTCATACAGACAACCGTTAACTGTTGGAAAATTTCAGACTGTCAAAGATAACAATTAAAATGAACAAAGAATTCACTTCCATTAATTACAGCCTGATGATACCTGCTTTTGTTCGAGCAGCGATATTCAGTATTACTTAAGAATAACGTCTTCGAAAACATTTTTTTTTCTGTTCTACGTTTCTGTCAGTCATTTTTAAGTCTTTTTAGCATTTTCTTCCCATTTGATCTTCTGTTAATATTTGAACTTTCTTCTTCATTTTGGACCTGAAGATTTTTACTTCATAACGTTTTTCTTTCGCTCTTTCCTTCCTACTTTAGTTTTTGTTTGATTCTACTTTTTTTCATTTACATTTTCTTCGTCTGCCCGTCCTCCATGATCATGAATATCCCAATCATTCTTGCTTGCTTCCACTCCATAATTCTTTTTTCACTTCTGACTTTCCTTCTTTCAAGTTTTATCTTTTTGCAATCATTGTTTTAAAAAATCCTGACTTTTTCGCAGTCTCATTCTCCCTCACTTCTTTCTTCCATTTTCTTTTTTCCAACCTTTAATTACAATTTGCTTAAACTTTTAACCTCATCAACAATGAGCTCCAGGCATATTTTACCGTTTGTTCTTGTTTTTGCTTTTTCATGGAAATTATCAAACCATTTAGAGGTTTTGAGTATATTTATTTGTCTTGATGTAGAAGAAACTTTGAAAATTACTCTGCCGTCAAAACCCAATCCATTTATTAACATGAACGGTGCATTTTACCATTTAAAACATTTTTGTCCACTTTATATTTCTTTTGTCGGGGTAAGCTTCCATTGCTGTCACTAAATGAACGATAACAGAGAAAAAATGATTTATTTCTAAATAAATCTTTGGCCTCACATTTGAAGTTGTAAAAAGATGTTGCGTAGAAGTGATCAATATAGAATGAGACAGGCTCAGGAATAAACGTATTTTGAGACTTTATTTGTTCATCAATTAATTCATTAATAAAATAATCAATATGCTCTACATGTTTCAGGAGACGTTCTTATATTCAGTATTATGTGTGTACCATTGTATGGTTAGAATGTTTCTGTAGAAAGCAAATTTAGTATCAGATGTTTTCCTTTGAAATCAAACATGGGACACTAGAATCAGGATTCCCAAGAGATCACAATAATGTGTCTGTTGGATGCAAATCCGTGAAGAAATCTGTCAAAGCTTGGTTGTATAATTAGTTGGATTTAGTAGCAGCAGTTATGGGTATTTTATAGGCTGTGCTGGTCAGAGGAGGTGGGCAATCTTGGGGATCAGTTATCATACATACTGGGTAGCTGGGCAGTAGTTAAGTGGCATTAAAGTACTTTGTAGGTTGAGTTTGAGGTTATCTCAACTGTTATTCAAAGTGATGGGTTAAAGTGTATGTATATATATGTGTGTTTATGTGTGTGTTTTCTGTTTGTATTCATGTACACGCGTGCATGTATATATGTGTAAAAAAGTATGTGTGCTGTGTATTCCAAAAAACAATATAGGAAAATTATAGCATTCCTTATAGGTTGCTTTCAAAACAGATTAGTAATCAAAATCTTTTGACACCATGCTGTGTTGGAGGTCATTAATTAGAAACAAATTGGGATAGGGTTTGAATAACTTCTCTCAACATTTGTTAGGCGGTGATCACTTAAAAAGCATATCTTTCAAGGCAATACGAACCAATTGGTCCATCCAGCATAACCCTACATTACTAACCGAACCCCCGCAAGGTATTCAGAAGTGAAAACATATTTTGTTATAAAGTGTTGATATTTTATTCTTTTAGCCTTATAGTTACGTTTGTTTAGCTTGTACGCTTGACAATAAATAACTAAACCAAACTTACGTAAAAACTGTTTGAAACCTACGTTGATCATTTTGTGGCAGTTTTGGTTAACATTTTGCATAGAGATTTCTATACAGAACCTCAACAAAATAAACGATAGTCACTACGCAAAAAGAATATAAAGCAGACGATGAGAACTCTAACCTCCAACCGAACAAGGACATGAGGGCAACTGATGACTAAATTCAAGTCATTGCGTATGTCTTTACGTATCTTACATGCTGATGTAGTGGCAGATCTGTCAAACATTACCAATAAAACGTATTAGGAATCATACAGGTTCACACAAGTGATTCGAGTCAAGTCATCACACGGACACAGGAACGTGCAAACCCTCACACACATTCAGCTTGATGCTACCTGGTTTCATATTTGCCTTCAATTCTTGCAATGTGTGTTCGTGTTAAAAGTGAAGATCAGGAAAAAGAACTCCTCTTCATTTTGCAAAACATTATTGTTGAAACTTTGAAGCAAGAAGTACATTGAAGTTATTAGAGTAATCTAAAAAATCAACATGTCATAGATATTTATTTTTGCTTTTTCACATACATAAATATTGACCTTTCTGCCCCTTTCTCACTCTCTCTCTTTCTCTCTCTCTCTCTCTCATTTTCTCTATCTCTCTCTCTATATTTCTATCTCTCTCTTTCTCTATCTATCTCTTTCTCTATCTATCTCTTTTTCTATCTCTCTCTTTCTCTATCTCTCTCTTTCTCTATCTCTCTCTTTCTCTCTCTTTTTCTTTTTCTCTCTCTCTCTCTCCTCAAAAACAAATAATCTTTTTCAACACTTTACTAAGAAGTGCCAAGAGAGAGCTTAAAAACATTACATTTCGATAATTGAACAGTAAATATTTAAATTCGGTCTTGGACTTTGATGGATGGTCGGGAAATTGCAAAATCATTGTTGATTTGGTGTTCATGGTCAAAAAGTCATGACTCAGTTACTGTTACCATATTCTTTACGTGCAAATATGTGGAATGTTGGAGAAAGAACACAGAAATCTGTTCTAATATATGTGTAAAGATCAATTGTTTGGCAAGCATTAGCGCAAAACTATGTGTCCACTCCTTTCGAAAAGTTTCTTTTACACAACATTCTCGCTATATAAAAAAAAAGAACCGAGAAAATAAGTGGGTATATAAATGCTTAAGTTCAATAAGGCGTGCATAGACAATAGGATGCACAGAGATATAGACACTCACGAAATATATATTGGATAAACCTGTTATGGTTACATTTACCCTATATTTACGAAGTTGATGTATTGTGACTTGAAAGTACCTCCTTATATTTCTAAACATCAATGTTAGTATGAGCATTTGAAGTAAATTTATAGATATTTTGTGAGTGTCCAAATACTTATTCCTCTCACACTTTTAATGTATACGTGTTTATGAACATGATGTATGTATTTGTTGTAAACGTTTGTATATATGTAAATATGTACGTGCATATATATATATATATATATATATATATATATATATATATATATATATATGTTGTGTTTGTTTGCATACATGTATAATATTCTAAATCGCTCTGTATAATAGAACCGACTGCATTATCTCTAATTGATTTGCAAAAAAGGAGGTTTTAATTATTTACATAATCGATTAATTGAAAACTATCGTGATTGATTAAATTGGTTTCATAGAAAGAGTTGAGTCCCAAACCTTTTTTTCAATTCATTTTTGCCTGAATTCTTGGTCATGTCTTAATTAAAATCTCCTATCAGGAAAACGCTCAAAATTCTAATTTGTTAACAAAAAAAACTACCGAATATTTCAGGAAAATCAGATTGAGAATTAAATCAGTAATAGTCATATAAGTTATGTATTTGTTCACTTATTTTTTATTCAAATAATGAGTCTGATTATGAGCAGACGACATAACGTGGAGATAGGCTGCCAATTGGTTAACATAAGGTGGAACAACAAAACTGACTAAATTGACTGAACGTCGAAGGTAACATCCTGGTCCTAAACTTGCTGCGTTTAAGATGTATATGCATCATTTTTTGAATACAGCAAAAAGTATTTACCTATATTCAAAAAAATATCAGCAAATATTATAGTCTGCAACTACTTTTCCTTTCATCATCATTGTATATAGACTTCCCTGTTGACTTGCCTGAACTTTCTAGCATGGGCGTCGCAGATATACTACTTTCCAAACGTCAAAGCACCTTATATTCCCGCTGTGTCGCTTATGCTCTTTTATGTCTGTTGTGATGTCAATCAGTTGTCTGACATCCTTACTGTAACAATCCATTGCCATTCGAGATTTAAAATAGATCCTGTGATATTCATTTCTCCTGTTTTATGGTCTCTCCATGAGTAGCTAGTATTACTCTAACTTCACAAAAACATCAATATTCTTGACTGATGTCATACTATATTATATGAATAGACTTATCTTATTCTATATTATATAAATATATATGTATATTGTTTTGACGTCATATTAAGTGTTTGTTTTGTAATGTTATAATCCAGTTACATATAAATACTGATTTCTGTGACATATTTCCTTTAGTTTTTGTGTATCCAAGGGAAAATAAATGGTATACCAGGGTATTTTATTTCTTTTACTTTGGTAGTGGTTTTCAAACAGTGTGATGCGGCCTGATTGCATGCCACAATTCTGTACTGCCAAAACAAGACAGATGCTGGTACCTCACTGATGCTTATCCATCCGTCTTGTGGTTATTCTAAGTTCATACCTTGAAAATTAATTGTGAAATATAAACTTGGTTCATGGTTTGGTTACTGTTTCAATAATCTTTTTGTACTCTGTTTATGAAAAAAACTGCATAATATTCAATTTTTATTGAGATAAAAGTTCGTTTTGATTGCTGAATTTAGATTTTGAATCCCTATCTTCTATTCACATCGAATTAAAGCACTGAACATTGGAAAATGTCGAAAACTATTAGATTGACAATCACTTCTGTTAAGTTATATTTGATTCTCAGGACATTTTGTATTTTTTTAATTTTTTTTTTAAAGATTTCTAAGAAATGGTGATTAAACTACAGGGGAAAAGTTTTCAAAAAAATAAAAAAAACAAGAGCAGCCTCTACATAGTCTTTGTAGAACAGGTTCAGTTAACTTCGAAGCTTTGTTTTTGATGTAACAATTGTTTGTATCAATCAGAAAAATTTTTCTTATGCAATATTTTACATTTTCCCAAGAATTGTTGGTTATAGTCAATCAGCACACATAAAAATACATAAGGAAAATACATTTCCTACAAAAATAAAATATTTTGCAAAACCAAATCATTGTGAATGATGAAGAAAAAGGAAAACATACGTTGGAAAGAGCGATAATAAACATACAAACACTCACGCATAGGACATTTCTTTATAAACCTGTTCTATGACTTGCACTACTCTATTATGGATAAAAAATCACAAACGTTTTCAATTCAATCGTTCATATGTTGTTCTTGGTATCTCACAAGCAATTGACGGCTCATATGCAAATCTCTCGTCTCAGTATAACTGTGTATGTAATATCATTAGTACATCAGATTGTAAATGATTAGTAAATCAAAATTACCGGTAATAAGTGTTTTTCATCTCATTTTTCAATGTTTATTAACTTAACTTTACAAAACTGATTCTTGTGTCAAACTCAAACTACATTTTTCATTAGTGTGCACATAGCTAACTATCCATCTGTATTTGTTCATATCAATCTAAGCCGATTCATCTCTCAATGTCTTTCTCTCTCCCTCAATACATATATATATATATATAAATATATGTATATATATATATATATATATATATATATATGTATATATATATATATATATATATGTATATATATATATATATGTATATATATATATATATATATATGTATATATATATATATATATGTATATATATATATATGTATATATATATATGTATATATATATATATGTATATGTATATATATATATGTATATATATGTATATATATGTATATGTATATATATGTATATATATATATGTATATATATGTATATGTATATATATATATATGTATATATATATGTATATATATATATATGTATATATATGTATATGTATATATATATGTATATGTATATATATATATATATGTATATATATGTATATGTATATATATATACATATATATATGCTGATAAGTATATACGAATGTGTGCATTTGAATTGGGCCTGACATCTATCTCTTGGTAAGTCTCACTATTAATTAAATCAGAAATAAATCCAATTGTCATTTGATACCATACACTTTTGTTATCTTGTGGTCTTATTGAATGACAAACGAACAAATAAGTGAGCAATAAATCTAAACAAACAAAAGAAAAGAAAGACGAGAAAAGGCTGATAAACAGCTCTACATAATAAATGGAACTGTTTTTTTTTATTGCCTGACAGAAGAGATTTACAATCAAGATATTAACCGTCGGCGACATTGTTGAATTATTAAAAGATATGTTTCAAACAGTCTCACAAAAAAAAATACGCGCAGCAAAAGTCACACTCCATTAACGTGTTTGCTGCTGAATTAACAGAAGTCAATTTTGATATTATCTCTTATCCTAATGCTATTTTTGTTGTCGTATGACAACGTTCTTTTGTGTTGGGTGTTAGAAAAAGATCTAAACAACAAATCTCAGTACGTAAAAGATTGGAAACAGAAATCACAAATATGTTTTGTCCAGTCAGATACGCTGCTGAAGACAATTTCTAGGACGCACGTCTCGAGATTGTTCAGAATCTTTCTTTTAAACATCGAAAAAAGACCTGACAATCTTGTAAAGAGTGACAACGGTTCTTGCGGTTAAAAGCTCCTCTCAAACTTTTCACGCTCGTACGAATCAGACGTACATCTATTAAGCAAAATCTCAACATATATCTGAATTTGATTCAAACGTTCAGTGCATTAAAATCCTCAACACACGGTACGACGTCCAAGTTATTCCAAACTCTCGATAAACTTTCCATCCCGAATCTGAGATGTTAAAAAAGTAACATTTGGAGTTTTTACTCCGGCTTTTATCATTATGATATCCCTCAATTGAAATCTGTAGTTGGGTCTGCTATTTTCACATGCTTTAATGGTTCAATACGATAAAATTATTCCGATTAAGGGCCCCCACACGCATATATATATATATATATATATATATATATATATATATATATATATATACAATACTTCACCCAACGAAGTTATCCGCTAGATGACACAAAAAAACAAATAAAAAAAGCGACTGGAATACCCAGAGATGAAACCCTTTTACTGTCCCATAATAACAAACCCAACCGCATACCCCTTATAACAACCTTCAACAACACACTCCCACCCTTAGCACACATCATCATTAATAGATGGAACATTCTCACAATCAAAACAGATCTAAAAGAAACATTCACAGACCCATGTGTTATCTCCTACCGCAGACCCCAAAACATCAGATGTATGTTTAGTAGCAATAATATCGTTAACAATAAAGTCGTACACATAAATACACCTAGAACAATTAAATTCTGCACACCTTGTAACATAAGAAACAGTCTATGTTGCAACCATCTCAAGTACACCAACACATTCACAAGCACCACCACAAAAGAGAGTTACCACGTATATCACAATAGCAACTGCCGCAGTAAGAACATTATATACCTTCTAGAGTGCAATAGATGTAAGTCACAGTACATAGGCAAGTCCGAGTGGCAATTTAATATTAGACTCAACTATTATAGACATAGGATTAAGTCAAAAAATAATCGTAGCCCACTTCCTGTAGAACTACACTTTCGCACACCTGACCACAATTTTGCCACTGACGCTAGCTTCACCATCATAGAAAAAATAGAAAAAACTACTCCAATTGACATAACTAAAGTTCTAAAAAAAACACGGAGACATGTGGATCAACAAACTTAAAACCCTACATCCTAATGGATTAAATACTAAACTGAACAACCCTGACCACACAGAGCACTAATACACACAACTCCTACCATTAATATCCTCACACCCACATCTTAGACACATTCAATAATGGAAGCTTCAAAGTCACCTAGACCCATAGGAAAAACTTCACCTTAGCCTGTTATAACCCCTGTCCAAATCATAGCCAAAACATTTTCAGTAACTTTTAAGGTTGATACCTATGTAGCTCCTTGACCCCACCACCCCTCCTTCTACACTATCCCAAAGATACCAAAAATCCACCTCCACAACACTACCCCCTACCTTGGCACACTCTGCCCTCCCCAAGACCAACTGCTGCTGCTTTACCAAAATCCCAATACCTGCTGGTCATTCTTACATTCAGCAGGAGGCCTCGAGTAGCCCTGACAACAAAACTTACCCACAATGCATAGCCCCTGGCAGTGGACTCTGGTTCCACATGGTACATTTTAATTCACACTCACACAACACACACCACTGATGATGGGAGGAATCCCCAAACATGTATGGACTATTGACATATAAGGATTAATAAACCTTACCACCAAAAACTTCACTCCCGAGTCTGTCTCACTCTCTAAAGTACACATTATATATATATATATATATATATATATATATATATATATATATATATATATATACTGAGAAAAAAAGCTTGTGATAACATCTCTTTATTGAGCTTCAAACGATACTGAGTGAAGCTTTCCCTTAGTAAAGTATCCCAGGGAAAAAATTCTTAAGTATGAATGATTAAATAAGTAAATTGAATGGTTCAAGCGTTCCAAGACCTAGAATTAGTGATCATATGTTCTACAAAATTGTTGGTAGTTTTGACTTTTGGGTGCTCGAGACTTGGGTATACAAGAGAGATGCAGAAGTTTTGTGCAACCTCACTTTAAAAAAAATGCAGAACGCTTTTGTACTCTTTTACTTTCATGTCAAAAGCAAAAGTGGCACAAAACGAACTTTGTCGACATAGCATTGATCATTCTAAATACCAATTTAGAAAACTTCTCAGCTTTGGCTTGTAAATTTTCGTTGCTTTCGAACATTAGCAGTGAGTGCTTGGCGAAGTGATCGACAAGCAGTCATTGTTTCGAGTTTCTGTTTAATAAATCTAAATCCACAACCTGGCTCACTGCTTAATAATCTTTGACTAGTATATTCATTCATTTTGATTCTGATTTTAGTTGTTTTTCTATCTCAGTTACACATGTTGTCCATTTCTGACATTAAGTAATCAGCATAGTTCAGAAATGAAGCATAGGCTCTCATTAAAAATCAAACAATCATCTCATTTGCTTCAGGTAAACTCGTTATCAGTGCCAACCATACTTTAACCAGAATTCGTTTAGCAGACGGACAATCAAATTTACTCATTAAACGTACATTCCCATTTTTTTCTGATTAATCAATGATATATGTATTACTGTTTTTAGGCAGAAGAGTTGTATAAGTCATAGAATCATCAGGTTGATTTAATTTTCATTTGATAGAACATCGTCAGACATGATTTTTTACTGGTATTATATCACGCATAATTTTAAAGGGCCTTCATTGCAACTGCTCAAGCTGTCAATCTACAACACGGAGTAAACTGCGTAAAAGGAAAAATATTACAGACTTTTTGACAATGTTTAATGTAATGAAGGAAAGTGCAGCTTTATTTTGGTTCGTTGCAAATTTTGAGAAGAGCTAAATGATTCTAATCACTGATCAATGAGATTCAATTGAAAGCTTTGTAAAATGCTTGTGCATATTTGCACTTAAGTTGTTGATTATCAGTATTTTATGAAAGTTTACTATTGAAAATATAACGACTAATTCTCTGCAAAAAGTTGATAAAAAGGTTGAAACAGACTGCTCAGTTCAATTATCTAACTGGTTCTATTCTTACAAATCTTAAAGTTATTAGAATTTACGTAAATCCAGGACATCTTATTTCTTGTTATAGACTTTGAAATCGAGTTAAATCAGCTTTTAATCTTTTATGATATACTAATCAGACTATTATTCACTTATGTAATGAAAAGATGAGATTAGACATTCGATGTATCTCGTGAAGATAATTTTAGAAGAGCCTGAATCCATGAAAAAATTCTGAAATCGAACATGGATGATCATGTGTGGAGAGGGACGTTCATGTTACCATACTCTACAGAAAATGAGTTTGATGAATAATAAACCGGAAAAATGTACAGGCACAGTGATAATCAAATTGTTACCAAACTCAGAAATATTTTATCGATTAATGATTGATATACTATGTGAGGTGATGCTTTCACAAGCCGTTGGTTAGAAATATAAACTTCAACCCCCATTTAAGGAGAATAGATAAAGGACTTTTGAGTGAACCAGTACAGTTCAGATTTGCTAATTCCTCTGTCCATGGATTAGGCAATTGTCATCGTCCAAGATTTTATAAGACACATGGTTATTCGGTTTAGAGTTCAAATCTCTATCCCAACCTCATCACTTCGAGGCACCTGCCATTTCCTTATAGTCACCGAATTAATAACAGTGCCCAAAGTTGCTAGACCTGAAAGATCGGATGAAATAGACGCAATTTGTCCTCACAGTAGATAAAACAAGTTAGTCAATAACGGGAGATTATTGATTTTAATCCTTCATAAGGTAAATAATGAGCAAATATTGAATCATTGTACAATTTTTTGAATAGAATGTTTAATACTGCCATGTTGACTTAGCATCAATGAAATAGAACCATTCCACAACTACTTCTGTGTTCCTTTATCCATCTCTTTTCAATAAATGACTTCTGGAAAGATAATCTCAAATACATTGAAAAAATGAATTTGTTTCTACTTATCATTGTTGACTGACTACTCTGTGGGTATTTTTACCGAACTCTGTTTGGGATTAAAAATGTATTGTGATAAGGCATATGCCATGGTTCTATAGAAAAGTGATGTTTTGAATAAAGTACTTTAAGATTGAGTGACCCTTATGTCATGTAACGTAAACAAACAATGAATTTTTTTGGAAATCAAATAAGAATGCAATACAACGGCTACATCAAAAGCGATCTTTTGAAATGAATTAAATAAGAGGTAGGCGCTTTTAATGACATATAATGATGACATTTGATTGAAAAATTAATTTTGAACCACCCTGAATGTTTCATTGTTTGCCTGAGAGTACATACAGCAATTCTTGGAAAAAGAAAAAGTAATCGTCGTCTTTATTTTATAATTTTTCTGAACTCAGAATCAATAAATAACAAATTGACAACCCTAGAGACCAAAGAATTTGCAATAGGTAATTACTTTTGTTAAAATCTAACTCCTTCAATTGAAAATCTTTCCACTTATCAATGATGATTGCTTACTTTTTCGCAATTCCAAAGGATTGTCACATGAAATAGACTGCATCAATGATTCAAGGCAAAAACTGCTTTTGCAACAGTCATTGTTCGTTTGATGCAAGTGTGTATCTCAATCAGCGCTAAATGTCGTCTGCAATCTGCTCGTAAATCACAGCTTTTTTGAGAAACAATTTTTATTCGAGATTCAGGTGGCGCATGTATCATGGCCTTATCTTCGTAACACAAAAATATAATGTTGGAATCCACAAAACATTAATAACTTGAGACCATTTGTGCATAATTGTGCGTCTAGATAATCAAATCTATTTCTCTAAATCCAATCATCCAAAAGGTCAAATGAGTCAACGTCTCACCCTCAATAGTTTTTTTTATTCAACCATCAATCGTGAAATGATATAAATCGCTACCTCGTAATTAAGCAAAGTCGATCAAAATTCCTGCCAAAAAGAGAGAGAAAAAGAAAGATTTTTAGCCAATTCCTCGTCATCATAGTTTTTGATCTTCGCTACTGAATCATAGTAACTAGATGGAATTTCTATGTGTGAACTAATTTTTAGAGCATAAATATGAAGCTACTTCGAACACAAGAACTGAAATTCCGTACGTCCGACATCTGAACGTCAATATAACTATTAAAATGAACGATCATCAACTTACATCGACTCCAGCCAGGAGATATCTGCTTTGCTTGAGACAGCAAAATTCAGCGTTTCTCCTTTTCAACAATCACTTTGAGACTTACAACCCTTTGATGTTTCTTTTTTTATTCTCGACATTATTTTTCTAATCCCTACGACATTTTTTTCTTCCTGTTCATTACTGAATTTTCTATTCAGATTTTTTGTTTATGACTTTGCTTTTATTTTCTCTTTCTGGGTAATATGTTCACCCTTGTGTTTGCAATTTTTCTTCCTACCTTCATAGTTTTTCTGTTTCTTTTTGTTTGATTCCACCCCCTCTAATTCATGCATATTCACTCATTCTTTCTGTCCTTGTTTGCTATTCATTCATTAATCTATTCTATTCTTTTTATGTATACACTTATGTTCTTTATATGGACAAGCCACTGTATTTTCCCCGTATATCCTTTCAACATAACATATTTTTTTAACATCATTTAAATTTGTCGCATTGTATCATTATGACTTAATAAGTAATGAAAACTGATTTCTGTATGTTTTTGGTCTAGTTCCGTTGTATTTCGGTGATAAGTAGCAGTATACAACGGTATTTCATTTCTCTTGTATCTTGGCAGTTGTGATGTGTATTTAGAGATTTAAAATGAACAGCAAGGATATCATGGCTATCCTGTATCCATTAGAATTGCCAATCCAGTGATTTGATCTCCAGATTTCGTGAGATTGCAACTTTTTCAACGGAAGCGGAGAAGGAAAGATGTGATGAGAATGTATATCAGTATCTTGGAATGAAAGATGTGTTTATTGACTACTGAAATAATTCGTGTAATACTCTTACCTTTTTCCTGTTCTTTGTCACCTTAGAAGATATGTTCCTTAATGTGACGTCATAAAATGCAGTTTGAGAACTGCATCAGTTCAGACATGGGTACAGTATATCGTGTGGACATGAAATATAACTAGAAAGACAAACAGATGTCGGAACAGCGACTGAACTTGATCATGTCTGCCAAACTTAACTGATAGGAGGTTGACAAACTTCAAGATATTTACCTATAAATATATGAAGCGAGGTATCACGATTTTTAGGGAGATCACGTGAAGACTGCTTCCATAGAATTGGTAAACGTGTTATAGGCTTGATACTGCCCCTGAGCTAGCTTTAGCTTCATCCCCCTCTATCAACACTCACCACTTAGTTTCATTTAATACGCTCCAGTCTGGGAGATTAAAAATGAACTTCGAGACGATATTCAACTGAAGTGGAGTCACTCATTTCACCCTGCACTAGTAAATGTGGAAGAAAATCTTACGTTTGATTATCTTTTGTACTTCTTCAATCCGACAACTTTCAGATTTGCTGGACTACATAAAATGCCAGATAAAGAATATGTAACAGATGTATAATATATAGAAAAGCTGTCTTGAAATTATTCAAAATTGCATGCTTCAGAAGATTGCTTAAATTGTGAAGTACAATTTACGGTTTTATCTCAGGTTTTTCAAAAAAGGTTTTGCATACTTTTTTAGGGACAGGTTGTATGATATTGGTGAAGTTCTATTTTTTTTATTTACAGCTACTTAGATTATAAATCATTTGAGATTGCCGAAAACGATGCAATATTGACGACTGATTCTGTGTTTTTATATTTAAATAGCTCTCCATAATTTTTGTTGTGATTTCATTTCGAGAAATGTTGGGTACAATATCAACTTTTTCAGAATCAGAAGCAACTTTATCTTCTTCGAATGGCTTCAAACCCTCTATCATTCAGAAACCCTATAAAGCTTTGAATAATTGCTTTTCCCTCAAATAAGGATATAAGTAAGCTATGATTGTAAGGGTCAAGAACAAAAGCAGGAATAAGGAAAATTGCCTAAAAATAGTTTTTTTTCAAGATTCGTTTTTGTTCAAAAGAAAAACAACATATTAATAAAAAATCTAAACTGTTTGTTGGAGTGATTTTTGAATTGAGCAATTATTCCACACAGTTTCACAAAATGCTCAAACACTATCCATGTCAAGCATAACAAAATCCTAGCTGAGTCAGTTACAATATATTTTAACTTAATTTGTTGTTGTTTGTGGTGTAAATTGTTATTTGTGAGATATCAACATAATCAAAACAATAAATTCAAGTAATTAAAAATGAAAACTCAAAAGATAAATGTGTGCGCTGCTAAACTCACTCTCCCAGCACCAGGTGACAAGACTGCCAGGGCTTCTCATGACCTTAAAAAAAGGAGACTTTATCCTCGTCGGTTGATAAAATGACCATTGCAGATTACAGCCTATGCCAAACTATGATTGCTAAATAAAATATTGATGAACTGTTAAAAAAGCTGCTTCCAACATATTTTTTCATCATGTGCTTGAATATTCACGATAAGTTTTTCAACCTCTGCATCTGTCATTTCATTCCTCTTGAGATAATGTTCTGAGACGAGTAGTTGACCTATGGAACAAGCGATTCATTTCCTTGAACAAACTTTGAAATCGCTGGAACGTGCAGAGCCATTAATATTTATCTGAGGTATGGTGTGTCAATTTTGACGAGTTAAAAGGATATTGGCACTGCAACACCGTCGATCAATATGTCTGGCGAATATTCTGGAAGGTCCAACGACGGATTTTGAAATACTAAAGCTGCTGCTAATTATCATTTTTACCAAGTACTTACAAGGGTTTGGTCCGAGCACAAAACTTCTATATGTGTGTGTATATATATATATATATATATATATATATATATATATATATATATATATATATATATATGATCTAACCTGTACAATAAATGCATTTGCATTCAATTTCATAGTGAAATAGTAACATGCCTTGTTAATCACTCAATAGAAACTGACACATTGCCAACGTCGTATTAGGGGTCGTCAATTAAGCATTGAGGAACGGAACGGAACGGAAAGCGAACGTGCAAAACCAATGGCAGCACATTATGTACATATATCTAGAGGGAGAATTCGAAGAGAAATTGTTGACAGAATACGGAATAAGCGTTCAAATTTTCAGCCGTCCAGCTCCATTGGTGAATGCAGATGTGATACATACATAGCCACTCAGACCAATTTGAATACAGAATAAACCTGTTTTTACATATTTAGAAAAAGTTTTGGTTTACAGGTTCCAATCAAATTTATGCAAGTTGATAACTTATTGAGAAGAGAACGAACGGATGGAATTTAAGGTTTCATTGGAAAAAAAATAAAAGCCAGCTACCATTTTGTTTTGTTTGTCAGGTATGTTAAAACTTCAGAGCCTTTTAGTTGCAGATGAGAGGGTTATATTCTAAGAACACATTGTTCACTTTGTCCGTAGAGAGCTTCCAACAATGACTTTGAGTAGACAAATGATAGATGATAAGATGAGATAAAAGTTAATTAATGTACGAGGGATGGAAATAAAAGAGAATCAGAGTAAGAAGAAAGGGTGAGAAATAATTGAAGTGAAGAAGCTTCTCCCATTTCTCTGTATTTTTCCATCACTGTTTTTCTATTTTCTTTTTTCTCACTCTTTGTCCAGTATCCTTTTTTGATGTCCCTCTTTGGCTTTTCCACTACAATTAAGTGAGAGGAGGCATCAAAAGAGGATAAAGGAAGAAGAGGGAAAAGGGAAAACAGGATTTATTAGAATGAAAAGGAAAATACGGAAGAAGGGGAGAACAATGTGAAGGAGGTGGGTCGAAAAGAAATGATATTGGGAGCGGAAGGATAAATGATGGAACTGAAGGGTAACCCTACACTTACCACCGTTTGCTCAACAATAGAAATCTCCACAAATACACGTACAAGATATCCCAAATTGGCAACCTTTAGTAAGGTTAACAAATAATAAGGATCTATGAATCAATTTCTAAAAATTGATGAATAAAATGAAAAAAATAAAAGCAATCCTGCATTTGACACAAAAATTTCGAATCTAGACTCAAATCAAATCATTCAGCTCATTGAATGTTCAGATTATACAGCAAAAATCTGTTCAGGTTCAATTCTTGTCGATAATAATTAACAGAATTTTTTTTGCATAGAGATTTTATCCTGAATGCTTGTGTGGTTCCGAGTTGTGACTCGGATAACAATGAGAACTTTTGCATGAGTTGCACCTTCGAGCTTTCTAAGTTCACTCAGGTGGTTTGTTTTTCATGATTCTCTTTGCAAAATGCTAATTTTGTACCATGAATCATGTGAATTATAACAGGATAGCAGACGCTAATAAATCAATCAATATTAAAATCCAATTAAAAAAATGATCCTTTTTATTCATTCTCTTTCTATCAGAATCGGATGCACAACTCAATTTATTACAATCACATCCATCGATAAATAAGTTTTCAAGTCCCCAATCAGCCCAAAAAATTGAACTGTACATGCACTTTTGCATTTGGAAACATATGTATGCATGTATGTGTGAACTTACATGCGTGAGTATGTGTGAGTTCAGAACACAGGTGCAACTATAAGACACCGATATATATATACATGACAGAGAGAGAGAGAGAGAGAGAGAGATTAGGCAATCAATCATTTTGTCAGCTCGGATCACATGAGTCCATTTCATGCCACAGCGAAATTATATGCACCCATTTCCGTTGATTTCAACCAGGTCACGCACTGGGTTCTGGATAGGTAAGTGGATTGGCTTGTATTGTTGAGCATAGAGCACAATTCATTTCCTCTCTCAAAGGGATTGAAGGAAGGCTTTTGAGGTTATCGAAAGCTTCCTACGACGTCTGGTATCCTCAGACAGTCACCTATTTAAGTTTCAACCTGGTAGGACGTTTTCAAATAAAATTGATCATACAAAACATGCTGCACCAGACGGGATTTCAGACACACACTACGTTAAAAATCTTCGATGTCTTCCCCAGACCATTTTTGTAGAACTCAATTAAACGTCGATCGAAGGTACGATGAACCCTATTTTTCAGCTGAAATTAATTACTAATGCCTATTTTTTTCTTTGATCTGTATGACACAGATAAACTGGATGGGATAGCAAATGGTGTATGGCAATAACTATTTCTAACAATTTTGGAAATTGATACAAAGCCTGTCGTACGGACAACATGAATAATACATGCGGGAATGATAGACTGTTGGCACTCAGTCAACATTGGACAGCACGTTTCAAATGTTTAGATTTTTGTAAGAGAGACAGGATCACAAAGCAGTCAAAGATTCTCGGCTTAATATGAGAAATGGCAAAAACGTAATCTGAAATCATACATCACCTTTACAATATAATGTGTACTTTTACTATTACCCACCCCGAATAAGAAAGTAACCTGTAATTCTAGAATTAATACACCTTAAAGGATATTGCTGCGAGGATAATTACTTATTTACTTTATTTATATTTTGTGACTTTTTTTATAGTCAGTATATCGAATTACTTCATGGTCGACTGCAAAAGAGCCGGAGCAATGAATAGCTTACACTGCATTTACAGCTGGAAAAAATGATAAAAAACGGTTTGATGATTTGTCAGTCTCTAACCACTGAAGCAAAATAATAAATGTTCTACTGCATCAGTATTTTGCTTGCAAAGGTTCCGCTTCGAAATTAGGAGGTGTCCCAAGACCCGACTTAAAAAAGCCGGCCATTTCTTTTTAATTTTAAAGAGGACAATACTTCACCTCAGATTATCACCAACAAACTGTTCCAGTTATATTTATATACATTTTATCATTTTTTTTCTTAAATGTATTCGACTGTTATCACAGAATCTATAAATCCCTCTCTCTCTCTCTCTATATATATATATATATATATATATATATATATATATATATATAATCCGATTATACAAGTTGATTGGGCTGCTTTGGCATAGGAACTTCAGCCAATTCAATTTTTGTTTTCATCCCCGATAATCCAATCTCACTATCAACAAAAAGTGACTACTTGATGATATATTGTGTGCTTGATTTTAAAGTAGTCTGCGCCTTTGAAAGAGGCAATAAACAGTACATATATTACATTTCAAGCAGCTCAAGTTAGAACTATTTTGGAAACAATGTGAAGCAAAGACCATACGTACAGGTCTGATTGATACATCAAGAGCTAATATCTTGGTAAGTTGTAATGGTACGTCGAGAAACAAAAAAACAGGGAAGAGACTTTAGGCAAATCATCAACTTCATCTTGCATTCTGCTTTTTTTCCATCATCAACTCATCACAATTGATGAGCAAGGTTCACTCATCGAAGGGCAATACACTTCTCTTTTTTCTGAATCAATTATCTTATTTTATACCTCTGAATTATGACACTTTATTAATCATATTTTGACCAGCTAAAAACCTCCAACTAGGAACGATGAGGTACTTACTCGCTCCCCTCTATAAGCTAAGAGCAATTCTCCAACAATTTGTTAAAACATTCTGCTGTGGTAAAATAAGTATTCGTGGCAGTGTTATGAAGGGATGATAATGTAAGGCATAGAGTCAGAATATATTCTTGTACTTTGTAGGTTATAAGCAGATTATATCTAACTAAGGGAAGAAAAAATACAAAAGGGAGAATCAGAGGGAAGATGAGAAAAAAAGATGAAGCAGATAAGATAATTTCCAGTTTTAGTTTCCCGAGATGTGTCTGTATATCTATCTGGAGCGGCTTTTAAGTCTTTCAGAAAGTGTTCCACTTGAGACACCATTTAATGTCATAAACCATGATCTTGAAACGGAATGCTTTGTGAGAGCTGCAGGGGAACAAAGGCGAATCCTGTGGATGACAATATGAAGCTTTACAAGAAAAGGGAAAAAAACGTTCTTAAGAGGGAGAGATTTGTCGATTAAGATTTGGAATTTACAATGGAATAATAGTTGTCGATGTCATTACATTTCAAGTAGAGTGTGAACGTCCTGAAGTGAGTGACGAAACATTTTATTGAACAACGTTTCATAGAAAAGGCAAAACCTACACACGTTCACATATACACAAATACATTCATACACACATACACACACCATGAAACGCACAAACATGCTAAGACTCGTGTACATAGCATTTATTTGCATATTGTATGTGTATATATCGTACTTGACCTGTGTACATGTGATACATTTGCATGTGTGTACGTGTTTATGTGTGTTTCGGGGAGGATTGGTACATGCCTCTGCGTATTTGGAGCTTCCACTGAAACACGTTTCGATGGAAAGTCTTTACGACTGTCCAGAACAATTGACTAAAAACAGCCTCGAAGGCAGACTGGCACTTACTCAGGGACACACGTTCCTATTTCTTTAACTGCAAAATTCAATGGAGTCACTTCTAAATTTCAGAAACAATTTGTCGAATTCCTGCATCGAATCGTATCCATGGAACAACCGTTCCATTCATCTTCTGTTCATAGATAATAGCAGGACTTGACCCAAAGCCCGACCCCCCTCTTTTTTTTGCACCTATCTTTTCAGTCAACCGCTTCCATTCCATTTTAATCTCATCAAGAGTTATATTGTGTATGATTTTTTTTTTATATGAATCGGCCATGTATTGGACACGGCACTTCAGTTTTTCATCTAAATAATGACCAGGATGTTATAAGGACTATAACCCGAGTGTCAAATACAATAACACACATGATATTCTCCAGAAGCAAGATTAGTCACACAACTTTCATCCCAGGGAGTCAGCCAATAGAAAAAAAAAACAGTTCTACCGATTAACTTGACGTATCTTTTACAGTTGTCAGAAGAAACAAATCTCAAACTAATACACCATCTTCCTTTGATCATTTGTTGTCATGTTTTTCGTTATTTCCATGTTGACAAAAACTTCTGGTATTGGCTGATTTTTATCAACTTTTAGCTTCTAATTCATGTTTATCTGTCTAGAGCCAAATGAATGTATCATTGGGATCTCAAAAGAGGTTCAATGTTTTTATATGATCAATTAGGTTTACCTAGTTCTAATTTGATTCCCATGCTTGATCGAATCGAATATTCAATTAACTAATTCGTACGTTTTAACTGATGCTTTATATAGTTTACCGAATGAATGAGGGACAACTAGCAAAATGATCTGAGGTTAATTATTTTGAACAGGACTATACATTTCAGGTAGAACTATTTGCTGCAGTTGGACAAAAACAAACAATCATTCTTCGTCGTGCGAAAATCATCGACAGAAGAAGGTGACAAAAATCAGTGAACACCGATTATTTGGGAACTTCTGATACGATGCAGCGTTGGTTGTAGAGTTTATCTTAAGAGATTATTGCTTCGAGAAATCATGATGAAGGTTTCAGTCTATTCTTAATGATTAGAAATTATCATTAACAGTTGCTAACGACTCACCGACAAGGAATCATACACTGAGGTAACTTTTGGACTTTAATGGTGTCCATATAATACCAGTAAGGGAAGTGTGCAAATTGAACGAATTGATCAACTTGATTTAGATTTCTAAGATGACCCTGGGCACAGCAACACACGATTGATAGTGTTAAAGCTTAGAGGATTGAAATTGTACGGTATCATGGATTTACCCTTGACATTTATTAGATTATTATTAGATTGGAGAATTGAAATTATACGGTATCATGCATACATCTTTGGTATCACAAACACTTTGTAATTCATATTTGCAATAAATAGTTAAATGATAGTGGAGTGATATTCTGTGCTTTTACATAATTGATGAACACTCAGCCTGAAAAAATGATATACATGATGAATCACCATCGGAATATCGCTGGAATAAGGTTATTGTTTTCAATAAGTCAGATTTCACTAGTATAGTCTCTGTTGATGCTAATATCAGCTATGAATGCATCCATGAGAGAAAGTAATCCTTACGTAACATTTCGATGGATATAGCAAATATAAAAAGTAAAATTTCGAAGGCAACTCTTTAGAATATGCACTTCTGGGCTTGTTTTTGGATAAATGTGATACACTGTTCTGTTTCCTACAATTTACTTGTACGTTGTAATCAGTAAAGTTAGTAAATCTTTAAAACTAAGATTTCAATGCTGATTTTTTAAGTGAAATTTTTACACTCTGATTTTGTTGGGTTCAATTTTGTGCAATACAAGCTTTCCAAGCATCATCTTCTTAAGTATTCCATTTATTTTGACACATCACAATTTCCCTTTCCGGGTGGATATCCTAATCCACCCAACGCTTTTTTTTGTCATCTTAATTACAAGTACATCCCTTTAGTCCTTTCTCGACAAAATAAAGAAACTTGATGGAGAAAAAATTTCGACAAATGGGAAGAGATTGCAAGCAAAATAGTTATTTGCCAGTGAAAAGAAGATTGCAAAGAAGGAGAGAAAAAAAACAGAACTATGCGTGATTTTGAAGCAGGAAAAAAGTTTTCGATTCAAGAGAAGAACAAAAGATTGGGAAGAAGCTGTCAAATAACACTATCAAAATGAACAAAGCAGCAAAATATGGGTGAAAAAAGGAGAAAATATTGAAAGCAAATATTTCAATGAATAGGTGCATAATTCGAAGACGGAAAGAATGGAAGAATAAAATGACGGCAAACACAAACATTTGGTCTCATTGACAGCAATAGTTTCTTTGGAAGAATAAAGGCTAGTTGCCAAATGAAGATTGACACCATGCCTACAAGCTATAACCCTGAATCTGCATCCATGACACTTGGCAGGTTGCCAGTCGGAAAACTGACATCTGTCCGGGACTTCAGACTTCACTATCAATAGAATTGATCAATTTGTTAAAAGCCTTTTTTTTAATGGATTGGGTTGATATCCACGTAATAATCCCTTCACGTCTTCAGAACAACTCTTACCAACTTCAGCAATTCTGTTTTCTTTTGTGTGTCACTGAAGAGATGCCAGCAAAAGTAGAAGTGTTTGACGAATCTACAAAGCAGATGATCCAATTGTATTACATATGTTGTCTACTGACTTCAATATCGATACTCTAAAAGGTGATTAGCGAAAAAAGGGAACAATGGAGAATGAATCTTGAAAAGAAAAAGTCGATTACCAAGCCATTAGCAGGAAGACCAATGGTGATACTTGTTCACTGAGGTGAAAACAAACCAGCGTTGAAAATATTTGAAGAAAAGAATTCTGGGTTTAATTTCCCACGAAATATCTGCTATTCAAATTCAAAAATACCTTGAAAGACCTTCAGTTAGACCTTGATTAACAATCAATCACTTGAATTCATGAAAAAAAATCTACCAGAATTTCAAATTTGTTCTCATGAACACATACATAGTGACATAATGACAACTGAATAGTCTGCGCTTTCAACATCCGTCTTTTACTATTATTTTTCTGTCATGAAAATTTAAATTCTTTTTTTTTTTTCAAGACCCTAGGTTTGAGTAAATTTTGCTACAGATGCATTGAATGGGGGATTGATTCTGGAGGAACCAGCTGATCGGGCTTTTTGGACATTTTCAATGAAAATAGTGATGAGAGCGTACCAATTGAAGAATGAAGAAAAGTTGAGGGTAGTCATGCAGAAAAAGTCTCACTCTACCAAGACTCCATTTTAGCATGCAAGAAATATTCTCTTTCCTGTTGTAACTTGTTTGATCCAGGACAGAGAATGTGTAATTATTGACGTACGTAAATATATGTATGAAACTATGTTCTTAACTAGCATGTCCACAAAATGTTGTGTTAGACAATCTGTCTAAAAAGAAGCTGAAGGCGTTTTCAATTCTCAGCTAGATAAAGAAGTTTTTGTATTCACATGACGATCAAGATCTCAGTGCCTTAATCAGATGATTAATTAAATCCTTCCTGACAATCACAGGGACAACAGCATAACAAACGGATAACTGTTTTTCTGTTGTTTTTTTTTATCATAATACATTGATTTTCTCAACTTTAGCTGGTATCTCAAATGCTCTGATTATTCATTTTTCAAATGTCTCCTTGTATGATAATTTTATATTCGTTCTTAATTATTTATTTTACATAAATTCCATTTTTGTGTTTATCTTAACTTTGGCATTTCTAATGTTGTAATCTACCTGATCTTTCTTACTTACAGACTTGGCTCCATCAATAACACTCTTTTTTTTTTCTCTGGTCCCTATCGAACCCTTAATTCAAGTGTCCTTGCTTCCTCTTTCCTTCTCCATCTGTTTGCTCTCCATTCTTTCTCAAAAGCCTCTTCGGGACTCTTTTTTTTTCTCAATCAATTTTGCATCCCTTGGAAAAGGAACGTAGTAAATGAACTACATTGAGTCAAATTCCTCACCTCCCTCCCATTCCACTTGCCCTTTTCTCCCCTATCCATAACCTCCGTATCCTCTCTCTTCCCCTCTAATTTTACCTCTTTCCTCCTCATCTAAACTCTGTCTTCATCCTTCCTTTCTATCTGTATTTTTACCCTTTCTCTTTAGACGTCCAAAAGTTTATGCTTAGTACACTGTTATTCCCTTCATCATATTTTAGGGTATCTTCAGCGGTTTTTGTATCATTTTCTTTTTTACGGATTACAGGCTCTCCTACCCCACCCCCTTTTTGTATCAACGTGACTGTTGTTGTTTCTTGTAAAGCGAGGGATTTCAAGTTTTATAAAGAAAAGCAGAACGAAATATGTGATGACATAAAAATTTACAGGAGATATAGAAAGATAGATAGAAAGATTGATAATTGTTGATAAACAAATAAATATAGGTAATATGAATTTTGAAATCAAGCAATTCATCAATTAACTTTAATTACTTTTTCATGACATTGTTTTTATCACCGAGTTTCAGTAAGAGCTACCAATTGTGGGCACTAAGTAGGAGATTTAATTCTTATTTGCTGCTTGAGATTTTCATAATCCCCAATCTTGCATCGTGCGAAGTTGTGAACTTATTTAATTCAGTATTAATAACTCTGACGATGGCAGAGGTGTAATTTCTTTGAGAGCTTTCCAATTATCGATACTTCTCATTTTGTTTATTGACCTAAATCTTTTGGCAACAATTTATTTACAAATTTATCCATCTCTCCAAATGTGCTATGCTGTCAATATCTATCTTTTTCATTCAATCCAAAACTTTATCAATGGAATGTTAACAACTGCCAGCTCATCCTTAGATTAATAATGACCAAAACATGCAACTTGCCCTTGATATAGTCACATTCTTTTGAATTCCAACATCTTCTCGAAAAAGTCCTGGAGTGGTTTGTCTGATTGCAACCCTAATACAAATTTTTCTCTTTTCTCCCAATTACTCTGGTTTTTCTCGAACAGCTTTATTTTTTTCCTCACCATACTTGTTATTTCTCTCTTTTTACACCTTCATCTGTTTTGACTTCGTTTTCCGAATTTTTGCGTTTTGCAACTTAGCATTGAGTTTTTCTTTGGGTTGATTTACATTATCTAATAATGGCACTCCATCGTCGTTCTGACTTCCCTCTCTAACTTACGTGTTATTTTGTCTTTCTACTTTTTTATTTTATTTTTTTGTTTCTCTCTCTGTTGTTATTGTCGTTGTCGTTTTCGTTGTTGCCTTGGTCTTAATTTGTTTTTCAATGATTTTACAAGGTAATCAATCATTTCTATTTGGTTTCATTCCTCTGCCATCATTTTCTTTTAGTTTTTGTTTTGACTTCTTCTTACATTCTATTTTCTCCCATTTCAGACTTACAACGATCAAAGAGTGCAACAGTTTATGCATAGATTGACTTATTATTTTCAGTCATTTGGTTTTTTCATTAACTTGTTTCTTCCAACTTCTTTTCATCTCTCTCTTTGCTGTCCTTTTCTCTAAATACAGTCATTTCGTTCCCTTATCTCTTGAATAATATCAGTTTTGTACACTCCCTCAGTCTCTTTATTTTTCTATATTCCTGTGTATATTCTTTGTTTTTGTTTTTTTCATTTGTTTTCCCATGATGCTTACCTTTTTTTTATTCTTACTTATAACATGGAGAACTTAAAATGCATCATCTCAGAAAGGCTGAATATTATCGAAACCGGCAATATAGAATACTTGGCACACACAATATCATCCAAAACTGTCATCAAGGGTACCTTTTTCAGTTTTCAATTGGCTGCAAAGGTTGGCTGACTGGCATTATATCTATTCATTTATCTATTTATATGAATATCTCTTCAACTAATTATCTATTAGTTGTGCATGCAGGCCATATAACTGGAGCAGGAAAGCTAAATATCCTACGGATAAATTGACTTATATTTGAGAAAACAATTTTTCCTCGTAGTGGGAGCCAATTTACGATATCGGATATTTTGAACTTTTTTTTTCTCTAAATCAGTTCCTTAGTTTGTTCAGGCAGGGCATACTTTTTTCTAACCACCACCGACTGGAGGTCAAGCAAGTAACTTATTCATTGATCCTCTCTTGACTTGATTGTTTCATTGTTCAGCAAAAACTCGGCATTCAGTTGAAATGTTCCTGGGAAGAAATTTACCAAACCTTTCAATACTTATAATCAGATTCATATTCAATTGAAAACTATCTGAATCTGTTTTTCATACACACCAATCATTGTTTATATAAGGGATTCACCGTTCATAAGTATTTGAAAGATCACATAATCAGTTTATTATCACTTAAGTTTGTTGTTGAAAGGATCCAGATCAGCAATCAGTCTTTTTTCATTCAAAGAGCAATCTCAGTTCATTTCAATTTTTCGTTTTAGTATGAAAAGATTTAAGAATGATAGAGAAAAAAATCGTTTCATTCAACGATTAAATTCCGTTCAAACGACTGACTTGTTGAATTTAACATTCTTGAAAGCATACCCAATCACGTTGATTGCACTATAAATCCGTGAACACTGTTTGTTGACAAGTTCTATCTGCACTCCTGTCAATTTAAAAGAGATTGACTTTCAAAAACACCAATTATTGACACATACCTGACTGACTCGAAAACCAAATGATGTCTTTTTGACTCTTGTTAAAAGGGGAAGAAAATACAAGAATTCCTTGGGAAAAGAAAGATAAAGAGGTGGAAAAAAGAACAGTGTCGATTTGGGTGTTACAAGGGTGTAATGATATTTTTACATAGACCCATATAAATAAAACCGGAAAAAAACATTTATGTTCTGAATTCAATCCCACTGAAATTCCTGGGAAATTATCGGATCATTTGGATGTCGATGATTGGATGACGTCGAGGAATCAACATTTTGCATTACCCAAAAGACTACACTTGATGTTTTCCAGTATCTTTAATCAATCATGACATTATTATTTTATTGATAAAAAGAAAGGAAACGATCCAGTTTCTCTTTTAGGCACCATTCCGATATAGTCATGCCTATGGGTATATATCTGTATCTTTATGACTTACTCCCTTCAAATGCCAATACAATTATTTCCCCTACAAAGCAGTTTACTCCATTGCAAAAGTGAATATAAACGTGCCCCTTTTAATTTTGCAGGTTATTTCAATAAGGGTTGATATGCCAAATACATTAGGCATCGACATTTTCTCGCTTCGACTGCCATAGCAAATGGCACGTAATGAATATTTTGAAGGAATGTATGTGTCAGAGCAAAATCGGGATTTTGGAGTTGAAATACATATACGTATTTAGCAAACCAATTGGGACACATATAACGCCTCTAAATCACTTGCGTGATTATTTTTCTTGGACGAAATGAAATTTTGGCCCTAAGCAAAGCAATTTCAGAAACACAGACTCTGGAACTATGTTAATGTGGAGTGCGTTGAAAATTATTTAACGGAAAATGCATTAAGGGTAAGTACCTTGGGATTTGAATATTGATTTCAGTTGGACACGAAACAGTTGTTTCATTTGCTGGGCCAATTTCACATAATAAACGAGGGAAAATGGTAAGAACGTATCGAAGTTGCTGGTATTTTTTTATCCCCTTTCTCTCACTTCATACTGCATTCAGTTGAAGGAATGTAGGTATACATTTCATACTGCATTGAGCTCAAGGAACGTAGGTAGACATTTGTAATATATGCTAATTATTGAATATATAGAAGCATACGATTTGGGGAGACGTTCTGAGATGCATGGGAAAATAAATGGCATATTTTTGGAAGATATATATTCCAAAATTTTGTCACGTTGCTTTGAAGAAAAATAAACCAAAGGGTTTTACAAGAAAGAGTTATGTTTGTTTAATGATAATCTTGGAAGATGAGGTGTCAACTTACCAACAACAAGTCCTGTCTTTGGTCTGGGATTTCCTGCAATATTCATCTTCCTTTGAATCAAGAACGTCAGTGCTCAAAATAATTAACAGAAAGATAAACTGTAAAATGAGATTAAAAATACATATATCCTGATATAACTTGAAATGTACTGGTGTAGATTTTGTATCATCAAACTTGGATTGTGTTGAATATAATTTATATGGATGATAATCTGGGACTCATATTTAGTTTACTGTTATATGAAATCACCCTGTGCTGATGTACGCTGTTCAGCAAAACAATGCAGATTGTCAAGATGGAAATTTTGCAACCAGGTCCAATGGAATACAAGATGAAGAGACGGATTAGACAAATTTAAAAAGTACTTGCTCCTCAACGCCAATGAGTGAGAGGCATGGCGAATCCTGGGGAAGGTTTTCGTCCAAAGATGATGAAGGGATGATGATGATGATGATGATTACAAATTCTTGATTTCATATATAATACGCCCTCCTCCCAATTGATCAGAGTCATTGCCTGTACTCTTGTCTAGTCTTGTATGCTTCAGAAAATATCTAATTTCAATAACTTTTATTTGCTCTTTTTTCTTATTCCAGTAGCCAAAATATTTTCCTTCACACTTTTGTGTCTTATCAGTGTTCGAAAACGAACAAGCAAAGAATTTCCAACCAAGAAGAAAGATAAATGATATATTTGTCAGAAATATGGGTGAACAACATGGATACTCGGATTACCATTTAGTGTTGAAATTATATCAATTATCTACGCTATTTTTTTGTCTCGGAAGCTTGCTTTCCTGACGATTTGGAATCATTTTTCTTCCATTTACAGATAAAGTAATCATATTTTCTCTGTAAAACTTGTATTTGTTTGACAATAATTGATTCATTGATAAGAATTCAGGCACAAAGTGAATTTGTTTGGAACAATTTCCAATATCAAATCATAAGAAATGATGTCACAATATGCATTTGATAGCCTGGCTAATAGAAAAAAAACAAACATTTGGAGTGTTTTTCAGACAATCATATTCATATTTGCTGCTCAATTGTGATATCATTTAAAATAGATTCCCTTTGTAAAATGATTTTCATTGTATGTACAGTGTAATACTACCAGCAATATCTTCTTAATATAAATAATCCCCGACAGTTGACAATAATCCTCTTCTCTATTAACAATGCATTTACACAGTTAACATATATTAAATGCTTTTTTGTAGCACAATATGAGGTACAGGGACAGCGGTATTTGACGGGGGAGGGGTTAGTTCTATTACAATCGCTGAATGCTATTGTGTTGTTTCGGTTTTTTTACTAAATTCGGCATAAAATGAGCTTCTGAAAAGTTAGGAATGCCTACACTGGAACTGATAAATAGAAACTGTCATACATGAGAATCGCTGAAACAAAGTTTTATGATTTTCCGTTGCAAGATCTCCCACTCATCTAAATGAATGGCTGATCTTTAAGTTCAAATCAAAGACTTACGTTCCATGGTTGATAGAATGATATTATGTCCCATGGTTGAAGAATGATATACATAAAAGAAAAAAGAAAAACGTGAAGCCAGATGCATCACAACTTGTCATGTAACATTTCAATAAATGGTTTGCTGAACTAGATATTTGATTGATTTAGAGGATGTCATATGCCAGAAATTGATCACATTTATCTAGAAATGGTGCGATAAAAACGATCCATCGATTATAAGATTATGAACATTAAATATATAAAGAGCAACTACATCGATTTTTTATTTTTTTCCTTCTCAATCACGGTTCAAGGCAATGTAATTGTTCCAGGTAGATTGCAAAATCTCCCATTATCCTTAGTTCCACAATCAAAATTATAGTGGCTAACAAACTTATCAACAAATGTATTAATGCAAAATGAATGACCAACAAATTTTGCACATCTTGTCGTCCCTGTCAGCGAAACATTACACAACTTGACACCTCTTATTATTCTAAACGACTGAATGAAGTTCAAGTTATTATATACGGTTTATCTTTATTGTTTTTAGTCATCAGCATGATGAGATTCAGAACAAAAGAGAATTCAGGATGATGAGTTTAAATATTGTTGGAAAAACTAATGTAAGACGACAATAACCACATGGAATTTCATACATGCTCTTTGGTTGGAAAAAACTGTCGGTCCAAGTTCTGTCAAAAAATGAATTAGGCAGGACGAATATGGCGTGATGTCTTCAATAGGTCAAACGTCATTGAAGAATTCGACGCTTTTCATCATGTGATGTCATTAGAATAGTATTTACTCCGTTCATTTTCACCATTTGCTAATTTCATCATAATAGATAATTCAAGGTCCAGATATTTATGTATAAAGAAGCCAAAAATGACCAAACAGCCTGAACGAAGTCCCAAACGCCGCTATTGCAAGTAATACGATGAGTATTAAGTTCAATTAACTTGAAGGAAAATTACCTGTTCTTTTTCTTTCTCTTCTACCCTCTATTATTCATCCCCCTTTTGCTATGATTTTCTCAGATGTTACACGTATCATTGAATTCTTTCTGATTTTTTTCTCTTTAATTAGGAACGTGAGTTTGTTATATGTATAAATGGCTGGAGATGTGTTAAATTATTCGTCCCGAAGGACACTGTTGATGTCAACAAATATGAGGTATCGTTAATCTCAAATAACAGCCCTGAGCAGTATACCCATTTTATTATTAAATGCCTGCCTAAGGCTGTAAATGTAGAATCATCCTCCAAATTAACCACACAAATCAGATGTGTCATTGACCAGAAGAAGAAGCGGAACATAGTCGGAATCTTTGCATATCTAAGTAAGCTTCCCATTACTAAATCAAGGAAAAATGAAAAAATGCTTTGCTTGAATAGTGCCCCTTTTCATGCAAGCCATTTTTTTTCATTTTGTCTTCATCTACGTGGGCGCATGGCTATTTCCTAAGGAAAGTCCATTTCTGTGCACTAAACACACAAACAAAATACTGTAAGACTGTCTCGATGGAAATGTTTTACAGCCGTTTGCAAAAAACACTCATTATTTTATCCCTAATAGGTTAGAGCAAAGTGGATTTATACCTATTCCAAAGGCATTTGTGCAGAGTGGACGTAAAGAGTCTTGATAAAAATTTGTGATTGCTTTACTGATTCTGTTCTCCTTGTAGGATTTGAAAACCTACAAAAAGTAAATATTTTACATGATAAGTGTCTCTTCTAATAAACTAGTGATTTTTTAAATTTTTTCAAACTAATGCTTTGTCTGGGAAATGTTTCAGGTCCCCCTGAAAAATGCTGAATGTAATAAATACGAAAAATACAAAGAATAGAGTGTTCCAGAGATGGTTACCAAAATTTTGCTCTTTGTAATTATAAATATCACCTGACAGATGTCTTTTTTTAAAGAAGATATAGAAGAAATAAAGAATAAATGGAAAATACGAGATGTATGAGAAAAAAAAAACACAAGATGAAATCAATTTTGTAAAACCCCATGGTATATTTGTTTAGTTCTTAGAAAAGACTGATTAGAATGTAAGGGAGACATCAAAATGATGATGCATAGTTATTTTCTTCTAAAATAACATCATTGAAATTATGCATTCATTGAAATCGTCCAAAATATCTATTTTACTTCAAAGATATATGTTTCGTTTTGAATTTTCAAATCATTTGTTTTTGTGTAATAAGTTGGCGTATCGTTTTGTGTGTGCATGCGTGTGTGTGTGTGTTTCAGCATGTGATTACATGTACATGGATAGCAATGAGCGTGAATGACGTTCATATAGTGTTTGAGTGTGTATTTGTGCATTTATGCATACGTAAAGCATGTGTACGTGTGAGTGTGTGTGTTTGCAGGGACTACGATTGCGTATATGCGAGGTTGTGTGCCTGAGCAAAAAAAAAAAAATTCAGAGGGATGTGCTCACCGCTCATTGCGTTGATAAGTGGCTGGTATAGTCTCTGATTGACGTTTGATGCATCAAATGATCAGTCTACAAAACAGGAATGGATGCTGGCCCTGAGGGTGACAGGAAAACAATGTACCGTTCCCTGGGCAAAATATGAACTTCGGTTGATTTAGGATAGTTGCAAGCCATTTCAAACGTAAATAAGTTGAATTGACGACTTCCGTCCGAAAATATACCAGTAACGTATTCATATGTCATTTGTCAATCAGAAATATCGGTGAGATTGGAAGTCAAAAGGAAGGAGTACACATGGCATGGGGGAAAGAAGGGCGTAACGATCCCTCAATCAGGGTTGAACGATGAGGTAAGTGAGGTAACTCGTTCATTATAAGTTCATGCAATGCTCTTCAAACTTAGAAATAGAATGGATGATGAATTATTCACGATTCAAATATATTGCTTGAAATCAACCTTACTGACCGTCCAGTTCTGCGTAAGGTGAAGAAAGATTCCAGTCTCTGAGTCTGAAGCGAAGGTTTCGATCATGCCTCGTGGTAGTGGATGGAACAATGAATAGTTTATAGCCACACTGAAGAGTTGGAATACAACAAAATAGCTACCTGTGGATGACACAAATAATTATATATATGTATATTGAACACGTAATATAATGTTGGATAACGGTTATTTCTGAGGAGATATTAGAAGTTAAAAAATGACAGATGGCCAAAAAGAATCGGAGGAAGATTTCGGATTACAAAAAAAAAAATAGAGAAATATTTATTGTTTGAACATGTCTTCTTCCTTTACACCTAATTGTAATGATCGATGCAACGGTGTTCGTTTTTCCGTTATCTTAAATGAAGAATTGTCATCAATAATAGAAAAACATTGAAAAATAAGAAGTATATGCCAATATATGAACAGGACAGTGGAGAGTCAGAAAAGAGAATAACATCTTTCAATTTAGGAAAAAAACTTCAAAGATATCAAATGATGTCGTGGAGTCGAATTCATTTTTGGGCTTCGTTGATGATGCACAGAGATTTGCAACTTCACAGAGATGTGCTGAAAAGAATCTGAGATCCACCCATATCGTATCTGGGTGCAACAAAGTAGACCATACAGACTACAAGAACAGGAATGACAGGGTTGGGAATGTCATCCATTGCAAACTTTGCAAGAAACTGCATACCGGCCATACACATGAAGTCACCAGTTTCTACTCGTTTGAAATTTCATCGAGTACAATGAGTAATTATAAAATGGGCCGATACAGGCAAATGATTCAATATGAACATACAACATGGACTACAGAGAGGGTACAGTCATATTACTGTTTGAAGGTACATTAATGTGACATTTTCGGGTATTTGAACGAATTGTAACATCATAGCAACGAGCCTGTCGTGGAAAATGAAAATGTTTAGATACTATGCGACTTTGACCTCACAAAACTGATTTGATGATCACAAAGGTCATCCTGTCAGATTGCAAATAAGTCTCTTTTCAGCAGGCTTTGAGATAAAAAGAAAATCATAGAAAAACTTACATATCAAGACATTGCCCTGGGCTTGAAATAGTTAATAATGTAGAGTGGAGGGCCATAGGTATATAAATTGGTGCATTTGATCCTGGACCCAAAGTCCAAGCAAACTTAAACGCATAGAAAATTAACAAGGAACTGAATAAATGCTGCGAGAAAGGAGATGCAAGAATGGAAGCGGGGAAAAATAATCAACGGAAGAAATGAGAAAATACTGCGTGGCATATTGAGTGTCAGACAAAAATTGAGCGCAATGGACAGGCTGAAATCCGTAATATCTTGAGTGACACATTGTTTATCATAATGTGGATAAAAAAATTCATGCCATGATTATATTTTTTTTTTTTTGTAGCGGTGAATGAGATGTGAACTGAACTTGTATCAGTGATGGCTTTGATAAGTAATCAACTTCATGTAAGTTTATGTTTTTCTTTCAATACGTTGACTCTTACGTATGATGGAATATAACATAATCATATATGTAGTTATATGAATATGTTTATGTATGTATAGCAGAAAAGAGCCTCACATCACTTTATGTAATATAATCGGATGCTTAGTTGTATTTGCTGTGAATTCTCTCCAATGTACGAGGATATCCAGAAATGGATATCCAGAATAGATTGAATTTTTTCATTTTATTGTCAGGAGAGAACCATTCCACAAATTTCAAGAAAAAAATAAGGAAAGTATTTGTAAAGTGTATTTTGCGGTGAGAGCAGAATTAAAATTCCATTCATGTGCCTGTATTACGTGGGAATAACTGCTCGTGTTCATTATGAATCAAAATGCAAATAGATCCTAGAAATGCATTTGCATCAATAATATCAGTTGAAAAGAAAAAAGAAGATTTCTATGATAAGATTGAGAAGAACAGAAACATAGAACATGTTTTATATGATAATGGACATGAGTTGGATATTGGATCTCGATAAATACGAGATCTATAGATATATACTGATGTGTACGAAAGATCGCGACACAATAACACATAAATACATGTAAACGAAGAATGGTGATTCATGATAATGATTGGTATATATGCACATGATTTGTTCTTGTATGCGTGTCAATGTTTGAGTGTGTTTGCAAAAAAGAATACTAATTTGTGTAAGCTGTTTATATACTCTTTTCAGTTCCAAGTGGCTGGATGGGCTTATGGTAAAGGAGAAAATAGCTTCTATAAACTAAAATTGGATAAAGCCAACGAGCATTTACCAGTATAATTTGATTGTGAACATTCCAAGGGCCTCCTAAGACTCAGTTTCGAGAGCTTCTGTTTTTGTTCTTTCTTGTTTTATCCTCCCTTCAAACTACTTTTATTGTTTCACCTCTTTATTTTCTACTGCTTATTGAAAAAAGAATACCCCTTTCGTCTCTCGCCCCCATTAAACACGCTAAATGACTTTTCTCGGCTGTACCTTCCAATGGTGTATCCCATACTAATATTATCAGTAGCAGGCATAAATCAAGCCTGTTGGAAATTGAAGGTGGACAAATTAATACAATAAAAAGGCTCTGCTTAGAATTGGAATGCCTTGCATACCTGATGTGCAAAGGTATTATGACTTTCTCAAAAGTATGTTCTTATTTCAAGCCAGCCGAGCGTTCAAAACTTGTTGGCCTAGTAATTCAGTTGAGAGGAATGTTTTATTTCCCCACGTGACAAGCTCACTCAATTTTTCGTTGCTGGAACAGTCCAAACTTGAGATCAGTATGACGACAAGGCAAGAAATTCTGCTGATGGCAATGATCGATTTACTGACCGTACAATCATAATATCTAAAATCTGTAACATAGGATTAAATTGGGTACTTGACATAAATAGAATCATAGGGAAGGGGGCAGGATATCAAGGTCAGGGGTCAAAGGAATGGTTATGAAAATATATTGTATTTATAAAGGATGGGGCTCAACACAGTCATTATTCAACATCTATAAATCGATCGGTCTATCTATGTCTCTCTCTCTCTCTCTCTATATATATATATATATATACATACATATATATATATATATATATATATATATATATATATATTGTGTATGTGTGTGTATGTGTGTGTGTGTGTGTGTGCATATTGACTAAAGTGATCGAAAATGCACTTTTTGATAAGCGTTGGATAAAATTGTTCAAGTAAACCATAAAGTTACCTTATAAGGGTAAAAGCTCGGGGGAAATATGTTCATATCCTACAATGCTTTGTCGACTAGGTTAGATCCCTGGCCAAAGATAGGTTCAGCATCTAATTAACTACAGGATCTTCCCTAAGACCCTCAAATCTGTCATCAAACCGTATTCAGTGAGTTCCATTCCCTGTCTGTCCCCTTGAATTGTCTTTCTACATTACAAAAGTTTGTCTTGTTATTTCATTCAGAGTTCAGAGGAGAGAAAACCTGGATTTACGTCTTTTTCAAACTCTTTATTGCAAAGTGAAAATGCCCCAATCAGAGTTGACTGGGTTTTCAGGTTTAACTGCGCACCTTCAATTGAGATTGAACGATGAGACTAATCAGCATTCTTACAAGTCCTTCCATTTTGGAAATGAAATTATAGTATCAAGGTCCTGAGATACAAGAAAATAAATCGGTGGATTCTGATCCCTGCATTGTTTGAGATGCTTATCCTTTTGTATCAGGAAAGGTTGTGGTATACGTTTGTTCTATTTTTGCTCCATTTGAAAAAAGAAACGGTGTCAGAGAGTTTTAAAGGACTCATTCTACGATCTCATGGTTTTAAGACCTGGAACGTAATTGCTGATTGGACAAATCATTAATTACATTTTTTTTCTCACGATATACTATTTCATTTAGATTTATAAGTTTTCCAAATGACATGAACTCGATTTTAGAACATAACAGACAGGAACCAGGATAATATTTTAGAGGGCGGACGGATGCGATCATCGGAAATCTATGACGCTTAAAAGACTGGAAATTGGGCACTTACGACGCAATACACACATAAACATGCCAAATGCAGATGAAGCCAAACGTTCATGACACCACTTCTTGGAATGTTTCTTTCAAGCAGTTCGGGTCTAATTTCCCAGATTTGACTGCCCACTTTCAGATCAAAGATTCTCAAGGTGATAAATCCATTGATCGTTCTTCAGTTGAGATGTGAAGGGAAAATGTATTGTGATCGACATAATGCATAGAATAACACCAATTTAAGAGATATTTAGAAAACATCTTTCTCTGAAATTGTTTTAGTTTCAGGACATCTTTTATCTGCGGCTTATCGGTTGAAATCATTTGCAGCAATTATATCATGAGAATAAGACCGAATCTAATGGCCTTGTTAATCGATAGAATACATTCTGTTACTCATCTTAAAAAGTTGGCTTATCTCTAAAAGACAAAGTATCATTAAATATTCATCAACAAACGCACGATGTCTCATCAAGAAATTAACTCCTTATTGCTGTCCTTCTTAAAAGCTATTCGAGAACATTGTTGATCCCCACTTGAACACTAAACGTCGAAAAAGCAATCAAATTCTTCATCGAACTAGTTTTCCTCCAAGCCATTTGAGCAAATTATAAGAAACTATATCCGAGTGTGAAGTTTAAAGAGACTTCAGCTGGCACATGATGTTTCGATGGTGACCAAATTTCCAAGTCATTGTGTAATCCCAAACTGATTACCAGTCGCGTAATGTTTACAAAATGCAAATGATACTTGAACGGCAATGGAGGAAAGGAAATAAATAGAGAGACGATGAAAAGCTGAGGAGAAAAAGTGAGAGACAAAAGGTGTTATGTTCATCGATAAGAGTGTCGGCCAGGGGGTGGTAAATGTAGAGGAATAAAAAAATAAAGAGAAAAAGAAGTCCAAACACACACACACACATATATATATGTATATATATCTTGCAAAATGGAGTTATTGATATAAAAATGTATCTTTGAATTTATTATTGGAATGCAACAAATACATTTTATACCAAGAACGTGCGTGTGCACACACATATTATATATATATATATATATATATATATATATATATATATATATATATATATATATATATATATATGGTTGCGTGTACGTATGTATGCATATTGGATGTATTGCAAATGGTATGGGTAGTATCCAAATGTCTGCTGAAGGATGTGAATTATTTTCAGTATCAACTGTTCATGAAACGGTTGATATATCACATTTGAACCAATGCTCAAACTCACCACTATCAATATGGTTGCTGCAGGCCTTTTATTCATTAGATCTTATCCCCAGCTATATTATTGATACATATATAAAGATATCAGTTGCTTCTACAAGAATTTGATCATGGAATAGCATTTCAAACAATGAACAAAGTCATGACAAAATTTCATTTGAAATATCCGCTCTTTTATAGACACTGAATAAAGACCACAACGACCCTGGTCAGTTTCTAAATGGTTGAGCATCTGAAAATATCAGATGCTGAGAGTAGGTGGGGATCATCAACCTATGTTGCTCACCCTCATCTTCGTATATGGGAAATCAATATTTACACATGGTCAATGATGCAATCAAAGAGCCTATCCACCTTCTGGCTGTCCTAGCTGGGAATCATGAAAGAAAATAGAATTTTTCTTACTGCATGGCTTTTTTCAAGTACTTATTATTTTGATTATCACCCCAATCGACAAGTTTCCTTTTTTCTTTGGAAAGTTAAGTGCCATTAGGTTACGGTAATATGAACAATTTCTCGACATGAATGACATTTCATTGGAGGGACACATTTCCATTATTTCTCAACGGTAAGGAACATATTAACTTTATAAAAAGATGCACTGAGCATCAATAAGACATGTTTGTAAGAAGTGAGTCTTACGTGTAGAGCGTGTTTATCATATGATCAATGCAGTTGTATTGTGAAATTCATTCTGAAAGTGCATTGATGAAGCTTATGATAATGATAATAATAATAACAACAACAACAATCCATTGAAAATCAGAAAGACAGGAAATAATTGCTAGAAATGTCAAATATTCTTCACGTGAGTGAAATACAATTTTTCTGATAAAACTGACTCAGAAACATTAAAATGACCGATTAATCTCTGAACAAAAACAAAAAGAAAAACGACCGTTTAGAGTGATTTGCTTTTGCTAACTACAAACAGAAATGGAAAATGCTAAAACAAATGTGGATAACTGTAGATGGACAATATTTTTCAAAACATTATGAATAATAATAATAACACATATGATTGAAAAAAGAAGAATAACGTGAAATGTATTTGATAAGATAAAAGAATCGAAAAAAAAATAAAAAAATAAACTGAGATTTATCAATGTTTATGGATATTTATAGAGTTCCTTCAAAACTTTGATCAGCCGTCTTTTGGAGACTTTTTTGTTTCATATATATATGTTTTTTCCAATGTCTCCATCCTATTTCTCAGTTTGACTCCGTTTCAAATCTTTTTTTCTGTTGTTTACGCCTCTTGTTAACCATGACATTTTTGGCTGAATTATTCCTCTCCCAGTGAGACTTTTCCTTTTTTGGTGTCAAATTTCATGTAATTTCCAATAGAGATTATTCGATGTTCAATGAAGGGAAATGATTCATTTGTTTGCAAGTGTGAAAGATTCTATCGATAAATTCCGGAGATTAGTAAGCAGAGTTGATCATTAACAAAAAAAACTTGCAATTTAAACCATCAAAAATGAAAAGAAAGACACTCCAGAGGAAGATTTCTAGGGAATATCACAGCACCCGAAACATTGAATGGCCCATAAATTCGAAAAAAAATGAGTGACACATGTCTTCGTCAAAACAAATGCATAAATGTGAAAAAAACAGCAAGAACAGAATTCGCTATTTCGAAATCTGTTACTCAATGTAAAGATTCACATACTTCAATATAAATACATCCACGTAAATCTTACATGCATCCAAAATGCTGCTTCTAACTATTTCCTTAAGAATCCAGAAGTTAATTTGCTACGAGCATTTTATCCCACACTAGGATCGAAGCTACAACCATCAGATTACTGCACTGTGTCCACATGGACACATAGCGCAGTGATTACAGCATCAGACAAATTACTGTAAAATAATCTGATGGTTGTAGGTTCGATCCTAGTGCGGGACAGTATAACAATACCACTAATGCTAAGAGGGTTGCACGGTCAATATACCCCTTGTCGGATAAATAAAGGGTTCGGTTCGTTACTTCCCCACATCTACCAGATGATACCTTAGGAAGGCTGTAGAGTGCAACGGCCGAAACGTTTATGGAAAACAATTAAGATGAGGATGGTCCGAAAATCAATAGAAATTATAATAATACCTCATCTCAAAAATTCAGAGATATATTATATAGTTGACTTCAAAATGATTGAGTAAGATGGCAAGTACACAAACATGCACACAGACACAAACAGATAGGTTGATAGTTAGGTAAATAGATATGGTACGGGAAAATCTATCAGTCAATTTCTTTAGACTTTGGCAGGTTGGAAATTGGTCTTCAAGAAAGTGGTGAAGATTGCATGTCGAAATGAGGTCTACATAGGTAAAAGTTTTTGATTTTTTACCAATTCAGGATGTATGTTCTTGGCTGTGATAATTGTAGGAAATATGTTTATTTTAACCGAGAAGCAAGTTGGAAAGCCGACCATGTATGAAGATAAGGGTAATAAGCGACACGTTAAATTTGAACCCTCATCCATCAGTGAGTAGTCTCAACGTGATTCTACCCTAACAACTCTAGTTTATATCACTTCAAGAAAGAAATTCAATTTTACATTTTTCTATCATAGATAAAGTAGTATAAAGAATAGACATTATGCATATTTATATCTGAAAGTTATTTTGTCCTAAGTACGTACACAAGAAGAAGAAAAACGCAACTAAATCTAATCCAGAAAGGAAACATCAATCTTCAATTCAATTCTGATGTCTAAATCGATGAAAAACAAAACAAAACAGAATATTTCATTCCTGTACTATCCACATAAGTCCATCATCGAAATGATTTGATACAAAAAGTGAAATATTTTCTCTAAATTGATGGAAAAAAAAACTTAATTCAACTCTGTTCCAAATCACTTAGAGAAAGAAATCGGTTTCTACATTTTTTTGATCATAAATAGTCATAAGAAAAATAAGATTTACTCAATTCTATTAGCTTGCATCTGGTGTTTTTTTATCAGGACAATTGATTTTATAGCAAGTATATCGATGCAAAGCGGAAGGAAGTAAGTCCTACTGAAGCTAAAGAAGTCATCAACCTTCTTCTGACTGTATTCAAGTAGAGGAGTAAATTGAAGTTAAGGTCTCCCTTAATATCCACTCAGATATTTCTATATCTGATTTGGAAAATGAAAATATAGTTTCGTCTCCATTTTGGGGAGAGGGTGAAGTAAAGCGACATCATCCAGACAAATACAGAAAGGATAATAAGCTGATACGAAAATCGCGTCAGAAGAAATTTCATATCTTGGGGGGACAGCTCTTTCCATAGTGCTACATAATTTTTTCTAAATTCAATTTTGCATGATAGCTCACTCTAGCTCCACCTGGGAGATTGCTTTCGTGAAATTATCAACTCTGTTCTAATAATAATATGAGCTTGCAGGGAGTAAGAAATGGAAACTGTATGCAAAACGAAAAAAAAAAGCAGGGAAAATATTTGACGAGGGAAATGAGGATTTCAACTAAGCAAAAGTAAGAAAAAGAGCGTTATTCAATTAAATCCCTACACATACGCCATTGGATCATCATCATGATTTTCATAATCGTCACCATCATTCGTCTTTTTGCGTACTTCATTGATCATAGACCTTTTAAAAGATTCCCCTGACCTTTTCCATTAGCTTTTTGATATATCAGACTCCTGCTTTTATTGTTTGTTTGTTTTTTCTGATATATCTTGCTGTTTCATGATCCCTCCATGTGAGGCTGAACTTGACCAGTAGCAGGGATACACTAAATGACCAGCTGGGAGTTCTGAAAAAAAAGGGGCAATATTGGTTATTCACGGGCTCATCAATCGTCCTTCCATCATCAGTCTTTTAGCTCCCGTTGTTGGCCATGAACCTATCCGAACATTTACCAGACTTTTCTATCGTGGGCATCATGGAGGAGGTGCTTTCAAATCGTATTCAGTCTGTGTTTGATTTGAAATTCCCTGAACCTTTCTCGAAACTAGAAGCAACTGAGGAAGGGCGATATGTACAATGGAGAGAATCTTGTAGTGTTATGGAAATGGAAAACAACAGCAGTTGGAATAAATCAGTGTATCATAATAAAGATACGAATCCATATGTGTAATGTGAGCGTGTGCAGTTTATCAATAATTTGGATAAAAAGCCAATGTGCCAGAGCTGTCAAAGGCGAGTCCCTTTTACGGCACCTGGCCATTTATTCAAGTGTTGCCTAGGCTTGATCCTGCTTGAATTTTGTGATCTCACGAAAAGCATTCTAATTGCAAAATTTCGTCGTACCTCAATCCAAGCCCGTCTTATGAGTTCTCACTACAATGGCACTCGATATAATCTTGAAAAAAGTTTTGCATGACTCGGCAGTTGATTAAATTGCAACTCACTGGATAAGAAGTTAGCATTGTATCACTGAGCTATCATGATTGGTACAAAATAACAAAAAAAGTATTTTTATATTGACAAGAAAATCATCGAAGAGCGGGATCCACGAGGATGAATCGAAATAGGTGACAATATTCAATCAGTGTTGAGCTTCAAATGAGTTCTGATGACCCCGGGTAAAAGGCAAAAGAAAAACGGATTGAATTAGGGTATATAGATTAAAGACAGAAAATTCCATCGGCAATTTCATTTATCGGTGCAACGTGGTAACCTCAGGACACACCCGAATGTACACATTGTTCTAACACTTTTTTTTCTCCGCACACATGCACATACCCGGGCTTTGTTACACCACCTTATTTAGGTAAGGAACTTTCACATGAGAATAGATACTGTTAATGTTTTGTGGATAGCCATTTGAATTTTGCTTTAGTTACCATTAATCATAAGTGGATGTCAAAAGGCAATTGTGATCGGCTGACATACCAAGTCACTCAACATTCATCTTATTGACTTTATATACAGGGTATCTAAAAGTTGTTATTGATTTTTCTTTATTTTTTTTCCTTTTCATGTTTCTATCCAATCCCTTTGAATTCAATACCAATCGATAACTTGAGTGTCTGGACGCTTAGACATTGAATATATCACCATTATTATTGTGATAACACTAACATAAGAACTTGCAACCTGGAAATTGTTTTGGCTGTCTCTTTTTGCGGCATTATATCAACGGCAAAAGATCATGTATTACGAGATTGCATCAATTGTTGGCTACAGAATAAGATGGTTCATATTCTGAAATTACTAGAGATACATTTTATAGTTAAATTTGAAAAAAAAAAAATAATTAAAAGATCCCCGAACATTTAATCCACGCATACCATTTTTCAAAAGTGTTCATCTATTTGCTTTGAACAAAACAAAAAAAAAATAGTATAAGATTATGTTGACATTTGAACCACCTATTACTTCACATATCATCACGTATACCTCATGAACCCCGCCTTCGTCACGTCTTATTCTTTCGTAGTCTCTCCAAATTAGTGATTGCATCTGTTTCAAGGCTGCCAGATGTAGAATTCTTTGAAACATTTTTTTTTAGGTTGTTGTGCCTTCTAGGGTCCTTGGCTGCACCTCAATCATCTTATTCTTAAACCTCCATATTACACTTCTTTTTCAAAAGGTTTCTGTTTTTTTTTTGATTACCTGACTTTTATCAATTCGATTTCTGTGTGTCTCTACCGCGTTCTTTTTACATTCTTTCCCCTTTCCCTGTTTTCTTTCGATTTATAACCACACATTGCAGACTATCAACCCCTCTGTGAAATCCTTGATATCTTCTTGTTCCCCACGAGCGTACAGATTAATAAGGTATGAGTACGAATGCAGTTTAAGGCGTTCTTTTGTTCCCTTCAAGGGTTTCGAATGGAATTGGACGAAACAAAATCAGAACGAAATGAAACTCTTGGAAGGGAATTAAAACCAACTATGATGAGATTATCATAATCTATCAGTAAACCAAACATTAAAAAATTGTCGATAAAAATGAATTCTTACATAAACTATATGGAAAAGACAGGAAGTTATATGAAATATTCATCAGTTTAGTGCCTCTTGATCATTTTATTTATTTGCTTGATTCTAAATGCTTTCCCTCTTTCTGTACTTGCTCAACTTCATTTATGTGTCTCTTTCCTTCTCACGTGGCTCTCTCCATTTTTTATCTCATATACCTTCTCTCCCCTCTTCATAGCTCTTCAACTCTCTCTCTCTCATTTATCCTAGTCTTCAATGTGTATCATTTAAAAAAAAAATTACATCCATTATATTTCGGTGACCAGACAATTTGCTAAGAAAGTTGCCATACCTCCTGCCACAAGATTCTTTTTTGTGTGTGAAAGAGGAAGTTTCCCCTCGAGTTGCTTTGAGGCAGCCTGGTTTGAATAGATGGTGATAATCGAAACAATATCAATTAACTTAATGCTTGCAAAGCTCCGAACAGTACAATTACCGTGGGGAATCGTAAATAAGTAGTTTTAAAAGTTATCCCATGTCTTTACATTTTGCCAGCAGTTTCAATGCTTCCAGGGCATCTTTTTATTTCTTTTCCCATCCGAACAAAATGCAACACAAGACCAGGGCTTTATGTGGGGAGAAAGGAGTATCCCATAAAAAGTAGCTCCCATCGACGCGACATTGGTTGCTAAAGCAACTAGTGTCATGAAAGCATCAGGACAATCCTGACCTGTTCCTTCAAGTGCAATGGGACAGAGCTGCCTTGGGGCAATGGACCCCCCGAATCTGGGCTGAGTAATATTGAAAAAGCCCAAAGAACAATCCAAAGGTTCCCTATGTACGTAGCAATGCACAGCCTCAGTACAAATTCATTCGCTGACGCATTGCACTGGCCCATTTGGCATGGGAGTATCTGTACTTGGTCGTCAGGGTTCACTGTAGAACAATTACTACACTTTATTCTATACCGAAGAGGCCAGAAATAAAGGGAGCTGAGTGTCGACTGAGACAGGTGTGTATTTTATAATCTGTGCGTTTTAAATTCAAAGTATTTTTGTCATCTAAAAAATCTCAGTGAAGCAAAATTGACAGGAGGACCTCTATTTTTGTGAGGAGCATTTTTCTGACACTTTCAAAATTTGACTTACTACGAGTTGAGGTCTGGGCTAATTGAAAATATAATGTGAAATGATTTCATTTCATGAATGGATATAAATAAGTGTCCAGTGAATAGGGAAAGAAAAACAAGGACAGGGAAAAAGAATACGAAGAAAAGGGGAAAGAAGGAATTGAAAAATAAAAACAATGAATGAGAAGGAAATACAAAATGGGGACAATATGTTAAGTTCCTTTAAATGAGAAAAGGAGAAAAAACAGGTGAAGATATTCAGAAAGATTGAAGTAATGATAAATAATGTTTGAGGAGAAAAGACAAAACGTCGCATAAAAAAACGGTTTGGTTCAGGAGGAAGAATGAATAAATAGGCAAATTCCAATCAATAAAAGGGGAAAAATGATAACACCTCGAGAGTTTGTTTGTTGTGAGCCAAATCTACCTCAGTCAGAGTTCGTCGATTCCATCCTCTGTAATACTAACCAAAAGGTCACTAGCACTCTAGCTCAATACATCTTCAAAATGTTGAGGAGAGAAAATAACAATAATCACAGAAGTGTTGTGGTAATTTTTTCTTCGTGTTGCTGAGTAATTATATGACGCAGCTCGAAGTGAACACTTTCTTGTATATCTCCAAACTGGGTCTTACAATGAAATGTCAACATGGAAACTAATTGAGACCATAGATCTTCAGTTGGTTTAAAGTGGGTAGGAAGAACTTTCAACGAAGGGAACAGTCATGACCAGATGACGGTGAAAACACGAATGGCAGAATGTAAAAGAAAGGTATGAGATCTTTGAGATGATTCGACTGGGTTAACAGCTCCATTGTAAAAGGGAAGAGTTATGGTCAGAGCTTAGAAAAAAGTACGTGAGATGAAAATGGGAAGCACTGGAAGGTAAAGATAGAATGTACTCGAGAAAACATAAGAAACAAGTAAACGGTAAAAAAAAGTAAATGTCGATAAAAGGAAGACAAATGTCTACGGGAAAAATGAGTTAAAACAAATGTGGGAGAATGCAGCAATTACCTGAGAGAAAGGAAGAGAAATTGACGGATGAATCGAACGATCTTTGAATATGATTTTCTTTTTCAAAAAATGAGGAAAAATAGAGAAAGGCGTGGTCAGGAGAGAGTGAAAGTGTTTGATGAAAAAGATAAAAGGCAGAGAAGTAGGGATAAGCTTGAAAGAGCAAGAATAAGGTGAAGAAAGGAGGAGAAAATGACAAGAAAATTAAGCTACTGAACCCAAAATAATAAATTGATTGTAATTTTATCAAAGAGTACAAAAAACTAGCATTTAAATAGTCTGCAAACGTCTCATATGGAATATTGTCGTCATTATTAACTTTCAATCAATTGTTGGTTTTTTTATTATTTAGTCTCTGTTTGCTAGTCCCAGAGGTTATTCTTAGACCATGATATCATCACCATTGTCGTTGTCATAAATTCTCTAGTCCTCATTTCAGCCCTCTCGCGGACTGAAGCTGTTTCCTGCCAAGGTGTTTGTGGTCATTGCTGATAATTGAATGATTGACATTTCCTTTGGTCCTAAGCCCTCTAGTCTTTTTCATTTTCACCTTCAGATCATTCCTGACGATTGGAGGTCTTAAATCATTTTCCTGGCATCATTGTCAGTATTCGAGGAAATGAAGATGTGATTTGCATAGTCTCAGTCCCCCCGCGCATTTAGCTCTTCCAATCTTATTTTGATGTTCTCTTGTACTGGCAATTTTAAGACCAACTTATGTACCTCGAGATAAAGATCTGATTGCCGTTAGCTATAGATAGAAAAAAAAAGTGCTATTCTATTAAAAGGAAGAAAAAGTAAATTGGTGCCATCACAAATTTGATTTGATAAAAAAAACTATTTCAAACGAGAAATCTTGAAAATTATCCAAATTACATGGAAATCTGTTGATGCAAACACTGTTTTATGGAAACAAATTAAATATGATCATCTTATGTACTTTTTCTCGCACAAAGAAAGTAAATGAGGAAGTAAAAAAAATAACCGTAGCAAAAAAAGATGAGAGAAAAAAAAGGAAGACAAAATTTTTAAAAAAAGGAGAGAAAGAGGAAACGATATAAACATTAAAAGAAACAGACCAAAAAAAGAAAGAAAAGTTAAAGAAAAAAATGAAAAGAATAAAAAGAAACGTTAAGAAAAAAAACAAAAACAAAAGACAAAAAATGGGACGGAATAGTTAAATAAAAATTTTTTGATAAGAATTGATCAGATAAATGGAATAAATAGAAATATTTCGTTTTGCAGAATAGTGAGTAAAATTCCATTGTTTCGATACATTTTGAAACTCTGCTTTGAATACTGATGAAATAACACAAACTTGATAATTTTTTTCCATGCACAGTTTGAGGACATGGCATAGTCTTTTTAAACATGGAGTAATGGCAGATAGAGGAACAAAATGGTCAATATTTGAGAAACCACCAGCAAAATTGAGGGATGATATCTAAAAAGCCTAAATGCCCCAAAATTGCCATAATAAACTCAAATATGATGTCAACGATCCAGTAGATCAAGCGATTATATTCAAAAATATATCTAGTATACATTGAAGAGTCTTTATATAGAATTCATAATCCGACTGCACGTCTATACGTATACTTTTGCAGTTCATGGAAGTGTTCGACCTACAATCATCGACTTGGCATGAAAGACACGAGACACTCTTTTGAGCACACTGTATTATTACACCATTTATTTTTCCTTTTTTTGTATCCAAGTAATGAAAAAGGTAACTAGATTAAGAGTTGTCTGCTTCCAGACTTCACCGAGTAAAGTGATGTACGGGATTATCATTTATGGTTTAGGCAAGTATTCTTTGCTTAGATGAATCCGACTTATTTACTTTTACGCAAACCTACTTCATCTTCATTCCGTCGACTCTATTTGAATCGAGTACCCAAACTTGGAACATCAGTTTGTTTTTTCCAATTAAAAAAAAAAAAATCTCTGTTGAAGAAACTTCGGATTCACTTGATGAATATAAAAAACGAGATGACAATGAAGCAAAGAAAGACGTGTGAAAAAGTTGTTATCAAAGTTCGGTAGAGTAAAGCATTCCTATGAAAGTTTTCATGAACCGAAATGGCGTAGATTTATGGAGTAAATACAATTTTATTTTTGAGAAGGTATTGAATGTTAATCTTACAAACTAATCCCCATTATGTCTGCGAGTTTCATGCATTCCTGGCATTGAAGATTCCTGTGGAAATATTTTGCAAATAGAAGAACAAAATAAGGCAAAAATGCTGACAGAAATAGATTCAACCAGTGATTGGTTATCTCTCTGGGAATTGGAACCCGGTATTCTGAGCTAAGTGCTATCCTACTAGACAGCATAAAACTGATAGTTTGAGCTAAAAATTCATCTTACTATACGTAGTAATCCATTTGCAGACACCCCGAATAAGCATTGATATAGGATATCTACGGCATGAGAACCCTAAAAATAAACTGAATTATACTTAAACATTCAATAGCTGATGAAGTTTTTTTTTTTTTTGATTTTTCCCTCTCGGATATTCAGGAACAGGGTATCTGTGAGCACTAGATATTACGGGTTTAGAAGATCATTATCTTATTTCATTCGTTTTCCTCCGTAATATACCTGATTGTTTGCCCTGAACATATTTGAATAATTGAAACTATCGTAATTTCCATACGTGACAGAAACCACTTACCATGTTTATAATTTCGCCCAAAGTCAAAAAGGATTTCAGAAGGATAGAAAAGGAATTTGCTTCTATCTCATTTCAAAATCTGATCCAATTAGAATAACTAAACTGATACATATAGCATTACTAAGTGAACGTTTATTACGGGATGGGCGTGATCTCATACATTAAGGAGCTGGTACATTTTGATCTTTGCCCCGCTGGGATAGGTGGGTTTGTGTTTCCCCCTCCTTTCATAGCGTTTTTCTTTTTTCTTTATTCTTCATTTGTTTTCTTTCCATTTTTTTTCTTTTTCGTTGTTCTTTCAATTTCATTTTCGGTTTTCGATTTTTTATCTGAAATTCCCCCACACACTCACACAATATGGCGTGTAATGACTTCACCCTTATCAAGGGAAGCAAACAAAAGCCCCCCTTGCCTCGTCAGCCATGAAGGGAAGAGATAAATAGAAAATTGGAAAAATTACCTTGACGGACTAAACTTTACCCGGGTAATATCTAGTCCGGGATCCTTTTCTTTCTATACCTCACTGCAGCCTGCAAACACGTCACTACTTATGAAAATTCACGTTACAAGTGGCGCCTATTTGTTGAAACGGAAGTTTGTTACTGCGCAATACCGTCACATGGTTCCTTTTTTTTTTAAAGATAAAATGGAAAATATGATACAAAAATTGAAAGTGGGGATTGGGGATTAGGACTGGTCACCACTTTTCTTATTTTATCTGAGCTAGTGTCATGTACTGACCCAATCTCAATTCATTGTTTCATTGACCAAAACAACATTTTTTCTTGATTATTCCACACTGCATTCACCACAATACCAAACTCTCTCTCTATCCATCTCTCTGACGAACTCATTTGTTCCAATATTGACAATTTTTGTGGAGGATCAAATAAAAAGATTATGGATATATACGAATTAGGAAAAAATAATGACCGATGTATTTTTATAAAAGGGGGCTAGCATGTGACCCCACCCCGTCAAAGGCCTAAAAATTCAAAAAATAAAAATTGAAAGAGTAAAAAATAGATGAAAAAAATCGAAAATTCCGTCACCCTCCTAAGAACTCTACCTTCTGTCATCTACGGGGGAAGGAAGGGTAGCCAAAATGAGAAAAAGATGACTGAAAAAAAAGGGGACTTATCGACATTTGCTCCCAATGAAATACCTGACAAACTAATTTGAGAACAATCGCACTGAATGTGGCCCCTTATCTATTCGTACTGCTGCAATCCTTCATAAAATTTTATCTTAATCCATCTTTCCTGCTTTACTTTTTTCCCCCTCATCTTCCAGTTCTTGTCTTATCATGGGTGTATGTGTTGTACTCCAGTATTCCTCTATATTCCTCTCCTGGGGAAATATCTGATCTTTTGTATCATTTTTTCGCGTCGGGAGGGGTATAGAGGTCTTTTTTTTTTTTTTACTCCCCTTTGTCCTTAGTACATTAACTATCAAATTAGCTGTTCCTTTTTTTTACTGTAAAATTGAATGATGCAAAGTGGTAATGGCGAATATAGAGTGACGTTATAAGATAAAGACAAGCAGGGTCATACACAGATGAGTGAAAATAAACTAATAAATAAAGGAAACAGTACAATTTTCCGACCCAAAAACACACATATCGTTTGATAAATCATAAGTGCTCCAAATGAATTTGAAAATAAACATACCTACATACTTATGAACATAAGTATGAAATCGTATGAATATACACATACCACATTTCACAGTAATTCAGTGAGTTTCGTATATATTGGAACTCGCAGTTACAAATAAGTGGCACTATTACGGAAGGTAACCAAAAGAGTTTGACTATTGCTTCAATCTCATTTCAAAATCAGATCGAATCAAAATAACTGAACTGTTACATTTGACATTACTAAATGGATGTTTATCATGGGTGGTGGAGATCTCAAGCATTGAGAGGGCCCCTGCACTTCAATACTTGCCCAGTCAGAATAGGCTATTTTGTATCCCCGCCCCCATCATGAACAGTTTTTCATTCTTTCTTTCTCATTTGATTCCTTTTTTTTTCCTTTTTTTTTTTCGTTAATATTGTCAATTTTCTTTTTAATCTCGGGGTGTGATGTTTTCCCCTTATCGGCGGGGGGATGCAAACAAAGCCCTCCTGGCCTCGTCAGCCATGAAGGAAAGATAAGAAATATAAAAACCAAGCAAAAATACATCGATGGACTACACTTTATGGGGGTAATATCTATTCCAGGATCATTTCCCTCGTATGTCTCTCTGCGGTCTGCAAACAGGTCGTTACAATATTTTTTTCTAAAAATACAGAAAAACTTGACACAATGGTCAGGAGGGGGAGTGGGGTATAACGACTGATCTACTAGCTAATTCCTAATCAATGTAACTGGAATGTTGCCATTATGAGTCCACATTCATTCTACTTCACAGGGATGTTCTTTTCGGAATTTATCGTTGAGGTCTAACCTGTCAACCGATTCTTTGAATGGAATCACATCCACCTTATTAGTTCCTCTCTTTATCGCATTTGAGGCATGGTTTATCAGCCAAGAGACACCCCTTCAATGACTATCAAAGTATGCTGAAAATAGATAGAAATCCCGAGAAAGCTCACTCTCATTGTTACTCCTGAATACAACACATATTCACTTCGGGATGCCGAAGAGTACTAAGGAGCATAACTCTTTTTTAATCAGTTCTCAGCCCCCTCGCCGTTCAAACTTTCAAGATAGAGTGCCATTTATTAGTTCACAAGCGTTTGGGACTGGATATCAACATATAGGGTGATAGGACGCCGTCAGCGGATCCTAGGGCATCCGCACCCATCACAGTCTTGTTGGCATCGTCAAAGGACACATTGTCAACGCGTCTGGGAAATGTAATGGGAGGAGTGCATGTTTACTGGGGCCCCACAAGAGCAGAAGTTTCTCAGTTTGTAGTGTTCAGGGCAGTGCTGGACAACCAGCGGGATGGACATGCTGAAGTCAACGTTAGCCTAACTCAGCATGTCACACACCTGTCGTGCACTGGCCCTGACCTGGACTATAGTCAGCAGCTTTTTAAGCCCCAGAAAAATGGTTGGATCCTCCACGTATTACCTACCAGGCACAACGTAGCAAAAGTTAAGGGGACTTCAAGTTACCTAAGGGTTTTCTGTCGGATCTTCGCCTTTTGAACTGTTTTAGGGTCCAACCGACTGATGTAAACTCTCTCTTGTTTTTTTTTTGTTTTGTTTTTTTTTCAATTTTTAGAAATGATTCACCGGCGTCGCCCCCGGCCAGGCTTTTCAGCATCATCTGAGTGGCTGACAGTGTTTGTGTTAGTGACGGGGGCGACAATTGCGATGGCAGTCACAACACTGGCAGTGATGTCGTTGACAGAAATTTTGCTGATGTTGCTGGCAGTTGTGGTGCTGGTGATGATGATGATACTGGTGAAGGTGGCAGACGAGGAAATGTGGGCGGTTTCTTCGGAGTTTGTTAGGGCTGGGTAAGTTTTTAAAATAGTCGTAGTTCATTGTGGAGAGATATGTTTTTCTTTGTGCGGGACTCTGGATAGTTTTTTGAATGTGCAGAGTTGATGGAGGGGCAACCTTTTCCACTGCCGGTCTAGGCATGAAAATGTTCAGGATGCAAATAAAATGATGGATGGTTGTAAAATTATATTGTTTTAGAGTCTTTTGTGAAAAGTTCATGTGATAAAGGTCTGGTATATGAGATGGTGGCTCAGATACTCGCCGTCTATTTTAATTCCTTTTAATCTCCCAGTCTAGTCTTCTGATATCAAGGCAGGCTGTGAAGAGTTTAGGTGAGCTGGTATCAACCCTTTCGCAGAGAACCTACACGACCTCCAACTAATGAAAGATGAACTAAATATATGAGAGAGCAAGAAAGTCGGCCTACATATGAACTTCAGTGAGAAAAAGATTATGAGACGGATCAACATCAGAGATAAAAACACTGACCAAAATCGAGGACACAGAACTGGAGGAAATAGACAACTACATCTACCTAGGACAATGAATTTCCATGAGTCCATCAAAAGAGAAATCACACTGGGATGGCAAGCCTTGGGCAGAGCTAGCTCAACCTTCAAAAATAAGAAGATCCCATTAATTTTAAAAAGAAGGATGTATAACCAATGCATCCTCCCAATAGTCACTCATGGAGCTGAAACATGGAACCTTACCAAGAGAAGGACACGCAAATTGAGAACCATGCAACGTGCACATGAAAGAATGATGCTGGTACTCACATAGAGAGACCACAAAACAGCATAGTACATCAAAGAAAAGACAAGAGTCAGGGACATCATATAATTTTTTGAAAATCACAAATGGCGGTGGGCTGACCCATTTTCGAGGATAGAGGACAACCGATTGACGTCAAAACTCACGACATCAAAACATGACCCCTGAGATCACATGCACAACCAAGGTTGGCAAAATATATGGAGAGACGAGCTAGACAAGTTCAGGAAGTACTGGCTCTGTGACGCCCATGATAAAGAAGTGTGGCAAATCCTAGGAAAAGTCTATGTCCAACGACAGACGCTAAAAGACTGATGATGATGATATCAGATGGCAGATATCTTTTTCCTCTTGAATATTTGTTGGGTGAATAATTAGTTTGGATGAGTGTGAGTTTATGTTAATGTAAAGAAAAAACACGTTTAGCATGACATAGGACCAACTTCATTGTCTTTCATTTTTTTGCAAATAATAAGGTTATCATCATATACATCAATAACTGATTAAAATTGATCGGAGTTTTCTATCTGTAAAAAGTTTATAAATAGATCTTTCAAATGGAAAGCTTGTGAATGTTTAAAAAAAATTTCAAATTCAAATTATTGTAACAATAGTAATGATAGAAATTTCAAGTTGTGACTATTGAAAAAAACGAATTGCCTTAGGGAGCCATTATTGATTCATATATGCCTTTAAAAATGTTTGGGTAATAAAACGATTCAAAGAAATGAGAACAAAATGTGAATTTCATAGAGGCTATAAAACAAAAAAAAAGGAATCTGGTAACATCAGGATTGGGAAAATATATAAATTATGAAACATGCATTAATTTTGTTAATTTACAATTGGAATCCCGACAACATGGCTATGTATGAGCATGTGTAGATATATGAATATAAAATCATTTTGAGATTTCCAATTCGATAGTCCCTTGGTGATCGAAAAAAATTTTGCAAACAGCTTTGTATTTTTGTATATGCATGTTTTCACCCGCTTTCATTGATTTATGAAGCATATAGAAATAATAGATGAACAAAAACAAATGAAAAAAAAAACGATCAAACATGAGGTCGAGAATGGAAAAAAACATTGACGAAATGGAGGTTTGATGGGAATGAAAAAATCATTTAAACAATGGAGTAAGAATGAAAATCCATCGGAGAATGCCCTCACGACAAAGAAAAACAAAGTTGATGAAAATCGATCATATATAGAAACAATGTGACAGTGGTATATATGATTCGAATTTTAATGTTTTTGATCATTGGTCAACATTCTATCATAGATGGAACCATATGAAGAATTGAAGAGAAAAACTTCACATGTATATGTATCATTGCATTTGATTAAAGTGTAAGTACAGTGGAGAAGGTCAAAATAGATTGCAATTCTAACTAAAGACTCTCAAGCTTTTCTCATTTTCATTTTCACATACATATTTCTAAAAGTGAGTGTCGTAACGTTAACCAAAGCTTCAGTGTACGATGTGTGGACCATCCTCTTTGTTATCTTTGAAATTGATCAATAAGAAGACGATAGGAAAAAAGGAAAGAAGGCGGCATTTCCATCTAAAAATCTCATTTAATCTTCTTGGTCCGATGTTAGAAGTTTGCAACTGTCGGTGTTGGAATTGTGTCCCCAAAATCTACGGTCAAGATGGCTCTTGTGGAGCTTTTATGGGCATAACAACTAGGAGTGTATTGTATTAAATGCACCAGATGGATTATTGGAGAAGTGAAACGGCCGGATGGTTCTAAATTCTGGTTTTATAATTGATCTTGGATTATTCACAGCAGCTGTTGGATTCTGAGTTTGATTCGGAACTTTTCTCTTTCCTTGACCAATCGATGGCTTTGAACCATTTGGTCAACAATGGACGATGTTTCTGTTACGAAACAGTCGAGGTTATTGACTAAATGGAACGGAATTATTTCAGTTTTGCAGTCTGTGAAATAAACTCAATCAACGAAAGCCATCCTTGTTGCAAACGATTTTTTTTTCTCCAAAGACTAAGATTTCTCGTGCTGATTCCAGCTAACACGCTCACATACCCACATTAAATACAATTCACATATTGACTCTAGTTTATTTAACAACTTGTGCCAAAATGGTATCCCTCAAAGTTTTCAATGATTCTACTTACTTTTTCTGGAAAGCTGAGGATCATGTTGTGAATATCAGGCAATGATTTCCGTCCCTGTATCTCGAACATCCTATGGAGAATTTGTCATTAAAACATTCATGATTTAATCTTAAAGATATGGACATAAAGTCATAACTATTATCAATGAAGGGATATGCACGTTTTTTTATCGAGTGTTTTTAATGCAGAAAACTGCTCATCTATTACAACAACTTAAAGATTTTTTTCTTCAAAGTATCAATCGATAAGAAATCGGATTCTGTTTTTGGAGGAATCAAAGAGATGCGTGAGAGATTATGTAAGGTTATAAAGAAGTAGAGAGAATACTGCCATAATGTAGAATTAGTAATCATCCCATTAGTTTATATGAATCAAGCATTTAATAAAAAAAGCTGGAATAATGTCTATGAAGCTAAAAGAGTTTCATATACAATCGGCTATGGATGTTTTTTTGAGAAGTCAAAGATGAACAGGGAACAATTTCTGATGATTGAAGTATGACTGAATAAATAATTTGCCCAAGGGAATTCCAATTACAAACGTTAGCATACCGAGGGTTTGTGGTGTCGAAACTCACTTTTGACCTAACAATTTCATATCAATATACATAGTATTGTTCCTCACATGGATGATATATTAGGTACAGAGTGACGTGGAATCATTGATACTTGTATGATTGAACAATAATGACACGGATATTTATCAATCAATCATTTCCTCATGAAATGTTGAACAAATTTGCATTAATCAAATATAATGGGATGCACAATGTACTCCAAAGTTAACATGAGCTAAAAAAAATAAACAAATGAATAATTTTGATGATTGAATGATGATGATGATATATGATATGAATAGAGAATTTGAGGATGGAAAACATAAGCTGAATAGTTATGTAGGGTCATAGGAGGCCAAAGGGAATATATCATGCCTAAATAGTTGATAAGTGGATTAAAACTATTTCAGTTGCCACGATTTTGTGAGTCCCTGTCAATTCTGTTCAACTGAGAGCTATTTCATACATATGAACAGGGGTTTGCTGATGACAGAAGTGCTTGTTTTGGTTCAATGAATGATGCATATTGTCAGGAAAATGTTACAGTATCAGTGTAATATGAATACCTCAACGAGGAAAAAGTCATTTGCTGTGAGTATTTCTTCACAATCTTCCCTATTGAATGACAGTTAACTATAGGAGGGCTGAGGTATGCAGGTTATAAATACTGATGCTGTGAAATCATTAGAATAAAATTTTATAATTATTCCAAATCACGAGCATCAATATGATTATGACAGAATAGACAATGAAAGTGATTAAAACGAATGAAATGAGAAAGTATAGCGAAGAAAAATGATGCAATCAAATCAAATGAATGAAGTTGTTTCCACAGAATTGCCAACATCCATCAAATATAACTTAAAAGATATTTGGAAGCAAAAAGTGGGAAAGTCATATTAAGCAAGGAAAATGCTGTAGTCACATATGTACGTTAATTGAACACAACCATAACAAGTGGATAGATCAATGGTTGCTCTCCCAGCCACATTGCATGACAGGGTCAGAAATTTATAAGCAGGCAGGACCATTTCCGTACTTCATTTTAATCCGTCATATGCAGCAATTTTTATCAGAAAGAATGATGAACGATGTAATCTATTGTAATCTATTGCATTTCCCAAGTATCACGGCATATGGATTGCACACATCGATTCTCTGTGAGTATAAACTGGCAATGGTTTCAGGTTAAGGACAATAACTCTTGGCAAAGGATTATTGATGCAGAAGTTGGAAGTTATTCCATTGAGAACAAACTGAACGTTTCAGTTAACTCAAATAAAAATGAATGTAAAACGCGAAACAGATCACCCCTTGTTGTCTTTGGGGCAACATAACAGCAAGCCAAAGTAAACCCGTAAATCATTACCAATTGCTAGCCAGTCGGAATATACGTGTCTAGCACTGAAAGTGTCTTTGATTGGCAAACCTATTAAACGTATTTTGTATGAATTTCACTCAGCCCAATGAGTCATATCCTTTACTGAATGGTGTTTGATGGAGACAAGCAGATAAATGAGTGTGATGATTTTAGCAACTGCTGGAAAAATTCTGGGTTCCATCATTCGTGTGGAAGGATCTTGGTCGAGGAGCATTTTTCAAGAATCATTGATGACACACTACTCCTCTTTATATTATGTTTTGTTGGTATGTTTTGAACGAAGATGTTTGCATTGCGTAATATCTATCACACGATCTCAAGTAGTTGAAAGGCCTGCTTTTGAAATCTTTGTAAAAGGGGAGGGGCAGTAGGCAACTGGCCAGGAGAGAGCTGTTTTGCATTTAAGTACAGGACTGTGTGTGTATATATATATATATATATATATATATATATATATATATATATATATATATATATATATATATATACATATATATATATATATATATATATGCATTTGTGATAAAGTGTGTGGAAGTGTGAATTGTGTGTGTGTATGCGTAAAACAAAGAGAGAAAGTCGTGTAGACAAAAAAAGTTGACAAATTTAATGAAAATACGTGTAATTTCCCCCAGAAGAAAATTATATGAGTCGAGTTCTTGAAAACAAGTCAAAGTTATTCCACACACGCCACCTGTAAAAACAAAAAAAACAAATAAAGAAACATCGGGAAAAAAAGACACAAAAAACACTAATAGAGAATGTGATTGTTTTACGAAAGGTAATTGCAAAGATTTACGATAGTCTGTCCTTTGGAATTGGATACATTTCTATTCCCTGAAGGGTTAGACCAAAACGAATTGTAGACATATGATGGTATTTAAAGTTAAATAAAACAAACAATGAGAAACGGAACTAGGAGAATATAATTATCTCAACAGTCAAATCTTTAATTAATCATTAACCCAAAGCCAGACGATTGGAAAAACTAATTATAATGTCAAGTTTGGTTGGCATGAAAAGGAAAAATAAATTTCCCACAGCATTCTGTTTTTATCTTTTTTCTCTTACATCTTAGCATATTTTTTCTGGTAGAACTTATTTCATTCTATCCAATGCATCACATGTGAGTCAGGGACGTTGGAATGATTCCACGATTAGTTTTCTTTCTCACGTACCCTCTTTTTTGAAGGATTGTCAGGTAGACAATTGGTGAATGAGTCAGATTGTCTTACACCAATTTTCTTCTGTGTACTGAGACTTTCTGCCAGGAGAATTTACCTTCATAATTTACATTCAAACTTTACTATAGAGCAGAAAACGATTTGCCTTCAATTTACTTGAGAAAATTCCTTGAAAATTTTGGAAGTGCCAACATTTCTTTGGATTTCCTCGGCAATTCACTATGCTGCAATGGTTAAAAAAAGACTAAAAGTTGAGAAGAAAGGGGTTGTCACTGATTAGGCATCAAAGTAAGTGTTATCGATATCACATGGATATCACGTGTCCATCATTGTCTTCCGATATCTGCATTCACTCTGCATACAAAAAAGCCCATTGATTTCATTGTGTCTGTGTGAGGTTTTTCAATGCATGGAACATAAAATCAAAGTGCCAACCAGGAGAATTTTATCATTATCACTTTGAGGACCTTGTTAACATCAACACGGAATATAATTGTTTTATTGCAGGTGATGTCTATCTATATATATATCTATGATTGTCATCCGGCATTCGACACTCTTCTATCCCCTGAAAGGTCCAACATAAGTGAGCATTCACCTTATATTGCTAACGGAGCTATAACAAATTGTCTAATATCTCTGTCACTATTAATAAAAGAGTTGTAATTGGATTCCAACCCGTGTTTGTATTTGTCATTATATTCTTTTTTCTTGAGGCTTGAACTGAGGCAATAGTAATTTTACTTTGAAATTATAGACTTGTTACAATTTTAATCAGACTTTAATGTCTGATGTTGGTCAAACACCTGTACCAAAGGTCTGCTAGTTATTCTGATCTTTTGATTCACAGTTCAAATGAATTTTTAACTAATCCAAATTTTCATACCATCTTATTTTTGGCTAGGTCGATTTTGCTCATGATCTGCCTTGTGAGTTGCAATGGGTAATTGTTTTCAGATATTTTAGCAGTATGGCATATTATCTGATGCTTGGCTTCTACGATGTTTTGACATTTCTTGGTTTTTCAATTTTATGATTTCAGCTTCCTTTCTTTCCCAAACTTTGAATTTCATCAAACTGGTTCATCATTCACATCTTTCCACTGAAAGGTCCTCTTGATTTTATTGATTGGGCACTCTTAAAAGGCAGATGTAGCTTTTTGTCTACAATTACCTATATATATATATATATATATATATATATATATATATATATATATATATGTATATATATATATATATATATATATGTATATATATATATATATGTGTGTGTGTGTGTGTGTGTGTGTTTGTATATATGTACAGAAAAGAGTGATAAAGAATGGGTGATTGGTATTTAATAAGGAGTAGGAAGAATGAATCATATAAGGAATATCAAAGGAGAGAAAAAACGATCAACTGATTAATAAATTTCGAATGCATGTGTGCAGTTCACTTATGTATGCATTCATACATATCTATAATTGGAGTCAAAGACGCATGAATTTATTGGTAGGTAAACTGACATATTGAGTTTTGGCTAATATAGTCAGATAATATAGACGGATGATGGAAGTTGTAATATTTATCTGAGGTTATATATATATATATATATATATATATATATATATATACATATATATATATATATATATATATATATATACATATACATATATATACATATACATATATATACATATACATATATATATAGAGAGAGAGAAAGAGAGACAGACAGACAGACAGACAGACAGACAAATAGACAGACAGAAACAGAGACTGATTGACAGACATACCGTATTTTGTGTTCATTGATGAAACATTTTCAGAGAGAAGACCATTGGAAACATTCATAAAAGGTCAACACTATAAACATGAAAAATATTGAAGACCAGAGAAAATAATTGTAACAAAAGAATCGTTTCCGTTAAAGCAACTAAACAGAAAAAAAACCAACGAATAGAAATACTTTTTTTTTTGCCCATTCTTTCCATGATTTTTTCATCAAAATATTTTTCGAATTTTATGGTTTCTTCCAAATGGATGTGGGAATATTTAGGGATTATTATTTCTTTTTTTCCTTTGAAATGATTTAATTTGATTTTCTGATGAATTGAGCAATTGAAATGTATGCAATCTAGAGCAATGACCCCTAAATCCCTTCCAAATAAATCTCTTATATTTTGTCCACTTATTTAACGGATGCTGTCTTTTATCTCAATATTTGCAACTTAGTTAGGGTTTTAGCTAGGTGCCTTGCCAAGGCCACTCTCCAAAAGTTACTCAGTTAACAACGACGGACAAGTGAGTGATTTTCTTCACTGCAAGACTGTCAAATCAAAAAATGACTGAACGGGTATTTCATGGAATATTGAGCTGATCACTCAAACCTGTCTCAAGTGAAATCTAGATTTCGCTTTTTTTCCAACTGTGGATGAAATCAAGAGGACGGTGACCTGACAAGTGAGGAGTGGACAACAAAAGACGGAAGACGGAAAACAAATCTTTCAAGCGATGAATTAACACAGAGAGGGAGAAAGAGGGAAAATTGAGAGAGGGAGAGAGGAAAAAAGTAAGCAATTGAAAGCAGATCTGGAAAAAGAAAGAAATGATGGTCAATATTGGAAGGGGACTCAATGTTCTTTGAGGAGTTGTTTTATATAGACAGACGATTGTTGATATACAATTTGACACCAGCTTTGAATTTTTTACGATAAAAACATCACTGGAATACCAAATAGCTATTCAGAATATTCTATGGCTGCTAGAGTTTTTTTCTAAAAGCAAAATGCCTGAAATCAAACGTTTATAGAGCAAGGGATAATTGGATAAAAGTAGATGGGGTATCTTGCATCATGGAAATTTTTGCACCTAACTTCCCAGACTGAATCTGATATTGAGATTAGTTATAAAAAAAGGAAGATCGAAAGAAGGTCTAAAAATGATTTCAAAAAAAAAAATGAAAGTCTGATTGATTTGAAAAATCATTTAAAATGCCGACATTTGATTCCATCATCGATCGCTGGTGATGCTAAGGAATAATTGACTATTAATCTTACTTTGGATCAAATTCACTACAAACAGACTATTATTTCTTACAGTATCTGTTTGTGACCTAATAATGTATTAGAAGAACAAAAATCAGGGTTATCTAAGCAAAGAATTTGCCGTTAAACTTTGTCCAAACGTCCTCCATCCCAACAGTATTACTTAATGATGAATGCATTTCAACGATACGATGTTCTCATACTGTCACAAAACTAATATTGTTGGTTGGTTTGAAGCAACTGAAAAATATTTTAGCGCATCATCTCGGAACGTAAAATCTAAAAATGCTTTATATTTTTATTTGTTACATAAATGAGATTTGTCTGTACTTGGGGTCACTCATTATTGAAGCACATTAAATCCCTCCATGAAAAGGCAATTATATTTTGAGTGCTCTACAATCACTGAAGGCATAATAGAAATGGAAGTGTACTATAATCAATCTGTCGAGGAGAGGTAAGTTCTTCAGGAGATTTCAAGGATGCCCGACTCAGGATAAAGGAAAGTTTGATTGGAATTAAATATGGAGAGTAACTGTAAAAATGCTATTAACACTTCATAAAGGAAAGGTACGGCTAGTTAGGAAGGTAGTAGGATGTATGTCTAGGAAATATTCAGTTATTTGACATGTATAAAGAACTGTTTTGCATGGTGATGGTGTAGCTGGGTAGTAATCGAGGGGGTATACTATACATGCTTGAATGGACATTATATATGGAATTACATACATACATACATGTATATATATATATATATGTATATATATATATATATATATATATATATATATATATATATATATATATATATATATATATATATATAAATAATGCATTATATCATTTAAAACTCCATATCAACTGAATTCCAACCTATTTAAATAATGTTGTGAAGACTTGAACGTAAATATTGTAAACACCTGGTTCTTGGATCAGGTTGAAATGTAAAAGTGTTCGTAAGTAATAGATCTTTGAAATTGAATAAGTATCAACAAAATCATCACGTGGTTCTTTGGAAGGAAAAATTGTAGAAAAACATGATGATTTCTAATATCAATCCTTTAATTCGAGCGAAATATGTTGTTCAAACATTAGTTTATCTTGCTAAAAGACCCATTCATATTGTTGTGGCTATTACTATTGTCCCTTTGAATAGGAAACCAATACTAAAGAAATACGGAAATTGAACACATAGAAATGTGCATATATTGAATATTATCGAAGAATAATTGGCTTTAATTATGCATTATTCAATTAACAACAGAACGTGTATATTTTGGAGTAATTGATATATGGTACAACAAATGCTTTAATAAGAATTCAGGGGAATCGAATGGTACAGAGTTTGATAACATTAGGAGAAGCGGTATACACTGCTTTCTGAAAATTTGGTTTTTGCGAGTTTTCTGATTTCACTCTAAAAGCAAAAAGCAAATGTAGGTAATAAAACAGTATATCGTAGGGGATCAGAGAAAGATCTCCATAAACAATCCCTGCAATGCATACACCAATTGAATCAGTGTAAAAACAAAAAAAAACTTGTTATCAGCTGAAAATAGCCTATCCAGGGCCACTTCAACTTCTTTTTCCGACTAATCCCCGTTGTGTCACAGCACCTGTGCCAAACCCACTTTTATAACCTAAATTCCGGGATCAATATCAGTCATGGGGTCGCATTACCCCAACTTTGCCCACGAGTATCTCAGTTCTCGACTATGTCAAAATAACTGATGATATCCAGGACTGACCACGTGTATATTCTGGTGATTTGATGAGTGAAAATAGATCTTATTATGGATTTTAGCATAAATGATAAATGCATGAAAACACCATTCAAGATATCATACCAGTCTTCTGTTATCTGACTTTTCTGGAACAAAAAAACTAAAAGAAAAAGGAACACATATTTGTTTATAAAATACAAATGGAAACATTCTATATTTTTGAGCCAGGAAAAAATTGGTGCAGGGATGCAATAATGTAGAGATGAAAACAGCCGTACACACAACACTGTCAAACAACAATGCCGTCATTTCAATTAATGTCTGTTTTACTTAATTACAGGAGAGCCTGACTTATCGAATCTTATGAATGTAAAAAGTATTCCTAGCCTCAATTTTTATTCCATATACTTCTGCTATTCAATAAGTAACATCTAAAAGGCATTGGAAAGACATTTTTTTTTTATATGCAAAATCTGTATACACATTTTGTTTTTTGGAACCCATGAAAGCATACAGAAATATTTTAGGGAATGTCTTCAGATAATTCCATCTAAGACTTCAAGTGCTAATTACGAAGTAGATAATAGTAATTAAATTGGAAATGAAAAACTTTCATCAATGGGTTCACTCGATAAACTTTCATGAACATTAATCCGTTTCTAAATATTTACAACAACCATTCTTTACAATTTGAATATTAATTCTGCAGGAGAATAAATTATAAACACACATATAATTACATGAAAAGACACTAATAGCTGAAAAGAATTGCAGCAATAAAATTTGGTTTGTCTGTAAACTTTGCTTTGGCAGAATTTCCCAAAGTTAACAACAAAGAATAAATCAAATGAACGAACAGAAGCTTTACAAATAGAATTATATCGAAGTAAACAGATAAAAATTCAAGGGCACTAAGGTGTAATTAGGAATATTTATAATCAGATGAGGGCTGACCATTCTGTTTCGTATTTAGTTCTCACAAATCTAAAGAAAGTAATGTCAATGTTCAGTTCAAAAAATGTCGGACTAGAAGACAGACATACTTGTATTCTGATTGCATTGAACTCAGATCAAATGTATGTACAAAATTCTACAAAACATATATCATACAGTATATATATATATTATATATATATATATATATATATATATATATATATATATATATATATATATATATATATATTCTGAATGAACGTACCATACTGACATGATATTATAATTTTCCTTTTAACTAAAATCATGTCGGAAAAGATAAAATCTATATTAACACATCGTGTGTGTGTGTGTGTGTGTGTGTGTGTGTGTGTGTGTGTGTGTGTGTGTGTGTGTGTGTCAACTATTTTTTCCTTGTCCAATATCTCACTGATTTAACATCTTAGTGGGATTGCCAAAAAGCACAAAAACCTCTTACCGAATGGGAAATCGGATTTGAACTCTATTTACTAGATATGCTTGAAAGGTCGCAAATATTTGATATTATTATTCAAATATTGGGAAAGATACAATACGATGCCAAAAATTAACGTACTTTTCCGTCTTTTACCAATTCAAATTTGGGTTTGAAATACAACATATTTCTGGGGGGTATCTAAGCGTAATATCAATATCTTTACATCGATATTTCAAAGTATAGAAAAATATATTAATTTCCATGTAATGTACTGTGAATAGTGTTTTGATCAGGGATGTCAAAGAGGTGCTGAAAAGTTGAACGTCTGCATTTCATTGTGAAAAGAGTCAATCCCAGTAATGATATGGATAATGAATTACGAGAAGCAGATAGATTAAATGATTTGAGGGAATGCATAAGCAAAGGCCCCGGGCGATATGGGAGTTATGAAGGGCAAACGCTGGGAGGCCATCAAACGGCTCCACAGAAGGAAATGGCCTGAGATATTTTTTTTCTGTTTGGCAATAATTGGAAACTGGAAATAAAATAACTACACTGGCATTGAAAGAGACGTATCTGAAAAACTTTTCAGAAATAGACATTCAACGAAATTCAAGGGAGGATGTTGGATCGCTCTTGGATCAACACAAAGTATCACCAAAAACCTAACTATGTTAAGATTACTGTATATGAAACATAAGAAAATTGCAAGTTTACATTCTGCAGAGATTGAAGAAAATGAGAACAATTTAACCCATACGGAAAAGATGGATAAACATTACTGAGTGAGGAGGATGATCCACTGGGAATTGTGCAAAAGACGGGGTTTTCACTACACAAAGAAGCGATACACAGACCGGATTTTGTCCTATTAAATGTAACATGCTATCTATATACTGTGCTAAATAATGGACCTTTTGAGTACCAAAGGGCCATCCAATCCAGACCAAACCCAAGCAAAATGTCTTGCTGCAATGGACGAAAATAAAAACTCCAGAAAAAATCTGGAATACATTATAAATTCAAATGAGGATATATATACCTGTGAGAGAACTACTGATTTTTTAAACATGGGGGAATCGGTAGTTTGTATAGCTATTACATACTCGCACAAAATTTCAAAAAGAGTAGAAAGGTAAGGAAATCAGGGAAGATTTCAGATTATAAAAAGTGCATTATTACAGAAGTTGCATACAATGCTAAAGAGCAACCTTGATTATTCACTGTATTTACCATCTTTCAATCTTTATGCAATATTTGCAGATTATTGAAGCATCGAAAGTGAGCTTAGGTTTTTTGGATATTCGAGAGAGGCTGAAAATTTCAAATTCTCTTGATAGTCAAGTAAGTTTCACTGGTCAACCCTGTTAGTACTCTCTACGACAGGTTTTTATGTCATAATGATGTGTGCCAGATCCATGCTGCTGAAAAGGATAAAAGAGGGCTGTTGGTGATTGTTTTTTCATTATTTCATTTTATACCTGATGAGAAAGAATACAATTGAAACCAGATAAAAATCCTCGGAAAATTCAACGGTACTCATTAAAATTTGCAGCAGCATAATTGTCCATGGGACTTGATTTTAGCAGTTAAAAAAATTTGAATTTTTCATCTTTTGTTGCTGAATATTCCATGTCTGTCTCCCAGCAAGAATTCACTACTTGAATTAGATGGAAGACCGACCCATCCAACACTACATTTGTTTGTTTTTATGGCCAGTCAAGCCCTACTCGAGGCAGAAATTTTTTTCGGGAGGGATACAGGGTCGTTTTGTCTTTAGAGTTCTTTTCTTTTTAATTTTTTGGTTATTTTTCGGGGGGGGGGAGGGGTCCCCAGGCCAATTATGCTGCTGCAAATTTAGATGAGTACTGTTTAATTTTCTGAGTTTATTTATTCATTTTCTCATTATTTGTGATATTTTCCATCATATTATTCAATCGCTTGCTGATTCATCCAAACTCTGTATTGCTGATTGTAACGTCCCCTGACCCCAAACTTCAGTCTTAAACAAACCAAAATGTGGCTCAAAAATCTCTGAACGTGCACCAATTCTGTATAATATTTCAATGAACCCCTGATTAAGAGAGGAGAAGATCTTGTATATTTTGCAACGGCTAATGGATTCAAAATCATGAACACCTTTTCAAGAAGGGACCAAATAGGAAATGGACTTCGAAGAGCCCCAATCACGAAACAAAGAATGAAATAGACTACATCCTAACGGACAAAAATGAATGATCAAGTCAATGTATGCAGCGACCACGAAGTAAAATGGTACGAAGTAAAATACTAGTGAACACTTTAGTTTCCTCCCTTTGAATAATTTTTGGGTTACTGATGAATGGGTATGTTCGAAAAATCGGTCCTTGCTCCTATGTGATGAAATGGATCAACTATTTGAGGGGGTCACTGCTAAATGACTGTCTTAATCAATTAATTAAGTTGAACAAGAATCTATCAGGTCGGAACCTTGAATACTCCGCCATCCATGAAGCTTGCCATCGATTTGAACGTACATACATAATCCTCATCAACGTTGATCGATTAAGCTGAGGAACGATATATCAGGTCATCACTGGTGGGGCAACTTTGAAAACTCCTCTGACGAGCGTGATGAACGATTTGAAAGGTCAATACGAGATGGGCGACTTCAATTACTTGAAATCCTCCAGTCTCAAAATGCTAGGGTTTGGCGATCAATGAGTTCACTATTGAATAATAGTGATCAAAGTATTGGTCTTCTACGCTTTGATTGATGTTCAAGCAACCATTTGTCTTCATATTCTTATCGATTTGGTTAAGTATGTATCTAACAGTTTGGCACTTTATGAGCAACCTCGGATGATTACTTCTCTTCTGATTTGAAAGATCTGAGGTAATTTTGGAAGAGGTTTGAATGCTAAGTGCATGACTTAAATATTAAACCTTTTTCATCTCAAGGGACAACTTTAGACACTGATCAATATTATAAGGCCGAGAATAAAATGATCCATACAAATTTCAACAAGTATATGAATGAAAATATATTTGGTATTAAAGTATTTTGATGGTGTTCTTACGCAGGCCCAAGCATCAACCATTCCTGCTTAGGCTCCATATATCACATGGCTACACACTTAGGGACATGCACTCCAAATATTTTCACTCATTTCACTCGTTTATCCATATCTGGAGGGATGAACACAAACAGGCCTAGCCAGAGTTTGAACTATGCTTGCTAAGAAGCCAACTTGTAACACCACAATATTTGCACTCAAGCCACTTACTTTCAGAATTTCATTACTAGTTTTGCTTCAACTACACACCGTTGCCTTTTATCACAATAATCGGTGTCATTAATGGTTTTTTTTATTATTTTCATTAGATTACTCGATTTACTCAAACTTAAAACAACGATCCATGGTCAATGCACTCGATCGTTATTACTTGATTTTCTTACAAATTCTACTTTGCGTTTTTGTTGCTATATATCAAAGCATTCAAATCCAATGCATTTTCATATATACCCTTTTATTTACAACGGTAAATGTCAAGAATATATTCCTTGAGAATATATTACTTCATTTCACCATTGTTGCTCTACACTGAATCGAATTAACCATTACTATTGTCAGGTCAGTGTATTCTCACTTTATTTCCTAATATATTTATGATAAATGGTCCTTGGTTTCACTCAAGTTTCAAAAAGTACTTAACGAGATGATTCTTAGTAATTATGTATTCAAACTTTATGTAGGGGAATTGCATTCTACAATATCCAAACATTTAACCGTTGCAAGTTGAAAGAATCATCATAAACATAAACAGTTATGGAATATTCAATACCCGGATATTGATTTAAATTATATCAACATCTGACCTTCTATGAGATTACTGCTAAAGAAAATAGAACAAAGTATTATTTCAGCTTTCGATTCTAGAGTTAGTTAATTTTTATCAACTATCAAAAAATGTAATCAATAATGCCATGAAACTTCAATTATCTAACTTGAAGTAAAATTACAACATTCAGTGGAATACTACAAGGGCGGTTGAAGACAAGCTTGAAAACTCATGAGATATACAACACATTATCCTCAAAATGTTCAAGTGTTGGGGGGGATGGTCTCTAACTCATACCCCATATCGAAAGCTCTCGTTTTTAATCGAAGAGACCATAACTAATTCAGTCGAATGGAGTTATGCTCTGTTCAGTACATATCATAATCAAAGTCATTAATTTGTTTTATTCAAAATGAGTTAACTTGAAAACCACACAAATACATCTTAGTATACAATGTGGTCTGGACTCCTCGTAGAGCTAAAAAGATCTACTCAAAATAAGTCATTCCCCTGATATTCAGACTAAGGGACGGTGTTTCTTTTTATCATTCGTTTTCTATCTTTCTCTCATGTACCTCTTTTTAGAGGATTAGCTATGGCCTTAGATATACTTTTGAAATTCTCACGTCAAATTTTTCTCTCAAAAAATCAATCGAAACCATTGTGAGTGAAGTGACAACAGTAATTAGACGAATAATCGTCAGTGTATCGTGTTACTTGTAATAAAATTCATCAATGTACGATGAAGTAAATAATTTGTAATAAACTAACAATAATAGTGAAAATGTACTGAACCATAATGTTAAGATGTAAAAAAACTGCAGGAAAACGCAATGAAACTGGGAATAAACTCATGTCAATGATGTAGACTGTATCAACCAAGAGTATCTTGGTAAGGAAATAACAGAAAAAAAAAAGGATGGAAAATGGCTTCGACGTTTAGAAACAACCTTAGAATTATGAAGTACTTCCCTGAAAAAGACTCAAGAGGTTGTTTCGCTGCATAGCAGATTCCATCCTGTAGAGCTAAAACCGTTGCAGAGCACCACGAAACAGAATTGATAGCGGGATTGAATAGCCTGATAACGGATTCAGGATTCTGTAAATTCATATAATTATTTTTTCAAGAATTCCCTTTTTCCTTTTCGAAATTGAATCAAGATACCTTCAGAATATTATGATAGCGTGACGAGAAAAATATCAAAAAAATGCAACTTTGAAGCCTAATTGTTGATAATAACACACACGACTCATCTATCCATTTTGCTTGAAATTGAAAAATTGTCAATCATTTTTAATCTTTTTTTCCTGATGTTATTTACCTTTATTTTATATTTCCGATACTTTTTCATAAATTTACTGATAACAGCAGGATTACAGTTTAAGTGAAAAATAAGGCATAACTTTAATATCAGTAAATAAAACGATGAATAAATCGATATAAAACCAAGGATATATGTGAAGTGTAAGAATTTTTAATCAATAGATTAATATAATTGTGAGAGGACATGGAGCAAATCACCGTCTTCTGAGTAACTCACAACGCTAAGTAGTTCCGTTGTGAAAGGCTTGAGATCTCTGTAAATAATTGCAGCAACCTTTCATATAGTTAACTCCCAACATCCCTGAAATTCATTTCACCTCCGATTGTTTAAATCGTAGAGCATCTTCAATCAATTGAATTGTCATCTTACTAACTTATCCATCAATTTGTCTATCAGTCTTTTTATATCCCTCTTAGTCTGTTCCTATGAAACTGTTGTTTATAAAACAATTTGTATTTTTAATCATGTAGGAAGGATAATTTCCACAGTTTCCAAACACCTATACCCACATTCACGTGCTTACACAACTTCACACTGGGAAAAAAACACACATAGACACACAATCACTCATCCTTAAGCATATATGTAAAGAACACTATGACATCTACTCATGAATTTGTACAAGCATGTTTACAAATGTAAAACACGAATGTACCAACATCCATATATATATATATATATATATATATATATATATATATATATATATGGGGGGGGTTGAGAGTGAGTTTGAGTATGAGTTTGTGTGTTTGAGGGTGAGTGTGAGTATGAGTTTGTGTGTGAGAGTCAGTTCGAGTATGAGTGTGTATTTGAGTGTGAGTTCAAGTATGAGTTTGTGTGTATGAGAGTGAGTTTGAGTATGAATGAATGTGTATGAGCGCATGTTTGAGTGTGAGTTTGTGCCTGTTTGAGCGTGAGTTTGCGCGTGTTTGAGCGTGAGTTCGCACATGTTTGAGCGTGAGTTCGTGCATGTTTGAGCGTTAGTTCGCATGTGTTTGAGCGTGAATTCGGACGTCTTTGAGCGTGAGTTCATGCGTGTTTCAGCGTAAGTTCACGCGTGTTCCAGCGTGAGTTCACGCGTGTTTGAGCGTGAGTTCGTGCCTGTTCGAGCATGAGTTCATGCGTGTTTGAGCTTGATTTCGCGCGTGTTCGAGCGTGAGTTCATGCGTGTTTGACTGTGGGTTTGTGCGTGTTTGAGCGCGAGTTTGCACGTGTTTGAGCGTGAGTTCGCACGTATTTGAGCGTGAGTTCGCACGTGTTTGAGCGTGAGTTCGCACGTGTTTGAGCGTGTAGTTCACTCGCGTTTGAGCACGAGTTCGTGCGTGTTTCAGCGCGAGTTCGTGCATGTTTCAGCACGAGTTCACGCGTGTTTCAGCGTGAGTTCACGCGTGTTCGAGCGTGAGTTCGTGCATATTCGAGCGTCAGTTTATACGTGTTTCAGCTTGATTTCGTGCGTGATTTAGCGTGAGTTTGCGCATGTTCCAACACGAGTTCGTGCGTGTTCGCGTGAGTTTGTGCGTTTTCGAACGTGAGTCTGCGCGTGTTCACGTGAGCTTGCGCTTGAGTTCAAACGTGATTGAGCGTTACTTTGCACGTGATTGAGTGTTAGTTCATGCGTGATTGAGCGTGAGTTTGCACGTGAATGTGCGTGATTGAGCATGACATCGTATGTGATGAGCGTGACATCGTGCGTGTTTGCTCGAGATTGAGCGTTAGTTTGCACTTGATTGAGTGTTAGTTCAAGCATGTTTGAACGCGAGTTCGCTCGTGTTTAAGCATGAGTTTTGCACGTGTTCGAGCGTGATTTTCGTGTGATTTCGAGTTCACGCGTGATTGAGCATGAGTTCACGCGTGATTGAGCATGAGTTCACGCGTGATTGAGCATGAGTTCACGCGTGATTGAGCATGAGTTCACGCGTGATTGAGCATGAGTTCACGCGTGATTGAGCATGAGTTCACGCGTGATTGAGCATGAGTTCACGCGTGATTGAGCATGAGTTCACGCGTGATTGAGCATGAGTTCACGCGTGATTGAGCATGAGTTCACGCATGATTGAGCATGAGTTCACGCGTGTGCCCACGTGAGTTCATGCGTGTTTGAGCGTTACTTTGCACGTGTTTGCTCGTGATTGAGTGTGAGTTCATGCGTGATTGAGCTTTAGTTCACGCGTGATTGAGCATGAGCTCGCATGTTTGAGCAAAAGTTCACATGTTTTTAGCGTGAGTTCCCGTGTGTTTGAGTGTGAGTTCATGCGTGTTTGAGCGCGAGTTCGCACGTGTTTAGCGTGTTTTAGCGTGAGTTTGCGCGTGAGTTTGCGCGTGAGTTCATGTGTCTTCGAGTGTGAGTTTGGGCTTGTTTGAGAGTGTGTTGGAGCGTGAGTTCGTGCGTGTTCGAGCATGAGTTTGCATGTGTTTTAATGTTAGTTCATGCGTGTTCATGCGTGATGTAGCGTGAGTTTGCGTGTGTTCCAACGTGAGTTCGTGCATGTTCAAGCGTGAGTTTGCGCTTATTTGAGCGTGAGTTTATGCGTGTTCAAGCGTGATTGAGCGTGACTTTGCGCGTGATTGAGCGTGACTTCGCGCGTGTTTGCTCGTGATTGAGCGTGAGCTTGCATGTCTGAGTGTCTAGGTATGCAAAGTAATTGTTGAATACTTTTAACTAGAGACACATTTGTTGCTTTGCTGACGAAAAAAAGCCTCGACAGTAATCTCAAGGAGTGTACTGTCTTAAAATATCAGTTGCTCAAAGTCTCAATCTTGTTTTTCCATTTTCAGGACCTCAATTACTTCCAACTGTTCGAAGGTGCTGAACAGACAAACATTTTCGATATTGCATTTTACACAAAAGATACACAGGAATGTAATTCCTGAGAGATACAAACAACCTTTTCCGGGTGCCACGAATATGAAATCTGTTCCTATCTTTCTTTAATCGCATGTAATTCCTATCCCTCTTTCTCAATTTTTTTGAGCTTATCTGAAATCTCACACACATACTCATACATAAATCCAACTTCATCGATCCCATATCAGAACTGTCAATGCTAAAATCTATTTGGACCCAAGTGGTAGCCAATAGATTATCTTACCCGCCAAGTTTGACCTCTCTGTTTGGCTCTGTTCGTGTTCTTGATTCGTTTTTCTTCCCTCATGTCTCTTTTACTCGGCCCTCCTGTTGTATAAACAATCCAAAATATTCCTTTCCATCTATAATATATCTTTACACGTACATGCACACACAGATATATAGATGTATGAATCCACCAACCAAATCTCAAACCTTGGATTCAGGCTATGCCTCAAGCAAAATGGATAGATGTTTATTTATTCAAATTTTCTGGCTTTTCTCTCATCTGGCGCTTCATAATCCATCCCAGCATCAAATGGAAGCGAAGGGGGGAAAAGCTGATTTTGGAATCCCTCTTTTTAGAGTAATTGTTCTTCCTCCCTAACCCACCAGAAGGAGAGGGTGCCTTGGTTTTTGTTCAAAATTGTTGTCTTTGTAGTTGTAAGGCATTCACGTAGTCACTCGGTAAATGAAGATGCAACTTTTTGTAACCCCCAATGATATTTACTTACATTTGTTCTCCGTTGTGAAAACAAACTTCAACAAGTGTACAATCTAACCTAAGAACTATCCATCAAATCCGTCATTTTTCATCTGATCTCGTCAATATATAATTTGCCTCTCTATTCTTACGTTAGCTTTCTCAAAGAAAGGTCCACTCAAGTCAGAACCGTGGCTTCAAGCCATATTGAGAGCCACAACAAAAGAAACATTTTGTTTTATCCACCTTTTTGCTCCTGAATTATTCGAAGTCACTTCCTCCAGCGCATTGATTTCCTGATGGCATTTGACGAATCATAGCCTAAGGTGTTCCTCACAGGAAACTAGATAGATATCGGTTATTTGTATTGTTAAAGTAAGGAAGGCCGCATTCCTTTAGAATAGGTGAAGGTATGGAGTATACATAAAACTTTTTGAATTGTTAGCCAACGTAGGAGGGGACAATAAGTCAAATGTTAGGGCTGATCAGGGAATATTTTTGCATTCAAATATTCGTTTCATTTTTTCCATACAATATTTCTTGTATCATGTTAGTCAAGACACTAAAACAAATGTACACACTTATCGGAGATTGGTCTAAAATATGGGTAAAGATCAATGCAAACATTCATAAGGTAATTAGAAAATCTACTGATAATCTATAATTCACTATCTTGATAAATTTAAACTGTAATGCAAAGCACATAGTATAGATAAGAGGAGTGATATATGCAGATATGCCAAAATTACAGCACACACTCTGTCGACACAAAAAACGTGTTTTATATATCATCTTCTGATCACTGCAAATTAAAAAAAACAGAAAATTCAACATTTTAAATAGTGTAGAAGCCAAACTCTAATACTGACATAGTTCCTACTTGTGTTATGAAATTGCCAAAAAGCAGGAATCCTGAGCAGTTACAATAACACATAATGTTATTATTGAAAAGAACATTATGTAATTCATTGGATACTTTTGCAATCAGTATAAGCCAAAAACAAAATGGTAGCATTGCTGTATTGAACCAAATATTGTAAATTGGCTAAGGGCAGTAACATAATATATGTATTGCTTCAATAATTGTTTCCACCATTGGATGGTGCGACTTTCATCCACAGTTTATTGAAATCGACGTGAGCCATTTCCAACTGTTTTTTTCTCCATACTGGTAAATATACGTTCCATTTTCAAAGGCATAGTTTATGCTGCATAGTACGATGTATGTCTTTTTCTATGAAAAGTTGCAATAAAAAGTTCACATGGTAAATTCTAAGTATTTCAGTTAAAATCTTTCCTTCCAATATACTGTCAAGTACAATATACTTATTCAAAGATTTGATGCTGGGCTACTTTGAAACCTGGAAATATATCCAAGAGGCAGAGGAGAGACAAATCATTAAAATAAACTCAAAAAAAAGTCATAGATACCGTCATCCTTTTTTTAAAATTCCACTCACAGATTATTCCACCTGTTCCACAATTTGATCGTTATATTCGTAAAATCCATTTTTTACTCGAATACATCTTTTTGTGTTCTTTAAATCTGATAAATCGATCTTGAAGCCGATAATTCATGTCTTTGAATAGACATGAAAGCAATGATTCATACCTACGAGCTCAAAGGAAATTGACTCGAAAATCATTACAGTGAGCAAACATGATACAGAAGACTTATAACAACATATGGACATGAAGTTCTTAAATTTATCAGGCCCAACGAACATGAACGCTGAAAATAAAAGGCCAAACGTAAATGAACAGATGCTATAGGTGGTCAAACAGACCATGAACATAAAAAGTTATGAAATTCATAGAGTATAACTGGGTACAAAATATTCATAATACCCAAATTGACATGGTTCTTCAACATTTTAGCGCCAGAAAAACATGAATCTGACATACTGTGCTACAAAAATGACATACAGCAGAACATTTATGCCATAAAAAAAACACAAAGAAAAATATTTGACTTTGAACAAATATGAATCAGTACATCTATAACTAAAAATGAAGATAAAGATTTATGACGTCTAATGGAAATTTAAGATATCCAACAGAAATGACTCTGATATCTAATATGAAGCCGCTTTTTATTGAATGAAACAGACATGGATCTGGACCATTATGAAGCTGAACAAGTATGATTGTCATATATAGGGTGAATGGATATAACCCTCGAAAATTCATAACACTTGACCAATTGGAAGTCAAACATCCTGATGGGGTACATTGATGAATATGTTTATTTATAATAACTAACTGATAGGAAGTTGAATATGAAACCAAAGGAACAAAAAGCTTTGATCTGTTTTTTGGAACTCAATTCCAAGCAGATCAATTCTGATTCACCAACAAGATCACAGATATCGGTTATCTTTTTTTCTGAACACATTGCCTCCTGCTCAAAATTCGTCAAGGTGGTAAATCTGTTGAACATCGTGTAATCAAATGTTACGAGTGTTTTGTATGATTTCATGCATACAATGAGACAGATTCAACCGATATTCAAAAATCTTAATAAATTTTAGTTCAAAGACTTTGTAATTACTGAAATCATTCTCAGGTATCACATCATGGGAGTAAAACTTAATCTCCTTGACTTGTTAAACGGTGGAACACGGACAGTGAATCATCTTATGAGGTTGATTTATCTTAAAAAAGACATTTTTTCAATGTGCAAAATGAGCAAAAACCGTGTTTTCACGCCGATTCAAATCTTTCTCCTGCTAACTATATTTTCATAAAATTATTTGTTAGTTGTGATTCCAATGATAGTTTCTTTGTTACACTCATCTTATTGTCATAATTTGATTACTGAAAAAAACATACAAAGTAAAAGTCTCTTGTTACTGATCAACTTATATCAAGGATCATGAATGTCACAAATATAAAGATGATACGAGTTTTCTCGTAGCTACGGTTGTTTGACTTGCAATTACAGTTATGACTGCTTTTTTTTCAGAATGGATAAGAATGTCAAGATATACAACGGCCAAAAAGGTAGACATCAAAATAATAACAAATGCTGATTTTATATACCACTGAGTGCCTCCTCCTCCCAATGTAGAAACATTAAAAAATATCACATGTACAGTATGTATACGTAGGTTTTTGAGAGTTGTGGTGAACTTTCTCTAAGTAGAACACACGAAAATATGCATGCACACAATACACACATGCAAACACTGGCCAACATAAACACACGTACACAATTACACATACACACACACACACATTCGACTAGGCTCAGAGGATGAACAGAAATGCCATTATTTCAGCTCTTAAATAGCGTTCACTTGAAATTCCCCCATTCATCGATTTTGGTGCAGAACTGAAGCTATAATTCTTTTTACTTAGATTTTTGTGCCAAACTGAAGCTACACTTCTATTCAATTTGATTTTTGTGCCAAACTGAAGCTACACTCGTATTCAATAATCAAGATCATGTGCTATAATTTCCCATCACGTATCCATATTCTGATTTTCTCAACTCAATGAAATTACGGACGCTAACCTTTTGAAAGGTCTATCGCAATGAAAAAAAAGAGAAAAGAAACATGCAAAAGAGACTTGTGAGTTTTTTTCTCATTGCTAGTTGCTCTACACTAGAAAAAAGCGATGAAGAGAATATAAACTCGATTATTGTCCTTTTAATTAAAGGCAGCATAGTTACCGTCGTCTTAAAAAGACAGCGTAGACCTGTAATCAGCAATTTTTCCCGGTAGGATGGTTCGTCACTTCCTAGGGGGTTAAGGGTCGGCTGTTTGCGACTTTTCCAAAGCATTGTTCCCCTTACCGATTTATTGTTAGTGATGATTTGATTCTTTGGCCGCCTGGGCTATTTGATTCAACTCCTATGGACTTTTTTTTATATTGGTTTGGAGCTACGTTAAAAAATGTGTCTATCACACTGATGTTCAAAAACTCAGTATCAATCAAAGTATCTGTTAAGCCATATCCATTTTTGATGAAAAAGCACTCTAACTTACCTGGCTTTAAATTGAATTTCGTATACATTAAGCAAACATTGGCTCCATTGTTAATCTGTAAGTTATTGGAAAAAAAAAACAGATAGAAAAGGTTTACAGACTTTTGCTAAAAATCCTATGCAACTCTTGCAAGATTTGTGCGTTTTTTTGGGTTTTTTTTCGATGAAAAAAATATTTCTGTGTTATATAAACAAGGTAGTAAGCTCATTTTTATCATTTTACTAAAAGTGGTTCACTGTGGAAGATGGTCAATTTATCATTATGATAAGCTCAAGATAAATGTTTTTGTATTTGGGACATTGGCTATGCTAATATTTTTTTCTTGATAATGGAGATAATATCCAACTTATAACATTTGCAAAAGCAATGACAACGAGGTCAAAGTACGATGATAATGTCATTGGTGAGGCTAATAATATACTGCACAATTTGGAGTATTAAGTTACAAAACCCTTTCGCTAAATGAAGCTATTAGTGTCACCACTCAATAATTATGTTAGGGTTGTTCGACAGAAAAAATACATATGGTAGAAATATTCTCTTAAAAGATATCATTCAATAAACATGGATTCATTTTATATGCGTCTAGGCTACAGTATTGGTTTATCAAGTCACTTTGATAGTATTCAACAATGTGCTGACACTATTTAAGACATTAATACATTCTTAAAGTTAGAACTGATCCATTGATTATAATTACACTATACACTACTAATAAGACCAAAAATTAGAAAAGAATACTAAAAAAAAGCTATAACATTAAACGACCTTCAAGATGTTTCACTCTTTTGGCTTTGATCTAATCAGATTCCTATTATTTTCTTGCAGGGAAATTACATGTTATTCCCCAGGAAAGCAAGTACCAGTTTAATCCAATCAAACAGCTCTGGAAATCAAGTGTTAATTTTTCTTGAATCTATTAATGATACTCAGCAACTCCACGTCTCCATCAAATCAGCTGCGAAAAAAATTTTTCGTGTATGTTGGAAGCTAGTGTGCATAATCTAAATGGTTAAAAATATTATTTCAGTCTCTGCTGTGTGGTTTCTCATCATTGACAGGTTTGAAATTCACCCGTTGAAATGACATATTTTATAACGATTTCAATCCTGGAGGACACTGTGATAAGGGGTGAGTACTTTAATCCAACTATTGTTCAAAGATGAATTTAAGATGAAATCAAATAAATTTGCAACACATATAACAACGTATATAGAATCGAAAGTTTCATCAGGATTGAATAAAAAGATGATGTAAAGAAATTATGAAAAAATTAGATGAGGAAAGGAATGGGAGCAAAAGAGGGTAGCACGATATCTTCCCAGAGAGTATCCACTCATTTGGAAGATATGCAGAACTGGTTGCATTGTCATGATTCAATTTGGCAGTAATCAGGGTAAGAGGGCTATACGTACATGCAGGAATAGACACTTGTTACTCAGTAAGCAAAATTTAACCATTGAGAGAGATACTGTAATGAGTTACTATTGCATTAAAAAAAGTCGGTCAAATTATTTGGCCAATATTACATCAAAGAGTTCTGTCAACCCCCGACAATCATGAATTGCCTCTAAGTAACTTTCAGCTTTTGGCAAAACTGAAATCATCATTATGAGAGTTCCGACAAAACCACCAAGTAACAAATGATTATTTTGAATGTGCACTTGGCAGTCTAGTTTGAACATCACAAAGAACCATTGATAAGTGTGTGATTTCCAAAGTTAAGGCGTAAGTCAATGAAGACACAGTGCAATCTCATTAGGTGGCCTACTTTTTTCGTTGATATTAAACGGCTGGGTACTTCGTAGAAATTGTATTTATTTTGACCTATGGATAATAAAAAGATTGAAGTGAAATGTTGTAAGGGGACAAATTGTCCAAAGATGCATCCCAGACAACAAGAATGGTCGTTTAATTGTATAGAATTATGGACTATGAAGTGTCTGAAATCATTTGAAGTGTTGACAGCTAAGCGTAGTGACCAGCAAACAAATGGGATGATTGAAAGATTATTACTTACGCTTCGTAAAAAGAACGTAAAGGTAGTCAACTAAGATAAAGTTTATGGTTTGAATTTCAAAGAATATAATAAGGATAAGAAAGCGTGTCTGAAATAAACTGGAGGAAGAAAAGAAAGAGAAAGAGAGACAGCTGGCACGAAGAAACTAAATATCTACAACACACCGAGAAATATGATTGTCTCTCATAGCACTTACTCTGTTAGGCCATAACAGTATGTCTCTATATACCGTTTGTGTGTGTGTGTACATATATATTTATATTAATATATATATATATATATATGTGTATATATATATATATGTGTGTATATATATATGTGTATATATATATATGTGTATATATATACGTGTATATATATATGTATATATATGTGTGCACATATATATGTATATATATGTGCATATATGTATATATATATGTGTATATATATGTATATGTATGTGTGCATATATATATGTATATATATATGTGCATATATATATGTATATATATATGTGCATATATGTATATATATATGTGTATATATATATATATGTATGTATGTATATATGTATATATATATATATATATATATATATATATATATATCAGGCAATTGACATAAAACCAGTTGTTTATTATTCACAGGAAACTTCCATTATACCCTGAAAATCAATTAAATAGCAGTTAAGCACCCTCGTACACTTACACATAAATGCACATACATACATAAGAAGGCATGTGAAAAACTAACCCTTTCAAGTTTGGTTCGCCTGCCCACTCTGTTTAACAAAACGTTTCCTTAATCACAACAAACGAAAAAAATCAATGAAAATAACTTTTCTCCATACATATATATCAAAATGAATTGTCAAAAATTCAAGAAAATTAAACTGCAATTTTTATTTTCCATTAAACTCCCAACAATATTTGCAAAAACTAAAAAAAAAGGCAGATCACTTGCTTTGATATGTCATGATTCATAAGGATATAACATAAACGAAAAAAGGAACCTCACTTGCTATTGTATAAGAATTAGTTATAGAGATATCAAGATGAATCATTATCATTATTATGTATTTACCAATCATGTGGCGAAGAGAGAGATAATTTTGTTGTAAGATGAATGAGCTATGCATCATGTTGCAATTCGCAGTTGCAGTAACGAGGAAAGCAGTTTGATAGAAATCAATAATGCATAAAAAGCAATAATTAGATGGTACTGGACATGTATATAGTGATACAATAACAGTAATGATAAGTGGTGCAAAGACCCAAAGTGCCGTGATCAAAAGTAGCAATAGGTCATCCATATATAATATTAGCTAATTGTATTTTCTGTATTCTGACGCTGACGTCATCAATGGCTTCTGATGACGCAACTAAATTGAGACGCGATTTCTTTTTACATTGAAGTTTACTTACTCTAACTTACCTGGCACAGGTTTCTGGCCCAATCTTCGGGAGCAAAGTGTAGTATCTGTTCCACGGCATAGACCGAGGAGTCGGTACTGATACTTGCCCGTTGAATGGGCCGGAGATTGTGTGCAGGGTATCAAAGACCGAGTGCGCCGGTGCAAACGTTGGCCAATGAGGTTACACTGAGGCTGCGTTTGCTAAGCGCAACGGGAGGCCTTTGGACTCGTCCTTAGGCACTCCCATCATTATTCGGCCCAGCTTTCGCAGGTAACTGCGTCGGCTGGAGCCAATTTTTGGCGGTAAGGTACTATTTCTTCCCACGTTAAGCCCGACCTTGTGTCACATATTGCTGTGGTGGGACAGTGATTAAATAGACTTACTCTAACTTCATGGTTTGTTTAATATTCAGGAAATATTGAACTTGAACGAGAAAATCTTGTGCAACGCACAGTCTTGATATGTTTCCACTACATGCAATTAGACATATTAAAACAAAGTTTTTTGGGGCGAGGGAAACGGCTAGAAGAAGAAGTAGAAGAAGATTGTAGAAATATCCACCCAGAGAATTATGTAATCCGAGTGGCGATCCAAGGTTTATTTTCATTGGCAAAGAGATTAAATCATGGTTTTCTTGGATATTAATTCCCGTTCTCAGAATGTAAATTTGTGACAGCGAATCACAAGGAACGAACATTTTGTTTACAGATGTGTTTACCTGATCGTTCCCTTCCATAGATGAATGCACGTTTCACCAAATCCAACGTCATAAAGGTGCTAATCAAAAAGACTCATCAGATCATGAATAGGATCAGTTTTCATAATAAAACACTATTCAGGTGAAATTTCCAGTGAGGTCATTAAAGCTACAGATCTAATTTGAATAACTCTATAATGATGTTATCAGTTTATTTGAATGGACTTTTGGTCAGAAAAGGTCGAATCATTTACATCAAAATAGAAGAATGGAATAAGCAATTCATCCGAAAAGTGGTGCAAAATCATGGAAAAACAAACAAAAATGCAATTACGACAGAATGATTTTGTACATTCATACAAGTGAATAGTTTTAATACTAACTACGTTTGCATCAGCCTAATATGATAACATGAGATTGTTCAAGTAAATTTTGCGTAGGATATTAGAGCACAGGGTAAATATTCTTTATAACTGAATTATGATGCTGTGAATTTACTAACACATTTCTCGAGAATATGTGTGTGTGTGAGAGAGAAAGAGAGAGAGAGAACTTGAGTGTGTTTCTGTATGCACGTGTATATACATATATATATATATATATATATATATATATATATATATATATATATATATATATATATATAAAAGGAAGAACAGATATATACACATGGGAATGAAAGCATTACTGTAGGCAGGTAATTTGTTCGGGAAGGGATGTCAGCTTTCTGGCGATGGGGAGAAAGATGAAATCATTTTCTAAAAACTCAGTTTGCCTGTCAATAAGTCCCACCAGTGTTATCTACAAACATCTTTAAGTACTTTATCTGATGTTGGGGTAAAACTAAGACTGTCATGGCAACAGCACTGCAGAAAGCAGGATGAATACAGAAACGAGTGGTGGAATACTAAAGAAACTTTATCCTTAGCAAATTTCACCATTCACAGTTTGTGTTAGGATCAAATCTGAGAAAAATAACGTTTCTCTTTTTTCATTCCCTTCGATAAAGAGGAAAAGTTTCCTAGGGATCAAATGAGTGACCCATAAGTGACATAATTGTAACTTACTCTCTTTTCAAAGTGATAATTTAGTTGCAAAGGTACAATGGTATATTGATGATTTATCTTTGGAATCTAACATTTTTGCCTGGGAAGATAAACCTGCCTAAATGTATATCCCTGTCTTTGCACGAACTGACTTTGAATCAGACAATGAGGACAGGTATTGTTTTGGATCGTCTGTCAATAATGAGCGTAGACATGTGTTCAATTGAACATGTTTCTTCTTTTATCAAATAATACTCGTCTATTGGTTGGTCTGTGCGTGAGAAAGTATTTGAGGAAGGTGTTCCATAATTGAGCATGGTGGAAGATGTCTGATTGTATATCGATGATTAAGGAGAGTCAAGACAGTTGTGTGTGATTTTATCTCTTTTTGCAGAAGTGTATTGATACCTGTGCGTTTGTGTGTGCGTGTGTGAGAGTGATTAAGCTATTATACATATAACATTCTGTGATACAGCTTCTAATAAAAGATATTCTCTCATGAACTACATCGTTATGTCCATATCTATCGGTCCATCTCTTCGTCTATGTGTGTGTGTGTGTGTGTGTGTGTGTGTGTGTGTGTGTGTGTGTGTGTGTGTGTGTGCAACACATAAAATATTGAGAATTTTGTCTTATTGACATTACTGAATTATATATAGAGATGAACTATATATGAAATGCAATATGGATAAATACCCTGCACCCTATTGAGAAATTGATGATCAATTCAGGGGTCGCTAGTAAATGAGTGATGTGATCAATTGTTGAGGTTAGACAAGTATCTACAAGGTCACTGCTTTGGATAATCCGCCATCTATGAAGTTTGGCAACAATTCGAAGGTACATGATAAACGATATTGAAAATATAATCCTAATCAACGTAGATTAATGAAGTTAATGATCGACATTTTAGGTCATCAATGAAGAGGGAACTTTGAAAACTCCATTGAAAGATGTAAGGATCGATTTGAAAGGTCGATACAAGGCTAGTAACTTAAATTACATGAACTTCATTTTACCTTTGTTTATTTTTGTCACAACACTAAAACGAATTAATCATCACATTTTTTAAGTCAGTTGACTCTCACTTTTTTCACAAGGATATTGATGATAAATGCTTTTTCGTTTTAGCTGAGTTCTGAAAAATACTGTCATATTGGCAAACTAATTTTTAGTATTAACTTCGTTGTTGCTTATTATCATAGCTTTTATATTGACTACGTTGTGTATAAGTGCTACCCAGCATGTATCCGAGCTTATGCAGGGGAATGACATTCAACAATATCCAGACATTTCAATGCTGCAAGTAACACGGATTGTCACTTAAGCCGGTATAGGGGATTCAAACATCGATGATAGATTTAGATCAGATCAGTCCCTGACCTTATCTGAGATTAGTTCTGAACAGAAATGAGCAGAGTATTATTACAGTTGCGGTTTCTGGAGTTTGTTAATTTTCAGTTACAATCGGAACATTCAACCAATGATGTCAAAATCAAAGCTCAGTTGAAGACAAGCTAATGAATTAAAATGTACAACGTATTATCCCCCAAATGTTTATGCACCACGAAGCAGTGATATAGAATTCGTCTGCTACTCATTTTTTATATTGGAAGCGCCCGTTTCTCACTGAAGAGCCCTTAAAGAATTTACTTGAAAGGAATTATTTCCTAGCCAGTCCATACTGAATTCTTTGAATATCTCTTTTGCTAGGACACTTTATCAGTTTAATTCTGAATTATATTCCTATTATAGTGGTATTATGTCAGCATTGATAAAAAAAGAGGTGCATCTTGGATACTCAAGGCAATCTTCATCCTCAGACGTACGTACAGACAGCCATACACCAACATTCAATCAGAAAGAGGTGAAAATCCCGATGGTCCCCATGGCACCATATTATTTAACAGATTATAGAGATACGACTTAATAATCATGATTCAGCACTGTATAAAATGGGAATCACGAAACAAAACAGGATTTTTCATTGAAAAGAAATCGTTTTCATCATGAATATATTTTTTCTGAAGACATTGCCGCAGAATAAGAATTATTTTTGTATCTGATACTTTATCTAATTTCATTTCATTAATGCGCATTATCATTCAAAGTACATCATCAGCTTTAGATCTGTCGTGTGAAAAATGTGTTTATACAAAGCGTTGGAAAAAAAAAGGGAAGGCTTGATAGTATGTGATATAAATTTGAACTCATATTGATCGTTAGGTATACGTGGACAGGCTTAAAATATATAAGTATTTCATGCACATGTATGTCCCCTCACCATTCAAGAGACGATTTTTTCAATATTTTCTATTCATGAGAGTTTTAAAACAATAAGCCCTTAACCAAATTTACTGTTTCTATATTATATATATATATATATATAATATTGTGTGAGATCATAAGTATTTGTGAGGTTTGCAGGATGTTGTGAAGGTCAACTAAATAAGTGAATATAAAGATACGAAATTGATGGATTCATAGATGTGAAAATTATATTTGATAAAAACGTGTGAAATGGATGAATAGATAGATAATCATGAAATATATAGATTGACAGTGATACCAAATGAATAAATATGAAATGGATATATGATAAGTAGTTAGATGGATAGATTATTTCCAATGATTTTTGGAGGGTTTATGATAATGATAATGATGATATACTGAACATAATGCCAGTGCTTCTAATCAAAGTGTTTCATTTTGATGATAGCAATAGAAAATCCAAGAATGTTCAGCTTTGTTTTTGTTCTTTCTCTTTGAAAAATTGTTTCAGTCATAATATTTTTTTTTCCTGCAAGTAAAAAGGTATGGAAATAAGAACTGTCTCAGAGTCATTTGAGTAAACGTATTCTGATATGCAATTGAATTTTCGCTTTGAACAAGGGTCCTTGAGGGATATGAAAATCCGAATTACATCAAGGTGAGATGCCTTGAGAATCGTTGAACAAAAATTGCATTACGGCAATGTGAATAGGAAATTGGATATTGGTTTTGGTTCACAGTGCCAAATCGATGCAATGAAAAAGTGGCAAACATTTTGTTGATTTTTCTTGTATTTTTGTATTCATTTCATCAATTTCCTCTCAATGTATTTGGATATAATTGCTTGTTCAAGCTCAAAGTTTGATAGCTATTTAAATTATATGTTGATTCAAGAACGTCAGAGTTAAAGGGTTTGAAAAAACGTTTCTCAATAAAATGCACCACAAATGGGGAAGATTGGTCATCGGAGTTCGTCAATGTCACATAAAAACAGGTGATTTCCCCATCCCCCCAAAATTGGTTCTAACACTGTCAAGCATTTAGGTCAGGACTGCATTTGTTATTGTTTAATCCTAGTGATATTGTGAGAAGTCCTATACCCACTCTGATTTGGCCATATAGTTCACACTTGACCATAACCTTGACATGATGTTCTTTTTGTTGGGAGAAAAGGTAATAATTATAAGATCAATCCCTGTATGATTTTTTCAACAACGTTTATGGCCTTTTTAAGCTTGGTTTGATTATAATCGATGAGCACCAAATTAAAACCTTAGAGTTCATGTTTCTTTTTTATTCCATCCACTTCTTATTAGGGCGGGGGCAGTTATATTCAATGTTGATAAGACTTGACTTTGATGGATTTTAGAAAATCAATAAAATGCTAAATGACAGGAGAGCTGACACATTGAAATGAGAGTGACATCTTTGTTTGAAGTGAGTCAGAAATAGATGCTTCTGATGGTATTTAATGATGAAAACTGAAGGTATCATGCAGTACATTGTAGGTATTTGTTAGAAAGTATCTATTTCAATAATATTGAGACCTTATATAATATAATTTTTATTCGGAATCAATAGATCCAAAATTGAAAAACACGTTGACAGAGAAGTGAGAAATTACAAATCTGTTCCGTCAATCTCTGTCTCTCCCAAGAGAGGATTGCAATATCCCTAAATAGTTACTACTAACGGGCCTTATATGATTGTCTCATGAACTCAACAGGGGTCATCGAACCAAAAAAGGAAACTGCTATTACGACGTTCATAGTTCATTTATCACTATTGCCTTGAACCTCCCTCCAAAGGGGTATTTGGGCTTGGTAGTTCTTTATAGAGGTGAAACAAGGAAGGGGAGGATTAAAAAGAAAAAGAAGAACGAAGTTACATTGATCATTCGCTCAGCTCTTGTTTAATGGGAAATAAATGCAAACATTTATGGGAAATATATAATCAGTCATATTCGTCGAGGAAAGTTTTTAAAAAAATAATGATTTGAAATTATCTGCCTCCAAAAGACATCCTCAAGACACAGTGTTACGAACATCTATCCTTACATCAAAGATACTGATGTCCCAAAAAAGACTGCCCCAACCAATTTATTGCCAATATGTTTCAAATATATTACACCTTGTTGTAGCAGCAGATTGTAATCGCTTTTTAGAACTTTGCCAATGGCATCAATTTTTTTTTTCATCTTTTGTGCATTTAAAAGCCTATCAGTTTGTAACTTGGTAGCAAAGCATCCCTATATTTGATCAATAAACTCTGCGCAAAATGCAGAGACAGAAATTGTATCTCTTGATTCCTCACAAAATATCGCATATTTTTTCTCAGGATGAGCATTCCAATTATTGATATCTTATAAATGTTCATCTTTGACTGTTCACTTATATGTTCAGTGCCCCATCTCCCTTTCCATAGAACACGTATTTCCGATATATCATTAATAAGGACCCGGAAAACGTTGGCATATTTTGTATTCTGATAATTGAATAGTGAATATTCAAATTGACTACTAGAATATGATTGATGGTTGTAGAATTGTATAATCATTGCGTTTTGGCACTGATGGTTAAAAGTTCATAACTTAGTGAGTTGATGTCGCCATATCCTTGTCATGCATTCGTGTGGATGACAGAATATTGAGAGACGAGGAAAAAAAACTCATACATGTGTGTTGAGATCGGACAAATAAGTGAACATAAGCGCCAGACTATGTATTCATCGCTTTAAAAGAAAATTTTTTCTACACTTCTGCTTCAGCAAAAAGGAAAAAAGGAAAATGAGCGGATACGTAAATGTCCGTTTATCTGGGCGCACATATTCAGTAGAGGACTTAAATAGTTGGACACTTGCCCGGTATTTTTTTTATATATATATATACTGATAATGGTGGTATACAATTGATATTTACTCACTTGATTTTATTTGATATGAAGTAACAATTATTAAAATACTTGTTCTTGTTTCTAAACATTGATGTAAATGTAAGCACCAAAAGTCTATTAAGGAGATGATATGACAGTGTCCAAATACTCGCCCCCATCCGTGTGTGTATGTACTCATTGGCCTGAAATGTGTATGCGGTCTTACATAAGCATGTGAATCAAAGCAATTGTTTAAAGACATGTATGACGAGGTACCATATATATATATATATATATATATATATATATATATATATATATATATATGTGTGTGTGTGTATGTACATTTACTTAAAAATATCTTCTTTTTTTCCAACTAAGTAAGTATTGCTCTCTATGAATAACTAATCAACACTGCTGTGAATAATCAAATAAGTTTAATTGGAAGAAGGAATGTTATACATTCTAGCTGTTAAAATCTGCAATTTAAGCCATTTTCCGGGTGGGAGTTTTGTATTAATAGACAGTTTACATGTATCATCTATGGATCGAAAATAGAAAAGATTTTGAATGAAATAAGTAGTGAGTGAAATCCAAAAACTTTGTCAAGAGATGATATAGAATAATATACATTTCTGTTTTTATTCTGTCGTCTATTTCTTTAGTAAATCTATCTTCAATGTGATTATGAGCATTTGGCACCAAGTGATCTTTGGGAAAAAGAGGGTCAGTTTAAAGATCATCATTAATCTGCTGCCAAGTGGAATCTGAAGGGTGAAACAAATTTTTGGCGTGTTTAAAATTCCAGGCATTATATTTCGCACACAGCTAGTATTTTATGTTTAAAGAAATATCAGCAAATGTTATGCTACCGTATATAGAACCGGCTGTGTCGGTAGATATTATGCCATTCTCTGAGATATACAGGGTCTTAACCTTGTATTATTGCGTCAATGACTGAGGATTTCCACAGATTCGAAGGCATTTTTAAAGTCAACAAATGCAACAGCAATTCAATATTCTGCGGCATCCTGTTTGGTTGGTTTATTGAATGAAAATGATCGTCGGTTGAGAGGCTCTTTCTGATGTCAGCTTGTTCCCTTGGTTAGTTTCGTTCATTATTTTGAGACGAATATGAATATATTCAACGAACAACATGGATATTCATGGAGCATACCGTTCTCATTCAGCTTTCTCTCTTTAACCCTCTCCTTAAACAACAGGTTTTTATATGTGTGTGTGATTTTGGGCTTTTTGGAAAAAGGGTTAAAGACCATAAAAGTGATTGAGAGAAAACGATGAAGCCACTGATAGCATGTCTCCAAATTGACTCATTTTACCGGGGAGAGTGATGATGGTAAGGGTATATATGTTTTTAGGGGGAGCATTTCGAAGCAAACCCAGCACTGAACTCTCTGGGTTGCTACTTATTTATCGTTGATGTTAAAGCAAACGCTTTTATTCTTTACGGACATATAACGTCTTTACAATAGATGTTATTGTAGGTTTTTTGGTCGAATGTCTGTCTGTGAACATATATCCTCAATTATGATATAAACATTTTTCATTGCAGGAATTGCATGAAATATTGTCTTCTTTTGTTCCCTTGAACTAATCAGAACTCAAATTTGAAAAAAAATTGCTCATTAAAACCTGGCATATCTTTTCCTGCTTCACTCCCAGTCGGTCATGCCTTTGTATGGCCGAACAAATATTACCCTCAGTCTATCATTTCAAAAAACACCCCTTGCATGTATTCCTCTTGGGTAACAATACAAGAAAAAAAGGACATGTTTAAAGAGCAAAGATTTGGAAAAAAAAAGTAAACAGATGTTTGTTCCGCCAGAGATCATCGGCTTGTTGGCCTGACAAATAATTCTAGCCTATTGTCTGTGAGACAGGTTAATATTTCAACTGGTAATGGACATAAAATAGAATAGAAGTACAATTTGTAACACTTAAAGAAAATTCTTGATTGAACCAAGTTTCACGGAGGATCTCACACGTATATCAAACCACCTGGGCGTGGATTCATTCTTTTTTTATGAACAAAGTATTATTTACAAACAGCCATAACGACTATTTTTTGTGAACCTCTTTCAAAACTCCTCTTTCATCTAAATATATATCTACATATCTGTCATCAATGTATCTCATTCTCAATCTCTCTCCATGTATATATGCTTTGTATTCCTTTGAAAGTATTTAGAATGAATTGCCGTTAATATACGGGACGAGTCAATTTGTCGAGACAGCATAAATAGAATTGCCTGATTTATCACGTGCATTCGTTGTCCATAAATCTGATGTGTTAAGTAAGTTTATATCTCCCTTTTTTAAAAACAATTCTAAGTGCACTAACCACGGATATAAACTAGCAGCCACTTACTGATCTTTTCAATATTCTCCTATTCGTTCATGGTTTTCATTTTCAATTGTACTTTTTGGCTCTTATTTTTTAGTTCCTGTTAATCGTAATTTGAGGGTTTTGTCATCTTTTCCAATTTAAAGATAAAATATTTTCTCCCAACGTTTTCAATCTCCTACTCCTTGTCTTCTCTTTCTATAATAAAAAAAAAATGTTCTTATCAGTCGCATGTTCAGTTCCCACTGTAGTCCTATTCTCTTGAATTACGTATTTTATTTACATAGTCGGAAGCAAAAAATAACTGTTTAATGACAGAAAATCATTTCAAATAAGTTTCTTTCAATATATAACGTAATTTATGAATGTAAAATGTGCCTGTGTGTGTTTTTGTGCGGTAGAAATGATCAAATAGGACGAGAAAAAAAGAGATTTTAAAGATTCACTACAAAGTCAACTATGATCCCTTGTCATTGATTTCGGGAGGAGAGTGAAATGTTGAACAACAGGGGGAAAAATGTCAAAAGAGCCTGAAAAAAATTCAGACGAATTAGGGAATCAGATTCTTTTAACAGAATACATAACTTGGTGGTCGACGGAACAAATATACAATTTTACCTCAATGTTGATGTTTACGTTGATAAAAATACAAATAACTCAATTTTGATCCCCTTACGTACAACTTTCTCAAAAAAGAAATTTATATGCCTGAAAGACGAAAAAATACTAATTTAAATCAGCTAAAAAAATGAACTTTCCATTGTTTTCAAGATTAAAGGAGTTACACCTTACACAATTTTGGGTTCCTGATAAGGTATCGAAGAAACAGATATACATATTTCAGATGCTGATGACTACAAATATAGAATTGGAAGAGACATTTTTTCATATACATTTTTCAGTGCTGATTTTGCAAATGTTACATGCACAGCTCCTTTATGTTTATTGCTGTTTTTGGTTTGGTGCAATATAAGCTTTTCAACTCTTCTGTTCTTTAATTTAATGACCATCAATTATACTTGAACATTCAGTAGTTGAAGTTTCTTTTTAAATTACCCCTCCTCGGATACTTATAAACAGGGTACCTGTGAGAACTAGATGTTACGGGTTTTGAAGATTATCTTATTTCATTTATTTTCTTTCGTAATCAACCTGATTCTTTTCTGTTAACATATTTGAATTATTTATACTACTTTAATTTCCATCCGTGACAGAAACTACTTACCATGTTCATAGTCTCGCTGTCTGTTGAACAAATTTCAGATAGATATAAGACAAACTGTCTTCTATCTCATCTCAAAATCCAATCTAATCAAAATAACTAAACTGTTACATTTGACATTACTAAATGGATGTTAATTACAGGATGGCATTGATCTCAATCATTAGGGAAGCCCTTGCATTTCAATTTCTGCCCCGCTGGAATAAGCAAATTAGTAACCTCCCCCTTCAAGGACGAGTTTGTTTTTTTTTTCCCTTATTTCTTTCCTTTTCATTTTCTCATTTTTTTTTTAATTTATCGTTGATTTTTCATCTGAAATTTCCTTCTAATTTTTTATGTTATGTCTGCCCCCCATTATGGGAAGCAAACAAAGCCCCCCCCCCTGGCCTCGTCAGCCATGAAAGAAAGAGGAAAAATGCAAAAATACCTTGATGGACTAGACTTTATTGGGGTAATATCTAGTCCTTGATCCTTTCCCTCGTATGTCTCACTGCAATCTGCAAACCCGTGGTTGCTGTCGAAAACTTACGTTAAAAATGGCGCCCGTTTTTTGAACCGGAAGTCTGTTACTGTGCAATACCGTCACGTGGTTAACTCAAAGAATACTTCGGATACCCGAACTCAAATCAGCAAAAAATTATCACTTGGAAATATTTATTTTTTAAACAAAGTGAAAAATGTGACACAAAATAAGAAAAGAATGTGATCATTTGGAGCTGGTTCCATTTTTATCTTAGATAGTATCATGTACTGACCTAATTTCACATCATCGTTTCATTCACCGAAACAATACATTAATACCAAACTTTCTCTTTGATGAACCCGTATAATACCAAGTTTACAATTTTTTTTTTTTGGCGGGGGGATCGATATATACAATAAGAAGAAGCTGTTGATCGATATTTATTTGCAAAAGGGAGTAAGTATGTGACCCTCTCCCCTCCACGGGGGCCTGAAAATTGGAATTTTTTTTTTTTAAATGAATGAAAAAAAATCGAAAATTCCAACATCACCCAGAGAGCTCTCCCTTTTTTCATCCATGGAGGATGGAGGGGTAGCCGAAACGAAAAAAGAAGGACTAAAAAACAAAAAAAAGGGACTGATCATCATGTTTTCCGTACCTAAAAAACAGTTGGCTCAAAGAAGGTACCATCTATTGAACACCAAGTTGAGCTGGGCTGACAAGTCTCTTCCATTTCCCGAAAATTCTCCTCACTTAATCAGCGACTCCGAAGGTGCCAGTCAGCTTAGCAGATCTTAATCTGCACAGTCGAGCAACTCTCACTGACTTTTCAACCAAAGGAACCTCCCCTTTTCGATCTTGATCTTAACTTTGAGCTGATGCTTGAAGTATGCAACCTTTTTTGCGGAAGTGAAATGCTTGTATTTGTGGAATCCTATCTGGCGTGTCATCCAAATCACTACTTTCATAATGCAAGGTAATCACACGAGCAATTGATTGATCCTAAAAACGTCCTAATACAGAATAATGTTCATTGCTTATTATCATTTTCAATCATATATCATTTCTTGGAATATGAAGAATGTTTGCAGTGCATCAATGTGGATGATCAATATTTGAACACACACACACACACTCAGCAACACAGGGACACTATAGAGCCTAAACTAGGTTACAGGACAAAGTAACAGACATCATAATCTCAAGTGCACTAATGTTTGAATTGGACTGGAAGAGTCAACTGTTAGCCAGGCATTCAAATGGTTGATCAACTCACAGAAGGTTGTAGTCGTACTTTTGAATAATCAAAACATTGTCAAATTTTGAGCGAAAAATTTTGATGTGAAAGAGTGTGAAAGAATAAAAGGAAGGGAATTACTAATAAACCTAGATAGGAGGAAAAAAAGCCCTGAAAACCAGGAAAGTTGATGTAGAACATGGATGCATACTTGATTATTTACTTGATGACCGAAGGTAAATCGGTTTTGCTTACGGAAATTCAAGACAAAATAGAAACATATTGTTTTATCGTTGTATACAATTAATGTGATAGAGACAGAAATGAGAAAGAAGATTCTAATTATATCTGGGGTTTAGGATATCTCTATAACAGAAAGAAATGATAGATAAATCTAAAGGAGAATAAGTTGGATAGGTTTGGAAAAATATTAAAAATTTGTAATTGCCTTTTTTAAATTGAATAAAGATAAACAGTATACATGTTCAGCTTGATATATTCATGAGTCATTGAATTTAAATTGATGTCACAGTATAAATGCAAGGTTGAATAGTTCAAAAATCTAAATGAAAACGAAATAAACCATTGTATTGTTTGACATTAATCTTTTGTTCAAAGTTACTAGTGATTTCTGTTTGGAGGTAACAAGGGTAATTTAATCCCTAATCACTAAGGATATCCGGAGTGCTCCTGGATGTTCTTTGTAAATACATATGAATAGGATATTTTCGGCTGAACCTAACTTATAATTTCCTACAAGTGCTTATGTTAAGTTCACTCCTACTTCGAGATGGTAAAAAAGTAGCAGCTTATTCGTATCGAAAACAGTATCGCACTATTGTGGCTGGATGGATTCTATGCGTCAATAAGATATAATCTTGAGTAAAAGGAAAAGAAACAAAACTATTATTGATACACTCTGATAATAACTAACTTCAAAACTTTTTGTCAGATCTGTCACAAGAAAAGTCTCTGTCTTCGGTCTGCTGATGATATTTTATGCCAAATAAATTTATGTTAGCCATTAAGAGTGCCAGGAATTGGACAATGATTAAATATATTCTGTAGATTACAATGAAAGTAAAGAAAATAATCATTGTCTCTCACTTGATCATGATATTTTTTTCCAACTGAAAGTAATATATAAGCATCCATAATGGTTTCCAACGCTGGTAAACTTGCCATTTCATCATAAGATGATTTAATTAAATCAGAAGACGAATTCTTTGTTTCATATCGTTGCTGGCCATAAACACGGTATTTTATTGCCCACAAATTCCACATAAAAAATGATATAGAACCTAAATGGTGGAATTAATCATATATATATATATATATATATATATATATATATATATATATATATATATATATATATACACAAACACGATGTTAAGCCTATTTGATTGGATATCAGATTTGTTGTATGTAACTGATGTTACAGTTCGGTTGTATATCCTAAAAATCATAAAAACAGAAAGAAAAGCGATTCCAAGTCCATAAATGGGACTAAAAGTCTGAACCTCAAATTCAGAAAAAAACAAACAAACTGAGTGCTCAAATCCTTTCCTCATCTTTTCTGTCCACTCCGATTCAAATACAAGTAGCTTCTGGGAATTACACCCTGTGGCATGTCTAAAACCTTATCTTGTTCCGAATAAGGCGTTCAATCTTCTCTTGGAAAGTCATTTCTCCCAAATAGTATTTATATAATTCACTCTAACCTTTTCAGTTTGTTATCACTTTTTCCCCCCTCACGTTCATGTTCTATCGCTAAAGTTCAAACTGTGTTTTCGGGCAATGCCAGAAGCAAAATGCCTATGTTTTTGTTTTTTTTTTGATCGTCCAAACTCTCAATTCATTCAGTTCTTTGGGAGCCATCGCATCCATGATTGGTTGCCAGAGATGCCAGTTTTAAAGTTTCCTTTTTTATGGTTCCTATTCTTTTCCTGATCCGTTGAGGTGAGCAGGGCACCACCGTTTTTCTTGTAGTTGCAAGATGCTTACAATGTTTTGTTTTAAAATTAGATATGACTTGATTTTATGCTTAAAGATATATATTCAAAGATGGTTTTGCTGTTGATAAATCTTCCATAAGTGTAAAATCTAACGTAATAATGATCCAAGTAATCGGGCCTTTTCTATCAGACCTTGTTCGTTTATGTCATATTTGTTCTTTTCAATATCTGAAAAATGCTTTCAGACCCTGTGTTGACGGAAAAAAAAACGCATGAGATATTATCTATTTATCTAATCATTTATTTTTTGTATTCATATAACTAATGCTGCGTTTTCATGTTCCGGAAATGCATTTCTTCTTTCAGCGAAAAAAACATCAGACTGCAGCTAGAAAAAATGATTTCATGGTTTCACTCTCATTCAGTTAGATTTTTCCTCTCCTCATTGATGCATGTACAGATAGGGGTTTTTTAGGCAGCTGAATGTTTTTTGGTTTCAGATTAGCTCGCATATAAATTCTATAAACTAGTTATTTATAACCCATGCATGGGCAAAAAAAAAACACAATACACAGACACAAAGACAAAGAGCCACACACACGCACACACATATATATATGTGAAGGAAAGAGAGGACCGAGCTGTGTGTGTTTCAGAATCTGCACATTTTTTTTTATATTACATAAAATGCATACTTCTAAGAACGTTTTATATTCATCCTTTGGTAACCTAATTCTTTCATAACACTGAATTGGAAAAAAAAACATAACAACGGCTGTAAATTTGCAACTGTGAATGAATCTTTCCAATATGTTCTCATTTGCTTTATGTTATCGGTCAGCAATTGCTGTATTAAAACTCACATCGATAGGAATGAATGACTTCTTCTGTATGAATTAATACTAAAGGTCGTTTTACTGAGATTTCTCGAAGGATTAATATTACCTTCTTTTGGAGGGTTATCTCTGACCATTTGGATAAGAAATCAATTGCGTGTTGAATACTCGTAGAAATACCTATCTATGCTAGGTAAGGGATCAAGTCATCAATTGCCGCTGGTTAAGTGTATGATAAGTCGACTCAATAGAACTGATGACGAGCTGTTTGGCATTTATTTAATAATTTTCATGATATACAAATTGTGGCGTTTTTTTTTATTGAAGTCTCTCGTTGATAGATAGATAGATAGATAGATAGATGCATGGTAAAGCAAAGGAGAGAGATTGTATCACAGAGAAACATTGATCTTGTCTCAAATCACACCGAGACACACACCTCTATGCTTTTAGATAAAAACGTATTTGTCAACTTATGACATCAATTTACCTGATTTATTTTATATCAATAACTTCTTTTTTTCACAGTATTGTTCTTATCAAAGAATCTCTGTAGATTCATTGTTTATGTGTTTTGTAAAGTGTCAGCAAAGATTGAGGCTTCATTAAGTAGTACAAGATATTTATTGTGTCAATGATTTACTCCGGGAATTTTATTTTGACACATGAAGCGAAAGATGTGAAAATCAGACATTTGAAGTGTCCTAAGGGAGGCAACCTAGTTTTCATCCTTAGTTCTACTTGGATGTGTTCACTTCTCTAATATATATATATATATGTATATATATATATATATATATATATATATATATATATATATATATATATGTGTGTGTGTGTGTAATATGTGTGTGTGTGTGTGTGTAATATGTGTGTGTGTGTGTGTGTAATGTATGTGTGTGTGTGTGTGTGTGTAATATGTGTGTGTGTGTGTGTAATGTATATGTGTGTGTGTGTGTGTGTAATGTATGTGTGTGTGTGTGTGTGTGTAATGTATGTATGCATGTGTGTGTGTCCATGAAGAAGTTTGGGCACTTAGGACAACATTTGCAAACGAATGTATTATGGACTTTGCCTCAACTAAATCTATTCGGATTGGACCAATATTCTTGGAGAACTTCCAGATGACCGTAAAAATGTCATATTTATTAACTTAGGTTTTCTATTGATTTTTCTTTTCAATTCTGTATTGGCTCATAGGTTTTGAGTGTTTCCACTGGTGAGATTTTCATAGAGACAATTGAATGTCTCAGAAAAGAGAAAAGGGAGACAACCTAGTTTTCATCCTTAGTTCTACTTGGATGTGTTGACTTCTTGAATTATTTGGATAATACTTTGGCGATTCCCTTCCATTGAATTCTGCATGAGTAAATAAACTATGAAACTTTATTGTTCTAAATTCTTTTGTCTTTACACTAAATATCACCATTTGGTCGAATGCTTTTTACATTTTTGACTGGATATGAAATTTGTTTTTGTTTGTGAACCCGCTACAATGTATGAAATTGAAATCAGTTTATGTTAAACTAAGATGCAGGGGAGGTTGGGGTTAAATTAAATTACTGATCTTATCTCATAAATCCGCCAAATTATTTCCAGCCCATATTTTCGTTGATACTCATTGATAACTATTGAATATAGTATGCACACCGACATATAATCATAATAGCGGGAAAAGGAATCAATCAGACATTCTTCCATTTGATATACTCTCCAGTTTGATTATTCATTCCTTGACTGAAAGCCCATCCTTTCACATCTACTCGAAGAATATGCATAATGAAGTCTGATTATTCAAATATCACGCACACACACACACACACATATATATATATAATTTACAAGTTCCTCCATACGGTATTGATGAGTATTTCAGCTAGCAAAATATATTCATGTATCTACGGATAATGCAAGTAAGTCTTCATTCTTACATACAAATGTCAATAAATTTAGCTGAATTCATGAGTAACTCTGGTACTTTGCATTCAAAACTCAGCATAATACGAAAAAAAGATACCATCCCAAACTACAATGTCGAAATGAGGCTTAGATTTGAAAAATATGTTGAATTAAAGTCATTCTCTACTTGATTGGCCGAGATCTTTTCATCCTCTTGGTATTTTAGAGATTTTATAAGATCAAATCAAGTCTTTAATTTTTCACTTAATTGGAGTTAAAATTAAGCATGACAGGTGTTTTAATTACATTTGAAGAAGTATCCGGATGAAGCTTCCAGTAAACGTTTCTCTGGAGGGAATTTCACTCAATTCAATTTCTTTATAACTTGATGCTTTGGTACATCTCATGACTTCATTAACGAGTGTGATTTATTCTTTTCAAACTCTCTATATCTTAAACATTTTACTCATATTATTAGATAATTTGACGGCATTTTGTGATGATGCCAAAGTTTGCTTTAAGAAAATAGGAAGAATAAACTGACAACTACTTAATGGTGAATCGTTAATTTTGTTTTGAATTCAGAAAATGTTGTCTGTATTCACTATCCATAATCCAAAAGTTCAGGGAAGTCGAGCATTAACAATCTTACACAGACCCGTTCTATCAGGAAGGTTTGCAGAAATGTGATTCCTAAGGGAAGATCAAATATAGGCTATGGTGCACAGCTCCAAAATTATTCCACCAAAAGTATTGGAGCGTGCATTTTTACGTGTGAACGTGTTTGCACACAGTTTCTGCGAGCTTTTATGCGTGTGCAAGTGTGAATGTGTTGGTGAATTCTGTGTTTTTGTATGAGTTGATACTCTGTATGTGTGCGTTCATATTTTAGTGTTGGTGCTCACGTGTCCGTTTTGATTTTGTTAGAGTTATTCTTTATCCCGTTGAAAAAGTTTTTATCTTTTTACTCTATATAATGTGCTACATGTGCAGCAAGGTAGTAAAAGAACTGATACAGTGTTCTCAAATGTCAATGGTCAAATACAAAAAAAAAATCCGTACATTCAGTGAATCAATGTTCAGCAATGTAGCCACTGTCTTTCCCACACTGCCGCATTTATTACAATTATTATGCTTTATCCGGTGCTACTCAGGAAAGATGTGTTTTTACACGCACATTGTGTCTACGCTTATCATGAAAACTAAGTGCTATTTGAAAATAAAAATTCATCCGAACGTGAGTCTTAGATTGCTAATTAAAATCCATGGTTGACTGACTACTTTCATAGCTATACGTTGCCCTTTTCTCATAATACTGTAAATCTACCTATTATTCTATCTTTAAAGTCTTTTTCGAAAAAGGTTTACCTTTTTAAAAAGTTAATAATCTCAAATGCACTTCCAAAACGGAAAAAGATAATGGAATTTCGAAATGGGGTTTGAATTGGGAATACAATACTGTCTTGAAATAAAAGTCCCAATTCAAAAGTTCTTAAAAGGGAGAAAAAGATTTGAAAACTAGAACCAATATTTCGTGAATTTTCATTTTCATTCTTGATAGAAAAAATTAGGTTATCTGTGATGTATTTCCTTATTTCAATACTGTTATATATATATCTCTTTTAAATTTTTTGTTTGCTTTAATTGATTAATTCATGAATTAACTTTGTTGGGAAAAACGAATTGCATTTTATGTGAATCAAATAAATAGATTGAAAAAATTGGATCTCACAATTCACAAACACTAATATGCAATTTAGGATTTTTGAGAGAAAAACTAAATAAAATACCCTTTTTTTCTCGAATAATACTATTTAATGACTGTTTTGGGAATTCTACTGGAAGATATATATTTAGATATATTCATTCGGAACAATTTTATGAATGATTTATATTTTGAAATAGAAATGCATCTTTGTCAACATCCCGTATATATTTCATGGTGAATACATAAATAGAAATGTCCCCCTCTCACTCTAAATATATATACTTAGAACATATAATATTGATACATGCAGCAGCAGTTAAATCAACAAAAAGTTTGGAAAAATATGTACCTCTTCCTGTTACTTTTTTTTTCAAATCAATCTTAATGTTTTATCCAGTGCCTTCCATATGGTGGCAAAGTAATCCGCCAAAGCGACCAACACTGAACATCCAATGTGCTGATTCAGAGAAAAAACTTTGCTTTATGGAGTGCAAGTCAGGAGTGCAAAGACTTTCCAGGTATCCATCATAGACAGAAGATAGCTTGTATAGGGCTGCGATGCTTCAGCCGTTGAAGGTAATCATTCAGGAAATCCACACACGTATCAGAAATATCTTTTGGAAGAGATAGAAGTTGCAACTAGTGTAAGCTGCTTCCATTCACCCCAAAATATAGATAGGAATAAAATTATCTTTTTTATATTTACATCTTTTTATTCATTGATGCGCATACTTATATTTGATGAAATTTGATTTAGATCTTTACCTGAGAGTCAAATCTCTACATCGTACCAAATTTCAACATTCATAGATTTCAGAAATAAGCATCCGAAATGATTAACTATTTGCTTTCACAGATGGGATATAACTACATTAGCAAATTTGTCTTAGGCAGGCAAGAGAAGCTAATGGCCATCCGTCGACAGTGAAGAGTTCTATTCAACCTAATATAGCATTCTAATGATTGGTGTCTCAGGAGTCAGGTAAACCGACAGCAACGTAATATTAAAAATCAATCTTTAAAATTATATCAATCCCTATCACGTGGTTGAGCAAAGTTGATCAAATCCCCGTTAAAATAATGGAAATGAATGATATTTCAGATTGCTCATGAAATATTTGCAGTCTTAAGAAGTCTGCATCACTAAAATAAAATAAAAAATCTTCTGGATTATTTAATTCATTGTTCAATTCATTAAATACAATTTGTGGAGGCTAAGAAAATAACCCCCGGGGAATTCAGTCATAAAATGTAGTGATGCCGTACACCTATGGCCACACAAATCTCTCTGCAATCACTAGAACAACAAATGGTCTCAGAAGCAACAAAGACCCAAAATATTGCCATCTGCTTTTTCAATTATTTCCCTGATAGATGGGAGAAATATCAATACCTCTTTGCATAGGGAATGACGAATATCCCAATTTGTCACCCTGGCCATGCCAATTTTTTTCCAGTGTTGCTTACGTCTCAGCCACCAGCATTTGCATATTTGTCGCACCGAGTATTTTCCTCTTTCAAAGATCCATACGAGAACCAACTCTGGAAAAAGAAAATACTTTCCCAATAGAGTGGGGGAAGTTTGGTTGTCTTAACAGGAAAGAGCATGAGTAATGCAAATTGGTACAAAGCTATCAGGGATGGTTTGCCTTCAATTTATGATAAAGATTGAATGGAAAAGATTGTATGGAAAAGATAAATGCACTTCTCTCCTAAGCTAAGGGTAACAATCATAGAATTTTAAGCCCTTCAAGCGATGTGGATCCCACACATCTGGTGTCAGACTAAATGTCCCACCCATCAAAAATTTTCATTTGCCACGAACAATGTTTGAATTACTTTGGTTCGTTCGGAAATGGAGATATAAATGCGCACTATCTTATGCTCTTCGTAATACGGCCAGTCTCTGCCAATAGCATAATAATAAAAAAACACTCACCTATAATAAAATATCATGGGATGAACTAATAAACACTTTTGTCTTGCTGTGAATTTGAACATATGATGTTGAGCATGTATTAATATGCATGTGTGAACTGAAACCTGTGTTTGTCCACGCCTTCAGCTATTCAAGATCCTGTCGGTTGTCATAGCTGAAACATTCATGATGCTTGTCTCCAAAGGTCGACTTTTGAAATGAGTATTTTATTATTCCTTGATAAATAAAAGTCAAAAGCTGTAAAGTCTGATAAACATGTTCAAAGGAAATCATACTCACCATGCTTATGCCTTATATTGAGGTTTTAGTTCTGATTGACTTAAATCATTGATAAAATGTTTGCATGCATTTGAATAAGAATATACAAAAAGACTCTGTCTCACAACTTATAATGTCTTGCTCTAGCCAATGCATTATGGCGGCTTGCAAACAACGTATATAAAAATGCATATGGGTTAAATCACTTTCCTATCTTTTCCACCTCATGATTCAATGATATTGTCCTTTGGATCTCTTATTATGCTGTTTAGTTCCCTGAGAATCCCCATATAATCAGTCTTGTTGAAAATGAAAAACCAAGCTATGCTGAATGTATTCTTTTTGCCTTGGAAAACAGTCGTGCCATTAAATTGTCCTTTGTTACTATTTGAATCAGAAGAGAGTTCATTAGGCGACATTTTTTTTTTGGATAAACAGATCTTACTAGTTGCATCTAAATGAAACATTAAAGGATAAAAAAGAATGCCTCAGGGCCCAAACCATTCCCTTGTCACAATAACGAAAAGTGAAATAATACCGAGCGTTTTTTGTTTTTATTGCGAGATAATACAAACACGGTGTTCACACTTTCCTTCTCCTCTATACAACAAATAACCAGGACAATCATCCATTTCGATCAATCACAGTTCAACTTAACTTACTATTATCACCATTTTTGGTCAGTGAACACTTGGGTTGTTTTACTTTTTGATTAGTTATTTTGGGTCAATTTATGACTTTTTCGATTTATTGACAAGTCTCATTGTAATGTTATGAGTTTGAATAACAAGGAATATACAAATATATTATGGGAAGCTTCATTACTATAAACATTGAGAAACGTTTTCAAATGATCTGTGTTATTTCAATCACTTATTTCTCAATACGTAATATAACTCTCATAATTCCTCCAGTTCTACTTATAGTTTGTTGTTACAGTGGTTATCTTGTGGAAATACATTCTTTCTCATATTTTGGGAAATAGCTGATATTGAAAAAGGAATGGTTGTCTACCTCCACTATTCTTTTGTCGGTTCATGCACTCATATACATGAAGGTTCCAATAAATAAATGATGTAATATTCAAGTAATATATTACTGATCGCAATCATAAATGTATTATCATCTGCCTGAATCACAGCATTTATACATTTTTTAGAGTGGAACGTTCCTAAGAGAGCTTTCATGAACCCAAATGGTATAGATCTATGGAGCAAAAAAAATTTCATTTCCGAGAATGTTTTGAATGTAATCAATCAATCACTATCTCAATTCATATCGATATATTTTTTAATGGAAGAAAAAGATGATGAGGTAGAAATACTAACAGAAATAGGTTGAGGCAGTGATTGGTTAATCCTCTGGAAATTGAACCCAGTATTCCAGGATGAGTGCTATACTTCTATACGGCATACAACTGATAGTTTTAGCTGAAATTCATCCTAATTCACGCAGTGCCCATTTGCTCACATCCCAAACTAGAATTTATAACGGATATAGGCTGCAAGCGATTTCTAAAAATCAGCAGAATTATACATAAACATTCAGTAGTTGATTAATTTTTTTTTTTTTTTTCAATTTTTCTGTCTTGGATATTAAGGAACAGGGTTACCTGTGAGCAAAGATGTTATTGGTTTAGAATATCATTATCTTATTATATTTGTTTTTCTTCGTATTTGCCCAAATTATTTCCTATGAACATATTTGAATCATTGATAGTAACATGATTTTCATCCGTGACAGAAATCACTTATCATGTTTACAGTCTCATTCTCTGTCCAACAAGATTCAAGAGGGACAGAAAAGGAACTTGCTCCAATCTCATTTCAAAATTTGATCCTATTAAAAAAACCTTAACAGTTAAATCTGCCATTACCAAATGAATGTTAATTACTGGGTGGTGGTGATCTAACAAATTAGGGTAGCCCTTTCATTTTGATATTTGCCTCGCCAGAATAAGCAAGATTGTTCCCCCCTCCCTCCATTGATGGGGTATTTTCACTGGTTTTTTTTTTCATTTGTTTCTTTTTCATTTTCTTTTTTTTTAATTTTCTGTTGATTTTTTCAATTTTTGGTTTCCAATTTTTCATCTAAAAATGTTCCTCCCAATTTGATGTGGGGGAGAATAATATCTTCCCCCTCATCGAGGTAAGAAGACAAAGCCTCCTGACCTCGTTGGTCATGAAGGAAAGAGAAAAAAATACAGAAACAGGACAAAAATACCTTGACGGACTAAACTTTATGGGGTAATATCTAGTCCGGGATCCCTTTCCTCGGATGTCTAACTACAGTCTGCAAACACGTCGTTAGTATTTATTCTCCATAAAAAGAGTAATTTAACAAAATGGTCGGAAGGGGGAATGGGGTATTGGGACTGGTCTACTCTATTCTTAATCTTATCTTAGCTAGTCTCATGCACTGACCCGATCTCACTATATTTCTCCATTCACAAAAACAACACATTTTTCCTGAACTCTCTCACCCTAGATTTACCACAATACCAGACTTTCTCCATGATAAACCTACTCTAAACACTTATTTACAATTTTTTTCTTTGGGGGGCAGAATAAAACAAGATGAGTATTTACAATTTTAAAAAGATAATCCCGATGGAAGATATATATATTTGGAAAAAAAAATGGGACGAAATTAGTATGTGAACCCCCCTCCCAAAAGCCTAATATGGCAGAACAGCAAGTTAACCGGACGAAAAAGATGGATGTTGGGGAAAAAAATCACTTCCAACATCCTCCGGAGAACTTTACCTTCTGTCATCTGGTGGGGGAGGGTGGGGTGTCGAAACGAAAGAAAAAAAATAGGGGACTAAAATAAAAGGGAGACTGATGCTCATTCTCTCCATAGCTTAGAAACTGTTGGCTAACAGAAGGAGGAAATCTAATCTTTCCTAACATGGGCTGGGTTGACATGTTTGTTTCAGGACCGCAAAATCCTTATTGACCAACAAATTTCAAAATAGCCACCTTAAATTAGCACCTCTCACTCGACACAGTCGGGCAACTCTCACCCACCTTCCGTTGAATTCCGACCAAGGGAGCCTTTCCCTCTCGACCCTGATCTTAACTTTAAGCTGATGCCCAAAGTATGCAATCAGTTGTTCGGGACTGAAATGCTCACCTTCGTGGATCCCTTTCTGACGCGTTGTCCAAATCACCATGCGCATCACGCCAAGTAAGCACATTAGCACTAGATGTGCATCCTTTTCTACCGACGGGAACACATTGCTACGGACAACACTGGTATCAAGGGCGAAAAATCGTGCCCCGACGATGCGGACCATGTGGCCTTCAACCAGCTTGCACAGCAGATGCACTACACTGCAGTGAAAGAAGGCGTGTTCGATAGACTCCTCAATTCCATCACAGCGCAGGCATTCTGGTGACTCTACCAGACCCGCTGCGAAAAACCCTTCGCCGACCCAGAGAGCATTCCAAATGACTAGCCAGGTGAGGGACGTCTCGTTGTTATTGAGGCACATCAGTCCGGGCGTTCAAGGCCAGATCAAGCGACTCTCCACCTTCGTCAAACCGATCCCCTCAATCATTTCGTCTTGAACGTATCCCCTCCCTATTACCCGATATAATGCCCTCCTTGACAACGACTGGGTGTCGCTGAGGCCTTGTTTCACCCGTGAGAAGACACGGAGAGCTTGTCGGCATTCTCTATAGAAAGAGCATTCCGCCCGGGGTCTATTGTGGGCCTCACCCCCGTCGTCGGAAGACACGTTTCTCAGGGCTGGGAAAGCCCTCTTGGTGTCTTCTTTCGTGCACGTCCGACCTAAGAAAGTAAACCGTAAGGTATATTGCCGCGCTAGGATGTTCGGCATTCCTAGGCCGCCCTCCGAGGGTTGGAGCCGACAAAACTTGCGTGATACCATTGGCTGCTTGTAACCCCAAAGGAGGCTGAACATGGCAGCTTCCAACTTATTTCGGTCGGTACACGTTGGTACTAGTTGGTGAGGGTGTTCGTTTTGGAATTTATCCACCAGGTCTAGCCTGTTGAAAAAAACCCCAAAACGGAATCATGTCCGCATCGTTAGTTCCCCTATTTACCCCTCGGTCTATGTCGGGATCAAGGACGGCATTCCAATCACCCGCTAACACTAGCTGTCTCGACGGAACTACGAACTGATCGATCTGCCGAAAGAAGTCGGCCCGCTCCCTGCAGCTGTTGGGCGCATAAACCCCAATCAGAGGAAAAACTTCCCCGCTTATGATAACATCGACGATGCACATACCACAGCACCGCTAGGAAATCAGGAAAATGCTTTTAGCCAAGCAGGAACACACATCAACATCGCTCATTGAATTAATTGTAAGTAGAAAAGTTGCATTGTTTTAAATCGCGTATCCTTCATTTCCGAATCAAGTTTTTATCATCCTCATTTCAATAATGTGTCCAAATTTTAGATTCAATAAAAAGAAATAATTACGTTCTCTTGTTAGTGCAATAATACAATCACATCTTCAGGCACGTTGTATACAAAATATTCAGTGGTTGAGCTAACATTTTTTTCCTTTAAAACAGCCTTATATAAAACACTAGTATTTTCTTCTATACCATTGATCGAATCAGCTGTTGTCATTCATCTTCTCTCACCTTGATATCTGTCACTTTCTCATATATATATATATATATATATACATACATACATATATATATATATATATATATATATATATATATATATATATGTATGTATATATATATATATATATATGTTCAATTTCAATGAATTCCAACTGTATGTTAGCAGTAATAAACCTGCGAATACTTGTTTTCCCCTGATGTCTTTTTAAAGAGAAAGTACCAGGAAAGACAAGTTCATTCTAAATTTACAAGTCATAATCATCGATCAAGTTTATCTGCCAGTAAAACCTATCATTCAAACGAAGTGTCTTTGTTTTCTTCAGGTTATTGCATTTTGGATTACAAGTCTTTTTTACATCATTTTATTGCTTCTCACACAAATGGAATGTTTTGTCAGTTTTTGTTCATGAAGAACACATTCAATCACATTGTCTTCTTGCAAACCGTCGTTTTCTCTACAGTCCTCAGTGTCAACTTGAATGACCAGTTTTTAAATTTTATGCGATCAAAATTACTTTAAGTGTTGGCTTTCAACTTTACACGTGTAAACATTTGATACGCATGTTCATAAACACATCATTAGGGACTGATGTATATGTATACACATGCACAAACACACACACACACACATATATATATATATATATATTGATGAAAGCATAGTAAAAAATAACTTAAAATTGGATGGAAGTCAGCTCATATATAGTCACCATGAGGCAGGAGTAATCGTGCTTCAATTTTCAATATTTTTGACATTTTTCACTTCTTATTATGAAAGAATTCAAGGATCAATCCACAACTATTCATTTTCTTTCCGTCCATATCACACAGTTCCAAAAGATTCATTTTGAAGGTACTGTATGTGAAATGGGGGGGCAGACACAGAGACAGACAGACGGACTGACACAAACAATTGAATGAATTAACCACTTTTAAATTCGGTGGAAGATGAAAAGTAAAGCCAGAAATGCAACAGTACAAACTTATTCATCAAGATTTAAATAACTTGAAAGTAGATATCTTTGTAAGTTGGCAGACATTGAATCAATTTTGTGGAAATATTTCTTCTTTTTGTTATGAACACGGCCTGATTAGCTTATTCATCATTTTATATAAATTAATCCATTTTTCATTATTCATTTGTATTTGAAATAATTGATATTCCCTTCCTCGTCAGTCACAATGAATATACCCCCAAAATGCATGAATCATCGAGAAGAAATGAATTGTCTATGGTCAGATATAAATTAAAGCATATTTGAACCAAAGGACCAGTATATGCACTATTGTTTTTGCATGTATTGTTCTAAACGATGAATGAAGGGAAATAATGGTGTCCTAATCGTCACAAGGATCGTGCATTCTTGTTTGCATCTCAAAGACATTAACCTTTCTTCATTATGTACTTTATGTTTCTGTGTGGGACAGCTAGAAAAATGCTCGCCAGCTTTATGGTTCATGATCTACGAATCGTAAAGGTTGAGAGGTTGGCATGCACAGACTTGAAGAGGTGATACTTGCAAAAATGAAGAAAAAAGAGAGAGGGAGAGGAGAAAAAGAAAAATACACACAAAGACGATGGATTATATATAGAGAAAGAGACGAAAAAAAGAGATCGAATGAAAAAAGAAATACAGAAAGAAAAAAGGGAAAAGATAAAGAAAGTGAGGGAAGGATAAGAGAAAGGGTGGAGAAAATCGGGAATAAAGATAAACATGAAATAGATTGAAGGATTGAGAGAAACAGAATAAAAGATAAAAAAGAAAATAAGGGAGATAGAAGGATATAGAGGAAGTGAAACTAAGGTGAGAGAAAGAGTATGAAAGTCACAGCAAAAGAGATGGAGGAGAGATAGGAGAGTGAGAGAAAGACTGCAGGAAAGGCAGGGAAAATCCATTTATCTGAAAAGTGTCAGTATATTCGAGCCTTCCGAGACCATCCCACTCAGACATCATCAAATGATAAGAATCTTGATCTTGAGACAGATCTCCTCGTTGGGGTTTGCGAACAAAGAAAAACTTCAATTCTTTCTGGTGAATATGTAAAACCACACAAAAAAGAGGAGAATTGAAGAAAAAATATTTGAACAGTAAAGCTGCTAAAAAAAGGAAATTCTGAATGATGACAGACTTGTTGATGAGGATAAGACTAGAGACTGGAATAAGTGATGTTGATATTGGAAGGTATGTGTGTTCGTGTAATCAGGTATCTGTGTACACCATATGCATATATTTTTGTATTTAGTGCGTTGTTTGTGTGCATATATGTATGTATATGTGTATGTATGCATGTGTTCCGTTTGTGTATATGTACGTGTGCATTTCTCTCAATGAAATGTCATAGTTCAACCCGGAACAATCAAACAAAAATCAGCTTCGTAAATTAAGGGGCACTACATTGAACTATGGAATCAGAATAGTTTCTGACCATATCACATGGTTTTTACTAAGATTTATTTTCCAATACACTGATTCTTTTGCAATATACTGCTTCTTTTTATAACGATGTTTCTTCTTCCAGCTGGTTAACTGTCGTCCAGAAAGACCCTAAAGCTACCCTTTTTCTCTTGCTAACATCCTTAAAGATGAGGGAAAATTAGATTCCTATCTTCAGTTGGACAATTACTTTCTTCTATATCGTATATATTCAATTCAGAGTAATTGAATACCATTGAGTTTTTCGTATGACAGGTATTTGCAGCAAGTCACTTTTTTAATCAATGACCAAGCTTGTCGCAACTCAATTTATATTATTCTATGCAAACCAGTGTGCCAAATAATCAGATCCAACAACAGTCATGTGAAAATAAGATTATTTGAACATAGGAAACCAAGATATCAAGACGAATATCACAAATATCAGATGCTAAACACCAAGAATCATTTTCTTACCAAAGCTGTTCGTATGACGTCCTCTGAATATTTATATATAAAAAACATTGAGAAAATAAAACCATCTTATCGTTAAAACTTCGTTCTATAAAATAAGACCTTGATTGTAAGTACTTACAATATCAAAAATATACTTCATTACGAGAATATACAAAGTAATTTCATATCAGTTCCAAATGTTATCATTATGGATTGACAAAATATTGCATGGAGGGTCTGGAGTGACGGGGCACTTATATTGCTTGGGGCTAGAGGGTAGTCCTAATAGAACTAAGTTGGAAATGCTTTTAGAGGAAGGTATACGTAACAATGTGCTTGTGCATGGGTTCCACAAAGTTCAATCATCAAAGTATGAATTACAGACAGCGATACGGGACTATCTGTTTGTATCTCTCTCCATGACTGTCTTTCCATCTCTGTTTATATGTATATATACTTGATACTCTTTAGGAACCTCATTTAAAATGACCTCACATTGACGCACAAGGATGTTATAATTTGTCAGCCTGAATAGAATGTAGATTATTTTAAGGGGTTGTTGCAACCGATGGGTAGCAATATAAATGAATTGTCCGTTGAAGAAGTTTCAGAAAATGAGACTCAGAGAGAGACATGTTTTCGCAAATTCGATCAGTGCCGTTACCTGTAGGATGCCAAGTTCAGAGTACACGAAGAGAAGATGACCGCTGTAGTTAGCGCGCTAATATGGTGTCCATAGGTTACACCCTTTCAGCCCCAGAAAGGTTGGTTACGATTATCAAATTCTGTTACCGGCTCAGCCACGAAAACAGTATGATTGGTAGAAAATCAAATCCAACCTTGTGATTTAAAGACCTTTACCGACTGTTTTCTCCGAAGTAGTTGTCATGTCATTATCAGTGTGTCAACGTCCATAGCACAACATAAACCCTCCCAGAGATTTGCAAGACCTCTCCACCGTGGGCATCATAGAGTCAATTCTCCTTGAATGTATTTTGCTCGTCAAACAATCTTATTTGGGTCGTCCAAAGCTTTGCACCTTATCTCTGTGGGTTCAAATTGGGATACATAATGTCGACCAGATGATTGACATCGTAGCAACATGTACAGCCCAATGCTGCCGGAGATATCTTACAGCTTCTATTAAGCCGTTCCCGAAACAATGAAATTTTTTAGAATTCCATTTTTTTTTTAATTTCAGGAATGTAATATTTTTTTTAAAAATTTCCTCTTTCTCCACGTGTATTAATGTTGCTGATTGAAGGTGCTGTTCGTACCAGGGCGAATCTGATTGCGTATTGAAAAGAAATGGAAATGTAGATTTGCATTCAATGGAGAGAAAACGATTCAGAGAATGAAAAAATAGAGCAGAATATTCCAGAGTCTCAAGATATGAGATCTTCCAAAAAGATCCAAACTTTTGAGAATCTGATATAATTACTCATATATTTGAGAGAATTTTAGAGACACAATATAATAAATAAATAAATAAAAGTGCATACATAAACCTTGGAAGTTACCTGCCCATTTTTCTGCCTTTAAGCATGAAACATAGATAGATAAATTGAAAACATGGTTGTAGTTTTTTTCTGATAAAAACGTAAAAAACCCTTAATTTACGATGGGTGGATAGAAAAATTTATCATATTTTGGTTAAGCATATCATCTGAGATTGATTTTTGATGGTGGTACTTGCATATATATATATATATATATATATATATATGTGTGTGTGTATGTATGTATATATATATAAACCCAGCCATAAAGCATATCGAGGAAAATGTCTACCAATTCATATGAGAACAATTTTGAACGCTCCAAGACAGTAAAAATGATCATGATGTTATGTTAATTTGAGTTTTTAAAATATTTGAGTGATGGTTGTTATGAGAAACTATTTTGCCAAAGAGGCAATAGAAAAGAATACACTATGCATCTATAATAAAAATTATAAAAGCAAATGTCCAATCTATCTTGATAACACCTCTCCTATTTAGGTGATTTTTGGCTCATTTATATATATTCATTCATCTTTCGATGTAATTTTGCAATTATTAGTACCTGGCACATTTATTAGACCCATCTATCACTTACGCAGATTCAACTTGACTTTAGTCCATATAATTGCAAATTCAGCTGATCTCTCAGTTCATACCATTGCATTTTCCCACTTCATTTAGCTCCATTTCAGTTGATTAAAGAAAAAAGAAAACAATCAGTCATGTTCATTTCAATTGATTTTTATATGAAGTGAGAGATTCAGTGTCTCAATTGTTTGTCAATTATGCTAATTTGGCCGTAGTATCGAGTATTTTTGCATAGAAAAGGCAAAGACCCCATCACTCCAATCTATATAATTGGAAGTTTTGATGCAGTCACAGTCCTAATGGCGCTGTTGTTTGACGCGCAAAAAGCATTAACAGTGTTCAGGATCCAATTTTTAACTTTAGGGAACGTATGTTTTCTCAAAGAAAATAAGCATGAAGTTAATTCTAAGTCGTTGAGTAAATGTATGTGTTATGTATAGACAACTCTTCCCAATAGTCCAGTTCAGCAAAACTACTAATATCCTCCCCATATTAACCATTAGACAATAGCTTCATTCGTTCAACGAATCATTACCCAACCTATAATGTTTTATTTTACCATTTCATACCTCATTAATTCATACATAATATCCTTGCTTCTTTTCACTGCTAGTTGTTTCTCGTATTTTACAACCACCGACACAAGGAAGGTGAACAAATGTGATCAGAAAAAAAAACAAAAAAAAAAATCGTGAAGAACCAAAAAAAAGTGGAAAGTAAACTGCATTGAATTATATGTCTATTTATGTTCTTGATTCTGGATAAAATTTATTTATTGCGTTAGTTAAATGGTTACTCGAGGCATGAACTCTTTTATAATCGAGAAAAAGTTTCCAAAATTCAAACCATTGAATAACGCCTTTTTTTTAAATTTAATTATTTCCCTAAAATCTGTTGGAAAGTTGGGCAGGTTCAGATATATTCAAATAAGAAAGCCAATCTTTGGGACAGTATGGCTATCTAAGTCGTGTCTTGTCATGTATATCTATCTAAACATGTATCCATGGGCTGCTGATGTAGAAGACCAATTTGCTGGTGCAGTAACATCGATCCCCACTCTTTGACCCCCCCTAGTTGACTTGTGTCGAGCTATGATGATTACAAGATAACACACCATTGAACAAAAACTTTCTATCATACACCTATACTCACACTCAAACACACGTACATGCGCAAACATATTGAGAGGAAATGCGCACTTCCTTTTTCTACTTACCTCCTTCCCAGAACTATACACGTGTGTGTGTGGGGGGGGTCTGTGTATACCTGTGTGTGAGTACGTGCGCGTGTATGTACAAACGTATCATGATTCACACTAATCTATCTTTTCATAACTATCATCAATACATATCTTGTTTTCTCCCTCTATCTTCTAACCAAACACGCAGGCATCAACACGAAACACACACACAAATTTAAAAAGTCATGCATACACTTGCAATATGATAATAAAAGTGAGTTACTCATCTTTGCATCTCCATTTATCCTCACTTCTCATCCTTTCACTATCACTGGCGCAGAGGCAAACATGCACACACATATATACAAACACTCATACAGACAAACACACACACACACACACACACGTACATTTACGGACACTGGTGAAAGATGGTAATTATTCTTTTTGGCGGATGGGAATGAAATAAGTAACTCCATTGAAAAAGCCAGAACTATTTTCCAAATAAATCAAACATCGTCCCATAGAGGCCAGAAAAAACGGTACAGTTGCCAGAATAGGTCGAAGATTGGCAACATTATTTACAAAAATAGCTGTAACATTAAAACCTTTGCAACTTTTAATTTTCCCTTGGGAGCAATTACCACTAAACGTATAATCAATAATCGATACAAACGTGAAGTATGGGCAAGCAGCGTCACTCTATAAACAAGCTCTCCTAACGCTGGTTCGGTGCTGACTGAGTAACCCCACAGAGAATTGAATGCCAATATTGAGAGTAAGTTCTATTTTGGTTGTTATATACGGGTTTGGGGATATTCAAATCGAGTTGATACTTCAAAAAACAAACAAAACGTAGGATATATCCATATATTAATAGAAAAAAGTTGAATACAAAATAACAAAAAAAATTCATCAAACAATATATAATCAACTTGGATGTCCGATAAGCTCTTTATTCAATCATAAACGGAATATGATAATTTTTTCCTATCGTCAATTTTCTTTAATCATCGATGAGTTTATTTGTTTTTTTATTACGTTTGACTCGCTTTCTTGCTATGAATCGATTCCCTTCATTTCATCACATCTTGACTTGATGAGAGATGTAGAAAAACAAATATCCCGAATGGATATTCGTTTTACACAGATTGTAAGTAGAAAAAGAAAAACAAATGAAAATATAAATAACAAATAGACAAATTCGTTGATTGTTTCAGGGCCATTTGTAATTCTATCGCTATGAAATTGGATTGTTTGTTGCAAGGAAGTAATCAGAAAATAAATGAAGAGAGGAATAACTTGCGAAATATCACGAAAACGCATATATCAACCAAGACCATGAGATAGTGAGAACTGAATGATTTTTTGTTTGTTCTTTTTAACTCTTATAACTGATACAGTGAGATTGTGTCAAAGGAATGACAATTTGGTATCATGCATATTCTACTTCAGTATTTACAGTGTATACATTATGCTTTATTTAAGTTTAATACAGGGGCTCAGTATCAGGGCAGCCTAGGGGATGGGGAAGATTATCCTCGCATTGATCATCTTTTTCAGCCTTATAATCGTCCATTAATTGTGAAACTAGGGATCTCATTATAAAACAAAAGGTTTCTTAATATCACTATAAACCAAGGGATTTCGTGATCTCACCATGAAACTAGGGATTACATGATCTCACTATAGAATTAAGGCTATCAACATCTCACGATAAACTAAGGAATTTCATGATCTTACTATAAAACTAGGGATTTCATCATTGCACTATAAATCTATATATCTAATGATCTCAATAAAAAAAAAAAGATTACATGATCTCAATATAAAACTAAGGATTTTATGTTCTCACTATGAAAGTAAGGATTCCATGATCTCACCATACAGCAAAGGATTTCATGATCTCTCTAAAAAACTAGGTTTTCCATGATCTCTAAGTAAAACTAGGGATTTCATGATCTCAATATTAAAATAATGATTTTTTTTTCACCTCGGTATGAACCTAGCGATTGAATGACCACACCATAAAATTAAGGATTTAATGATTTCACTATAAAACCAGAGATTTCGTCCAGTCTTCATTTAAAGATTATCTATATAAGTTGGAGAGGAGAAAAAAGGTTTGATCTTGAATTAATGAGTCAAGTCTTGCACCTTCCATTTTTTCTACGCTCCTATTGTAGTCCCCACTGACCGGTATATCGTCATGGATAGATGTGTGAGATCCTAACAAAAGAACTTCTAAGGGTCTTTAGCAACAGAATTGTCTATATTCTGTTATTATTTGATGAAGGGTACGAACTCAATATATATATATATACATATATATATATATATATATATATATATATATATATATATACATGTGTGTGTGTGTGTTTGTTTGTCTGTCTGAGGGATTTTGTGTGTAAGAGAGTCTGTGTGTGTATGTGTGGATGCATTTTCTGGCTGAGGTTGACACAAATATGTTAATCGAGGTTTGTGTCTCCCTGCATTTTTATTTGAAAGTAATAAAAATTCATGAAGTGGTTATTTTTTTAATGTATTTCTCGTCTCAGTATGAATATTTTCCCTTGCTGAAGAGAAATATATATATATATATATATATATATATATATATATATATATATATATATATATATATATATTGATGTGTGTGTGTGTGTGTGTGTGTAACTCAATGTAAGTCGATGCAGATTTAAATCAATGAGACAAGGATATAGGTGATGATTTATCGAAAACAATTGAGCAAATGTAACTTTTTTTATAATGAGGAGATTTTCCCCCAAATGATGCTCCCATTTTTTTCCTTTTTAAATTTTTGGAGAGATGAATGGGCAGGCATTATTGTATTTCAATTTATTTTGTTTTAAACATAAATTGTTCTTGACATGATGTAATATCGCTTACAATAACCCCATAGGATCTTCAAACATGACGTTCTGATGAGGCTCAAAAATGAATTAGAAAATTAGGATATGAAGAGAAAATGGATTTCTCATTCAATGTAGTTATCTTTATTCATCCACGTGTGTATATCAAAAGAATCACATACACATACACACACACACACACACAAATATATATATATACCCATATACATGCACACACACTCACAAAAATATATATATATATGTGTGTGTGTGTGTACACGTGTTAATTTCAGAGTGATATTCAAATAATTGTAGAAGAGTAATACTCTCTTCCTATCAGTCTCTGTCTCCTTCCTCCAACCAGTTTCTCTCTCCCTCTCTCTCTCTCCTTGACACGCACATGCACACTCATTGAGAAAGGAGGGAATAATTTATCTTTCATCATTATTTGAGTACATAGAATATAGACTCTATGATCCATGAGCCAAGAAAATTCGATGAGATTGGAAGAAAAATAGATCTGAGGAAGGATCAAGATAGTCCATAGCACAACATTGAATATGGTCTGATAGAATACTAAGATTACCAAGATATGATGATCCTTGCTTCACAGATATAAAGCTCAATGGTTCGCCAGTTTGGCACAGTTATAACATGGATCAGTGAGTATTCCAATAGCGTCAAAAAGATATACCTTTCCTTTGATTAGCATTGGCCAACTTGTTTTACCCAAGAAGAAATATCATCCCATATTTAACTTCCCATTCTGTCTCTAAGCAATATTTCAAATAAAACAATAACTCATAACAAAGACAAAAGACATCCCAGTTGTATAGCAATATCTTCAGTTAATATGAAGTATTTTATCAAGCTGAGCTGTCAGACTCATTCCATTATTGAAATATCTGAAGTAAATAACAGTTATTGGCATCGGGGATTCAGCTGCGGACACATCATTACTAAGATGATGTAGTTGATATAACAAATGAGATTCAGAGACACGAAGACTGCCGTAAAATGAATTAGCTCATAATACTCAAATGACTCTTGTTTGAACTCCATGAAACACTTCAAATACGACAATCAAAATGTATGAAATTCCTTTGAGAATCTAAATATATGCAGTTGAACTTATATACTCAGAACATGAGAGTTCAATATAATTCACAATGTTGGGAAACATAAATAAGAAAATTATAAGGTTCATTTGATTGTTATTCAACCTTCTGACAGTGTTTCCCAATGGTTCAAAATAATTTCTTCATGTTAGGCAATGAACCTAAATCTTATCTAATATATTGGTCCGTCCCCTCGTTTATATCTTGTTCCCTTAAATAATATAAATTTTATGTTTAACTGAAACTAACTATTAATTTGGAAGGAAAGTAAAACATAATTTACAATATTTAGTAAATGACTGATACATAAATTGGATAGAATACTCAAGAATAGTCCATTAAATCATAACTCCATGATACCAAGATCCGTAAAATCATGAAATTAAGATACAGGTTCGCAGTTTTAGTCGATGAAAGTTGTGGAAAATAAAGCTGCTATGCAGTCAAACGCTGCACAAAGACTGCAAAATGCCTAAATATGATGCACTGAACATTGGCAGGGTCCTTTGCTAATCTTTACATACATACAAGCACACGCAGACTTGAGCACTCTTTCAGTGGGGTCACCCATCCATTGTAATCTTATGTAATGCTTTTCTACGGGAACAGAGCACTCTAATGGATGGGGGATTTATGCATAAAGGAATATATATCTCATATTCAGCATTACTGACTGTCCAGTTCTGTTGCACATACACACACATATATATATATATATATATATATATATATATATATATATATATATATATATATATATATATATATATATATGCATCCACATACATATATAAAAGAAAAAGGACGATTGTATGGAATATCAACAAATTTTCAACAAGTTCTTGTAAATTCATTTTGTTAATTTGTTTTCTTACATCAGATTCGAGAATAATTTTTTCGTATTATCTCTATTTAGGTTGTCAAAGCGAATGATTAATTCACATGATGATGAAAAGTTTCTGTGTAATAAAATGCAATTAGTGTTTTGGACTCAATATGTCAATTCCTTAAAACATGAATGACACGTTGAAGACCAAATACGACTGAAAATAAACGAGTTAGGAATCTAGTGTGAATATGTTTTTAGGTCATTGCATTGCGTGTGTGCTAATATATATATATATATATATATATATATATATATATATATATATATATATATATATATATATATATATATATATATATATGGATAGTAGGAGAGTGAACCAAACTTTTCTCCACTTCAATGAATAGGAAATATCGTATACACACAACCGTAAACCGGTGAGCACGGTCGTATATCATGGAACGCCAGGATACAGTCGGTAGGAGGAATAGAAAACAGCAGACTCGCAGTAGCTCTGCGTGATTCCATTTGAAAAGGGAGAGAACAAGTTTCAGTTACGAAGAAAAAATCGTATTACAACAAGCGTGTTCTTGCTGCTTCAATAATCTGCCTGTCCTCAGTAAATGCACTCTATGGAAGACATTTTACACTTTCTATCTTAAGGTAAGGGATATGTTTTACTATCTCATAGAAAGATTTGAAAATCAAATCTTCTAAAAAAAAAAAAAGAAAAGAATCCGTCAACTGTAACAGATTGTTTTCATTCGGATCGGCATTTTTGTCTATGATCAGAGTATATGTGTACTTTGCCAACGATCCAAGTCTCCCTCCCCCGTCTAACAACATAACATCAGAGTGTAGCATCTATGAAAATAGTAATATATACATTATGCATGCATGCACATAGACACACACAGACACTCACAGATATATATATACACACACACACATACACAGACAATATATATATATATATACATATATATATATATATATATATATATATATATATATATATATATATATATATATATATATATTCCTATTTGTATATTATAATTATTTCGGTAAAATTTTCCTCGGTCTTATGATCTTTGTGTTCACATTGGATTCCCAGATGATATTTTCAAAAAAAGTAGTTTTTTTTTCCCCCTAAACATGAATGGAATTGGAAATTGAATTATTGGCAAAAAAATTGCACAGTTAAAAGTCAAAATTGTAAATATTCTTAGTGATTATTAGCAAAAGAACTCAATAATCTATCGGCATATTTTGACGGATCCTCTCTAAGGGGAAGTGAAAGTGAAAGCCGGGAGGGGGTAAGTGAGAAAGGTGATGAAATTAGTGTCCACCAAAAAACAACAAAATGCGTTTCTTATTAATTAATTTTAAAGGGGTTGCGTTTCTGTTGTGGAGTAATGCTTTTTGGATGCCTCTGTTGTGCTATGTGTTAATGCAGTTATTCTTCTTATAATGACAGAAGTTCAAATATAATCCACGTATCGAAACGTACTTCTTCCCCATTCTTTCTCTAAGCTATGAATATAGTAACGGTAACAACCACTATTATTACTTTCGTCATTTTTGTTGGTGCTGTTTTTTGTTTTTTTTCGAATTTTTTTATTATCATCATCATCATCATTAGTAGTAGTAGTAGTAGTAGTAGTAGTAGTAGTAGTAGTAGTAGTAGTCACAACAGCAGCAGCATCTTTGGTGGGACAAGTAGTTGCTATTGTTGTATATAATTTTTATTTCCTATTAGAACCCCAAAGAGTACTTTTGCTATTGCCCCTGCTTATCATTCAATAGGAATGATATTGAGGCTGATATCGTTATCGTACTTTTTCTTCAAAACCATTCCAGTTATAATCATCATCATCATCGTTATAACTATTTCCACAAGTACTACCACTTGTAAATGCAGCAACTTTAGTGATAGTAAGGCAGAATTTGTGGTCACGTATTATTGATAACACACCTACAAGATATTTTCTTTGACCAAAACGTTTACATGATGATGGCCATCTTAATTTCTGATACTCTAACTTTTTAGTATCGGTAATATTAATCATATTCGTAGAAATCATAGGAAGAGGGGTAGTATTAGTAAAAGTAAGCGTGGTAATAAAATAGTATCATCCCATCATCATTTACGTTTTATACTCGTTGCAATAGTTGTACGTGTCACCTCCCACTTGGAATTCAATGTAATATTCATCTTTCTCCGTCTTCTTCTTCTTCTTCTTCTCTTCGGTCTCTGCATGTTAACAATTCGACTGATGATCACTCCTGGATCCTGAGTGACATAATGCCTCATCAGGTTGCAAACCCTTTTCAGGGCAACGTCACAGATAACAGCTGTAATTTGCACATTTAATACCTTGTTTACACATCAGCGTCATAATCATCGTCATCATCATTTGTCACCTTTTGTGTATTTTTGGATGAACACATTCCCCATTTGCTACGAATTTCAATGATGGTTTCTATGTTTCTTTACAAGTCTAGTTCATCTTACATTTTGATATTCTGTCGCAAACGATGTTGCATTCAATAGGTGAGTATATCTAGCACTATTCAGCCATTCTTGCAACATGATCACAGCAGCTCTTTTATCAGGTTTCCTAAAGACTTTGACCCCTTTCAGCTCCAGGAAGGAGTAAGATATAGTGATACCAGCTCACCTAAACTCTCATAGTCTGCCTCGAAATGATCTTCAGAAGACAAGACTGGGAGAGTAAAGGAATCAAAATACACGATGAGTATCTGAGCAACCTCAGATTTGCAGACGACATTGCTCTTTTTGCGGAGAACCTACACGACCTCCAACTAATGATAGACGAACCAAATGAGGATATTAAGAAAGTCGGCCAACAAATCAACTTCAGCAAGACAAAGATCATGTGCAACAACCAAATCGGTGATAAAAACACTTAAATTAAAATGGGGGGCATAAAACTGGAGGAAGTAGACCACTACATCTACCTAGGACAACGAATATCCATGAGACCCTCAAAAGAAGAAGAAATCGAGCGAAGAATCACATTAGGATGGCAAGCCTTTGGCAGAGCTAGCTCAACCTTCAAAAATAAGAAGATCCCATTAATCCTGAAATGAAGGGTGTATAACTAATGTATCCCCCCAATAGTCACTTATGTAGCTGAAACATGGAATCCAACCAAGAGGCAAATCCGTAAATTGACAACCATGCAACGTGCACATGAGAAAATTATGCTAGGCCTCGCGTGGAGAGACCACAAGACAGCACAGTACATCCAAAAAAGACAAGAGTCTGGGACATCATAGAATCCATCAAAAATCTCAAATTGAGGTGGCAAATCCTGGGGAAGATCTATGTGCAACGACGGACGTTAAAAGAATGATGATGATGTCTATACCCTTCTTTCTTCTTTTCTTCCTCTTGTCTTTTCTTGCCACTAAATCGATGATGTACCTTTCTTACTACCACTGTTAGAATCCCTACACATTTTTTTTTACATTCTTTCTCCTCATGTCTTTTCAATTCGGAGGTTGTGACTAGCAATCAATCTGCAGGGATTTCAAATGACCATAATCAATGAATTTACCCAAGGACTTTCTCTGGCCTTTTGATGTTTGAAGAGTGTCACTCTGGAACAGTGTATCTTTTATCGAGTGTAATTCATTTATATATACACCAAAAGTGCCTAAAGCAAAAAGAAATGCTATTCAAAAATAAAATAAAATATTCGAAAATAAAATAAGATATTCCCTTAATGAATCCTTTCAGTCCCCACATTGTAACATTCAATTTAAGAAATGATGCATAATTTTTGCTTCACGTTCAAGAGAAGAAAACATGATTTTTAATACATTGGAACCTTAACTCAAGCAAATACTCACAATCACCAACGTAAGAGGCATTAATGTTTTGTTTCTTCTTTTCTGTATTGATCAGATAATCTATGAGAAAAGACGTTGTATATGCCAACGACTTATAGACTTCTGATCAATTTTTTTCTTTTTTTTACGCCGGGTGGGTAGTGGATTACTGGACAAATAAATCTTTGATTGCTTTTGAATGTATTTTTCATCATTCTTAGTTTAACTTTTTGTTGATATTTAAAAAATTCAAAAGTTTCAGGCTGTCAGGCAGTTAACGAATATAAGAATTGATAAACCACAGGAATGTCCTTGGGGAAATAGATCCACATCTCTAATCCTTTTTGTTATCATAGAATATCAAGACGGCCTGCAATCTATACCTTCGATTGCCAACAAGATCCAAGAGTTAAACAACTCTGATTCCAAAAATAGGGATAACTTCTTACCCAGCCCAAATGTAACGTTAACAAGTCTCAGGTATATCCCCTACTGACCTATTAAGCTGAGAATTGTTTATGATACAATACCCTGAGTAAAATACAAGAATAAGCCAGGTAAAATAATTACATCCATGGATATATATATATATATATATATCATTTTGAAAAACTTTTTTTTCTTTTTTTCACGTCTTCACGTGAATTATTATTATAATAAAGTAAGTAGGGTAATGCCACCATCTAGGGAAGGTCTTTGAAAATAAATTACCATGCTGAAAAATGCCAGGTGTACCATTTCAATTAGGGCGGAAGCTTCTAAATAATACTATCCATTTTGTTTTCACAGGATTCAAGTTGGATCTAATTTCTTGCAGGAGACTCGTTCTCAAAAACTTTGCAAGCAAATCGTCTTTTGTAGCCGAGAGAATAACATGAAGAAACAGGTTACAAACAGGTTACAAACGAATGTTCAATTATCGAGAGTAAAATTGAAGTTCTTTCCAATTATATATTTTAACATCTGATACGCACCATGGATTGACTTTCGCAGTACATTCATTTGTGTAGATAGAAAACTGTTTTTATTTTTAATGCTTTGTCATCGTTCCATCTCCTGACATATTTCAATGTTGCGAGGGAAAAAATGAAAAAGTCTGTAAATTCTATTTCGACGGTTCATCCATCGGGGGTTGTCTTCAGCCAGAACATCAGTTTCACAGTTAAATGATTCAATTCTTATTATTATCAATTGTTTAAATTTTTTCGACTCAAACTTTGGTTTAATCTAACTCTATTACTTCAACTGAACATCACTTAAGTAATTCAAATATTGTCATTCATTTTGTCTATATATATTCGAGTTTTCAATTGAAATTTCATTCATTTATTCAGTTGATGTATGCTATCTTTTTAAGAAAAATCTTCAAGCAATATACTACTGCCCAGTACAATTTGCCTCTCCATATGTGGCAGGTAGATATTGCTTGCTTTAATCTGAAAAATCCCGGCAGTGCTGCCAAACCTTGAATCCACCCGTTATACGTACTTAAAAGAGATTTCATGAGTTCACCAAGCTGTACTGATTTACATAATTTTTTTTCCATAATCAAAAGATGTATAAACAGAGGCCAGTTTTTTTCATTTTCCATCAAAACACGTGCCTTTTTTCTATTCCAACTGGAGATTGAAAATATTGCAGTTCATCAGGGATATCTTTGTATTTCAAAGACCATTTTTTCAAATATTTTTTATGTATACACCTAGGAAGTATATATGACACTATAATAATGAAATAATCAGTATTCGTATTGAGTTGTTTTCAATAATAACCATCAATACTTTTTTTTCCAGATGTTGTAATGACGGATACGAAAATCGAAATCATGGCAGTCTTGAAGCATCATTTTAAAATTGTATTCAGAGATGCTGAGGCTGTTTGCAGAATTCAGGAGAAAGAAAGAATAATAAATGACCGTGTTGAATTTGAACAAAACTGAATTGAAACATTTTGAAGGTGGTAACATCCCCCCTTTGAAATAGAATCAAGAAGTGAAAGAACATATGTTTCTGTTTCTGATGGTTTAAAACATAAAAGTGATCAAAAAATCTAACCACAAGAACTTGAAAACTTTCAGAAGAGCGTGGATCGGAAAGAAGGGAAAAAAAACGTACACCAGCTTTCGAATTGATTAAGTTGAACAAGACAAAAAATTTCCTGACTGAAGACCAAAAAACAGATGCTGGGGTAATGCTGCATTACATCATCGGAAAGCTTCAAAGACTGTCAATCAGGACGAAAAGAGTTTATTGTTCTGAACGCATCTTACTTATATCGATTTTTGACCAAATTTTTTTTTCGTAACATTTTTTCTAGTCATTTAGTTAAAATAATGCGGTAAAGAAGAAACCACAATAATCAGGACTGACATAATAAGTAGCTTTCGATCGGAAACTAATTTTTGTTCGTTTAAGAAAGCTGAAGCACTCTGGAAAAGATCTCCATTGGAATATATTTTTGCTGATTAACAATGTAAATGCAATTGATTTTATCTTTATTATCAGATATGTGACTCAATAAGATATGATTTTACCTCGTACATTGTATATTTATATCATAATATATCTGATCCCTTATATATCAAATCAACATCTACAGGAAGTTCAATTCTTTTGGAGTATTTTGATCATAATCATAATCATAGAGGTTCAAGCATTTGATATCGGCAAATATATTATCATCTCAGCATCGTGTATCAGTTTCTGTTAAGGCTCGATGAATTATTATAGTCTTTTATTCCGGACAGGATTAGAATAATGCCTTTCCCAACGATAGATGTGCTAAGTGGGGTTACATTGCCTAGTCCAGAACTTCATTCGGGTCGCCAACTCAACTTTCCATGCAGGTAACTGTTATGCTACTCTGTAGCACTCAAATTTCGAATAGGAGTGCAGTTTTTATATTCGTTTTTTTTTTCTTTGGTTCCCAAAGCAACATAAAATGATCGACAATAAATATGAAAGTTAGCAATTAGGAATCAAATCAGAAATACAAAATTCAAAAAAAAGTAAGATGTGGTCCGTTATTTTTCAAAGTGATTTGAGGAAGATTCAAGCAAATATGAACTTTGATCAATAACTTGATTGAAATTGATGTACAAAGCACGTTATAATCCTTTGAAGTCTGTCTCTGTATCTGTCAACAGATTCGATGCCTAATTTTTCTAAATTTGTCAGCTAAACAATCGCCAGCCACAAGATTCAGATCAATTGGACCACTTCTGCATTGATCGATGCAATTAAACAAACGTCTCTCGGATCAGTTATAACGTGGTCCACTTTACCGGGATTGGCAATGCATTTGGTCAGTGCTACATAAGTATGTTTGAATGATATATATGACCAATTTATCTTACTCGATCGATGAATTTAAGTAACTATAAACATTGAATAGATAACGTGGAAGACTAGGTCCACTTAACAGTGATTTCTTATTAATATAACTCAATTGCTAATTCCACTCGAGCCCATATTTTTTTATAATTTTGTTTTTCAATGTAACACTCATAGTTGATCTCATGTCCGGTCACCAAACAGAGAAGTTCAAAGAATAAAGAAACATTGAAGTAGATTCCAATTTTACTCGAAATCTCGTTTATCATCTTAATAGACACGAATTAATTTTCACTATTTTTTACTCAGTGAATGCGCAGAAAGATTCCTTTGTATAAATCAATGGTAAAAATTACTTTGCTTTATTTAATGTTGGCACATAAAAGTACTCAACAAAATTGACGACCTCAAACTATCAGTTTTTAGTCATCCTAATTAAGTCAGTCTAGCCGGCTGGCAATGTTTTAATCATGCAGGAACAAGAGGTCTGAAAGTTTCAAATTTACTCCTCATAATATTTTTGTTCTTTGAAAATTCCATCTGAGAGGCGCTCTTAACATGGTCTTGAATTTATGTTTTAAATACATGCTAAATTGACCACTTAGTTTGTGTCAACCTGTATTCTTTCAATTCAACTTTATTTAATTATCACAGTCCAACAAAAGGCAAAAGAAGGAACATATTCATCGATAACCCCTGTTATCCCAATTTTTAATTCATCACCATACTAAACAGGAATCCGGACGATATTGGTCATCGGTCGGTTCCTCATGATTGACTCACCAGTTTTAATTCATTCTCACTTTTTTATGATTTTTTTATCTACAGGAAATTCAAACGTGTATTCACCTTTTTGCAAGATAAAGCATTAAGCATCAACGCAATGTTTCGCTATGCAAACGGAATGGACTGTCGAAAACACATACGGTCTATTTGATTGCAACAGAGGATTCGATCATCATCATTCATCATCATCATCAGTCTTTTAGCGTCCGTCGTTGGACCTAGACCTTCCCCAGGATTTGCCACACTTCTCTATCATGGGCGTCACGGAGCCAGTACTTCCTGAACTTATCTAGTTCATTTCTCCATCTAATATTTTGCCGGCTTCGGTTGCGCATATGGTCTCAGGGAATCCATGTTGTGAGTCGTGATGTCCATCGATTGTCAGCCATTCTTGCAACATGGCCAGCCCACCGCCATTTGAGATTTTTTATGGATTCTATGATGTCTCTAACTCTTGTCTTTTCCCAGATGTGTTGTGCTGTTTTGTGTTCTCTCCATGTGAGGCCCAGCATTATTCTTTCATGTGCACGTTGCATGGTTCTCAGCTTACGGGTCTGTTTCTTGGTTAAGTTCCATGTTTCAGCTCCATAAGTGACTATTGGGAGGATGCATTGGTTATACACCCTTCTCTTTAGGATTAATGGGATCTTATTATTTTTGAAGGTTGAGCTAGCTCTGCCAAAGGCTTGCCATCCTAGTGTGATTCTTCGCTTGATTTCTTTTTTTGAGGGTCTCATGGATATTCGTTGCCCTAGTTATTTGCCCGTGTCTTGCGTATCTTGCTCATTGTTTTGGATTCGATCACCTGAGATTAAATCAGTTGATATCAGTTTGAAATCTTATGAGATCGGTTCAAAGAAGAACAGGGTCACAGAACCTCCGTTAGGAAACTTGATGTAAAATTACTATTACAAAGCAGGTTTACAAACGGATCCCCCAATACAAGGGACTTCCCCCCCCCCGAATGTTTGATAATTGTAATACGGGTATACAGAAATAGCTTCAAACTCTTATTCCGTATCTGAACAGCTTGTCATTCGTTGAAAGAACATTCCCTAAATCGACAGAGAGAGATGCTGTTTAGACGGGTCGAGATCAAAACACCCGTGAATAATATAAATGTTAACTTGCTCAACTTTCTACTTTTTTCTATTGGCCACGTCTTATTCATGATTTAAAATTCTCAATCAACTTTACAAATGAGTAGATGTCATAAATAGTTAACCAATTATAGACTACTCACATAGGATAAACTCACTAATATCACTGAGATACATCGCATCACTTTTGTGGCTTTTGTAGATTATGATAAATTACCAGAATGCAGAACATACAATATTGGTCAACTCAATGCAAATGGCATTATCAAGAAATTACGAACGATAGAAGTATCTGTAATACTATGGATTGTAATTCATGAAGGAATACTGACCGGATGAGAATGGAGATGGACATTGATGGAAAATCGTTAAACCCTTATATATATATATATATATATATATATATATATATATATATATATATATATATATATATATATATATATATACATATATATATATATATTTTGAACAAATTCTCATCACCAATGCACACTGAAGAAATCTATGGACCATGCAATTCATTAAAAAGCAGTGCCATACCACATTTATCTTCGGTGTTTGGAAGGTTTTCCATTTTAGATGCATTTCAGATAATGTGACATGTTGACAAGAAGCCAGGTGATGATATCCAGGGTTACAAAGTTTAGTTATTCATGATTTTGTCTCAGGGTTTGCGCGCGCACACACACACGCACACACACACGCACACACACACACACACACACGCATATGTATATAAGAATTTTCATAAATGGTTTGCCTCTCTATAGGATTCATAAAAGTATATTCATCACGAGGGATATATGAGCACACTACAGTGTCATTATGTTTTGCTACTCTTTTTAGGCAAATGACTTCTGTCTTTGTTACCCTTTTCAATTACTTGGTTTCTCTTCAGAGAAAACGTTGCTGACCGACTTATATCTTAGACTGTTCTGAAACATCAAAGTAGATCCATTTGGATACTAAAAAACGACATAGGTGACACAGAACCCACAAAACACAATGAAATAAGTATTTTTCCTTTTTAACATTCGTTTAATTTTCGTATTAATACAGAAATAGAAAAAATTAAAAAAAACTGCACTGATTGCCGACTAGCTGGGAGTGTCATCCAGTCAGTGATCTCTTTACATCCACTCGATCATTTTTTTCAGCAGGCAAATACATACGTACATACAAACATACATACATATACTCGTATGAACATACATACAAATATACATACATACATGCATAAATAAATACCTACTTACATACACAAATACATACATGCATTCATACATAGATTCATGTACGGATACAAACATGCATACATACAAACATACATTCATGCACACATGCATAAAAACATAGATACATACATACATACATACATACATACATAGCTGCAACTAATTGAATGAATCTCGACGAACTGATCCTGAAAAACACGACAGAAAGTAAATAGTTAGTTCCAACGATGCATCGGAAGATCAAGATTTTAAAATAATATCTCTTTCCTTTCAGTGGACCATTAAACTACACCATTCTTTTGCTGCATCAGTAAACAATTTTATACAATAGTGAAATTGAATTTCCTTTCATATGCACTTATTTCCCAAGGCTTATCTCAAAATTTATGTAAACATAATGCAGGGAATTCAAGCATCAACCTTATATCTTCTTAAAAGCTAATCAGTCCTGGAATCAAAATATTCTATCTAATAACTAATGATGCAATGAATTTATATGAATGACGATATTACATTGCTAAAAGTGATGAGGGTGAAACACTAGTTTGCACGTTGAACAAACGAAAATAAACCATTGATTTTATCGGTACTTTCAAAGCCCAGTCAACCACCTTATAAGTATATTCTCTCATTGGTTGGCTCTTAAAACAAAGATACCATGAACAACTAAATCAGTGGGGAGGAAATTGGAAATATAATTGGAAGTAGAACAAAAAGGCTGTTAGAGTCCTCATCTCCCCGTCTGCAGCTGGTGAGGGAGGGTAACGTGCAAAATATAAAGTAAGCTGGTGTGGGTAGGAAAACTGATCAACAAACTATGAATGATAAATTAAGATCTTATCAATTTATTGGAAAACAATTTCCTTGTCGACATTCAATGTAGGTAGCTTTGTTATAGCTCTGTTGAAATATTGATAGAACGGTGCTTGATCATGAATATTTTTTACATATTTCACGGATAATTCCCGAGAGATTTTTTTTGAAATTTTTGACAAAAAAATGACCTGCTAATGAATAAATCATTTACAAAATGAGAATAAAAAAGCTGTATATTACAGCTAATATTGGTTTCTTTGGTGACACCCGGTTTATTCTCTGATAGGTTATATCGTATAATTATCATTTGTCCGAAAAAAAAATCAGGCTCAAGTTCATTTATGATGATTTTGAAAAGTTTCATCAACATTTCATGCTTGGTAAAAGTTCTAAAGTTCTTTTTTTCATCTGTTTTGTCTTTGATGAGCACCAGAATAAATAAATACACTGTTTGAATTACGATGAAAAACATTGTTATGGATTCAATCACTGTAATTGTGATAGTTTTTTGCTATCACGATAAGATACAGATTTAGCAAGAAATGAAGTCAGTGCTGGATTATTACAAATTAATTCCTTGAATTTGTCTGAGATATATGTATTCTTTCATAGTGGAGGCCAGTGACATAGATAAATAGTGAGAGGGAGGGAAAATGTTGAGAAAAAATATAATCAAGGATGTGAGAAAAAGAGGAGAGAAGAATAGAAAGACTCAAAAAGATGAAAACTTTAAGAAAAAATGAGACAAGGGAAAAAGAAAACGACAGAATTAAAATGAAAAAAAAAATTGAGAAAATAGTAAAGAACGGAGTCAAAGAAAAAAGAGTAAAAAGAGGAAGAGAATATATATATATATATATATATATATATATATATATATATATATATATATATAAGAAAATGAGATAAGAGGAATTATATAATTGAGTAGGAGTAGTAAAGAAAATAGTGATAGGAGCCAAAGGGAAAGAGAGAGTACATACAGCTTGAAGAGGGAAATAGAAGAAAAAGAAAGCAAGAAAGGAGAGAAGTGAAGCAAGTCAGAGTAAAGATGTGACAGGTAGACAACATGAAAGGGAAAAGAAAAAGAATAAGAGGAAATCAGAGAAAAAAATCTGACGAAGGTGGCAAGGTAAGAAGAGGTAAAAATAGAATCTGATAAGCAAATAAGAGAAGATAAAGAGGGAAAACTGAAAATATAGAATGAGAGAGTGATAAAGATGGGTGAAAGACAAAGGGTAAATGAAAAATATTTTTAAAAGCAAAAAAAAGAGATGGTGATCAAAGAAGTTGAGAGAATAATTGAAATTAAAAGAAATAGACGAAGAAGATTAGGTAGGATGAGAAAGAATCAGTGGAGAAAATAAAGTGAAGAATAAAGTGTGAATTGATGAAGAATAGCATAGAAAAAGATGAAACAATAGGTAAAAAGAGGAGTTAAGAAATAGAGGCAAACTGAGTCAGAGAAAAAGAATGTGTGAAAGAGAAAGGGAGAAGTAGACTGAGCTCGGGATATGTTGAAAGAGAATCTGGATCTGTTGCCATTCAAGCTCAATATCAATGCATGAAGAAATAAGCAAGAATAGACCAGAAAAAATGTAGTTTCTCCCTCTGTGGTTTGAAGGATGAAAGGGTGAACAGTGTCGTACGCCAGCTTGTACATAGTAATATAAAACAGGAATGGGAACTGATACTTGAAATAGTGTATCGGTTTTGACAATGTAAATAAATGTTTTTTGTATTTATCAAAGAATGAACGAGGCATATGAAGAGAATGCGATGCTTTGGTCTCCAAATATCGGTGCGAAACCTGGATTTGATGGTTGTAAAGACGAGATAAATGAACTTGCTGATATACCTATAAAAGAAAGTGATGGCAAAAGAATGGGAACAACTGTATTGAATTTTAGGACCATTCCTGGTATTTAAGAAGACTAAACCATTGAAATTGACATACCATTGATTATCCTTCGTGTATCGAGTGATCATCACAATTAACATGGCCAAGACAGTAGATCGATGATGCACTCTGTTATTTTCAGGCAGATCATTGTATCAACTGGGATTTTTTGGTCCCTTACCACACACACACACTCACACACTTTCGATTCCTGGTCTTTTCAAAGGCTAAAGCCGCTGTTAAAAGGAATTAGATGACAAACCATTCTGAAAAATAGATACATGCCCAGAAAAGTGTGAAAATTTTCACGGATGATAATTTGAAGGGGACTGAGTTGTTGACCTTCACATATTCACTAAAACAGAGGTCATTTGCAGCAATCAAGTTAGGGAAAGGCACACATAAAATGGGGCAAGTCAACTTCTACATTTACTTAGGACAGAAAAATCTTCAAAGAATAGAAATCAAGCAGAAAATCACTCTTGCTTACCACCTTTTTGACTGAGCAAGCTCAGCTTTAAGAACAAGCATACATGAAGTTTATCATTGTATTAGTTTTTTGCGTATAAGCATATTCATATTATTTCATACTACGTCTTTATTTTTCTAAACGGGGCTTACATACACACAAACACATATATATTATATATAAAGCTTATTAAGTTGGTCTCGGTTATATGTCTCCTCTGCAAATGTATTTAAGTTTGAGATTTTTAAGTCCACGTATGATATAATCGCTCATACATCTTCATTATGTAGAAGGTAGACTGTTTCTAGTCGTTCTGAGTAAAAATACATTTCAATAAGCGATGAATTCATCCAACTTGATAAATTCTCATCAATACTCCCGCTGATTTTTAGCAGTTGAAACCTCCATTTTCCTAACCAATCCCATAACTAACTAACTAACTAACTAACTAACTAACTAACTACTAACTAACTAACTAACTAACTAACTAACTAACTAACTAACTAACTAACTAACTAACTAACTAACTAACTAACTAACAACTAACTAACTAACTAACTAACTAACTAACTAACTAACTAACTACTAACTAACTAAACTAACTAACTAACTAACTAACTAACTAACTAACTAACTAACTAACTAACTAACTAACTAACTAACTAACTAACTAACTAACTAACTAACTAACTAACTAACTAACTAACTAACTAACTAACTAACTAACTAACTAACTAACTAACTAACTAACTAACTAACTAACTAACCTAACTAACTAACTAACTAACTAACTAACTAACTAACTAACTAACTAACTAACTAACTACTAACTAACTAACTAACTAACTAACTAACTAACTAACTAACTAACTAACTAACTAACTAACTAACTAACTAACTAACTAACTAACTAACTAACTAACTAACTAACTAACTAACTAACTAACTAACTAACTAACTAACTAACTAACTAACTAACTAACTAACTAACTAACTACTAACTAACTAACTAACTATAACTAACTAACTAACTAACTAACTTCTCTTCTCTTCTTCTTCTTCTTCTTCTTCTTCTTCTTCTTCTTCTTCTTCTTCTTCTTCTTCTTCTTCTTCTTCTTCTTCTTCTTCTCTTCTTTTCTTTCTTCTTCTTCTTCTTCTTCTTCTTCTCTTCTTCTTCTTCTTCTTCTTCTTCTTCTTCTTCTTCTTCTTCTTCTTCTTCTTCTTCTTCTTCTTCTTCTTCTTCTTCTTCTTCTTCTTCTTCTTCTTCTTCTTCTTCTTCTTCTTCTTCTTCTTCTTCTTTCTTCTTCTTCTTCTTCTTCTCTTCTTCTTCTTCTTCTTCTCTTCTTCTTCTTCTTCTCTTCTTCTTCTTCTTCTTCTTCTTCTTCTTCTTCTTCTTCTTCTTCTTCTTCTTCTTCTTCTTCTTCTTCTTCTTCTTCTTCTTCTTCTTCTTCTTCTTCTTCTTCTTCTTCTTCTTCTTCTTCTTCTTCTTCTTCTTCTTCTTCTTCTTCTTCTTCTTCTTCTTCTTCTTCTTCTTCTTCTTCTTCTTCTTCTTCTTCTTCTTCTTCTTCTTCTTCTTCTTCTTCTCTCTTCTTCTTCTTCTTCTTCTTCTCTTCTTCTTCTTCTTCTTCTTCTCTTCTTCTTCTTCTCTCTTCTTCTTCTTCTCTTCTTCTTCTTCTTCTTCTTCTTCTTCTTCTTCTTCTTTCTTCTTCTTCTTCTTCTTCTTCTTCTTCTTTCTCTCTTCTTCTTCTTCTTCCTTCTTCTTCTTCTTCTTCTTCTTCTTCTTCTTCTTCTTCCACCTGTTGCCTGGTAGTTACCTAGTTGCTTTAGAGCTGGATGACAGCAAGTCTCCCACGAGTGTTCAGCCAATCCTCTCCAAATTCTCATAGACCACAGCAATACTGTGGTTTTAGGGTTTCACACCAGTTGCCCGATGGTCATTACTGAAGGCTCGGTGACTGTAAGTTTCAAACTGTCTTCTGCCTACATCTCTCTTCTCCTTTGCCTATCAAACCATTGCTGGGGTTCACATCCCCCACTTCCATTTTCCTTCGTGTACTATGCCATTACTAACATTTAGTATCATTGACCCTATATTTCTAGCATTTTCCTCATTATACGTGAGGTTCCAAGTAGTGCTGTGGTCTGGTCTGTCTCATCCTGTGCTCCTCCAGTGTCGCCCTCAGTGTCTTTGTGACAGTTCCTAGTGCGCCTATCATTACTGGTACTACCATGACTTTCATGTTGCACATCTTCTCCAGTTCTCTCGCTAGAACTTAGTAGTTTTCCAGTTTTTACTCCCCCTTCCTTCTCATTCTACGTTTTGCAAGGGCAACCCACATTCATTTTTTGGCAGGCTATTCTATTCTTGTCTACAATTACCAGATCCGGCTATCTTGCCAAGACGAGGTGGTCTGTCTGGATGGCAAAATCCCTGAGTAATTTGTGCTTTCCATTTTCCAGGTCTAGGCCTTATTTGTGCTGGTACCATTTTTCCGCATGGTTAAAACTCATTTCTATACTAAGTTCCAAATATCATCATTGCTTCTCGATCGTGGCTGTGTTTATACTCCTCCTGCGCGAGTTAAATGCAATCACTAGTTACATAGTTTGTGGTCTCATTTACACCACTGCAGGATTTTTTTTCTTTCCTTTTTCTTTTCAGTTATAAAGAGGTGGGGTTCATGTGATTGGGTCGGATATCTCATATTTATAGCTCTCTCGTCACTCTTTGTGCTGTGTCTCTGGGAGTGCTGTAGTCTGTACAGACTCAATCTTCCCATTATTATTATTATTATTCCTAAATTACCAAATATTTCTGTCTACGTCAAAAGTAACCACTGAAAAACAAGAGTAAATCTAAATAGCCATCAGCCATAGACAGAAATACTTTCGTTCTTAGTCAAAAAATACAAAGAAATAGTGAAATCGAAATTAGCATTTGAATTGAAAGATTAATTGAATCAAATAGTTTTCACAGTTGTTGTAAGATTTACAATATTTGGATGACGTAGCTATCAATTTTGGGGGAAAAAAATTGCCAAAGTATTAAAATAAATCAATTTTTTGTGTATGTTTGATAAAGAGCCAAGATTTTATGCAGTAAATTACAGAAATTAATACAAAACAACAAACGATTCTGATTAAACGCTGAAATCAGTTTTACAAGTTGAATTTTTCGTTTGTTTTTGTCCCTAACAAGTGAAGGAAATTTCCCTTCAAACACAATTTGCAATCATAGAAATGATTTATGAGTCTAACAACCCTTGACTGAATTGTGTTATCATTATTTTGTTTAACTGAACAGATTCAATCAGTTGAAGGCAGCTATAAAACCTCGATTTGATTTTTCTGATGCTTCATTTATATAATATTGCAGGATTCTATTCCTAGCATCAAATGTATTGATTCTTTAAGAGCATACACGTGTCTCTTTCACAACTTATATTTAAACAATTTCAAAACTTAAAGTTATTCTTTTAAAAACAGTTTATGAAATGTTTTCAAAAAGATGATACTCACACACACACACACACACGCGCGCACACACACACACACACACCTTTCAACTTTCCAAAATATTTTAAAAGTGCTTCCTTTTAAGTGAAATACAGCTCTGCACCTGATCCATCATATACACTTCTTATTCATAAGAAAATGATATATCGTGAGGAATACAGAGGATGCATGCTCTAGTGTGGCTGGCACACTACGCAATCACCCCCTTTCATGAACAGTGTTGTTCCTGAGTATATTGTGTTCTTGACAATTCACCATAAAGTGTAATACCCTTTCATTGATAAGGCTTCGTTCTTCACAAATTTCCCTTTATGTGCCCTCTGAAAGTTCTTATAAATGTATACACAAGATCATTTCAATATTTTTGTGGCTAATATAATTGAATTGACTTGTTTCAATATAATAAAAGTATGACTGCATGCAGAATAGGGTGGGATTTCATTCAGTACTCATCACATGACCTTGGCTGACTTTTGAAGAGGCTTGCATTTGTTACCAGCATAATATCGTACATAAAATCTGGCTTTAATTATTGTCTTTTCATTTTCGATGATGGATAGAATTCTCTTCACGTGGGAAAGTAAAGTATCGAACCGGGAAACTATATTTTTTTTTCTTGTCTAGCCAATGGAATGGTTGCTCTTTCTCGGGGTTATTTGATTTTTTTAATGGATTGAGTGATATTTTCGACTCCTGGCGTATGACTAATAATTGCAGAATGTTACTCTTAGCCCAGCTTCTCTTTCTACTACTCATACTTGGATGATACTCAGAACTTTCAAGAAACCCACATGGAAATCGCCAAGTTTATTTTTAGTATTTTTTTACGGAAGACCGGCTCGTATTGACAGACAGACATTAGATCAATTATAATGTGATAAAATAATTATGAAAATAAATATATTTTATAATATAAACACTATTTATAACTAGGTTTTTGATGTGATATTGATTTCAATTGTGAATTTGAATGCGAAGTGCGTGTCTATGTAAATAATACCATTTATTTGAACTATCTGACAGTTTGTTTATCAAATCTTTTCTTGGATGATTATAAAATTACCTTTTCGAGATGGGTCAGATTTTGCTGCCTATTTGATATATTTGATCCTCTAAACAAACAAGATTAGAATAAATCTCTCTATATGTAGGTATATATTCCTATAAAAGGATAATAATTCAGATACTGTTATATGACAGTTGAGATGATGGACATCGAATTTTTGAAAATGTGCATGTATCAAACCGTCCGTCAGGTCGGATATCATAACTAAATGTTATATACATCAAGTGTTTGAAGTATACAAAATCACAAAAAAATGATAACTTTAAAATCTGTACGATTTCAATGAAATTTGCACCAAAACTAGAAAGAATTCATAAAACTAAATAATGCTGAACAATAATAAACATCCACATGTGTCTTAGAAGAATAAGTTAGTGTTTATGAACCAGAAAATGCTTTTGGATTCAAGTCAGAACTGTTCATTTTTTGATTAGTATTTGATTCGATTAATACAGCAGTTTTCCTCTTTTGGTAAAATGTAGAGAATTTCAAAACGATACCCTGAAGGGTTTCTGCCGAAAGAAAAAATGTAAAATGTTTTCTCTCGAGGGCATCCATGATAATTAAGCAATCAATCTGTTTCACTGTCCCTCGCCAACATTCTAACAGAAATCGTAGATCTATGAGTGTGTGCCTGACAAATACTAGAGTATCTAGAGCATTGCTTCTCCTAAAACTATTTCAATGTCAGTAGATTTTTAGTTATTACTTCAATATTTCATTCTCTCATGGTTAAACTTTCTTATGTTAATTAGTAATCAAAGATTATTCTTCCTTTGGTCTCGTGGAGATTTTTTTTTTAAATGTAAAGTAATCATGAATATTATAAAATAATGATAATGATATGAAAGACAAAAAAATTGACCCAGACAATGTATCAGGAGATTTTTTAAATTTATAAAAGGTTTCCAAATTTCTGCTTGTTGACAAAATACTTTATCGTTGTATATGTATCCCACTAAAAATAATTGTTTTTAAATAAAAAAAATCTTATGAATGAACATTTCAGTCACCGTACATTTGGCCTCCCATTTTTTTTCTTGTTTCACCTTTTGATGAACCATTCACTGGTATAAGAAACGCACGTTTAAAATTTATTCGAAGTGTCTTAATCAAAATCATAGAGGTTCAAGCGATTGATCGTGGGAAACAGATTCTCTTCTCAGTATCATGTATCTGTTTCTATATGTTTTCACTATGTTTGTACTATTGTAACCAACTCTTAAAGCTTGAGTGGATTAACGCCTTTCCTAAAAATAGTCGTGCTAAATCTCAAACGCAGTTTGTCCATTCGATATCCAATGCTGGAGACTGTTACACCACTCTGCGCACCCTATTTTTTGAAAAAGAGTTCAGAGTGATTTTCATTCTCTTTAATCCTTTATTCCAACATAAATGAATCGACTTGAATAATCACTGTGAACTTTTGCAAATATGAATGAAATGATAGATTTAAAAAAAGAGAAGAATGTTTTGTCCAAATTGGGGAATCGTCAAGTAATTATGAACTTCGATCGACAACTCGAGGAAAATTGAAGAACAAAACTTAATAATCCCTTGAACTCTGTCCTCGTATATCCTCAGGAATCTAATGTCAAAACGTTTCCAATTTTGTTTACAGAACAATCACCATCCAGAAGTTTTGGATCAATTAATCCACTTACGCATTGGTCGATGCAATCAAGGTAAAGTTCGTCGGGTCAATAGTAAACTCAGTCCATCCCATCATGGTCTACGATGCATGGGATCAGTTGTATAAGTTTGAATAACATGAATAATTAATTCTTCCTGATCAATCGTTGGATTTAATCAAGGCTTAGCCTTAAACAGGCAACTTCAAATGCAGGGTGCAATTTGCAATGATTTATTAAGTGGAACTATTTCATATTGATATTAATTTATTCCAAACTTCCGTTCATCTTGTTTTTGTTTTTATAGCAAAACTCTCAGTTGATTTAATGACCAACAGCTCGAGTTAGAAATTGAAACAATAGAAAACATAGAAGTAAAATTTTGATCAGACTTGAATTTTCATCAATCATTTCGATAAACACAAAATAATCATCACCACTTGCCAGCCGGTGAACGCAAAATTGATTTCCTGATATAAATTGTATATATTTCATCGTTTCAAAAAAGTTGGCTCACAAAACTATACAACTACTGATGTTCGGTGAACCAAATTGAAGTTGATTTCAGTGGCTAAATATGTACGTATTACACTAAAAGGCTGTGTTAATGGAGTTAAAAAGGAAGAATATTTCGAAATATACTCTGTGTGTGAGTTTGTGCACATATGAACACATATATGAGAGAGATCTCTGTTTGGACATTGTGGTTGAAATGCTCTGATTTAGAGAAAAGTTGGAATTTAGAAATAAAAAAATGATGTCGGTCTTCATTCGCTCTCAATTCAATATCTGTATTATGATGATCTGATTTATGGAGGTAATTTCAGGTATATTAAATGCTAAATACACTGAAGATTTTCTCATGTTTCTATTTCTTTTTCTATTTGTAAACGGTTTAAAATATAAATTCTATGAATAAGAATCGGTTTTAGAATTGCTATGATGGCTGCCGTAGGCAACTTTTAGATGAATGGTAGAATGTTTATGCATCGGTTTATTTGTTGATTGCATGAAAAGATGAACACAGAATTGTTTAATCCCTCAAAGTCAAGGAGGGAGATGGGATAACATATGAGGAGAAAAGTAATGACAGATAGATGAGAAGGAAAGGAACTAAGAAAAATGGAGAAAGTTTTGATTAGAGTGGAACTAAGAGGTAGGATATAAAAAATGACAGAGTAACCGGAGAAAAGAAAGCAGGGAAAAGAGAATCGGAAACACAGTGAAAGAGACAAGTAAAAGGAGAGGAAGAGAAAGTCAGAGGAGAAGAAGTTTGAGTAAGAGAGAGAAGAGTCAGTTGATATTAGGGGATAATGAGAGGAAGTTAGTGGAGAAGCAGGAGCAATAAAATGTGTCAGTTGATGAGATGAGGTAAGAAAGAGGGATAGACAATACGCATAGAATGAGAATTAAGAGGTGAGAATCAATTGAAGAAAAACAAGGCGAGAAAATAATAAAACGGTAAGTAGAAAAAAGAGTTTAAGAGAGAGAGAGGAAGATAAAATCTTGAAAAAGATGAGAACGCAGAGTTCACACTATGGTCATGTGAAAAGAGTGACAGAATCTAATTATATAATGCATTAGGGAGTGGGAAAAATAGATCATGCCCAGAAAAAATATAAATGCTTCGTCTATGGTCAAAGAATGAAAGGGTGAGTTACATCGTAAATGATAGTAGCTGGCATACTCGAGTGGAATATAGAAGAGACATTATAGATGAGGGTCATGTACTGATACCTGTGCAAATGGCTTTGATTTGACAACTTTAATGAATGGTATCAGCAAAAATCAAAGGTCGTTGTAGACAAATAAAAAGAATACTAATCCCTGGTTTCCGTGTAGATCCTTACATAGTCCAGGTCTTTTAAACTTTGTGTACCTATATACATATCTTCTTCAAAATGCACAAAATCGTGTTTTTCTCTCGGCAAATGCATTCTGATATATATTTTACACATCTAAGTCCATACAGAATAGATGCAAGATGTAATTGACGCTTTTATATGCGTCCAAGAACGACAGTGAAATTCTATGTGCCTCATTTGTTTCCAATCGCGTCTTCCTCTCGGCAAATGCATTGAACTTCAAGATTTGTCGATATATGATTTGCACAATCAACGAATATATTCATGACATAAAAGCCAAAATATTTCCAGCCATGTCAAGTAAAGTAGATTCCTGTAAGTGATGCACTTATTGAACTTGATCAATTCACACTAATGTCACCGCTAGATTTAACAGTTTAAAACCTAATGCTGTGCCTGTTTTTTCAGTGAGAAATGTTCGTGCACACTTTTGAAATCAACGTAGTTAATGAATATTTTCCAAAATTCATTGCACCAAGCTGATGCATCATTTTGTTACAATGAGTGCTAAATACCTGATATATAACAGAGAGGAAAATTTACCATCCAAATGCAACTTCAAAACTGGAAAAATCTGAACAGAAGGTATTTGATTTTTGGCAATGACCAATCTTGCCTAAGTATTTCTCTAAGTTCGGTTTATTTTAAGGTTTGTTTGAAGATGCAACAAGATGTTGAAAAGACTGTTGTGAAATGTATCGGACACTTTCTGCTCTCCGTATAAGTATCGCACTACGGAACATTTCTTATAAAAGACGTTTTAGGCAAGTTTTGTTTGGGATTTTTTATCTTTCAGGAATTTCTTTCATTAAAATTAGGTTATCTCCCATTGCAACGTTCAGATCGTCTGATTGCAGAAGTTTACAAGTGAATACAATGTAAGAAAAAGCTGGACAAATATTCTAGAAAAAGGAATTGGAGGGTTCAAATTTGACTTTTCTTTTAACAACATTCCAAACATTATTCAGTGTTGGACACTAATTCGACAGATAGTCTCTATTGTATTTCTCTATCCACTCACCAGCCAGTTGCTGAGAGAGGTTTCTGTACTGTCCAGAAATCCCATTGATGTTGCTCAGCTCTTGGGATTTTTTGTTCAAAGAGCCAAAAAATGAGACAAAGGACTACGTTTAAGCTGGCTGTGGATTGTTCATGCAGACCATGTTATGTTGTAAGAGATAAAAGATCTAACAAGTAATTCCTGCAGAACTTTACAAAGAATTATTTAATGTTCAAACAGAGGTTTACGTGTACTTCGATTTCCTGTATACAATGAAGGTTTGTAATTAAATATTAAACTCATATGGTCGCATTTCACGATACGTTTTACATTGTATGTCTGTTAAGTAACCGGCAGGGTGACAAACATAAATAGATTGCTTCCAATAAGATTTATATTTGTATTTTGTGTCCATGGAACCTGTCAGACCTCACCTACTTGATTGTGAATAGGGAAACGACTTCAGTCATCAGAATGTACAGCATAACGCTACACTCCTGATTATTTTATTTGAATGACTGTTTGAAAGCGTTGGAAATAAATTGTTTGTTCTGAGTCCATTCTTTTCACTTATCTAGCGGCTGTTGAATGTGAATTGTTGGAAAAAATTCTATTTTCTGTCTATTTTTTCCAGGGGGAACTAAGCACGATATTCTTAAGGAAGTAAAAATGTGACTGGATTAGAAAAATTTGAAATGTTAATTGTCAATATGAACTTCTATTCCACCCAGTCTAATTGAACGAAAAAAATAAAACAAAAGAAAATACCACATAAAGAGATTGTTGTTTCTATTTAAAATGATAAAAAAATTAAAAAAAAAACAAACGATCAGCTGATTCGAATTACTTTAAAAATTCGACCAAAAATGCATGAAACTGCATTATTATACAATCGTAAAAGAAAAGTTGGCTCCAAAGTATTTCGAAATTTCAATTTGCTTCAAAAAGGAAAAGAAAAACATGTGTAATTGCAACTTTACATTTGTTCCTGACAACTATTGTTACCATATGTCTGACGCCATAAATCCTGAAAATTGTATTTCATATTTTTCTAAATGGAGAAACAAACTCCCCTTGCGCTTACACAAGTGAAAGAGACCTAATTACCGTTGCGTTAAAGTTACTGGTATTGCTCTGTGAAATCCGCAGACAATTCGTCGTAAGGGAACAATTATCTTCATTCACAAATGATAATGATAATGATGATTATGATGAGGAGGATTGTGGGGAAGATAAAAAAAACATCTGAAAAAAAACTTGAATATGTATGAATTGCATGTTTGCAGTTTCGTATCTTGTTTTTATTTCTTTCTTTTACTGTTTATATTTGTAGCCCTTCACTCATTCACGTTGAGACACTACAAAGTGATTTTTGGTAAGCATCCAAGACTCAATGTAATCTAAGAGCTTCTAACCCTTGTAAACTGAAGGTAAATAAAGAAAAAAAAAGAATTAATCAAGAGAAAAGAAAAAAACTAAAATGAAACGAATGAAATATACTAGACGAATCAACTTTAACAAACAAAAGAATGATCGAAAGAATGATGAAAGACTACAAAAGATAGGAAGAAAACATTGTAAAAATCAGAATACGAACAAAAAAAAAAAAGAAGAAAAATCGGAAGGATGAAAAAATTATAAAAGGAAAACAAGTAACAAAAAGAAAGATGAATTACAAAAATCCCGTGATAAAACATTCCCTATCATCTGGAAGACTAGAAAAAAATAAGCATATTTGATTTGAAACCAAAGCTCAAATCCTTCTTATAACACACGCAACCAATTAACCTTTTAGCAATGAGAAGAACAGTAAGAATCCGTGGATCAGAAATTTATCATCCCAAAGAGGAATAGAAAAAAAAAAGCCTAGATGCAATACAAAACGTAACAGAAAGGATTTTTTTTTTCCATTCTCAGTTGGCAATCGAATGTAATTTAATTTAACTCAGGCTCAGTCCGTTGTTGGCTTTGCTTATGTTGGTCCAAAACAGTGCATTAATGTATACAATGAATGTTTGACAAAGACATATTTTTGAATACTACCCACTGCAACTCATCTTGAGCTGGAAGCTGATGATTATTTGAATAAAGATGGGAATATTGATAAACCTACTTGCGATGTTAGTCGTATTAGTAATATAACCCGATTTTCGTCAGTTTTTCCATCATTCAATAGAGTATTAAAAAGCACCGAGAGAATGCACATCTTCGCCACTATCGTACACTAACTAAACACTGGATTTAAATGACTCAATAAATCCTTAAGATCAGAAGAGTATCTGAGTTTTGATTTTCAGTATTTTGGTTATTGTCTAAATACTATTTATTCCTTCCCTGACGTCCACTTTTCCATCATGATATCGTTGGGATTCATTGAAACATTATAGGAGTATTTTGTGGGCATCTACACATGAATGAATACACGTACATCTCAGCTGTTGGGGTATCGAACCACGGGAAAAGAACAAGTAATCATAAATTCAGTATCATTCTCTAGCAGAAAATGGTTCCAATTCTAATTTTCTTGACGCAGGCGTTATAAACACAGGTATCCAGTGCCTTTTCGATAGAGGACATTAGAATAGTTTCCTTTTGTTTGTTTTAATCTGTTTACACTTATTTATGTTTCCTTTAAACATTTTCAATTTTTTATTTTTCTATTAACCATTTGCAATATCCCTAAATCAATTTCTTAAAACTTGTCATCATTTAACGTCGGTTTCATCCTTTTAGCATCCGTCATTAGACATAGATAACATGGATCTATAAATTTGGAACCTTTACCTTACTAGCAAGAGTTCAAAGTAAAATGTTCGTAGAAAATGATAGATATAATTTAATTGATATGATGGCATCGATGAGAACAATCATGTTTACAGTTTGTCCTTCTGGCCAACAAAAGAATTTGCATCGAAATGTTATACTGACACACATCACTTACATATGCAGCAGCACTCTTCAACTAATAAGTAAATCATCTAATTAGTTCAATGCTTCAGTTATTATTGTAATTACTATTATTAGTGTTGTAGTTGTTGTTGTTGTTATTATGATTCCAAAATGACCAAAGACCTCAACCTGTCTTAAGTGCAACCAGTCGGACAGAAAACAAAGTTTCAATCAGCAACAGCGATAGACACAAGTACTTGCATTTGTAGTCACAGAAAATCAAAACAACACAAAAATATGGTGCAATCATAATTAGTATCCAATTAGAGAGAAAATAATTTAATCAAATAATTTTTGAAAGGCATTTTCCTATTATACTAGAACTTGTTGATGCAACCATCGCTCTCGGAAGAAAAAAAGTAGAAAAAATTGTTTTGAAATATCGTTTTTCTTTCTTTTGATATAATCCAATAAAAATACACGACAAATTACAAAAAATATTTCTGAAGATCGAAAAAATAATCAATTCTGATAAAATAGTCAAAATCTGTCCAATAAATTGATTTTTTCTTCCTGAATTCGAAGGAAAACATACCTGACAAATGTTTTACGCAGTCATTATTAAACTTGATTATAGAGTCTAACTGCTCTGTACAGAGTTTTTTCTTCGTACTCTGTTGATCAAAACAGGTTGAATAAGTGGGCTGAGGCCATTTATATTCCATATTGTTCTAGTTGTCAGTTCTCATATAAGTATTATTTCGGATAGACTCATTCCTGAGACAAATGTATAAAGTATCTAAAACTGAATCCAATGCCTTTCTGACGACTTATGTATGAAACTTCTTGAAACTGAAGATTATTCTTTTGAAAAAAAATTAGGAACCAATTTCAAAAAATACCAACCGTACATACATTTCAACCTCACAGTAGATTTCAGAGGAGTTTCCACATAACTAGGATACCGGTTTGCGTTCGGTCCATTGCATGAATATTTCTTAACATTTCGATACGATGTAACTGAATGAATTCAGAAAAATACATGCTGGCACGTTGCTGGTGCACGATGTAATCATCTCAACTCCTAAAATATAGTTATTCCTCAGTAGAGTGTTAAAACCGCTACCATTGGATAACATTTACGTTCGACTAAATCAACCTTTTTGCCAACAGGTTGTTTTTTTATGGCACGCACGGTGTGTGCACACTGAATGTTTGTATTAATGTCAACTCAACATTTTTCCAAGCTTATTTTGACTGATATAATTCTATTATTTCGTTTTGCAGATGATACCAGTATATATGCAAGGGATTAATGTATTTAGTCAGGAATGTCATTCTATACTTTGGAATATTTTGATCAGTTTGTTGTTTCATTGAATAGAACATCAATGACTACTTCCTCTTTATCTGCTGCAATGTTCAGATAATAAACATCCTGACCAAGCCCAAAGGCACTGGAGCCTAAATGACCTTTGACACGGCTTGTGTCTGTTATCATCATCAGGACACGCCAAATATCTTGTTCAACATATCATATCTTATCAAATCCGATCATTTTGATGATGTATAGATTTTCTCACGTGCAATAAAAAAAACTTCGAGCCCAAAGTGTGTATTTCATGATTTTGCTTACCCAATAAACACTTTTTCTCAGGGTAGTTTTAAAGAAATATCTTTAATGAGATTTGATGATTCCAAATCTAAATGGGTGAGATTTCAACTGGCAACTATCTGTTCCCACTAGTCCTCCACAAATTAAGGGTGTACTGTAAAAATATTGGTAGAGCAGGGTAGAGGTTTGAGGGGATGAGAAAATGATGGAGGGAAAGAGAGAAAAATCAAAATGAATTGGAATAATGTATAGTGTGCCGTTAATGTTTGGGGAGAAAAAGGGCTGACACTGTATATCTCTACAGCCTTGTCATATGTATATATATATATATATGTGTGTGTGTGTGTGTGTATCTCTTGAGCTATAAAATACTTTTCTGTCTCCTCGATATTCTCATTCAGCTACAAAATAGTTGTTGAAATTAATAGCTAGAACAGTTATAAAACTATGTTATTCAGGGCCCTTTCTCTTGGAAGGAAAATATTTCATCTGATTCTGTGACATTTAGAAAATTTATTTTCCTTCCATAAAGTTTTCATGAATTACCTTACCTATCCGTCTGCTTATAAGAAATGCATAATGATTGAAACATTGATAAATAGAAAATTGTATTTTTAAAATGTACAATACCAAAACATTTGGATTTTGCAATGGTGAAAAATAACCCTTATGTTGAATAAATCGTCCAAGTTTCAAAAAATGAAGTTATGATTCAAATAATTTGTTCCATTTTACATTCATCTTGAGGCTCGTGAAAGACACGCGAATAGCAAAAAAAATTATAACGTGTTGACGTCATTTAGGTTACAATGGCTGCAAGAATTGTTTCAATCAGATATTTGGGGTACACAACTCAAAAGGATTTGAAAGAGTTCTACAGAGCATGCATATTGTAACACATATCAACCTAGGGATATATATCCTAGGAGTCTGGAATTGATTTAACATTCATAAGAGTCAGTGTTACTTTCTGCATTGGAGTTTCTATCTAAATGTCAAGTTTCAGTATTCAGTATTACCTTTATTCAGGGTTCAAACCGAGAACATACAACTTGGAAACAACTGTATGATACCTATTTCTAAGTCATCAGATCCTGTTTGAATCTCTCCTTCGTCTTTTTTGACTATGATTAACATATTTTCATGATATTTACTCACACATTCGATAATTCTTCTTTCAAAGTGACAAATACCACACCTTGGGAAACAAATGAGATGTCACCTTTCAGAGTGTCGCATAGATGTCTAATAACATGAATACCTAAGTTATTTCGTACCGTGCCCATAATTTTATGCAATGTACTTGTGCAAATCTAAATTTAGTGAAGGTAATCGAAAATAGGGTGAGCATTGCAAACATAAAAAATAGAAGAGTGAAAAAGATATAAAAACCGAACATGATGAAACGAAATTAAGATAAATGAGTAAAAAAACATCAAATTCAAAAATACACAGTTGGAATACAAAATAGAAAGTACAAAAACAAGATTTTATTCATGCAAAAAGTAGAAAGACAAAACACAAAACTAAAAACGAAAATGCAGATAAAAAGCAAAGCACTAGAGACTAAATTTATTAAAGATAAAGCAGAATGTAAATTCGATGTAAAAGTCCCAGGTAGTAGACAGAAGCTCAAAATCGAGATTTATTATATACAAAACATTGTTGACCCAGTGAAATAATGTGTCCGGAAACAGCTACATGGAGAATCAAGATAATGAAAATCAATTACGACGAAGTGACGAAAGGTTAATCGAATATATGAAAGAATGATAAAAAGAAATACAAAATGATAGTGAAAATATAAACCCCTAGTCACACAACACTGAAATCAATCTCTATATCTTTTTAAAATTCATAAACGTCCATGCACAGGTATAATGACTCAACAGAACGTGTTTGATATGTCTGATACGTCTTGTTAAATTAGCATCGTAACATTATAGAACATCGATGAAATCTTTACACAAAAGAGAGATAAATACATAAATCAAAAAAATGCCGTAAGCAGATAAAGCATTGAAATGTGTTCTAAAAATTTCAACAGGTATATAAGTATGAGAGGATTCCTTGAGAACCGGATAAGATTCCTGGAGGATAGAGTCAACTTCTCAAAATATATGAGAAGTGGAGTAGAAATCAAACGATGACATTAAAGATAGAAATTAGGGAAACATTCGATTCATACGTAAACCCTATTTCCTTTTCTTTCTCATCCTTTCTCTATCATTTGAGATTCTTGAACAGGTCTGGTTAGTCTGTCAGTAGAAACTGGTCCCGTCACCATGCCCCTGTTGTGTCCTGTTTAAAGGAAAAAAATAAAACACATCTAAGCTCTGCCAGAAATGAATTGAGCATAAACCAACATTATAGGTGAATCCCAGGGAGAACATTTCATATTTAGACTGGGAATTAGTGAAAGAAAAGTAAGGCTGTTTTTATTGACATAAGGAGTGACCGTTCTAATTTTCAAATGTTCAGCCCTTTAGCTCCACTAGAGCCACCTATAAGTGTACTATATACACACATAATCAGCCAGCCAGACAGACAGATAGACTGACAGCTAGACAACCAGACGCACTTCAAAACTGGGGAAAGATAATGTTGTTGATTATGTTGATGTTCGAAAAATTATATCTTCTTTTCTCACTTTTGCAAATCTTATTACATTCCAGATCATTATATTTATGATGAGAACAGGAAAGATATTCATGCTTCTGTGTGTGTGTGTGTGTGTGTGTGTGTGTGTGTGTGTGTGTGTGTGTGTGTGTGTGTGTGTGTACGTTCTTTCTCATCCATTCTGTGATATTCCCATTGTCTCACATTCGTTGAGGGCAGTAAATCGTTAGTTATGGCTCTCGGGTTTTTAGTAACAACCGAAATTCAATCAACGAACATCATTTCCTTTTTATTTTCATAGAATGATTCGCAAAGCATGTGTTTTCATGAGTAGAAGCGATGAAAAAAAACAGCAAGAAAGTGTGTATCAATGTCTTAGACATTCTCAATTCAAGCAACTTTTAAATACTGTTATGTTATTGATTCTGAATTAAATCCAGGATTGAAAGTTTGTATTTTTGTCCATCATTCATTTCAATTTTTCTTCATTTGCATTAATTTGTTGAAAGCATTTCCTCTGAAAAGATACCAGAATCGTGTAGCTTTAGTAACAGAAAACTTTTTTGAAATGATTGTATACATTAAGTGTTGAAAGCAATAATGAAATTGATACTTTCACTCAGAAATCTGTAACGGCAAAAATATTTCATTCGTACGAATTCATATTCCACTATGAGAGAAAGTTCATTACAACTTCACGACGCTTTAGTTGAATCGTACATTCAATCAAATATGGTCAATGAAAAATATTCCAGGGTGTATCATCATATAAATCATCAGCATGTTCATTTAATTTCAATGTTCTCTTTCAGACTTTTCATAATTTTTTATCATATTTCCGCTAAATTATTTAGACCATCATATGCTATTAGAGCAAAATATTCAGTATTTATCGATGAATCATGTTATTACGTCATTACTCAGTCATCAAAATGTTTTCTATTTTTTTATGGCCAGGAGATATCATCTAGCATAATAGTTTCTAGCGATGTAAGTTGTAAGATGATATCTTGCATAATAGGATTGAAGAATTAGCTGTGTGTACAAGAATGTGCCATCCAGTTTGATGACCGTTTTTTTCCTTACACCAAAGGAAATGTCATTCTCTTTTCACAATAAATCATTCAATTAAGACAATTATTCATTGTAGTCTTTTGTATTGACAGTGTGTCTCGGTTCAAGCCATCTGCTAAAACGAATCTCTTTGGACGAAACAAAATGCTGAAGGGATTTCTAATTCTTTCCGTTGATCGTTCCATGTTGAAAGTCTGGATTTTGTAAAGCTATTTACGATTTGGAACTACATAATGACACCATTGTATTCCTAACTCTTCATATATTGCTGCTGTTTCACATCACCAGTCATAACTCCACATGGTGGGTGGTGTTTTGGGATAGCATTTACGTGTCATATATTAAAAATGACCAGATTCTGATATATATGCCACAATGTGAGATATTTATTTTAAACAACTGACCCTTTGCTTTTTGAAAATTAACCATTCATGACCTTGTAATCTTTTAATTGCTTAACACATGTTTGTGCATTATTTTGAATCATCGTCATGGTCTCTTTGAAGGGTTGACTATTACATATTTGATCAGCTCTTGATAGTTTAATTACAGTGGGTTGACAGTGACATGAAACACTTCTGCAGTAACACGAAAAGCCAGTAGAAATGAATACACAATCAATGAACTAAATGGTTTTCCTCTAAATCAACGAATTCAATCAATTTAATCAGTCGTTGGACGAAAGTGAAGATAAGTAAACGATGGAAAAGAAATAACAGACGTACATTTTGCCATGCAAATAAAACACAAATCCAGCAAAGCATGATTTGGAAGTTAAATGAACAATTCAGCCCAGGGCTTTGAAAGATGTTTTTTGGTTTCGATAATATCTTTGCAATTATTAAATTCAAAATAATTTCTATGATAGATTATTGATAATACTAGTTATCAACCGAGAAAATATCCCCCAACATTCAAAGACATAGACACACAGACGGACAAAATGACTCCAAAGGCGGATTCCCAGCGTTCATACTCGAAACTGTGGGTCACAGAGGGTAAGTATTGGGCCTGCACCACCCATGATAAAGAAGTACGGCAGATCTTCCGAGGGAGTTATATATCTATGTATGTGAGTATGTGTGCGCGTGTGTGTGTGAGACCAATTATGGTGGTTCTAGCTGTGGAATAGTTAGTGCAAGGATTTTTTAGACGGTGGATTTTGCTTCCATGTGATCTGGTTTTAGCTCTAACGTCACTTGCAAAGTGGAGGGAGAAAAGGAAATGTACAAAGAGAATGCGTGCTAAGCATTAGCATAGAGGCGGATATGAAAGATATTTAAAAGAACTCAAGTTTTTTGGATGGGCAAATAAAATTTACATTTAATCCAAACACATTAATCACAGATAAAGAATGAAAATAAAATACATGTATTGATAATCGATCAAGTAAAGAGATGAGAAGAAATAGTGAAAGGTAGGAGCTTTGTTGACATTGATATTGCTGTCGACAGAGTCAGAGCGGGGTTGTCTGAACTGGTTGTGAATCTATATAGCTTGGATCGTACCAAGGAATGAATATGGAAACTGGGTCCAAATTTCACGTTGTGTTTGTGGCTAGGGAACTATTCTCTGATGCAGATAGACACCTGACTGATGGATCATGAAAGACAAAGCACTTATCCATGCTTGTTTCCCTAAGTAAAACGCATTAGGAAAGATTATTATGAATGTTGTACGATAAATGTATTTCCATTTACACATTGGGAGTACGGGGAGGACACAGTTATGTAACTGCATGGCTGTGGATATGTGAGATGCTTCGACGAAATGATAACGATGCTATTGAGAGAGAGAGAGAGAGAGAGTAACAGTGTCGGGGCCAAAAGAGTAACCATCTAGGAATGTCGGTGCCAATGAACATCTAATCATGTGATTTCAGGGCTTTTATAGGGATTATTGTTGGAAGTGACCTTTCCTATATCTAACTGATTATTCCCAAGGAAAAGAAAATTCATTCAGTATTTGATGAAATTTCCCTCTACAATTTCACTTTAAAACTGGTGGCATTCTATGATTTGATTTATTCCCAGAAGAAAACAAACGTTTTGAACATATCCAATATGTTTTCGACCTATAGATTTCTAATGAGAAAATATTTCAATGTTACAAATTCAACTTGTACAGTGTATTCAAACACATATTTTGGAATCACAGTACATTAATGAATACCGTGGTTTCCAATGACAATTTCAATAAATATTAACACAATTTGGTTTTAATTTCAGCCTTTCATTTATCAATCTGTTATTTTTCATATGACTTTTCCGAACGGCGATATTTGCAATGACAATGAAATGGCAATTCCTGTTTCAAAGAAAAAAAAAAGGAATCAATGATACAGATTTGAATCATCTTTATTTTCTTCTACTTTTCCCATGCCTTCGTCACGAGACCAAGGAAAAACTTCTGTGGAGCCAAACTTTTGGGATTTGGTAAGAAAGAAAATAACTCCCCTTTAATGTGAGTTACTTTTCTGATCTTCTTTCAATTTTTTACAAAAGTTTCGCAATCAGTATTCAGAACTGTCAACCAATTTGACTTGTCCAAGAGGTGAATAAGTATAATAACGAAGCGATTTTGCATCTTGGTGAATAAACCAATCACAGCTTATTTGTTCAACAACTTGTTCCTTGTACCAAATGGAATCGTGTTCAGTTTAATTTATAGGCAAAATGTCAGGGTTATATTAAAGATCTACCAAGCACAGGGCTTAAACCAAGAGGAGCACGTACGAGATCAAGTGTTTAAGGTGTTGCACAAATCAGGAGTTGCTTTATCGGATTACAGTGTGTAAGTCAAGGATTTCACATAGTTCAGAATCTCTACTCCCATTATGTGCGCAGCTTTAGCAGCAAAGGACCTGTTAGTCGATTTCGATTTGGAAATTTGCCGAGACATAATCCCCGCAAACAAATTTATCTCAAAGAAATATATTCATATATGTATACTCAATTCAAGTAATCTCTTTGAATTAATGCGTGTACCTCGAATTTATACACATACATTCAGAGACACAAACGCAAACACACATAAACAGGCATAGATATACACATGTGCTCGTACACACACAGACACACATGTATGTGTGCATATATATATATATATATATAATGTGTGTGTAAAATTTCTACGTATGTTATTTTGATGCTGAAACTCCAATTGCTGAATTCTACACAGTGTGAGGGATATGTTAGCTGCGTCTTTTTTATGACTGTGCAGTCAGACATACTTGATTTCAAACCCATAAACAAAAATCAGTAACAAGGAAAATGTGCGTGACACAAACTTATGTAAGAAAGAATCAGCATGATTTGACAATATTATATTTTTGATTGACACAGGAAATAGTTGTTGATTGGCTAAAGGCAATGAAAATTGAATAATATTTATTATAAGGATATAATGAACTTTTCGATCACAAACATTTTGAAAATGGAGAGACTGTTACTGCCCACAACTGCAGGGTTAATCGTTCCCTTTGATAGAAGTATTGGAGGGTAACTGAACTTTCTGGACATGACATCTGACCTTTGATTTTTTCCATAACATTGTCTATGCACTTGAGCAAATTATGAATTCGAATGATGGAAGAAAAAGATCAAAAAACAGTTGAGGAGCCTTTGTAGCAGTTGATGATATCATAAGATACTTCGAGGAATTCCTCTAATAAAAACCGGAACAATTGTTTTTATGATTAGATGAAGGATTCGGCTAAAAGAAGGTGTATGTTCATTGAAAGCAATGAAAGTACATTAATAATGGTAAAATCAATTCGTATGAATAGAAGTTTTCTCAATGAATACTTAGAACGATTGTATCCGTCTCATTCATTGGATTGTATCCGTCTCGTACATGTCATCATTATTCAGTCATTGAATTATTTTGCCTCGATTTCTTACCATTTTGTCACCTTTCAATAGATTTTGATATTCCTATCCTAACTCCGAAAGAATTCCATGCAAAGCCAAAAATAAGATATATGCTTCCACTTTAAATGAAATCGAATTCATGATTAATTCATTCGATCTGTACAAGAGGAATATGACCTTGATTGATTCGCTGTCACGGTTAACAACTGAACAGCGTAGCGTCAAAATTTGAAGTAAATGTAAAATACCCTCCCAAAAGTAAGAATGGTTGAAATAAATTCACGCACGACCTCACTGGCATTTTATATATTTGAAATAGAATAGGAATACTTGTAAAAATATGTACTTCCTGGAAATCTGAATATTTTTGGTATTTAATGATGAAGGCTTGAGCGCCATAGGATAAATAGTATATGAGCGGGAAAATACCGTAAATAGGTAGAAAGTTGACGATTGATGAGTACGTACATAAAGTCCGATTTGTGATGGACTCTAAATATCTCACCAAGAATCCAAGTGTACCATTGTTATTGATGGTTTTGAGAGGTCATCATCAATTTACACGACTCCATAACCATGCAATTGAAAGCTGCCTATTGATATATGACTGGTAGGTAACGTTCCATGTTCATTCATTTTATCAGGGTGAAACTCTCAAAGTAAAACTGACAGACTTGCTTACGGGCATCACTTACTCTAGATAACACCCTGCATCGAATAAATCATTCGACACATAAACTCCTCGTTGTAGCTCACTCGATCAATGTCCTTCGTCACCATTGACTATTACTTCAACGTTGATCTACGCAGAAGAAAATAACGAAGAGAGGAGAGTCATCAACGCATGTGTCTTTTCTTATGCGCATGCGCAAAGGGTGGGATAAGTTGAAGGTGTGAAGAAAGAGAAGCCAAAGGGTTGAAAATGAGGTTGGAGATGTAAGGAGAGGAGCTTTGAATGGTAGACTTGAGCTGGATGAAATCCTTGGTGAGACGACTGGAGAGTTTGGTGTACGATGAAGTGTCTTACCGATAATATTCCCTTTGATTGACGAACCAATCAATGTCTTTTCCCAATACCGGAAAGAGCACTTGCGCTGTGAATAATGGTTCGACCGGCAATGGAGAAAAAGCCACGAAGAGTTAAACGTCTGCACTCCATCTCAGAAATGGCAATTTTGTTGCAGTCGTCATCTGGATGACAAAATAAACCAGATTATCGACTCTTGTATGTTCATAAGGAATAAGAAAGAATTGATGACTGAGATTGGAGAATAGGGAAGGGAAGGTGTATAAAAGGCAGTAGATAACTGATCTGTTAATTCTTTACGGAAATAATCTTGGATCCTTGAGGAAATATTTTTGAATAAATTTTCCTAACTTTCAAGAGATTGCAGCAACCACATCCCCTGAAAGAATGTATAATGATAATAATCAAAATTGAGATGTGTTGATTCTAATATAGATAACTGTTGCAGTAATATTGTATTAGATTGAGCAGTTATTATATGATCACTGAAGTCAATGCAACGCTAAGTCTTGTCAGTAGTTAGATGGATGAATATCTGGTAATACTAGGTTCTGTAAACAGCCGTGTAAGCATCTCCTGCAGCCCTTTTTATCTGCAAACGGGTAAGCTTCTTGTTTCCTTTGGAAGGAGTCAAGAGAGTCGAAAAGAGGCAAATTGAATTAGCGATTGATTTTCAAAGATTCAAAAGCCGTCTACCAAGAAAAGACAAGCCACTTAGAGATACTGAGGTAGATCCTTCTGATTAAACGAGTTTATAGTATTGAAGATAGGTTAGCATTGTTATTTTGAGGACTGATTGGCTTCTAGCAGACCAACTTTAGGTATTTGTTTATAGATCTTAAGATGAAATAGGGTTTTTTTTATGCAATCTTATACAGTACTCAAAATTCATTGTATTGATCTGAATTATGTTTGATTTTCTTTTTGAATTATACCCTTCATATCTGCCATGAGACTTTTCTCTCTTTCATCCTACTTTTCTGTTGGAACTTTTATTTTACAAATAAGATTCTCAGTGTCAATGCTTTTTGTCTTTTTTTTTTCAACAATTTCTTTTGTTCTTTTCTATTTTTTCTTTTTCTCTGTTTTTATCTAAAGTTTTGCCCCCCTGCCTCTTTTTCAGTCACATTCAAATGACAATTTAAATGATCTGTCCCAAAGCACATCATTCTTGTTCTCATTGAACATTATTCTTATCTATCATTCTTTGTTTAGTTCTTCTTCCATTTTTTTTTCAATCTTCTTTTCTCTCAGGTTTTCTCTCTTCTTTCCTTCCTTCTGTCACATCCCTCGTTCGACCCCTTTTTTTGCTCCGATTTTTTGCTCGAGTTAATCTTCAATTTTATCTGTTATATTTATTTTTATATTTTTGTTTATTGGCAAGTTGTAATCGTCTGTCAGCAACTTGGAGAGGCTTTGACTGTTATTTACAAGCTACTCAGATTTCTTCTCATCGACGTTTTGGAATAAGTTATTCTGACACACCATCGTAAGGCGACAACCAGTGCTGAGAGAATCATATGGATTTAGAAATATCAATCAAAGGGCTACAATGCTTTAAGTTATGCATATCTACATTCAATAGGCTCATATGCAAACATAAAGTGATTCATGTGATTATGTAGCGGAGTGAATCAAAATGTTTTCCATTTTGAGGGCAACTGAGAGTTTACAGATTCAATTTCAATTGATGAATTTGAATTTTTCGACATGTTTTAACAGTATTGTTGACTTTTGAGGAATTTCAATAACGGGATGGTACTGTACATATAATATCCCTAAATGCCCTTTCACAGTGTATTGATTAGTGCACTATACCTAAAGATCATGAGTGAACTTTATCCTTGCTTGGTGTTTCCTTTTGGAGGCACCTCCGTCGAACGTAAGATTGATAAATATGTACTCTGATATCTGCTTGGGTATTGATTTTTCATTACAAAATCCGTATTATCTGACATATATTGAAGCATATATATAGCTGATAAAATATTCCAATTCCTGTTTTTTTGTTGTAATTATCGTCATCCTCCGGAATGGAAATTCGTATACATCTTTTGTATCATTTCGCTAATGATTTCTCCATCCACACGGCACTGCTCTTTCATTAGAAACGTTTTTTGCCTCGTTGGCTCCAAGAAGACCCAGAGTTAAATGCATTATTCACATATGTACGTATTGATCCAGACCTCGTTTTTTCTCCGACTGAGATAAGACAATATGTTCCTATCAGGTCACTCAATCGAGTGATAACCCCAATTATAAGGCAGTAATGTCAGCCAACTTGATTAACGGTGGGGATGTCTCTTTTTGTCGTTGATACAACAAATATGAAAAATACAAGATGTATGAGAAATCTCTGTGTAGGTTTACATCTATCTGGAATTTTTTAAAGAAATGAATAGGTTGATTTGTGTTAGCATTTAAAATCTGTAATTCAAATTATGACATATCATGACATGCATTCTGTCCCTTATTTAATTTCTTCGTCAGTGAATTGGAATTTAATCGAATCACTGAGTGAAATAGAATTCAGCCAGCCTGAAGATGATTTTGTATAACAAATCTAGACACCTTCGGATATATTAAAGTTTTGAAGCTGATGGAGATGTTCATTTACTAACCCGCACCAATCGTCACCAATCAAGTATGAGCAAATGTCAAGATTTTGAATGCAAGGAAAACTATTTCTTTGGAGGAATTGGCCAAAAATTTCTTTCCATTCTATCCATTTTCCAAAATTGCTGATTGTACGACTGGGAGAAAATTAATAGCCTGAAAAGATACGGCAGCGATAAACACCGGTACGAGAGGCACAATATTGAAACTGGAATGATTAAATGTTTAAAGTAACTGTGCGCACAAGCTCATTCAATGGCATTCCCTCTGGTTGCCAAAGTCCATGTGCTGCTAAGGGAAACATTATTGTCGTTGGTTGAAAAGATTACATTGAGTTTTTTTAGATTATAAATGAAAATACTGGAATTATAGGTCATGGAGATGATTATGAGGGAGCAATGCTCGGAAATAGACACGTTAAGATTTGGGAAAATCATTCAAAATCAGAAGGCCTGGACAATATTTAATAAGGAGAGACATTTTGAAAACAGAATGGATGACATCTGTACATTTGCATGAATACTGGAAGTGCGAAAAGTATCATTTGTATCAGAAAGGTTCATTTAAACAACTTCTGATAGGCAGAATGTGGTCCAAAGTTCGACAAGTAATATATATTTATATATATATATATATATATATATATATATATATATATATATATATATATATATATACATATATATATATATATATATATCTTGAACCAAGATAAAAAATTGAAATTTATGTAACAAAATCCCAAATTCCCAACTAGAATCGAGTAAACTTCGATAAGCTGGAATAAACTTTCTGAGATGCATAGGATACTTTCTTTAATGTAAGAAGGTCTTCCCCTTTGCCAGGGCTTTGACGCCCTCAAGTGGTATTTTTAATCCCTAGATTCCTAAACTTCCGGTAATTCTGAATCAGAATCATGATTTTAGACAGGACTTTTCGCTTTCAGTTGGATGTAAATAGGCTTTGAAAAGAATACATTAAACAACGGCTGGTAATTCGAATGTCTAATGTTAGGCAGAAAGATACGTTGAAGCAGTTAAGAAATCGAATTCGGGCAAAATACCTGGAACAGACGGATGAAAAGACCCGAAGAGGGCCGACACGTAAATTTGATTATATAGTGAATCAACTTCCCATGATATTTCCAGCTTTACTCTAAAAAAATAACTCTCAGAGTATAGAGTTGAATGTATCAAGCACTCTTTCAAATAAATCTATCACATATCAGACATTGCTATATATTAAATTATATTATTCTATATGGCAAAACTTTATATATATATATATATGTGTGTGTGTGTGTGTGTGTGTGTAGATAGAGAGAGAGAGAGAGAGAGAGAGAGAGAGATAGACAGACAGAGAAGGAGAGAAAGGGATAGATATTATAACAGGAATCCTGATACGTAAAAATATTATATCGATATCCGACGTATAGTATTAACATTATCAGATTTGATTTCTCTTTATGCATCGGTAAGTATGATTAGTAAATTTAATATTTGGTTGTATGCCATGTTTTCAACAGGTAAAAAACTTGTTTTATTTCATTAAAATCCTCGTCAGTATTTATAGTTATACGTTTCCAAAGAGAGCGTTCATAATTACTCATCATCGATTATTCAATATATATTAGATAAATATAATATTTATAGTGCTACATTTAGGCCCCAAATATACAAAATACAGTTCGTTGTCATCGTACAATTTTGATTGCGTCCATACTTCCAATTTTTCGTGCATTTTTTTAGTAAGTGACCCCAATTTATAATAATGCTCAGGGCTTCCTCAAGTCTAAATGTGGCACTGATTTAATGAAATTTATGCATAATAAGCTAAGAATAAATTCATGGGAATTTCTAAATGGACTAAATAACTTCATTTCATAGAAAGGGGTTTATCAGATAAAAATACTAAATTATTTTGAACGGGGATACTGAGTACATTTTATTTTCCTGAAAAATGAAAGGATTACCCCCAAAATAGTATTTGCTGGTGTCATTATAAAAGAGAAAAAAAAAATGAAAGTAGAACTGATTTTTGATGTGAGTTTTAGATTCGAACAAATAAAAAGATATTGAAAAATCAAAGAGTCAAAAAATATTAGCTTGTATGAATAGTCGAATAATTTCACTGAAAAAAAAATCGATTTGATTGAAGATGATCAAACTGGAAATCAAATTAATCTGTTAATTCCGTAATTTTTATCACAAAGACAAGCGAATTTTCACCGGTTTTTAAAAACACACACATATATATATATATATATATATATATATATATATATATATATATATATATATATATATATATATATATATATATATATATATGCATGCTCCCAAACTCCCATCAAAAGAAAAATTGACTTCTGGCGAACCAGTATAAAGAGTTTCACTTCTTTGATTCCTATGTCAATGAGAAGTATAATCCATAGTTATCATCCAAATTTCTATGGAACACTTGGTTTTCTGGCTTTAGATTTTTACCTCGACCACCCCTACTCTTTGAGGAGAGATCTTACGGCGCCTGTCATTCCCTTTTAGTCATCCATCCAATATCCTGGCCTGACGTTGCTTAACTTAAAACTGGTTGGCTGAACACGTTTTGATTGTACAGCAATTAGAACTATTTTTTCATCATCATATGAGCGTCTTATCATGCGTATAAAAGTACATATCATGCTTAAAATGATTGTCTGTGTAATTCCCTGAAAACAATCTTGGGCCTTGTTTAATTCAGTTTAGTAAATACTGCTGAAGCCATTCAGAGATAAAACGATGAATTTTCCAGCAAACTGTGAATTTTTTTTGGTTGGCTGAATGTACATTCTGCAATTTTCTTAAGACGTTTTTCGACTTTATTTGATAAAGTTTTGTTTTACTTTGAATCGATAGATAACGAACTGACAACCCTACAAAGAGAAGAATAAGCAAAAGCTGATTTGGTTTTGTCTAATACTTAATGCTTTCTCCTTCAATTGGAATTTTTTCCCCACTTATCTGAGATGAGTGTCCGTGTTTTTGGTAATTGTTATTAGCAGACGCAAAATGATTGTCTCACAAAATAGCCAGAGCCATTAATTTAAGGCAAAAGCCACTCTCACGATATTAATCGTTTGTTTAACGCTATTGTTCTCTGATCATGTATCTTCATAAGTGCTCAACGTCGTCTGTAATTCGCTTATAAACGACGGCTTTCTCTAACAAACTCATTTTTCAATTGGAGTGTGATTGATAGCACTAAGGGTCTTCCTCCATTGCTGTAACGCAATAATATAATGTTTGAACTTGCCAGACAAGAATAACTTGCGGCCATTTGTGTACAAAAAGCTATATACTGAATCTAATCTAATGATCTAATTACAAACTATCTCAGGGGTCAGGTGAGCCAATGTTTTATCATCAATAGATTTGTTATCAACCATCAATCATGAAATGATATCAATCACTATTACATAGTTGAGCCAAGTCGGTTGAATTTTTTCCCCGAATGAGTCAAAAAGAACTGCTTTTCAGACTCAAAATAGAATCATCCAACCATCCAGAAAGTTTGCATCACCAGCGTTGAACACAATCCTTAATTTATCTTTTTCAAATTTCTTTTGATTCGACCGATGACAATTAGGAAGTCCAGTCCCAGGGAATGATCTGTACTGTATCATAGTGAGTAATTGAATTAGATTAATATCAACCAAAAAAAAAAAAAATGTACAGCTTCACAAATGAAAAAAACACCTTCTGTCAATGTATATTTGTGAACCCTCTGTGTATCATAGGGTCAAGAACAAAAATACTTAGATATTTCATTCGGAAGAGAGGAAAATTGTTTGGTTTATTTTTATAAATAAATTCAGTTCTTTGGCTGTAATTGATGTTCAGTGAGAAAATCAACTACTTTGAATGATAGGAAATAATGCATGGTCTTCCATTCGAATAGATGATATTTGGAACAGAGGACGAAATGGCCCCACTCATAGAAAATTACTTTTTCTCGATATTTGTTACCAAAAATAGCTTCACACTGGCTACTTCTTAAGTAATTTATGCCCGGGGTCAACTTATCACAAGTTATTCTGTTTGGCTAGTCTCGATACGTGAAATAGATAAGAGACAGCAAACTCCTGGAGTAGTTTCACTAACTTCATCAAAAAAGGTCCTTAAATCTTGGAAGAGATGAGGCAGTTTTCATTCACGTCTCACTAATATTGTTCGAAAAAGCACGAATCAACTTATCCACTCTCTCCCAACAACAGATAGATACCAGGGCAGTTGGATCCTTTCAGGTCTGTGGGCAGTTCATCTCTGGCGTTGACAAACGAAAAAGAAATTATGAGAAATGATGACAAATATCATTCTCTCATCGGGGGTGCAGTAATAAGCATGTTTCTTTATTTTTGCCAATAAATCCGACCGAATGTTTCTCTGCATACAGGGTAATCCAGGCAAAGGAAATACAAATTGTAAGCCGATGTTTATTATCTTGCAAAACCTCTCTACACTCCTTAGTATGGTTGAATATCACAGTAGCAATATGTTCTAACCTTTTAGATAGACATCATCATTGGTTAGGGCGAATAAGCCTGAATGTATATTTTCTTTGAATCCAAATACAATGTTACTTAATTACGAAATATTTCACTTACATTTTTTCCACTTATTTTCATGTGTAACAACTTAATACATTTAACAAATTTTGTTAAGTTTAATAATGGCGTATCATCAGATAGGAACATAGTAAGAGTGGTTTGTCTCCGTTGAGAGAAGTCAAAAGCTTCTTGAGTCTAAAGAAATAACAATCCAACACATTGTAACCCTCACAGCTGAAGAACTATTAAAAAGCTGCTTCCAACATATTTATTCACAATGTGCCTGATTATCAACGAAAGCTTTCCAGCCTCTGCACCTGTCATTTCATTTCCCTTGAGATAACGTTCTAAGACGGGTAGTTGACCTATGGAACAAGCAATTCATTTCCTTGAACAAACTTTGAAATCACTGGAACGTGCAGAGCAATTAATATTTATCTGAGGTATGGTGTGTCAATTTTGACAAGTTAAAAGGATATTGGCACTGCAACACCCTCGATCAATATGTCTGGCGAATATTTTGGAAGGTCCGACGACAGATTTTGAAATACTAAGGCTGCAGCAAATTATGATCATTTCTACCAAGTACTTATGAAGGTTTGGTCCGAGCACAAAACTTCGAGAATTCGAAGAGAAATTGTAGACAAAATACTGAATGAATGTTCAAATTCTCAGCCGTCCAGCTCAATTGGTGAATGCACACGTGATACATACACAGCCAGACAGACCAATTTGAGTACAGAAGAAACCTTTTTTTACATATTTAGGAAAAGTTTTGGTTCACAGGTTCCAATCAAATTTATGCACGTTGATAACTAATTGAGAAAAGAAAAAAAAGGGATGAAACTTAAGGATCTATTGGAAAAAAAGTCTGCTGCCATTTTATTTGTTTTGTCAGGTATGTCAAAACTCCAGAGCCTTTTAATTGCAGATGATAGGGTTATATTCCAGGAACACATTGTTCACTTTGTCCGTAGAGGGCTTCCGACAACGACTGGAGTAGACCAATGATAGATGATAAGATGAGATAAAAATTAATTAATGTAGGAGGGATAGAAATAAGAAAGAAAAGAGAATGAGAGTAAGAAGAAAATCAAAGAAAGGGTGAGAAAAAATTGAAGTGAAGAAGATTCTCCCATTCCTCTGTATTTTTTTCATCACTGGTTTTCTATTCTCTTTTTTCTCACTCTTTGTCCAGTATCCTTGTTCGATGTTTCTCTTTGGCTTTTCCACTACGATTAAGTGAGAGGAAGCAACAAAAGGATAAAGGAAGAAGAGGGAAAGAGGAAAACAGGAATTATAAGAATGAAAAAGAAAATACGGAAGAAAGGGAGAGCAATGTGAAGAAAGTGGGGCGGAAAGAAATGATATTGAGAGTGGGAGGATAATTGATGGAACTGAAGGCGAACCCTACACTTATACCGTTTATTCAATACTAGAAATCTCCACAAATACCCATACAAGATATCCAAAATTGGAAACCTTTGATAAGGTTAATAGATAACTAGGATCTATGAATCAATTTCTAAAAATGATGAATAAAATAAAAAAATAAAAAACAGTCTTGCACTTTGACACCAAAATTCCGAATCTAGACTCCAATCAAATCAGTCAGCTCATTGAATGTTCATACTACAAAGCAAACATCTGTTCAGGTTCAATTCTTGTCGATAATAATTCACAGATTCTTTTTTTTGCATAGAGATTTAACTTTAATGCTTGTGTGGTTCCAAGTTTTGACTTGAACAACAATGGGAACTTTTGCATGAGTTGCACCTTCGAGCTTTCTAAGTTCACTGAGGTGATTTGTTTTTCACGATTCTCTTTGCAAAATGCTAACTATGTACCATGTAGCATGTTAATTATAATGCCAATATATACATCAGTATTCAAGTCCAATTAGAAAAATATCTTTTTTATTGATTCTCTTTCTATCAGTATCGGATGCAAAACTCAATTTTTCCCAATCATATTCATCGATAAACAAGTTTTCAAGTCCTCAATCAACTGAAACATTGAACCGTACATGCACGTTTGCATTTGCACACATATGTATGCGTATGTGCAAAATTACATGCGTGCGTATGTGTGAGTTCAGAACACAAGTGCAAGTATAAGACACCAATATATATATATATATATATATATATATATATATATATATATATATATATAGAGAGAGAGAGAGAGAGAGAGAGAGAGAAAGAGAGAAAGAGACACTTGGCAATCTATCAATTTGTCAGCCCGGGTCACATGAGTCAATTTCATGCCACATCGGAATCATTTGCACCCATTTCCGTTGATTGCAACCAGGTCACGCACCGGGTTCCGGATTGATGAGGAGATTGGCTTGAATCATTGAGCGTAAAGTATGATTCATTTTCTTCCTCAGGGGGAATGATGGAAGGCTTTCAACGTAATCCCAAGCTTCCTACAACATCATGTATCCCCAGACAGTCACCTATTCAAGTTTTAACCTGGTCGTTTTCAAATTAAAATGATCATACAAAACACGGTGCATCAGATAGGATTTCAGCCACACACTGTACGTTAAAAATCTTTGATCTCTTTCCTTGACTATATTTGTATAACTCAATTAATTGTCAATTGAAGGTACGATGAACCCAATTTTTCAGCTGAAATTATTTACTACTGCCTATTTTATGCAGCGATCGATATGATTCAGATGAACTGGATGGAATAGCAAATGGCGTATGGCAATATCTATTTTCAAGAATTTCGAAAATTGATACAAAACCGGTAGTACGAACAATATGAATAATAAATGCACAAATGAAGGGCTGCTGGCTTTCAGTCAACATTGGACGGAACGTTTTATTTGTTTTAGATTTTTGTAAAAGAGACAGGATCACAAAGCAGTGGAAGACAATCGGCCGGATTTAAGAAAGAGCAAAAATGTAACCTGAAATCGTACATCACCTTTACAAACAAAGTATGGATGGAATAGAAAGCATTACATTTTCTGCGACTTCAAATTCTTTAACGAATGTTTTTCAATTCAAACAAATAATTTTGGTACTGTATCAACTTTAGCACCATCTGACCTCAAACATAATGCAATCTCTCCTTTCAGAAGCTGGCATTTAGTAATAAATATTAAACTCTGCTTTTTGCATATTCAAAATCAACTGAAATACAAGAAGTCAAAAAAACTAAATGGAGAACGCTATGGAGAATTCTATGACTTTTTCCCTCCAAATGCCAATGCAATTATCATTCCTACGAAGCAGTTCACTCCATTGCAAGTTATTTGAAAAAGGGTTGATGAAACAAATACGCCATGCATTGAAGTGTTCTTTTCTAAACTGCCATAGCAAATAGCACGAAATGAATATTTTGAAGGAATGTATTAGTCAGAGCCAATATAGATTTTGGAGTTGAATTATCTATATATATTCAGTAAACCACTTAGGACACATAGAACCCCTCTAAATCAATTGCATGATTGTTTTCTATGAGAAAATGAAATTTTGGCCTTTAGCAAAGCAATTCCAGAAACACAGACTCTGGAATTATGAAAATATGGAGTGCATTGAAGATTATTAAACAAAAAGCGCTTTGAGGGCAAATACCTTGGGATTTGAGGATTGGTTTCAGTTCGACAAGAAGCAGTGGGACAATTTGCAGGGCCAAATTCACATGATACATGAGGGAAAATGGCAAAAACCATTAATAAGTTGCTCGTATTGTCTTTCTTTGATCCTATTTCCCTCACTTCATTCTGCATTCAGCTCAAGGGACGTAAGTATACATTTCATACTGCATTCAGTTCAAGGAATGTAGGTATACATTTCATACTGCATTCAGCACAACGAACGTTGGTATACATTTCATACTGCATTCAGTTCAAGCAACGTTGGTATACATTCCATACAGCATTCAGTTCATGGAACATAGGTATACATTTCATACTGCATTCAGTTCAAGCAACGTTGGTAGACATGTCATACTGCATTCAGTTCAAGGAACGTAGGTATACATTCCATACGGCATTCAGTTCATGGAGCGTAGGTATACATTTCATACTGTATTCAGTTCAAAGAACGTAGGAATACATTTCATACTGCATTCAGTTCAAAGAACGCGGGTGTACATTTCATAATGTATTTAGCTCAAAGAATGTAGTAAAAATTTGTGATATATGCTAATTCATAAACATGTAAGTGCATACGATTAGGCGGAATATTCTGGAATATATGGATAACTAAATGGCATATTTTCTGAAGATATATTATCCAAAATTATGTCATGTTACTATGCAAATTATAAAGAAAAATACCATAAATAGTGTTTTACAATCAGTAGTCACTATGTTCGCAAAATAATTAGCTTGAAAGATAGAGTGACAACTTACAAACCGGAAGTCCTGTCTTAGGTCAGGGAATTCCAGCACTATTTTCAAGTATCACAACATTCTTTTTTTTTTCCAATCAAGAAAGTCAGCCCTCAAAATAATAAACAGAGAGATAAACGGTAAAATGAGATTGAAAGTACGTATGCCCTGATATTACTTGAAATGCACTGATGTAGATTTCGTATTAGTGAACTTAAATGCGGTTTTGAATATGAGAATTAATATGGATGATTGTCAGGGACTTTCGTTTACTGTAATATGGAATCACTCTGTGCCGAAGTGCACTGTTCAGACAAGAAATATCAATTGTGAAGATTTATAAACACATTGATAAATATGAAAAGACGGGTGTGAACAGATAGAAAGTGAAATAGATATGCTCAGTCCGAGATAGAGAGATAGATAAATAAATAAGTAAATACTAAAATATGTTAGAAAATGTATCCATATTTACTAATAGATAGGAAGAATTGCAGAAAAAAAAATAGATGCATAATCTGTTTTTCAAAATTAAATTACTAAAGGATTCCAACGAATCAATACTGATTCAAAGCAACCGTGCACCCTCACCTTAATGACCAATGTAGCTGAAAAAAAAGTTAATCACATTAATCTAGAAATGATGGTAAGAACGATTCACCGGATCAGAAATTATAAAAATTAAATATGTAGAAAAAAATACATTTATTTTCCATTAGTTTCCTCTCTATCACAGTTCGAGGTAATGTTATTGTTCCAATGAGATTGCAAAAAATTGCAATCTTGTTAATTCATAACTATCCGTAGGTCCACAATACCTTGTTCCACAATCAATGTTATAGTGACTGACAAGCTTCTTAACAAATGTATCAATGCAAAATGAATTCGGCCAACGTTATTTGATATTTGGATTAATTTTTCACGCACTAACTTCTGTGTCAGTAAAACATTACAACACTTCGCACCTGTTAGTTCTATGAATGATTGAATGAAGTTTCATTGAATACATACGATTTATTTTCGTAGTATCCAGTCAACGGCATAAGATTTTGAATGAAAGAGAATTCAGGCTGATGAGTTTAAATAATGTAAAAGAAAAAAGTACGTGGATGTCTGTGAGCGTGAATGAAGTGTTCCTAATGTGCGAGTGTGTATGTGTGCATCTACGCATGTGTGAGGCGTGTGTGTGTGTGTGTGTGTGTGTGTGCATTGAATATGAATGCGTATATGTGAGGTAGTATGCCTGTTGGTGTGTGCAAGGTTGATTTTATTTAGTCACAAATTAGCCTGTGTATGAGCGTGTATATGTGTGAATACATGATTATAAGTTTCAATGTAAGTGAGTGTGTATGTATATACGTGAATTTAATCGCTTGTTTAAGTGTATTCATGCATGTATGAACATATTGATGGGCCTGTGTACGTCTATGGGTCAGCTTTTTTGGCTGTGAACGTGTGTGTGGAGAGAGTATGCGTTCATGTACGTGATTGTGTAAGTGATTGTATGCGTTTCTGTGTCTGTCCGTTTTTGTTATTCATGCAATAACATCAAACTAAAATGATTTTCATCTGTACACCATCACACAGGTTAACAAACATGAATAATTAAACGTATAATAAGTATGAATAATCTCCCCTGATTGTATACATCGAGTATTTTTCATAGAAAGAAAATCATTCCACATTCGATTAAGTGTTTTAATAGAAAAGATTAAATTTTTTCATGAACACTATATCAGAGGTTTTTTGTAATGTTTCATATAAACATATCTTTTAAAATGTTTACTAAAACATTTATACTTTGATCTGAAAGAAATAGTCTCTAAATTCATTCATCATCAACAAAGGGATGTGCATCTGTTTTTGAATGTTCTTTTCGATGACAAATAGATAAAGTGATGAATGAATTGATGGTTGGATAAAAAGATCAATATATATATATATATATATATATATAGAGAGAGAGAGAGAGAGAGAGGGGAGAGGGAGAGAGAGAGGGAGAGATAGAGAACAAAGGAGAGAGGGAGGAGAGGGACAGTTGTTCAATCAGCATTTTGGGGGCTTTACTGATTGCTTCATACTCATCTTGCAAAAGCTACTCAAAATGAATTGATATGAAGACAAAATACACACAATTCGCATCCAAACTATCTTATTGGTGCAAGAGACCAACAGAAATTTGAATAAAAATATAGAATCTGTTGAGAAGAAGTTATCAGTTTGGATATTATATAAACAGTTTGCGGATATTAGTCTGATTAATTCATGTATTGAATGCAATGCTACATGCCCAACCTGCATTAAATGCTAAAACATTAAAGGGTAAGTACTCATCTGAGATTATACTTAATAATGACAACTATTCTCAACTAACATTCTTGACAACAAGTGACTTTGAGATTTTCATCTCCAGGCGTCTGTTTCGTTGATAGATTTGACCTGACGACAGAGACTAAAAGGGTTTTGCTGAAGTCTTGGACAGGGCCTCTTTTTGTGTGATACATCCCGTGTACAGACCCTAGCATTTGCTGGGACGGCTGTTTTTCATTTTCTTCATTCGATGAATGGTCACATCCAGGGAAAACGATAACACTGGTTCCAATTTATAAAGTCATTTGGATCAGATTGATTGTGAGCGACAAGCGAATAGATAAAAAACTCAAAGGGTGAGTTCTCATATGATTGCGTTGTAAGTGGTTGCTGTTGTCTAGGGGTTGACATTTGGTTCACCAAAAGATCTGGTATGAATGCTGGCCTTAAGGATGACCCTTTCCCGGGGAAAAGATTGTAGTTCTAGGAGACTGAAGTAATAGTTAGCCACCCCAAACGTTCATGAATCGATCGACGGTTACCGTCCGTCAATATCGCCGTGTAAGTGTGTGTACATGCAAGTCTATGTGGACAAAATAGAATTACCAAAAAGCCTAAATCGGCAAATCAAATTGAAATACATATAATTTCCCCGAGGAAAATCTATCTATGTTGTGTTCTCCGAAGCAAATCAGGGTTATTTCAACCCTGCAAACTGGAGAGTCAAAAAAAAGAATAAAAAAGAACAATGAAAAAAGATTGACACATAAAAACACTAACAGAGAATCTGATTGTTTTGCAAAAGGTAATTGGAAGAATTTATGATTGCCTGTTCTTTGCAATTGGACACATTTCCATTTCCTGAAGGGTTAGACAAAAACGAATTGTTGACATATGATGGAATTTGAAGCTAAATCAACCAAACAATAGGAAACAGAACAAAAAAAAATGATTTTCTAAAAAGTCAAATCATTAGTCAATTTAAATCTTTAAAGCAAGACAATAGGAAAAACCAATTATGTCTTGTTTTTGTTGGCATGAAGAAAATTTTTTTTTTCTTTGTAATTATTTTTCTTTCTATTATCATTTTACTATGTTTCATCTTTTTTTTCTCACTTCATTCACTCAAATTCTCAAAGATGACAACGATATCAGGGACTAATGTTGGGATAATTACTTTTTTTTGCATCCCCTCCCCTTATCGAAAACATAGCTAATTACGTCATCTTGACGCAGGGGGGGGGGTGGAATGAGTCAAGTTTTCTTACATTGATTTTCCTATTCTTTGAGAAACTTTCTGCCACGGGAATTAACGTCCATAATTCACATCCACCTGCTAACATGGAGCGGAGAATGTCCTATCATTAATTTACATGAAAATGTTATGGTCGGTCCTGGATGTCAAGGATTTTTCTTTGAATTTCCATTACAATTAACCATACTGCAATGATGAACAAGAAGAAAGGGTTGTCAGAGGTCAGGCATTAGGTAAGTGTTATTGATATCATATGAATATCAAATGTTTATCATTGTCTTCCAAACATGATATCCGCATTCCCTCAACTCACTTTCATACAACAGGTTCAACTTTCACATTCATCCTTTGAAAGGTTCACTTGATTTCATTGATTCATTTCCTAACTCCTCCAGTTGCTATATTATACAACATTGAATTTCTGGGTGAGGATTGCAACCCGACTAGGTTTCACATAAAAACCCTCGTAGGTTATTAAAACATTTAATTTTCGCAAAAAAATAATTGGGTAACTAGGGTTTTTCAATCCATGTACAAATGTTTCTCTTATTGATGGTTATTTAACATGAAATGACTCTCATTGATCTTATAGATTAGTTTTGATTCGATCTTCAATGTATATGATTTCTTTCTCAGACATGTAAGTTACACTTTTGACGGTCTTCATTTCTTGGATTTTTTTTGTTAATACCATCTTACGGCTATAAATGGATTTGTTATACCCTTAATGCCTTCTAATGTGAAAAGTTGCAGATTTTTTTTTCAAATCAGGAAGATTTGAAGGTGACAAATTTTTGGGATATCAGGCCCCATTGACTATGTTCCTCTCCACTTTTAGATTTTCAAACATGAAAATATGGCTACATTTTTTCATCATCTGCTCAAAGTATGCAATCATTTTGTTTTAAGTTGGTATCTTTGCTATAATAGGTATGTACAATTACACAAGTGAATGTTGATATTGTTCAACCCTTGAACGTGTCAATTTATTCATTGGAAGGGAGTGAATTCAGTTATAAGACACACACGCATAATTTGAAATAGCCAAAAGTCAACTGATATGACATACGTAAGTGTTCTTTTTTTTCATCTCATTTGAACACCAGGGAAATTACCAAAGTTGTAAGGAATAGAATGATACAATTTATGACAGCAGAATATTTCAACTTGGACTTGACGAATTTCAGCGATTATAGCCTTTATCCTTAAAAACAAATGGGTGTATTACGTTTTTCATTTTTTCTCGCTTTTTGTATGGGTTGGTATCGGGATCCAATAAACTGATTTGAAATTCAAATCCTCTTCAAATATTAATCTTTTCCTACAGTATTTTTCAATGCGTATAATGATCTTAAAAAGCAAATCACTCTTAATGATTGGAAAAATGTAGGTAGTGAAGTTCATCTTTATATATGCAAAGAGATTAGTCCTAAAAATAAGTGTCCGAGAACATTTGAATACTGATTTCCCGCTTGACAAAAAGAACATCACAATAGATAATTCATACAACGCCTCTTGCAAGACTAACATTAATTTCAATAAAATTATGTTCTTTTTTTATTGATTTTCTTATTATTTCTAATCAAAAATTGTTAATTCTGACTATTACCAACCCCTTATTTCTTCAGAACGAACATTGTAATGATCTTAATTTACAGCTTTCAGGTATATGCCATGATCAATATGCTGTTTGAATGTTCAGAACGCAAACCCATTCAGTTCCATTCAATCAGTTCGGGGTGTTTTATTAGATTGAGGAAGCGTCAGCTTATGTCGATATGTTTATACACTGTAATCTGTGACGGACTCTAGGTTTGAGTGAAAGTGCAAAGAGGGCGGTGCTAAAGGGTAAAAATGTTAACTAAGCGTGAAGAGGTAAGAATCAAAAAATTAATGGGCTGGCATAAGCTGTAAGAGCATTATATATAAGTACGTGGAATGAAAGCCAGGGTAATAGGACTAAAAAGATCGTCAAAAGAGGGAATGGAGTAACCATAGTATTTACCGAGATCAACTAAAGCGTACGTATTATTGTTAAATACTATGAACTGCACATGCGTAGTGAATAACGGTTTGACCAGCAAGAACCATCGTAGACTCGAACATCAGCACTTCATCTGGGAAAATGGCAATTTTGTTGCAGCCGAGATTTGAATGAAAAAATGACTCACATTTTCCAATTTTATGTTCGCAGGCAATGGAGAGAGAAACAGTTGACGAGATGTAGGGATATAGAATGAATAGTGCCTGAAAGCAAATTTATGGTTCTAGAACGAAATTCATCTCAAAAGTGGGTAATAGTAATAATAATAATAATAATAATAATAATAATAATAATAATAATAATAATAATAATTTGAGTATAAAGTATTTGACGATGACAAACCATCAAGAACAGCTGAAGAAGTCATCTACCTTCTCCTGACTGTATTCAAGGAGGAGAGTGAATTGAATTTGAGGTCATTCTTAATATCTACTCAGATATTTCTATGTCTGTCTTGGTAACAGGAATACAGTATCCTCTCAATTTTTGGGAAAGTGGGAAGTAAAGCAACATCACCAAGACAAATACTCAAAGGAGGAATAACTGATATGAAATTTGTTCTAATGTGGTTTTGTATAATCTCTGGGGACAGCTCTCTCCATTGTGCCACAGAATTTTTCAAAGTTTTTTTTTTTCATTATAGCTCATTATAAATCATCATCATCATCATCATTCACCATCATTCGTCTTTTAGCGACTGGTCATAGACCTTTCTAAACATTTCCCTGATCTGTCCGTCATTGGCTTTGATATATCAGACTCCTGCTTTTATTGTTGTTTTTTTTTCTCTAATGTATTTTGCTGTTTCATGATCCTTTCATGTGAGGCTAAAGTTGATCAGTACCAGGGATACGCTGAATGACCAGCTGGGAGTTCTGGAAAAAAAGGGCAATATTGGATAATCACGAGCTCATCACGCGTCCTTTCATCATTAGCCTTTTAGCTTCCGTCGTTGGTCATGAACCTACTCAAACATTTATCAGACTTGTCGTGGCGACCACAGAGGAGTTACCTTCGAATCTTATGCAGTCCGTGTTAGGTGTAAAATTCCCAGAACCTTACAAGAAACAAGAAACAATTGGAGAAGGCCAAAAATGGACAGAACATTGTAGTGTTATGGAAATGGACGAGGACAGCAGTGTATCATAATAAAGATATTAATCCATACATGTAGTTTGTGAGTCTGTGCACTTTATTGATAATTTGGAGAAAAAGCCAATGTGCTAGTGCAGTCAAAGCTGAGTTCCTTTTTACAGCACCAGGCCACTTATTCAGGTATTGCCTAGGCTTGAACTTGCTTGAATTTTGTGATGTCACGAAAAACATTGTATTTACCGTGTTTCTCGTCGTATCTCAACCCAAGCCCATCTGATGAGTTCTCACTAGAGTGGCACTAGATAATATATTGAAAAGGTTTTGCATGACTCGGCAATTGATTGAACAACGGTTCACTGAATCGGTAGTTAGCATTCTATCACTGAGCTATCATGGTTGGAACAAAATAACAAAAAAGTATCTTTATATATACAGGAAGATAATCGAAGAAAAAAAGAAAACTGGTAGAATTGGCGTATATAGATTAAAGACAGATAATTCCATCGGCGATTCAATTTATCAGTGCAACCTGGTAACATCAGGACACACCCTAATATACACATTGTTCTAACACTTATTTCTGCGCACATGTGCACACACCCAGGCTTTTTACACTGCCGTTGTTTAGGTCAGGAACTTTCGATTGAGAATAGATACAGTTAATGCTTTTCAGAACGACATTTGACTTATGCTTCAGTTTTTAATAATCAAGAGTGTATGGCAAAAGGCAATTGTGATTGGCTGACATATCCAGTCACTCAACATTCAACCAACTAAAATTATATACAGCGGTTATAGTGGTTATAGATTTTTCATTTTTTCCTTTTCAGGTTTCTATCTAATCTCTCTGAAATCAATACCAATCAATAACTTGAGCGTTTGGACGCTTAAGTATCGCATTGCATCTATCACCATTATTATGGTGATGACACCAACATAAGAACTTCCAGCCTAGAAATTGTTATGGTTGTCTCTTTTTGAGGCACTATATCGACAGCAAAAGATTCTGTAGCACGAGCAAAGAACTTTAGGAATACCAGGACAATGATTATAAATCGTTGTCTAAATATATCATATGATACGCTAACTGATATTAAGAACGATTGCATCGATTGCTGGCTCTGCTAATGAATTAATAATAAGACAGTTTGTATTTTAAAGATTACCACTGATGCATTTATAGTTGAATTTGAAAAATAAGAATTACAAAATTCCTAAACATTTAATTCATTCATACCATTTTTCAAAAGTGTTTATCTATTTGTTTTGAACAAAAAAAAAAGATAGGATAAGATTATGTTGACAATTGAACAAAATATATATGACTTACTTTACATATTATCACGTAAAACTCATGAACACCGCATTCGTCATGTCTTGTTTTTCGTAGTCTCTCCAAATTATTGATAGCATCCATTTCAGGGCTGCCAGATGTAGACTTCTTGGGGACATGTTTTAGATTGTTGAGCCTTGTGGTGTCCTTGGCCGCACCTTAATCATCCTATACTTAAACTTCCATGTTACACTATTTTTTCAAAATTATTTTTTTTCGTTTTCTTTAATCATCTGATTTTTATCCATTCGATTTCTGTGTGCCTCTTTTGCGTTCTTTTTACCTTCTTTTCCCTTTCCCAGTGTTCTTTCAATTTATAACCACATGCATCGCGGATTATCGACCCCTGCGTGGAGTCTTTGATATCTTCTTGTTCTCATGCATGTACAAATAAATAAAGTACGATCACGAATGCAGTTTAAAGCGTTGTTTTGTTCCATTCAAGGATTTCGAATAGAATTGGACGGAACAAAATGATTGGTAGCTACGAATCCATTACAATTTTCAATCAGAACGAAATGAAACTCTTGGAAAGGAATTAAAACCAAAACTGATGTGATTATCATAATGTATCAGTAAACCAATCATTAAAAAATTGTCGATAAGAATGTATTCTCACTTAAAGTATATAAAAAAAACAACAGTTATTTTAAATATCCATTAGTTTAGTGACTCCTGATCATTACCCGTACGATTTATGTATTCATTTTTCATATCAATCCTTTTATTTTTTTCTTATTTGCTTGATTCTGAATATTTTTTTTTGTTCCTTACTCAATATCATTCATGTGTCGGTTTCCTCTTCTTATTGTTCTGTCTCCCTCATCTTTAATCTTATATACCTTATCTCTCCTTTTCATAGCTTTTCAACTGTCTCTCTCTCATTCACCTTCTCTCTCCTTTATTCAATCTCCTTCTCTCTCATTCACTCATTCTTTCTCATTCACTCTCTCTCGTTTATCCCAGTCCTAAAGGTATACAATTTAAAAAGAATAATATTCATTATATTTCGACAACTTGACAATTTTCTAAGAAAGTTGCCATTTCTCCTTCCACAAGATTCTTCTTGGCGTGTGATAGAGTAAGTTTTCCCTCGAGTCGTTTTGAGGAGGTCTAGTTTGAATAAATGGTAATAATCGATACAATATCAATTTACTTAATGCTTTGAACTGTACAATTACCGTTAGGAATCGTAGATAAGTAGTTTTAAAAGTTATCCCATGTGTTTACCTTTTGCCAGCATTTTTAAATGCACTGAAATTCATCAATCATATTCAAAGTAGGTATCAATTCCTTGACTAGTAATGATAATATATATATATATATATATATATATATATATATATCATAGCAATATCGGAACTAAAAGTATTTTTGCTAATTTGTTCTCATATTTTTTAACTGTATATATTCATCAATATTTATTTGCAATATGTTTTGCTAATTAATTAAGGTAGTGTATGATTTATATCATTTTTTTCACTTCGATTGTTACATAAAAAACTGTGAGCCTGATAATTGGTGACATCCATCTACCACAGTCAAAAAAGCGTGGGGACCAGCAACTGCTGTCATGGAAGAATCTGGAACATCCGGACCTGTTCGTTCAAGTGCAATGGGACAGTCCTGTCCCAGAGTAATGGATCCCCCGACTCTGGGCTGAGTAATAGTGAGAAAGCCCAAGGACCAATCAGAAGGTTCCTTATGCGCGTAGCAATGCACAGCTTCAGTATAAACTCTTTGACTGACGCATTGCACCGGCCCACTTGGTCTTTGATACGGATGAAATCTGGCCTATCTTGCATGGAAATGTCAGTACTGGCGCCTTGGGCTCTGCTGTAAAACAGATATTACACTTTAATCCATGCCGAAGAGGCTAAAAAAAGGAACTGAGCTTCAACTGAGACAGACAAATGTGCATTTGATAGGCTGTGTATTTTAAATTCAAACTATTTTTGTCATCTAAAAAATCTCGGTGAAGAGAAATCGACAGAATGACCTCAATTTTTGTACAAACCGTCATTTTGACACTTTTGAAATTTGACTTACTGTGATTCGAGGTCTGAGCGAGTTGAATATTTGATTTGAAATGATTTCATGGATGATTGAACATGGATTAGTGTTCAGTGAATGGGGAAAGAAAAACAAGGATAGGAAAAAGAATACGAAGAAAAGGGAAAAGAAGGAATTGGAAAACAAGAACAATGAAGGAAAGGGAAATGAAAAATGAGGATAATTGGTTAAGTTCAGTTAAAAGAAAGAGTGAGAAAATAATAGGTGGAGGTATTCAAAAAGATTGAAATATTAAGAAATGACGTTCAAGGAGAGAAGAGTTCAGAAGGAAAAAAGAATAGATAGGCGAATTCAAATGAATGAAAGGGAAAAAAATGATTAAATCTCAAGAGTTCAAACCAAGCCTGTATTAGTTGTTACTTATCGTTTCGATCCTCAGTAAAGCTAACTAATAGGTCACTTGCACTCTACCTTGATAGATCTTTTAGAATGTTGAGGAGAGAAAATATCAATAATCACAGGAGTGTTGTTCTCCATGTTCTCTGAGTAATTACACGAAACAGCTTGAAGTAAACATTTTTCTTGTCCATCTCCGAACAGGTTCATACAATGAAAGGTCAACAAGGAAACTGATTGAGGCCATAACTCTTCAGTTGGTTTAAAGTTGGTCGGAAGTACCATTAACGAAGGGAACAGAGGACCGTGAAAACGCGAATGTGAAGGAAAGGTATGAGTTCCATGAAATGATTTGACAGGGTTAACAGCTCCACTGTAGCTGGGAAGAGTTATGGTCTGACCTTAGGAAAAAGTACATGAGATGAAAATGGGTTGCACTGAACCGTAAATATAGAATGTACTCGAGAAAAAATAGGAAACAAGTATACGGCAAAAAGGAAAGTATACGTTGATAAATGAAAGACAAATGTCTACGGGAAAGAAAAATTAGAACAATGTGGAGGAATGCAGCAATGAATTGAAAGAAAGAAAAAAATCAACAAATGAATCGTGAAGAAAAATGTTTTTCCCCCAAAAAGAGACGAAATAGAATAATAGAGAAAGTGACAGTGTTTGATGAAAAAGATAAAAGGCAAAGAAGTAGGGAAAAACTGGAAGAGAGCAAGAACAAGGGGAAGAAAGGAGGAGAAAAAAAGAGGAATTAAGCTGATAAAGGATGAAAAAAACCCACCAAAGTGAAGAAAGGGAAAGAACAACAACAGGGAAACAATAGACAGTTAAACCCCATTGAAAATGGCCTTGCAGCCATGTCCGGTTGTAAGAAATAGCCACTAACCCTTTCTCTAAGAAATTACCTCTCTAACGATTGAGACAGATGCTACGAGAGTATCACATCCCGAATTTTTAGCGTAATGATGATTTCATTTGATCCAATATGACGCTGCCACTTTGCAACAATAAACAATGGCCACGCATCAGAAGCATATGATTAACATTCATTTGGATTCAAACGCCCGTCTTTTTAAATCGAGGAAATATGTTGGGGCCCAACTGGACGTTTCCCACAAACTATGAGGATGGTACAGCTAGGAAAACAATCACATTCAACTTGTATTGGCATTATCATTTAATTCATTTAGTTTTTTTTGGGGGGGGGGCATTGCATCCACAATTGGTCGTTTTGAAAGTAAATATGACTCGATTTAATGCTTAAAGAAATATTCAGAGATGGTTTTGTTGTTGATAAATCTTCCCTATGTGTAGAATCTAACGTAACAATAATCTATGTAATCAGGCCTTTTCTATCAGACCTCGTTCGTTAGTATCATTTTTGTCCTTTCTAATATCTGAACAATGCTTTCAGGCCATGTCTTGACAGAAAAATACGCTGAGATATTATTTATTTATTTATTGTATTTTTATAACTAATGCTGCATTTTCATGTCCCAGTGATGCATACCTTCCTTCAGCTCAGAGAACACCAGACAGCGGCTGGAAAAAGGATTTCATGGTTTTTCCTTTCCTAATTGATGCAAATACAGGAATTAGTTGTTTAGGCAGCTGAATGTTGCTTTTTGCTTTCAGATTAGCTTGCATATAAATTGTATAAACTAGTTATCTATAACTCATGCATGGAAATAAATACAATACACATAGAGCCACACACACACACACACACACACACACATATATATATATATATATGAAGGAAGGAAGAGAGGAGAGAGATGTGTGTGTGTGTGTGTGTGTGTGTTTTGGTATCTGCACAGTTTTATTTTATCATATATAAAATGCCTAATTTTAAGAACATTTCATATTCATCTTTTGGTAACAATTTTTTTCATTACACTGAATAGAAAAAAAACTTAACAATGGCTGTAAATTTGCAATAGTTAATAAATGTTTTCAATGTGTTTTCACTTGCTCGATGTTATCGGTCAGTAATTGCTTCATCAAAACCTTGCCTCACATAAATTCGAATAAATGACTTCTTCTGTATCAAACAATACTAAGGGTCGTTTTTACTAATGTTTCTTGAAGGATGAATATTACCTTCTTTTGAAATGTTATCTCTGACCATTTGGGTGAGAAATCATTCATATCTAAACCGGGTAAAAAGTCAAGTCATCAATTGCAGCTGGTTAAACATACAGTATATTGACTCGATAGAACTGATGACACTGTTTTAATTATTGTCATGATATGCAAATTATGGCGTTTTTTTTATTCAAGTCCATCGTGGATAGATAGATAGATGCATGAGGAGATGGATTGTATCACAGGGAAACATTGATCTCGTCTCAATTCACCTGCACACATACGTCCATGCTTCAAGATAAAAACGCATTTGTCTACCTATGACATTGATTTACCTGATTTATTTGATATCAATAACTATTTTGTTTCAGTTTTGTTCTTATCAACAAATCTCAGTAAATTCATTGTTTAAGCGTTTTGTGAAGTGTCAGCAAAGATTGAGGCTTCATTAAGTAATACGAGATATTTATTGAGTCAATGATTTACTCTAGGATTTTTTTTGTATTGACACGTGAAGTGAAAACTGTGAAAATCAGACCTTTGAAATATCCTAAGAGAGACAACCTAGTTTTCGTCCCAGGTTCTCCTGGGATGTGTTCACTTACTTCCACTCACACACACACACACATATATATATATATATATATATATATATATATATATATATATGCGTGTGTGAGTGTGTGTGTGCTACCAAGAAGTTTGGGCACTCGAAACAACATATGTAAACGAATGTATTATTGACTTTGCCTTCAGCAATTCTACTTGGATTTGAACAAAATTCTTGGAGAACTTCCAAATGACTGTAAAAACGTCATTGTTATCTACTTTGGTTTTCTGTTGATTCTTGTTTTTAATTCCTATCAGCTCATTAGTTTTGAGTGTTTCAACCAATAAGATTTTCATTGACACGATCGAGGATTCTGAAGAGAGGCAATTCCTGAAAAATCTTCCCACTGTAACCAACCAGGCTACTTATCCTATTGATATACTTTCTGACGATCGGTTCTGGCTTCAAGTTTATTTCGAATAATACCCTGGTGATTCCCTCTCATTAAATTCTGCGTGAGTGAATAAACTGTGGAACTTTATTGCTCTAAAGCAATTTGTCTTTACACTGAAAATCATCATCGGGTCGGATTCTTTTTACATTAGATGAACAAGATTATTTTGGTTTGCAAACCCCTACAATCCTTGAAATATATATACATATATATATGTATATATATATATATATATATATATATATATATATATATATATATATATATATATAAAATTTACAAGTTCCTCCATACGGTATTGGTGGGTATTTCAACTAGTAAAATATATTCATGTATATACGGGTAATGTTAGTAAGTCTTCATTCTGACATAGAAATGTCAATAAATTTAGATGAATTCATGAATAATTCAGCTACTTTGCATTCAAAACTTAGCACGATAAAAAAAAATTACCCCCAGTTACAATGTCGAAATGAGGCTTAGATTTGGGAAATATGTTGGATTAAAGTCATTCTCTACTTGGTTGGCCGAGATCTTCTCATCATCCCGTTGTTTGAAAGATTTTATAACATCTAATCAAGTCATGTTTTTCACCTGATTGGGGATAAGATTAAACATGATAGCTGTTTTAATCTCATGTAAGGAAGTATTCGGATGAAACTTTCAGTAAACATTTCTTTTGGGGAATTTGCACACAATTTAATCCTTTTATAACTTGATGCTTCGGTAATCATATCACTTCTATCATGAGTGTTTTTTACTGTTTTCAAATTCTCTGTCTTAAACATTTTACTCTGATTATTAGGTAATTTGATGGCATTTTTTTTTATACTTTGGTGATATTTCTGTGATGATGCCAACTTTTGTTTTAAGTGAATGGAAAGAAAAAATTGACAACTATGTAATTCCGAAACGTTACTTTCATGCAAGACTGTTCTGAATACAGAAAATGTTGTCTATATTCACTGTTACCCAAAATTTCATGGAATTCAAGCATCAACCTTCTTACACAGACCCCTTGTTTTTAAAACGTCTGCAGAAATGTTATTCCAAAGGGAAGATGAAATACAGGCAATAGCGTACAGCTCCAAGAATATTACGACAAAATTATTGGAGCGTGCTTTATTCTGCGTGAACATGTTTGTAAACAGTTTCTGCGAGCTCTTTTGCTTGTGCAGGTGGGGATGTATTCGGTGTTTTTGTATGAGTCGGTACTCTGTATGTGTGAGTTTTGGGAGTCCGCTCACTCGTGTCTGCTTTTATTTTGTTATAGTTTATCCTTCAGTCCTATTGAATGAGTTTTTTTTTTAATCTTTTGACATATATAATGTGTTACATGTGCAGCATTGGAGCAAAAGATCTGATATGGTGTTCTTAGATGTCAATGGTCAGATAAAAAAAAAAATTGTACATTCAATGAATCCGTGTTCAGTAATGAAGCCAGTGTCTTTTCCACAATGCCAGGTTAATTACAATTATGATGCTTAATCAAGTGCTTTTCTGGAAAGATGTGTTTTCACACGCACATTGCGTCTATGCTTATTATAGGAACTTGGTAGAATCCAACGATAAAAATTCTCCAGGATATAAGTTTTGGATTGCGTATTAAAATCCTCAATTGTGTGATTTCTATTATAGCTACATTTCCTCACAAAACTGAAAATCTACCAATTATTCTATCTTTAAATTCCCTTTCAAAAAATGTTGACCTTTTTAAAAAGTAAAAATCTCAAATGCACTCCCAAAAAAACGGAAAAAATAATGGAATTTCGAAATAGAGATGATATTGGGAATAGAATACTATCTTGAAATAAAAGTTCTAACTTAAATGTTCTTAACTTAAAAGGGGAAAAAAGATTTGAAAACTAGAAAAATATTTCTTGGATTTTCATTTTCATTCTTGATAGAAAAAGTAAACAAGTTATCTGTGATGTGTTTTCTTATTTCAGCACTGTTATATTACCTTCTTTTGAATTTTATGTTTGCTTTAATCGATGAATTCATGAATTAACTTTGTTTGGAAAAACGAATGGCATTTCATTTGAATCAAATAAACAGATTGAAAAAATTTGGATCTTACAATCCGCAAACAGGAATATGCAAATTAAGATTTTTGAGAGAAAATTTAAATAAGATACATTATTTTTCTCAAATAACTCTATTTAATGACTGTTTGGGGATTTCTAGTGTAAGATATATATTTAGATATATTCATTTGGAACAATTTTATGAATGATTTATATTTTAAGATAGAAATGCATCTTTGTCATCATCCCGTATGTATTTCATGGTGACAACATAAATAGAAATTCCCCCCTCGCTCTCTAAATATATATATATATATATATATATATATATATGATTCATAATATTGATATATGCAAAACAGCTAAATCAACAAAAAAATTTCAGAAAAATATGTTTCTCTTCCTGTTACTTTTTTTTCATATCAATCTTAACGTTTTCTCCAATGCCTCCCGTATGGTGGCAAAGTAATCCGCCAGAGCAACCAACACTGAACATCCCAGGTTTTGAATCAACGAAGAAACTTCGCTTTATGGAGTGCAAGTCAAGGGCGCAAAAACTTTCTAGGTATCCAATAGAAACGGAAGATAGCCTGTATAGGGCTATGATGCTTTTAATCATTCAGGAAATCCACACACTCATCAGAAATATCTTTTGGAAGGGATAGAAGTTGCAAGTAGCGTAAGTTGCTTTCACTCACCCCAAAATATGGATAGGAATAAAATTATTCTCTTTATATTTATATATTTTTTTCATTGATGCATATATTTATATTTGATTAAAATTGAATTTGATCTTCACCCAAGAGTCAAATCTCTTCATCATGCCAAATTTTTACATTCATAGATTGCAAAAATAAGCATCCCAAATGATTGGCTATTTGCTTTTGCAGATGGGATATAACTACATTAGCAAATTTGTCTTGGACAGACAAGAGAAGCTAATGGCCATCCGTCGACAGTGAGGTGTAATATTCAATCTAAAATAGCATTGTAATGATCGGTGTCTCAGGAGTCAGGTAAACCGACAGCGACGTAATATTTAACATCAATCCTCAAAATAACATCTCCTAAGGAAAGGGTAAAAATCTTAGAATTTTAAGCCTTTCAAGCAATGATGATCCCACACATCTGGTGTCAGACTAACGGTCCCACCCATCAAAAATTTTCATTTGCCGCTAACAATGTTTCAATTACTTCGGTTCGTTCGGAAAATGGAGATATAAACGCGCACTATCTTACGCTCTTTGTAATACGGCCAGTCTCTGCCAATAGTATAATTATAAAAATTCATTCACCTATAATAAAATATCATGGAATGAAATAATAAACACATTTGTCTAGCAGTGAACTTAGATATATGATGTTCTGCATGTATTAATATGCATATGTGAACTGAAACCCGTGTTTGTCAATGCCTTCAGCTATTCAAGATCCCGTCAGTTACCCTAGCTGAAACATCCATGATGCTTATCTACATAGGTTCACTTTGAAATGAGCATTTTGTTATTCCTTGATAAACAAAAGTCAAAAACTAAAGCCTGATGGACATGTTTTAAGGAAATCATACTCACCATGTTTATGCCTTATATAAAGGTTTTGGTTCTGATCGACTTAAATCATTCACAAAATGTTTGCATGCATTTAAATAAGAATTTACTAAAAGACTTTCTGTCTCACAACTTATAATGTCTTGCTCTAGCCAATGCATTGAGGTGGCTTGCAAATAACGTATATAAATATGCATATGGGTTAAATCAATTCCCTATCTTTTTCACATCATGATCGGATGATATTGTCCCTTGGATCTTATTGTGGTGTTTAGTTCCCTGAGAATCCCCATATAATCAGACTTGTTGAAAAAAAAAAAAACCAAGCTGTGCTGAATGTATTCTTTTTGCTTTGGAAAACATTCGTGCCATTAAATTGTCCTTTGTGACTATTTGCATCAGAAGAGAGTTCATTAGGTGACATTTTTCTTTGGATAAACAGATCTTACTAGTTGCATCTGAATGAAAGATTAAAAGAAAACAATTCCTCAAGGCCAAAATCATTCCCCTGTCACAATAACGAGAAGTGAAATAATGCCAAACATTTGGTTGATCCATAGCAAAATAATACAAACACAGTGTTCACACTTCCCCTCTCATCTACACAACAAAGTAACCAGGACAACCAACCATTTCGATCAACCACGGTTCAACTAAACTCACTATCATCACCATTTTTGGTCAGTGAACATTTGGGATGTTTTACTTTCTGATCAGTTATTTTGAGTCAATTTATAACCTTTTCGATTTATTGACAACTCTCACTGTAATGTTATGAGTTTGAATAACAAGGAATGTACAAATATATAATGGGAAGCTTCATTGCTATAAATATTGAGAAACTTTTTCGAATTATTCGTGTCATTTCAATCACTTATTTCTAAATACATAGTATAACTCTTATAATTCCTCCAGTTCTACCTATTGTTTGTTATCACGGTACAGTGGTTATCTTGTGGAAATATATTCTTTTCCATATTTTGGGATATAGCTGATATTGAAGTAGAAATGGTTGTCTACCTCCACGATTCTTTCGTGTGTTCATGCACTCATATACATGAAGAGGGTTCCAATAAATAAATGATGTAATATTCAAGTAATGTATTTTCTTCTTGCAATCATAAATGTATTATCACTGCCCAAGGCGCTGCATTTATCCATTTTCTGAGTGAAGCGTTCTTATCAGAGATTTCACGAAACAAAATGGTATAGATCTATGAGCAAATACAATTTTACTTTTAAGAAACTTTGAATCTGATCAATCAATCAATATCTCTTTCTCTCGATTCCTATGAATATATTTTTCTAATGGAAGAAGAAAATGATGAGGTAGAAATACTAAAAGAAATAAATGGAAGCGGTGATTGGTTATCCTTCTGGGAATTGGAACCCAGTATTCAAGGGTGAGTTCTATTCTAATATACGGCATACAACTGATTGTTTGAGCTGAAATTCATCATACTTTTCGGAGAAATCCATTTGCTGACATCCCGAACTAGAATTTATACAGTATATAAGCGGCAAGTGATTTCTAAAAATGAGCTGAAATTTACTTAAACATTCAGTAGTTGATTGATTGTTTTAAAAATTTTCCCTCTTGGATATTAAGGAACAAAGTACCTATGGGCGTTAGATATTATGGGTTTATAAGATCATTATCTTATTTTGTCGCTCTTTCTTCGTATTTAACCAGACTCTTTCTCATGGATATATTTGAATTATTGATAGCAACATAATTATCATCTGTGACAGGAATTTGATCCGATTAAAATAACTAAATAGTTAAATCGGGTATTACAAAATGAGTGTTGATTACTGGGTGGTGGTGGTGATCTCACAAATTAGGGACGCCTTGCATTTAAATACTTTGCCCCTCCAGAATAAGTGAGTTTGTATCCCTCCTCCCTCCATTGACTGGGGTATGTTCATTTTTTTTCTTCATTTGTTTACTTTTTATTCTTTTATAATTTGTTTATTTATTTTCCGTCGATTTTTTGAATTTTCTATTAGATTTTCAATTTTTTCATCTGAAAATTTTCCCCCCATTTTGGTGTGTGTTTGGGGATAATGTCTTCCCCCTCATCGAGGGAAGCAAACAAAGCACTCTTGGCCTTGGCCATGAAGGAGAAAGACAAAAAAAAAATACAAAAACTTGGCAAAAATAACTTGATAGACTAGACTCTATTGGGGTAATATCTAGTCTTGGATCATTTTCCTCGCATGCCTCAGTGCAGTCTGCAAAAACGTCGTTAGAGTTGAAAAGTCACGTTACAAATGGCGCCTGTTTGTTGAACCGGAACTTTGTTACTGTGCAATACTGGCATGTGCTTAACTCGATAGCAATTTCTTTGGTCACCCCAACTACAAGTAGCCAGAATTCATTACTTGGGAATATCTTTTTTCGAAAAAAACAATGAAACTGTTACTCAACTTCAAAAAGAAGGGTTTGGATTTCTGGTTGGTCTTCTTCCTATTTTTATCTTAGCTAGCTTCATGCCCTGACCAAATTTCAATTTGTTTTACTCACTAAACAACGTTTTTTCTTGATTTTTCCCATACTGCATTCACCACAATACTGACTTTCTCTGTGATAAACCCATATAATACCATATTCACAATCTTTGTGGAGAGTGGGGGATAAAAATATGATAGGTACATACAATTTAGAAAAAAAAACAAATGATTGAGATATATCAACAAAAGGGGGTGTGCCTCCCAACAGAACCAAAAAATAAAAGAAAAAAATCTAAAAGAGTAACAAATAAATGAAATAAAAAATGGGAAAAATTCCGTCTTCCCCGGAAAATTCTACCTTCTGTTACATACGGGTAGGGAGGGATAACCGAACCAAAAGATAAACATACCAACATACCTATGAACATAAATGTGAAATCGTATGAATATACATGACTACATCTCACAATAACTCGATGATTTTCGCATATATTGGAACTTTTTGTCACAAATAAGTGACTGTTAGTATTTTGGAAGGTAACCAAAAAGTTTGAATTGTTTCATTTTTTTTTCTTTTTGTTGATTTCTTCAGTTTTCAATTATTTATTTGTAATTCTTCCCCCGATTTGTTGTGGGGGTATGCATTCCTCTCATCGGGGGATGCCAAAAAAGCCCTCTTAGCCTCATCAGCCATGAATGAATGAATAAAAAAAATACAAAAACGAAGTGAAAATACCTTGACAGACTAGATTATATGGGGGTAATATCTAGTCCGAGATCCTTTCCATTCTATGTCTCACTGCAGTATGCAAACAATGTATTTATTCTCGTGGAGAGAAATTTGACATGGACTCTGAGGGGGACGGGGTGTTTGGGTTGGTTTACTTTTTTCCTAATTTTATCTTAGCTATTCTGATGCATTGACCCAATCTCGCTATATTGTTCCATTCACCATAACAACACATTTTTCGAATTTCTTCCATAATACATTTTCCACAATCCAAGACTTTCTCTATGATGAACCTTATCTAAACCCATATTAACAATTCTCAGTTATGACCCATCTGAGTTCTGACCAAGCTCGGCGTTGCAAAGTTGAGGTGATCATCAAAAAACAGTGCATCAGATGAGATTCGGCTGCACATTATACTTTGAATATTTCCATCGATTCGTAGGCACACAATTTTATTGTAATGCAAGGGTGTGTAGAATATATTCACAGGGGAAACATCTTGCATATCAGTCCCTACATATCACTTGCTCATAATTATATTCATTACTCCTTAAGCCAATCCTGGTTGGATCCTATCAGACATCCTCTACACCAATTCTATAAATACCATCGGTGGCCTCATAAAATTGCATTTGAACTTTCATTCTATCAATTGGTACTCTACCAGCATAATTACTTAAAATTATATGCGTTCCTCTAAGGGCCAGCCTCAATAGAATTCAATTATTCATTCTTGTAACAAGCCTCAATAAGTGTCTAACATGATTCTGACGTACATTCCACGAGAAATCATATCGTTCAATCTTCATTTAATCTGTTGAAATTTGAAAACAGCTGACAGATTGAAATTAGTTTTTCAGTCGTCACTAGTTGTTTGATTCCGTTCCTTTTGACTTAAGTATTAAAAATGCATTCGATTTGATGATGATGCGTTTGAATGTTTAATACAGTCAATGCTGCACCAACTTCTGTTCACATTCCAGCATATTACTTAATTTTAGTTACATTCATTATTCTATAACCAAACCCCGGGACAATCTAATTATACATCCTCTTGACAGATTTTATGAACCCTTTTGGCGACTTCATAATTGGATTGAATTGTGTTTGAATGTCCGTACTACCCACTGGTTCACCTTCATCAAAATTATTTAGAATTATATGCATTCCTCTCTGGTCTTTGGGCTAACTCTAATTGAATTCATTCAATCACGTTCGTAACAATTGTTGAGATGAAGAAATGCCCAACGTGACTCGGCTGTATACCATAAAATAAATCATTCCTTTCAATCTTCATTTATTTTTATCACAGCAGTGACGATGCAATCAGTCCTTTGGATGCCAGTATTTACTTGAATTTGATGGTTTTGCTTTAGATTCAACAATTATTAGATATATATCCCCTGGTACACCATCATCTAGTATCATCCTTATTGACAAACTAATTTAAATATTATGTATCCCTCTGGACATATAGTTTACATTTCGATAGTAATAATCATTTTTTGATATTTTGCTTTTGATTTAAGACAATTGCAATGAGTCTACATGTATTGTGTTCGCAGAGATCGAGGCAAATATAACTCAATGTACAAGCCAATTTATTCTAGTGATTGATCTCTTGTATGTTTTGCTTCCAATGCCTTGAAGATATACCGCCCAACTGGTGATTTACAGTTCAACTAGAGTTTTAGACACATTTCCAGTGTACTCTTGTTGACGCCCTTAAATTTTGCAGTACCTCAAATGATCATCTCAATTTTTATGCATATTTCACAGTGATATATATATATATATATATATATATATATATATATATATATGTATATATATGGTACAGATCAGGCTAGCAGTATAACATACTATAATTATATATCAATGATATAAAGCCACGTTCTATATGTAATGGAGTTATTATATAGAGTGCTCGATACACACAACTTTTTACTAAATAAATCAGTGGTCTGCTTCCAGCTACATTTACACAATCAGACCAAATACTCAAATGTGCAGTTTTACTTTAAATGGAACAATCAAAATACAAAGACACACCAATTCATTTCGGCCGAGTTTAGACACTTCAAGTATCAGCACAATTGCAATCGTCATGGGAAGTTATTGTATGGGCATTTTTCTAGCAGTAAGTTTATCATTGATGAAAACAATGTTGCTGCTTTGGTTATGAAATGGGTCTTAAGGGGAATACGATTTACGTCTTTCTCGTTGGTAATATGGAATAGAATTAGCAGGAATTTGAACCTAGTTTTGCTTATTTCACTTTGATTACCACTATGGCATTATGTATAAAACGGGGCTTCAGGGTATTATAATTCATGGCTTTCCCGAAAATTTTAAGAAACAAAATCAACAGAAATTTGAACTTGGTTTTACTTATTTAACTTTGATTATCACTATGTCATAATGTATAAAATGGGGCTTCTGGGTAATATGATTTATGGCTTTCCCAAAGGTTCTAAGAAACGAAATCAGCAAAAATTTGAGCTTGGTTTGCTAATTCCGCTTTGATAACCACTATGTATATCTTCAAGAAGCAATCAATTTAAAGGTTGAATCGATAGCAGAAAAAAATCATTAAAATCATTTGTCTCCTTAACGGAGCAATTCGAAAGGATGTATGATATATTGAAGGGCTTACGTTCGAGAAATATTCGACATTTCAAGCATGAATCTCTGCATAGTTGTGATAAATAATGTGGTTTTGATATTTTTTTCTATTTCTTTCGACGATAAATGAATAGCAGTGCATGTATTTCCCATTAATCGAAGTCCAACACATAACAGTGGTAAATTTTAAAACAGTTTTCAAAATCCTGCGGATCGTGCCCGAGAGATTCGATGAAAAAAATGTTTGCTATATATTCCAATCCGACATTATCTTTAGATTCTGGCGGCGAAAGCCTCTTGGTTCTTGCATGATTATTCCTTTTTAGTGATTGGGAAACCTTCTATACCAATCACCTTTACAGAACTTTGTAAAAGATAACAGTGTGCCCAATGAAAGAAATGCAAACTTCAAAACAGTTTGCTTTATTCAGATTTAGGTGCTAATATAGATGATGACTGATTTGCAAAGGGGGAGCACTGGATCTGTGGAAAGATTTTACCAGTTCCATATTGAGAACAATGGGTCTGATTGTAAAAATAAACCATGTTAATTCATGATTCAATCCATACACATACATGCTTTCACATGTATCTGTGTCACCAAACGTGCACACACGAACACACAGTCTCTCCGGTATCTTATAGACGAATAAGTTCTATTCTATAAACTGTCCCTTTGCGGGCTAGCTACACTTGACCCCTGGCTGATTTTTGCTTCTAACATGGAAGGGAGTGGAATAAAGCAAAATATCAACATAGTCAGTTATTTTGTCATGAGCCCATGTAATTACATATATTCAGACAGTGTCACATTGTTGATCTCATGCCTCACATGTCGCTTTGTACGTGATAACTGTCATGTCCATGTGGATGAATCTTTGTAAAAAAAAATACACTTTGTCTTGATACAACTTTGTATGTTGATGGCTCTATTGTGTTCAGTATGTTGAGGAACAGTATTGACATTTCCAGCTAATCCCCCTGCTTATACACGGAAATCATTTCAGAAGTATAAATGTAAAATGGGAGAACACAAAGAGAGAGTACGTGATTTTGTATCTGCTACAATAAAGCTTCAATTAAAGATACCACGTGTACATGTGTACATATGTCTCACAAACATTATGGGTTTCGAAGGCTTGTCAGCAAGGACGATACATAATGTACCATTCGCCATTTATCAGGTTTGAGTGCGTTGATTAGCAATCTAGTATCTAAAACTATCACTCATATGGTCGAATCGATACTCACGGATAATTTACGCACTGCCCCCTTGCCAGTCAACGGTAATACTTGAAACTGGCGATTATCATTCTTTCTAGTTACTCTCGCAAAGCAAACGATAAGTAAATGTGGCAGACCTTTGGGGAGGTCGATGACCAACAACAGACGTTAAAAGACCGATGATGATGAACTGCATGTAAACCAATCAGTCGTTTGTAATTAATGAATTGCAACATTAAAAAAAGCTGTGAAGCCTGATTGGACTGATACATACTGGTATCTACGATGGTAGTCAAAAGTTAGAAACTACAAAGTCATGTAACGGGTTAAGTTTAATGTTGAGTTAACTAGTCTCAACCAATCATTTTCTAATGTGATGAGGTGTCAGACTAAACTTAATTCTCTAAACACATATTAAGACTTAACAAGTACGATACTAATTTTCTTGCATGCATTTAATGAGACAAACTTAATTTCATCTGCATATAACCCAATAAGAATTTATTCATATATGTATGCAATTTTGACGTATAATATTTTTCAATTGCTTTATGTTGCTATCAAACCACATAAAGCAAAACTCAAGTCTGGAAAATAAAAATGGAGAGGAATTATATTGTAAAGCACCGGAAAAAAATCCAAATAGTCATTGAGCCTACTGAAAAAGCTTTAAAAGATACTTGCATGTTTTTTTTTCAATCTCTTTCCCCAGCTTGCAAGGTTAGTTTTGATTAAGGGGTACAAATAACCTTATTTTACTTGTAAATACACAGAGAAATATGCCATACAATGCTGGTAGTTTACATTTATCGAATCCCTTCAACACATTGGCGATATGATCTCCAAGATATCTATATCCATATCGTTGATTTCCAGCCAATTGTTAAGCATCGCTTAATTTAGCTCATGGTCGATCTCTACTTTTATTGCCTGTCCCCCATCTAACTATCTGATACCCTCTTCCACAACCTCACATTTTTCCTTTATAGTCTTTAGAGGAACTTTATCGTTGAAATTCACTCCTGTCTACGATTTTTTTTTCTAAGCCTACTTTTTCATGTATTATAACGAATTTCCTTGGTCCTAGCACTGTAACTGACTTTCAACGTGGTCAGACTGACTCAGACTAGGTTAAAACGATGATACACCAATGACCCAATGATTAAGCATCAATTGAATTAGTATAGCATCAATGCCCGATGAAAAGTTATATTTAACTATAATTGAAAAAAAAATATGCGTCCATTGATTGATTGAAGAAAAAATACGTTAGTTTGAATGAAACAGCTATGTAAGTATTGGAAAACAAATTTCTATCTTCGTCCCTTTGACCGTTTTTCTTTTACTTCACTTGGAACTGTTGGATTTGCTGATGCTTGGCTGCTACTTAATACGACATCATACCTGGCTAACTTCTTGAAGCATAATTGTATCATATACTTTATTCCCAAGTATGATTCTTCATGAAACATTTCATTAACTCCTGATCTGTTATAAACTTTGTTGATTTCATTGATTATTTCATCCGTCATTTGAATTACCTTATCACTGGATAATATCCTAGTTTTGTTTCCATCCTAACTGTCACTATTTCACCTTCAATCATCGATTCCAAATAATCGTATTTTCCGCTCAGAAACTTGGCAATAGAGTTTTTTTCGGCAATTGTACTTATCTATTGAATTGGCAGCGTGTGCTGTTGATGCATGACGCATTTTTTGCACTTCACCTTTTCACAAAATATGCCACGAATTAAATGTAATCGATATGCTAAAGATTACACGTGCTCAAAACACAGCACAACTTGTGGCTGCTTGGCAAACTGGCCTGTCGATTTCAATTATGTCTTGATCTAAAAAAAAATCAGTCCAAATATCTGCAATATCTGCACAGTTAGAGAATATATGTTTGAATAGAAACTTTCAAATTGGGATTGTGAAAGTGAGGAGGAGCAGGAGGATGATATAGGGGTGCTGAATGAAACGGATGGGCCTGACATGCCCAATCCAATATCTACTATTTCTGGCAGAACATCAGATATATTGCACGTAACTGATGACCTATGTTTCATTGAATATCTTTCAAAAGACCAATGTCAAGACTGAAATGATTGAACCAGACTCAGTGATTATGAATGCTCAAGTTCAGGAAGTGAGAATATTAACTAAGATCTGTGAAATGAATTTTACTTCTTTTTTTTTTTCTTCTCATTATCCATGCTTAACTGAACACAGCTACTGGAAATGAAAGCCTTGAGCAGCCCCAAACCTTATTTGCTTTCAAAGATTGCGTTCATTCCTCTCAGGGTTGTCCGGTCTTCTCAACAATAGTTTGTACAATCCACGCTGACCTCGTCTAACTGACATCTTCCACTTCTTTTGTCCTGTACTTTGACTCACCGAAGTTAAGAACTTAGCTTCGGGTCCTGCCTGAAGTTAAATAACTAGAAGTTTATGTATTTAATTCTTCTGGTGTTCCATTCACTCAGCACTTTGATGAGTGAATGAGAGACATGGACCTAAACCAAGACCTCAAACAAAAACAAAGCCAGTATTTTGATGTTCGTATCATCATGCTGTGATGACAAATAAATAAAAGTCCTCCCTTCACAAACTCCAATAACGATAAATCGGATCGGCAACGTGTTGAAATCTGTTGTAAACCACACTTATTTCACGGGGCAAATCTTCGATCATAACACAGATGAAATTATTTTATTGTTTGTATTTGTATGTCAAATCCTACCAATACTGTCCAGCTGAGATTCAGAGTGTATGAATGGTCATCAGCAGGGTAATATCAGAAGTTTTATGCCAATATAGTGAAATTTGGATTGGTGACAAATGGTACATTGTAGTGAAAAAAAAAAAAGATGAAACGATCGTTCTTTGGTCAGTATCATCCTGATGTAAATATGTTTTTGAAAGAAGGTGGCTTTTCAATATCCACCATGAGTATTCAAAATTACGTATTAGAAAATAGTGTTGAAAGAAAAAGGCTGAAATAAGTTCAAAATTTGAAAGGCGAAACAAACAAGAAACAATCAAACAAACAATACAATCGTTTGTCCCAGGGTCCTGCAAAGATTTGTGTTCAAATTATCTGGCATTCGGAAGTGGACACATTCCTATTGCCTGAACAGTTCGACAAATACAAATCGTGAACATGTGCAGAAATAAAAAATTTAAATGAGCCAAATCAATGGAAATTGATTTTAGCACAAAATAAAAAAAGATTTTCGTGACAATTAACTTTTGGGGTAAGATTTATCCCCATAACCACAAACTCGGGGAAGGAAATGAAAACTTCTCTCAATTTGCTCGTTTTTTTGTTGTTTTTTTTTTGTAAACTAATTTTCCCCCGACTAATGCTTCTCTCAAATGGCATACACTTTAATTAGTTCTAATGAAAGGATTTGAACTAATTCCGGGGATAACTTGTGATCATTTTACAATCAGATTTTTCACACTTCCTTTTCTGATGCTTTGTTTATTACAATATGATAACAGGAAATGGTGGCTGACAGGGATTTTGCCATGGTCATTTTCAACTTTTTTGTTCTTAATATCTCCCAGAGAGGTACACAGTGAACAATTAATGATACCAACACAAAAAACAAGAACCATGATTACAAATGAATATATGAACATAGTTGGAAAGACACTGAAGACGATTACATGAATTGCATTGACAGATATTGGAAAAAAACGACTGGATCGTCACCAAAAACAGTGAATACTCTTTTAAATGCTTACTGTACAGTTTGTTTTCTCTCTTTTCTCTCTCTCTCTCTCTCTCTCTCTCTCTCTCTCTCTCTCTCTCTCTCTCTCTCTCTCTCTCCATCAGGTTGGTTTGTAATAAGGGACAATTTACCTGATTCAACAAACGTTGATATCTATCAACATACCTGTGTAATGTCAGCAAAGGTTGATACATGTGGACATGTTGCCAAGAATACAGAATGACGTCATTCACAATAAATACAATACTTTTGATAGTATTCTTCACAGCGTACACAATTCTGCTGACATTACTTCCTTAGACACCAGAAAATGAAAATCAAACAAGAGTCACAATCATGTTACTATAAATACTTTTCAATCGGCCTTCAAATTCCCAAACGGTCAGCTATTTTTTTTTTGTTCCTCCCTCTTGTTCTTTGGTATAGATTTATTTTCAAACTATCATGTCATCTTACTTTAAGCCTGGTAAAATTTTTACCCATGATCTCGAGAGATCTGCCTCGTGGATTGCAATGTCAAATATTCATCTGATATTCTCGCAATATTATGTGTGTCTGCCATTCAGATTTTAAGATATTTCTGTTTATAGGGAATAATGAGAAGACTACCGTTTATTAGTCTTTGTACACGATCTTTGCCATTCACTTTTTATTGATTTTCAAATTCAAAAAGTGATTTTAATGGATACGTAATAAACTATCGCAAATCATCATTATATTTTCATACTGGGCAAATTATGACTCAACCTTCCTCAGTAACTATTCATTATTGACTACTTTAGATACCAGGCCATTATTTATTGTATCAAAATGGAAAAACATAGCATGTCAATTTTATTAGACGTAATCTGTTCCTTAGTTGTTAAAGTAAAGCACTTTATAGTTTTAATTTTAGTTCTTTAATTTACAACTATTATCAGTTTAATGTAGTCGTGTTTGTCTTTCCTGACACTGACTTTCTTCAAACTTGTTCTGCATTCACATATTTCCTTTCACAATGTTTTCATGTTTCAAACTGTTTGTTTCTCATTTTCTATCACTCTATTATACATATAGCATTTCCAAAGTAATGATCGTGACTCTAAACAGATTCATATAGAAATCTTTCCAGAACACGAATTCATTTGCATCATTAGCAGTCAGCTCAAAATTACTGATTTCACAAGTGTTTATTTCATTCATTATATCAAAATCTAGTCAATAATCTATACAAAAGGAAAAACAATCTGGAATATTAGATTTTTTTTAGTTTACATACATTTTGCAAACAACAGATATAACACTTGAAAAATAATTCTAATTATTGCATGAGTTCCTATCAAAATACCTCAAAATGATTAAATTTCAAGTAACAACAGTTTTGACCTCTTCTCATTGCCTAAGCATCTAGACTTTTTTTTAATCATTGTTCGTACCATGAATTCATTTTTCATTGTGGTTTTGTGCCAGGAACATGGACTAATAGTAAACAATCAATGTAAAGTGATCGATCGATGATAAACAAAAATCATATTGGGTGAGAAAGTTCAGAAGGAACCTTCCAGGCGTCTAAGAATTGAAAGAAAAACAAACAATCCTTTCAAAGCCAGACGCAAAAACAGATAAACCACAAACATTTGGTTGAATTAATCCAACAATCCCTCTGGTCATTTAGGCACCATTTAATCTGACGGATTTAACTGATCCCACGTAATCCTTTGGTTGACAATCAGGACTTTATAAAATGAGAAAAACAATGCATAACGGAGGTGGTGTCTGGGAAACAATTGATGACACTAGAACCAATCCCTTGCATAGAATTATTTCTTCATCAGATTTTTCACCTTTTTATGATTTATGATGATCATAATATCTGATAAACAATATATATATATATATATATATATATATATATATATGTGTGTGTGTGTGTGTGTGTGTGTGAGTGTGTGTGTGTGATTAGACATGTTATAAAATTTTTATAGTATATTGGACCGTAGATTCATTGATAAATTGACAAGATGAATATGGACGGACCGAAAATGAGTAACATGCTCATTATAACATTGATAAATAAACAGGCTTCTCCCGTTGACAAAGACTTTCATTACAACAGGCAATCTTGCAAACATCACGGAAGATGATATCATTTTAATAAGGCACATAGATTAAAGGAAGGTTTACAGGCTGTTTCCAGTTCTTGAAACGATTAATATGATAGAAAAGGGCTTGGCCCTAAGCAGTCAAATATACTGATGTCTTCAAAACTTTCCTTTTAAGCCACATGAGATGACGGAGTTCGAATTTTCACATTAAGACAGTCCAACAAAGGAAAGTCTTTTTTTCTTCAAGAACGCATAAAGAATGTTCTCATATTAAAGAAAATGATGGCTGTTTCACTTCACCTCATTCGGGCTATCATGGGAAACTAATGAATGTTGTTCTTAAAATTCAAATATTGTGAGGAAATATTCAAAATATTCGAAATGTGGTGACAATTTTTTGACTGCACTCGATCTAAATACAAATATAAATTAAATCTGTTTGGGGATTCGATTCCAAATACACTCTGTGTAATCGATTATGCAAATCTATTTAAGTATTCATAAACTATATTTGAGAATGACCCTCAAGCTATTCATGATTATGTGAATAATTTACTTTATTATGTCCATCTATTCTTGACCTGTATTATAGGTAAAGTCCATCATCTTCCATATTCTTAGCATGGTAGTCATTTATTTGTTACTTGTCATTTTTAACCGCTTCTATGGTTAACGAAATTCCTGGCATTCTATAAATGCTTTAATCTCACCAATTTCTGAGTCTGTCTGTCTATCATATATCATAATTTTTCTTTGCACAAGATAAAGTATCATAGCATCTTTAAGCTGGCAGTAGTCATATCTGGTAAAGATTTTCCATACAATGTACGTTTCTTCAGTGTTTTCCATTCTAGTGTGTTTGATGCAGTGTAGCACGCTGCCATAATTTGTTTGCACTTCACATGTTTCCATTTAGTTCGTTACTATTTGATTCTATCCTTTGATGGTGAGTCTATTTGCTCAGGGTTGGGATTATCCCAGTTTGGATAAGCTAATACACCACTATTAGGAGAATTTAAATCATCGAATAATTCTTCAACCACGACCTTGGGAATGTAACCCTTTGAAAACCACGTGACAAATCATGTTGTTTTAGAAGTTTCATTGTTTTTTTTGTTTTTTTAGGGGAAGGATGTCAGTTTCATCCTATCTGGCAAGGGTTGTTCCCTTCGTGATACCACACCACTTATTTGGTTTTAACTGATTCAAACCAGAGTAAAATCAGGGCCCAAATGCCCCTCAACAGCCATATAGTATTCCATTTTGATTGGTTACATCGTGGATGTGAGGAGTATTTTACGAGTGGTCAGCAGAGGGAGGGTTCATTCCACGCATCACTTTTGAGACGATATCACTAATTTTCTTCTCCTTTTCATCCGACAGGAAGTCCATTTTATAGGTCTATCTTTAAGTCTACTTGACTGAATGGTTCTCACCTTCCTAGGATGGGATTGAATACTGATCGGAAAGTTACTTGACGACTTGGAAACGGAAAGAGGTTGGATAGGAAGGAAACGTATTCACTGATTGTAACAGAGGAAGTAAGAAAGGTAAACAGTGAGACTATTGGTATGAAGAAACGGAAATAAGCGTGGAATATAGTAAAAAAAAAAAATGGGTATAGACTTATTTATTTCTGGTACCACTGAAAAGGAAATGGTTAAGTGACCATACTTCTATCAAAAATATTAGTTTTGTTAAGAACACTAAAACAATTACGTTAACGCGAAATAGAAAATTGGGAACATCAACGACCTTAGAAGATAAACTTTCTATAGCCAACAGAATTAGACGGACAATACCAGAAATTCAGTTTAAAAAAGTGGAAAAAATGTGCAGTCACAATTCAAATTGAATTAGTGAGAAATTAATTGAATGAAAGTGATTTTAAATTAAATGTAAGTTCACTGATGCAGACATCAGTTTTTTTAAACAAAAAAAATGATCAAATTTGCCAACATTACAAATTTATTCTCTTTCTATTCGTTGGAGAAGAAATACATTAGAATGTACAAAAAAAAAAATCAGACAATAGTGGATGAATTGCTCAAAACTTTTATTTTGTAGGATTTGTAAATTACCCATAAAGCGTAGTTAGAAAATCCTATAAGAAGTGATTCAACAGGTCAGCACTGAATTTTTCTTATTATTTTGTGTAGTGATAGAAAGAAAAAAGAAGAAATCAACCTAAGATGAACTATTTTTCTGTTGAAGATCATTATGGAGATTGAATATTCATTACTTAACATTGATGCTGATATAGATTTCCACTAATGTTGATGCTGATTTTTAGATGTACCATTAATGATTCGTTTCCTTTCACAGAAAACCTGACATAAAAGAAATGAAAGAAAGCTCAAATAGGGCCAACGAGCGTGAAAATCATTTATATTGTCCGATACGTTTGTCCCTAAGTGAAGGTTTGCCTTATAAGTTATAATCCTGAATAAAATCCATAGACTAATTAGGATTCTATCATATTATCTCTCGAATTGTTAATGTATTCTGTTACGTTTTTATTCGTTACTTTGAACCACTTTGTTCTGTTTGTTGTTAAAGTGAATAGAAGAGCAATGTATATTCCTTCTGAATGAGCTGCACTGTTTATAGAAATGAATATCACTATTTGGAAAAACTGATTACCTGGTTGGCTGAAGATAGTCAAGAAATCATTTTTAGTAAATGAACTTGAGTGGCTGTGCATGATACGTTCTCAAAGAAGCAGTTTTGAAATGTTGGGAATATTGTATCTAAAGTCTTACAAACTTTTGTTCATGATATTTTCTTCATTTTCAGGACTCAGTTTCTATTTAGAAGCTTGAACACTCGTGAGCACCTGTGACTGTCAAGGTCCCAATGTTAGTTAAAGCTCTGCTTGCTAACCTGCATTCAAAGCTTAAGTACTGAAGCGAGCTATAATGTTGTTTTTTTTTTAATGTTTCCATTAGTTCGACTAATTTTTCTATTGAAATGGCTTCTCATCACCATTATTCAGTAATTAAAATATTGCTTTGAGTCATTTGATATACCCAATATTTCAAGCGAATAACATGTTCAATAATGCTTCAAATGTTGGCTATATAGTTAAAGAGAACTGACTTGGTTCATAATGATTTGATAGATTGATTTGAATGTGAAGAGATCAAGAATCCAATTTTTGCTGGTTTGTTGGTAGATTTTGCGCTTATTTTCACTTTGATTTTGTCCGTATAAATTGTTACGCAGATTGGATTTATTTAACCTTGCAACATGGTGTCTTCATATTCAGTTGTTTACCTGTCTACTTTTCTCTACCATAAAAATCCGTCAGAGATGTATATCACTTGGATTATTTCCGTGTTAATCGTCGCTATTCTCACTATATTAACAATTGGTTTAATTTTTTAAAAAAATATAAACGTTCTATTTGCGTTTTTCAACTTTGTTATAAAGTTCCAAATCTCTAATATTCGTTCATTTGTGAGCATGTCAGTTGTTTTTTTTTTGTTTTCAGGAAATCTCTCTCCATATATATATATATATATATATATATATATATATATATTACAGATTTGACGAAGAACAGTCACAGTTCCTGTGTTTATCTCTACTCTAATTCCAAAACTGTATAATTCAAGACACTATGTAAGACCGATGTTTTTGTTTTACTCCCTGAATTATAGATTGAAATGCCTAAATACATCAATGATAGCCACTGTCTGTATCAGAAGTTGATCACATAACTTGTTTTCCATTCGATGATTGAAAAGACAAGATCATCCCAAAAGATAAAACAAGAAATTGACTATAATTTAGGAAAATTCTCATGAAAGGAAGGGGGAAAGTATCGTTGACTGTCAGTTGTTGTTTGTTGGTTACCGGTTGTTGTTGAGAAGAAATTATTTTCAGACTCACCCTCAGGGTCTTTGATGATGATAAGATGTCTGATCTCTAAGGTAAATAATCTGATGTGATGATATCAATAGTTACATTTTGTCTTAGGTTTCGAATAAATGATGTGGTATTTGGAGGAGAATCTTATTTTGGAGGAGAAACAAGTAAGATATTAAGTGATATCATAAGAATTCTGATGGAAGGGAATATTGTTGAGTGTCTTTCGTTGTTTGTTGATTACTTGTTGTTGTGGAAGAGAAATCATTTTCAGACTCACCCTCAGGGTCTTTAATGATGACAGGATGTCTGATCTCTAAGGTAAATAATCTGAAGTGACAGTATCAGTAGTTACATTGTGCCTTAAGATTTTTGAATAAATGATGTGTTTATTTGAAAGAGAAGCTTATTTTTGAGGAGGAACAAGTAAGATATTGAGTGAAAGTCATAGAAAATTCTGATGAAAGGGAATACTGTCGAGTGTCTTTCGTTGTTTGTTGGTTACTGGTTGTTGTGGAAGAGAAATCATTTTCAGACTCGTCCTCAGGGTCTTTAATGATGACAAGATGTCTAATCTCTAAGTAAATAATCAGAAGTGATGATATCAATAATCATCGTAGATATGAATAATGTCAAACAAGATTACTCCGAAAACTACACATTTAATCATTTTTTTTTTTGTATTTATTTATGAGGATCAATTTCAAAACACTGGAAACATTTCGGCAGCTATTAATTACCTGGGACCATAGCTTTTTTCCTTCAATATCACAACTAGATTACATTTCAACTACTGATACACGCTAATGCAACTCAATCCCTTTTACCAAATCACATTAAATTAAACATCTCCTTCTTGACTCTGAGCATGACGGTCATGCTGGACTTGGAAACTTGTAAGAACGTCAAAACTTTCAATCCTTTGGCTACCACGACACAACAAATGGTAGTAAATCAGCATTTCAGTCTACTTTGCCATCCTAAAGTAGAGCAATACTTTTTGGAAGCCAGAAAGACTTTTCAAACTTTGTATGAATAGGTTGTAATTTATCATCCTTGTGTTACTGGGTTTTTTTTATGCTTTAGCTTGATTTTTTCATGTCACCATTTCGTCTTGAAGACGAGAGATATAAATGGGCTCTATTTCATGTACACACAGGTGCCCCTTTGGACTTGTGTCCTTCTCCCTAATGATTAAAACTACATAAATGACCAGCCAGTGCATTCAAATGGTTCCTTGAGAAAAAATGGCCTCTGTTTGCGTATGCATACTTATAACTCGCATGTGAAGGCAAAAGACCCCGCCAGGGGGAAATAGTGTGGTATTCTCTTTTACGTTGGCTTTTTGTTAGGATGGATATATATTTTTTATATTGAAAAAAAAGTGTGAGGAAATAAAACCATATCATTGGATTTATTTCCTGAAACAGGATACTAGACAAGGTTTTTACTTTTTGCCAGCACATCTGAATTGGTTCAAAACAGGTTTTGAATGAAATAAAAATCGTAAAAAATTATAAGAGAACAAAAACAAAATCACACCTGGATTTTAATGGGTTGTTTGTTTTCCAACAAAAACAAAACAAACGTAAACACATACATACATTTATATTCACAGGCTATCAGTATAAACAAGTCACAATGAACAAACATGTTACAAAACAGCAGCTGCATAAAAAGATCTGGCATTCAAAGGGATTCCCAGTATTTCAGCGCTGTTCATTCCTTCCTGATTCAGCTCAGCAAAAATGGAGATTTTTCCCAGCATCATGTCGCAATACCTATCTGTCGACAAATTTGCTTGGGTACTGAGTAAACCCCATCCCAAAATGCTGAAGTATTTTTAAAAGGCTCTTTAAAAGTGCCACGGACAACTTATTGAGCTTTTTATTTTCCAGATGAACGATATTTTTTCAAATCTGGTGAAATGGCATATTCATTATAGATGAACATTTTACAGCCTGTTTTTAATACATTCATGTTACTTGTTTATTTAGATATTTGAAAAAAAAAGCATTCAAAGGGTTTTTAAGGCATACTTGCTCTTCAGTACAAACATTTTGGGCGAAGACACAAACATCAAAATCGAAAATGGAGGGTTGGAAAAATAGACCACGACGTGAAGTTTCCCCCCCCCAAAAAAAAAAATCAAGCCAATAATAACAGATGGCATACTTTCTACGCCATCATAAAAAAAAAAAAAAAAAACTAAAATGAAGATGGTCTGGACATTTTTCAAGGATAGCAGATAACTTCTGGAAAATACGACCCTCAATGTGGGATCCCCTGATATCATGTTAAAAGCTGTTGCTGATAGAAAGTTGGATGGTATGACAAGCTAGTTGAAATTTCGAATGTATTGGCTCCACGATGATGATGATCTACATAAAAAAAATGATGGTACGGTGGCTTCGTATAAATTCCTTTCATTTCATTAATCCCAACCCTCTCCACCATATATATATATATATATATATATATATATATATATATATATATATATATATATATATATAATTGTGTCATATATGTGGCTATAGACAGTACTGCGAGGCAGAATTGAAAACCTCAAATCGGACCTGGAGGCCGATAACATACCTCTCGACTACAGAACTGGGTGGTCACTAAGGCTGAATTTAAGCAATATATGCATTTGCACTGGAACTCCTCATCCACCAGGGTGCTCTATTCTCATGGAAGAGCATCGCATAAGCTTACAATGGATGAGTCACCTCATTTGAAGAGTGCTCAACACTGAATTGAGGAGCATTAAGATATATATATATATATATATATATATATATATGTATATATATATATATATATATATATATGTATATATATATATATATATATATATATATATATATATATATATATATATATATATATATATATATATATATGTGTGTGTGTATGTATAATGTCGGAGGTATTCCTTTACTTTCAAATACACTCATTTTCATTTCTTTTAGGATTGAAGGTTCATTACTAACCTGGATTTATTCTAAGTTGGTGAAGATTGAACCATTGCTGACTTGACCAGGGGGTTATGGGACTGGAAGTAAATGTTTGTTCAGGTGAATGCATTTTGACGATATTATAAAAACCTAGCCAGTCATCGCCTGGCGAAATCTAGCACCACTCATTCTGCAAAAAAATACCTTTTATATATTTTTCTTTCTCTACATCTTTTCTTAATTATATTTTTTTGTTACTTTAATCTTTCTGAGGGACAGACATAGTTATTGATAGATAAATATAAAATGATACATGTTATTTTCTATTATTTTCTTTCCTTTCTTCATGTTTATTGATTTCCACTCGAGTATATAATCCTTTATCTTTAGTTTTGATTTGCCCCTTTGTACCCTCTTCTGTCTCTGTCACACGTAGAAACACTGACACGCATCACTCTCTCTCTCACACGCATTCACACACACTTATTTTCTCTAATCATAATTTGTGAACCCCTTGAACAACCAATTATATATTTTTCACTTAAACTCATTCATTTCTCACTGATAAATGTGGAAAAGTGTCTGCCTTTGGCCTAGTAGAATATGATTCACTGCATCAACGGTCATAACGAACACTTTGAAATTGCCTCCGTTTTCTGTCTCTATTTTTCATTTTCTTTTCCCCATTTAATTCTCCTTTTACATTCGTCTTTCATTTTTTCTGTTCCAGTCCCCCTACAAAATATATATATATATATATATATATATATATATATATATATATATATATATATATATATATATATATATGGCCCTGGGTCTCTACTAGAAGCAAAATGGCTGAAAGTCTATTCAATGTTCTTGATTTTCCCTTTCATTTAGCGCTTCGAAAGCTATCATACCTAGAAATAGAAGTGAGAAGGGGAGAAAAAAAAAGGTTTTTAAATCTCTTTTCATTTTTATTGTTTTTTACCCTATCTTTCAAGGGAAAAAAAGGTGCAGTTTTAATACTTTGAAACATCCTCTTTATCATTGCTTGGCATTCACAATGTCTTATGAGGATGAAGATGTGATGTTGTGTAATGTCCATTCCCCCTAAATTGTACAATTCAATGAAACCTCGATCTGTCCAATCGGATAAATTCTATCTGACTGCGTCCATATGTATTTTCTGGGTTTTTTTTTTGACTTTACCTTCTTAAGAGAGAAACCCACCAAGATCTGAACCGTGGCTTTGGGCTCCGTTGAGAGCCACCCCCCCCCCTCCAAAAAAAAGTGAAATTTTATTTTTTTCACATTTCTTGCTTCCTGTCAATGTTACGTCGTTTCTTTCAGGGCAATGAACTTCTGCCTGTGCTGGACTAATGATTGTCTAAAGTATTCCTTTAAGAAACTGGAGAGATTTCAGTTATTGTGTCTGCTTTGAGGAATGAGTTCCATAGTTCTTTGGATCCAGTTGCTTCGTATCCTCATAATGTTTGATTGTACCTTGTTATGTGTAGTTGTCCAATATTTAACTTTTGAAATACACGTAGCTTTTCGAACAGTTTACCTTGTTGTGGAAATATAAAGCATTGTATCATTCTAAGTTAAATCATGACAATGACCAAAACATCTTTCTTATTACCTTAGGGTATAAAAAAGATAACATCTAAAAGTTATACCTGGTAATTATATTGCTGCAGGTCCCCATCCTATTATAAACCGAATGAAATTGGAGAAAACAAATTTTCTAAATGTAAAGAATATGTTTTCACATGAAATATAAGTGTGAATTGTATTTTCTATTTTTTTCTCATTTATTGATTTTTCAAAGAATGAGAAGCTGATCAGCGATGTCTCGGATGGTACAGCTTTGACATTGTATCGTATTTAGTAAACAGAATTATAATAAACTTTTGCAATGGTAATTCCTCCTGAGAAGCTAAAATAGCCGATCGAATCAACTGTCTCTTTACATTTTGCCAGCAGAAACCTTGTCAATTCTCCCCGGGAAAGTGTCAACAAACAAACATACAGTTTTGGTATGAGGAACAGACAACGTTAAATTTGCGGGAAATATTTCAAAGACATGAAAACATTCGACTTGGAATATATGCAAGTTCAACTGTTGTACAATTGGATATAGACGGACTCAAAATGAAACTGAAAATCCATCGAAGAGGAGAGGAAATAGAGTGTAAATGAGATAAAAAGAAGAAAAAGGAAGAAAAAAAGGGGAGAGTAGAAATATAAATAAATAAAAGGAAAGACGGTAAAAAAGAATTGAAAAAAATCAAAAGGGGGCGGAGCAGAATTGAAGAATGCAAAAGGTGGTGGAGAATGAGTTCGATCAAAAGTGAGAAACAAAACATAAAAGCGAGAGGAAGAACCAGAGAAAGAGAGATAAAACAGGAGAAAAATTGAACAAAAGAAAGCAAGAGAAAAGGTCATGATACAGGTTAGAATAATTAATCCGGACACTGACAAGCGATTTTCGAGAAACAGCTATTTTGATTTCGTACCCAATGTCATTCCTATTGTTTAATCAATATCTCCATTGCTTTACCTTGAAAGAACGATTCTTTAAAATGAAACATTATCAATATTTCTTCAATCGGTCTATCATACTTGGAGGCAACTCGTAAGTCTCATTTTCTTATCACTTAAGATGAAGATGAATTTGACTCTCATCCTTGGTTCAACGATCACTTTCACTCGATCTTTATCTTCAATTAAGGAGTAATGAATACCATGAAATAAAAAAGTTTCCATTATGGCACCTGGTCTTTCAAGACGTTCACCTGTCTAGGCAAAGATCAAGTTCAATGATGTTAAACTGTGGTAATCGTACAGTGAGTAATATGCTAAAAAAGATTGTACTGTTGTCAATTACAACGACTAAAGGTCATTCACACAAAATATAGTAACTGACTGTACTATGGTTTACAGGGATGGCACTGATTATTGTTCATTTTCCATTCACTTATCAGTTATAACTACAACACAACACCACAACCTGCTTGCAATATTCGGTGTCCAAAAAGAACTCGCAAAAGTAATGACTGGGCTATTCAAATTCCGGTATAAATTGGATAACATCGTGAAAATGTATGAATATGCAATTACGAACTGTCTGAAAATTATCACACAATATTAACGAAAAACATGCCTACCTAAGTCGTCGTCGTCTCCTTTCAATCTAAAATCCATTGCAAATTTTTGATCCAATGGCTGATAAGTTTGTTTGGTTCTTATTGGATACATTATTATACCGAAAAACAATTGAGAGAAAAGGAGAGATGTTTTCAGGAATGAAAAAAGAATGCAGAAGCAGTGAATGAGATCATGCAATATGATTTTGTCTTGTCACCTTGAAAAAAGAATGATACTTTGATAGGAAATCCAAAATCAAATATGATGATTTCTTCCCCCAAAATACATAAAGAAAAAAAAAGATGTGCAATTGAACGAGTGTTAAATCAAGCTGTCACCTGCGTTCAAACATAGTTTTTGCAATTGTACACAATCGTCATTTTACTTATATAGACTGGGCAAAATCGGTAAAGTATCATTTTTTCCACGCTATGACGTACAAAAGCAAGGATTTACTTTCAAGATCTTAGGACTCGATTGATTGAGAATCTCGTCAAGAAAACTCTGTATCTGTTTTCTTTTTTCTATAATGTAATCGTCATCAATTTAATGGCTCGATATGGAATTGATCCTGTCATTAAAACTTCAAATAGTTCATCTTTGCTGATTTTGAGTATTTTATAGAATCTATCAAGTGTGATAGAACAGTATTTTTACACGTAGTATTGTTGGTTCGGGATATAAATGTCAATATAAATGGAAATGACTAAGGTTCACCAGATAGATCTTTTTCATTACTCATGGACTCGGCAAAATCGGTAAAACATCATTTTGTTTGCATTATTCCCATACTATAGCCTACGAACGTCGGTATTTATTCTCCCAAGATTTTAGAACTCAGTTGAATCAGAATCTTCCCTATAATTGTTTTTATGTTGGTTTTTTTCTTTTCGTTTTTTTGCTATAACATTGTTGTCATGATTTCATGGCATCATTTGTGGATTATTGTGTCATTGAAGCATTGAATATTTTTCAGAGGCTGATCCCAAGTATTTTAGCTAACATTCCCTTCATATAACCTTTCCTTGTGGTGGAGTCATCTCTAACAATATTCATGCTGTTCTATGTATTTTTCCGGTATTGTTTTTTCACTGCCCAAAATGTATTTTCTACCCTCAAAGATGTAAGCTGTACTGAAAAAGAATTCAAACGATGTAATCGTTCAAACTTCTTTTTTGAGATCATAAAAAGATTGATATAACTAACAAAATGTCATTAATTTCTCTTTGGGAATTCTAACTGCCATACAATATATCATACAATGCATGGTTTAATTCTCTTAGTCACCAAAAATATTTTTGTTGGATATAACATTCTGTCGTCGTGCTGTAAACTACTGGAGACACCGATACCACCTCAAAACCATTTAATCACGTTTGCAGTTGGGATGTAATAAGCATAAACAGAGGAATAATGTTGAAGAGTAGCATTTCGAAAAATATATGAAAGCAAACATTTCATTGAGGCCAAGTGCTTTGTAAAATATAGAATGTAAAAAAATCGAGAAATGCATGAATGTGAAGCGTTTATTGGAATATAAGAACATATTTATATGAAGGCAGGCAACATGAGGAATGTATAAACCACGTTAACGTGAAAGTAAACTATTTTTCACAGGGCTCTTATAACCTTTCCATCGGTTTTGGACATCTTTTGGGGGGAAAAAACGATAATTGTATTGAGATGATGTGCCCGATGGATGAATATTGGTTTCATTTAAACGAGTGTTGCGTTTTTGCTATTTCAATTTTCCATAATACACAAGGAAAAGTTGACAGTAGTCTGTTAATTTTTTTTCTATTCATTTCATGTAAATTTCAAAAAAATATTCTACTCTCTCTTCCTGTCTCTTTCACTCTCTAAATTTTTCCTCCTGAAACTATCTTGATAGGATTGAAGTGACAACAAAACCGTAGATAGGAAAAAAATGAAATGACCCTGTATAGAGATTTGTTCTCGGTAACCACAAAGAGAGGTATAAATTGCCAAAAACAAAGAGAGTGACCAAAGACATGCAATATGTTTTTAAACATTGTGAATGAAAATAATAAAATATGATAAAACTAAATTTAGAAACGTCAAATGTAAATAGTATAAAAGATTCAATAAGAGAAAAACAAATGCTCATTTTAGTACATATACTCACCCATATATATGTGTGTATGTGTGCGTGTGTGTGTGTGTGAAATGGTTTCCTCCAATGTCTTCTCTATCCTATTCCTTACTTTCTATCCATTTCAAATTTTATTTCATTTCTCGTTTTACGTGTTTGCATCAATTTTGAGGATATTTTCGATCCCCCGTATCATCATTGAGTTTTCTATTGCCCCCTATATATACGTATCATTTTGCTCAATCATTCCTCTCCCTGTAAAAAAATTTTTTCAGTGTCGTATTTCATGTCATTTTCAAAAAAATTATGCTTCCTGTTGGTTGAAGGTAAACTGTAAATTTGTTTGCTAGTGTTATCAGTCCTGCAAATAAATCCCTCTGATAATGAACAGAAATTTATCATTAACCATAAGATTTGTAATTTCAAACCATCCAATGATCGTGTGCATTCTTTGTGCAATACTACCAATCCCTGATGTCACCTTTATTTATAAGTTTTAAATCTAATAAAATCCGTTTCTTGACAATATGTTGTGTCAGAAGTGAGCAATTAAAATTAAAAATCGGGATGTTCAATGGATCAATAGCTTCTTTCGTCTCCTGTTGGGCAGTGATCGCTACAAATAAGCTGAATTGAAAAATAACAAAGAATAAGAGGCAAAAGCAAAATGATCAATTCAGCTTGGACTTAATCAAAATGACCTTTACAATCTATGTAGAGGGATTCAAAAGACCAAATCAGCTCATAATGACGACATAATGAAAAGTGAATTCCAATTTGTCTAATTATCAGACATTTAACTCTGTTCGAGCTGCCTGTACACATGATACATTCATAGCAAGTAATACCAATTCAAAAGCCAAAACAACTTGAATAGTTTTAGTTGATTCTTTCTAACAGCAAATAATGATTCTCATAACACATTGAGGCTTTCAAAGTTTAGAGTCTTTCAGACAAATATTCCAACGTAATGCACTCGTTTAGTGAAAACAGTCCTCACCAATTGCAATCAGCAGCAGTTTGACACATATATTTAGCCAGCAAGTTTGATTATAACACAATTTCGGGGTTTTTCTCCCTTAGTCATATTTTATTCTCATTAATCAGAGAAAGTTGTGTGAAACAATAGAATAGATCGACTGATATATCATGAGCAGGATTCAATTTGATTAACTCAGGAGTCCGGATGATTCTTTGAACGTTTTGCTCGTGTCTTTTCTGACCTTATCTCAGTGTCAGTTGTACTCTGGAACATTCAGACATATTGTTTTGAGGGTGCAGTATATTGAGAGAAAGAATCAGTAGCCAACCAGATGACACCATTACTAAAATAGACAAGAATACTGAGGACAACCCTTGATAGATTCCTCCTGTTCAAACCTCTAGAGATTCCTGAGGCTTGAGAAAGTTCCATTCTATTATGATAATGATTAGTACATTCTCATAGAAATAGGTACCGACACTGCATATTGCACAAGCGAACAAAGATGAATGTAAGAGAAAAGAATAACGCAGAAAATAAAATCCATTGAACTTCCAAAAATGTTACAAAAGACCTTAATCATGAAAAGAAAGAAGAGAAGACCGTTACATTATTGATCTGGGCTTATTATGGATAACAACAAGCAATATGCTTATTTTTCGTAAATCTTTCAATAGACGATGCAAACTTGGTCCTTGCGTCTTCCATGGAGTTGCTAAGCAAGGACACTTGACTAACAATAGCTTACACGAATACTCGTTAACCGTTACTGTATAGCAATAAGCGTGGAAAATCTTCCAGAAAGTAATGGATTGATATCTTAGGACATTAAGGGCACTGAAGGCGATATTGCCAATAGAGGCAGAAAACTATAAAATGGGATAAAATTCAAAAATACACAAACAAATGAGTCAAGAGTAGATATACTTTAGAAGTGTAATAACCTAATCGAATATCAATGCCTATTTCTTCTCTCGAATGAAATCCTAAAAGTGTTATATGCCACATTCAGTTGTGTTTTGCTAACATTCCCACGAGCGGATTCCAATCATTGCACAGGATTGTGCAATGGGACAATGAAAGAGGAAAGATTCAAGCATGTCACACACCCACACATACACGAAGATAAGCATCCATATCTGTGTGTGAACAAAAATAATGTTCATTCTGCTTCCATGAGTCTGCTTTGTGACTGATAGTAACAAATAATCTCTTCTCTTGGGAAGCTGGAATCGTTTGTTAAAGAGGCTTTGAAATATTGTTTTGAAACGAACTGAAACTTTGATGAGTTTACTCATACACGTATGAGCCCACAATTTCTCCGTGCTTAGATTTACAATCAGTTTGATATTTTCGTTGCTTTTTATTGTAACTCTTCCCAATCTTGATGATTATTCTTAAACGGTCAAAAATATTTGGACGGAAGTAAATAGTAGCTTGAAAATCAGAAAGAACGTTAATTGTCACAGCAACGTAGTTTCTTGAAATTTATCGTTTCGTTAAATAATTCTACATTTACTTTCATGTCAATCAAACTATAGCCTGAAGTTACATTTCGTATCTATTTGATACACTTCTGTGGAATATTCTTAAAATAATCGAAATTTGGAGACAGAGAAATTTGGTTAATTGAATTTTTATCATCGATGTAATTGAAAACAAATGTAAAAAAGTCAAGGTCAAAACCAAATAACACTAATTAAGAACAGAACTGTAATCGTTTTGGTCTCATTTCAGGCCAAATTACATTTTTAATTAGCTGAATTACAGTCCAATTAGGAATATAACTGTGCGTTTCATGAAAGGTTTGACTAATTATATTTTGTTAAATGAAGTTGACGTTATTTTGCAAGAGCATAAAACATTAAGTATGAGTAATAATTGAATTCTTTTGATTCCACTTGCACTCTAGTGATTGAGCAAGGGGTCCCAAAGGTAAGTACAAAGTAAAATATGAACTTATCTTGTTCAGTCTTAAAATAAATTTTTGATCATCAATATTAAAAATAAAATCTAATCAAAAACAAAGCTTCCACACAAAATCTACCTCCAAGTAATTAGTTGATGATTTTTTCCCTTCAGTGAAATTTCTTCAGGAGAAATAAAACACAAACAAGAACAATTTTTCTATTGGATCCTTTTTTGGAATTCTCTAATATTTTGTGATTGTTTTATCGGCATTTTCTGTATATGAAATATCCACTTGCTCAATTGTCAAAGTTTTTTCATCCTTATTGCTGAGGTTTTAAATGTTGTTTTATTTATCAATGTTTCATTTATAAGTGAAAGCAGATCCTGGTAAATCACAAGAATGGATGCTGAACTGCGTGAAGCAAGACAAAGATATCATTCATTACCAGGAACGACCCATCTCATAAAGGTATAACCAAACATTTTTTTGACTAATCATGCATCACATGAACACTGTTCTCAATTTCATTCATTTTTTCTGGAACTGAGGAGTAAAAATCAAATCAAATACATAATTTCTTACTGATAACAACGATGTCAATGAATATTCCCGAAGTTCAACCTCAGTTATTGAATAGCTGGCTGCAAAAATCTGTACTGAAGCTTAAATAAAATGTTTCCATGGCTCTTTCTTGCCCTTGGTTGATATCTATTGCTTTTCGTATTTTACCTCAATTTAGTAATGGGAGCTGAAACATGTAGATGTTCAAATGAGTAGAACACCAACTGCAATTCATGATATAGATATGTTGATAAATGAATTATTGTGAGTGATTAAAAGATTTTAGACGTTTTTAGTTCTTTCCACTCTTTGATCTGTTTTTCTTTACTTCAACTCATTTAATTTATATCTAATTTATCAATTCAAGTAATTAAACCAACTTCTGATTTGTTTCTTTCAACTACGTATTTACTTTGATCATCATAGTAATACCCAGTCAAGAGCTCATGTGATAACATAGTCAATGTGTCCGTAAAAGATTGGTATTCAAAATCAACATTTTATCTATCCGTCAAATACATAACTTAGTGTAATTTGTTTCAAAATTGCAAAGTAATTAAGGAAATATGTATATTCGTTTGGTAAAAAATGATTCCAGCTTTACACTTTAAATCAGTGGAACAGTTTCACTTCAGTCACTGCTCACATTTCTTGTGTAACTTATAATCTATAATATCTATTTCACTGATTGATTTTTACCATTGCATTCGACAGGAAAATATCTTGCTGGTAATGACACTCAGTAATTATAATGTAACAGCAGCACAACAGGGGGGCAATGTGAAACCATTTTATACTTCTGGATAATATTAAACTATTCAATAATAACGTCCAAGTAGACGACCTAAAAGAAAGATTCTGTAGTCTCTTTCAGATTACTGTACTTGGTTGAATCGTCTGGATGATATATACGAGACGTCAAAAATCGGCACTGTGAATGCCACACATAATAAGTGCTCACTCAACGGCTTTGCTAAGTTTCATTAAAGACACGCAACTCTAAGGGTAGACAACAATCCCCGGGCAGCTATTCCATCTATGGTACAGGGAAGATGAATGAAAAAAAAATATGATGTAACATCATGGCTGTCTTGACGGAAAATAAGAGAAATTTGTTTAAAAAATTCGTTGAATACTATTTTTAGTCCTGTACTGAAAGTTAACGAACAAAACGAAGAGCTAACGCCATTTTTTCAAGTACATCTTTCCTCACAGAAACGGATGTTTATAGGGAAGAGTGTGACTGTTATTGAAAAACAACGCATTAAAATTTATTGACAGCCAAAGACCTCCCGTCATATATTGTCTAATGTTTACACTTAGGCCAGTCGAGATATAACTTTTAGAAGGCATTTATTAAAGAGCTTTTCTCAAAGACCGATCTCTTCCCATTTCATACTCAAGAAAACCAAGTTGTGAGATCTTAATTATAATGAACTTTTATTGTACGATTTATGAATGACATTAGATGCAAGTAACAAAAATGTTCACTTGTGCAGATAATTGAATTGGCAGGACAAGATCAAACTTGGGTTGAGGATGTTCACCCTCATTCGGCTCAGCTAATGATGAGTTTAAAAAATCAAGATTGGATTCGAGAATTTTCATTCATCACCCCCAAATAGTCACAATATATGTTTTAGTGATAGTAACATGGACAGCAGTTCAAGCTCTCCGAGTACATTCGAATTTTACTAGTAATAAAATTCGAAGGATATTGTACAACAAGTGAAAATTGTGTGTAGTAAATGTTTCGACTGTATTGTCTCGTTTTGATGGACCTATGAAATAAATCTGAAATATCATGATGTGCAACCTGCAGTAATTTTAGAGCCCATGTGATTTGAAGGATGATCCAAAAAGTCAGGGATTCATTGTTAACAAATTCGTCGATTTTATTCATTGTACAACGCAAATCGGCGTAATTTGAGTAATAAACTAAAAAAGATAATAATTATTCTCGTAGTGCAAGATTTGTCTGTTCATTCTGATTGAAAGAACAATCTATGATCATGTTGTTAAAGATAACCACAAACAAACTAATCAAATAAATAATTTTTCGATGATGATTTAATTCAAGCCAACCTACAGGATGTTATGATGTAAAAGCAAGTAGAGGTCAAACAGTATATAAATGAATAAGTTGAAAAACTCGTATTCCCATCAAAGTCCACAACGATTGTGCCTACGAAACTGAGAAGAACTGTTCTGACAAGGGGAATCAAAGTCATTAATTTGTTTCATTCAAAATGAGTCAGCTTGAAGACCACACAATTACATCTTAGTATACAATGTGGTCTGGACTCCTCGTAGAGCTAAAAAGAACTACTCAAAAAAAGTCATTCCCCCGATGTTCAGACTAAGGGACGGTGTTTCTTTTTATTATTCGTTTTCTGTCTTTCTCTCATGTACCTCTTTTTACAGGATTAGGTATGGCCTTAGATATACTTTTGAAATTCTCATGTTGAATTTTTCTTTCAAAAAATCAATCCAAACCATTGTGAGTGAAGTGACAACAGTAATTAGGCGAATAATTGTCAGTGTATCGTGCTACTTGTAATAAAATTCATCAATGTACGATGAAATAAATAATTTGTAATATACTAACAATAATAGTGAAAATGTACTGAACCATAATGTTAAGATGTAAAAAAACTGCAGGAAAAGGCAATGAAACTAGAAATAAACTCATGTCAATGATGTAGACTGTATCAACTAAGAGTATCTTGGTAAGGAAATAACAGAAAAGAAGGATGGAAAATGGCTTTTACGTTTAGGAAGAAGCGTACTACCTTAGAATTAAGAAGTACTTCCCTGAAAAAGACTCAAGAGGTTGTTTTGCTGCATGGCACATTCTATCCTGTAGAGCTAAAACCGTTGCAGAGCACCACGAAACAGAATTGATAGCAGGATTGAATAGCCTGATAACGGATTCAGGATTCTGTAAATTCACATAATTATTTTTTCAAGAATTCTCTTTTTCCTTTTTGAAATTGAATCAAGATACCTTCAGAATATTATGATAGCGTGACGAGAAAAACACCAAAAAAAAAATGCAACTTTGAAGCCTAATTGTTGATAATAACACACACGAATCATCTATTCATTTTGCTTGAAATTGAAAAATTGTCAATCATTTTTAATCTTTTTTTCCTGATGTTATTTACCTTTATTTTATATTTCCGATAACAGCAGGATTGCAGTTTAAGTGAAAAATAAGGCATAACTTTGATATCAGTAAAGAAAACGATGAATAAATCGATATAAAACCAAGGATATATGTGAAGTGTAAGAATTTTTAATCAATAGAAAATATTATTGATGAGAGGACATGAAGCAAATAACCGTTTTCTGAGTAACTCACAACCCTAAGTAATTCCGTTGTGAAAGGCTTGAGATCTCTCTAAATAATTGCAGCAACCTTTCATATAGTTAACTCCCAACATCCCTGAAATTTATGACACCTCCAATTGTTTAAATCGTAGAGCATCTTCAATTAATTGTATTGTCATCTTACTAACTTATCCATCAATTTGTCTATCAGTCTTTTTATATCTCTCTTTGTCTGTTCCTATGAAACTGTTGTTTATAAAACAATTTGTGTTTTTAATCACCATATGTAGAAAGGATAATTTCCACAGTTTCTGCATCCGAACACCTATACCAACATTCACGTGCATACACAACTTCACACTGGGGAAAACACACATAGATACACAATCACTCATCCTTAAGCATATATGTAAAGTGCACCATGACATCTACTCATGAATTTGTACAAACATGTTTACAAATGTAAAACACGAATGTACCAACATATATATATATATATATGGGAGGTTGGAGAGTGGGTTTGAGTATGAGTTTGTGTTTGAGTTTGAGTGTTTGATATTGAGTTTGAGTTTGAGAGTGAGTTTGAGTATGAGTGTGTGTTTGAGAGTGAGTTTGAGTATGCGTTTGTGTGTATGAGAGTGAGTTTGAGTATGCCCGAGTGTGTATGAGCGCATGCTTGAGCGTGAGTTTGTGCATGTTTGAGCGTGAGTTCGTGTGTGTTCGAAGGTGAGTTTGCACGTGTTCGAGCGTGAGTTCACGCGTGTTTGAGTGTGAGTTCGTGTATGTTCGAGCGTGAGTTTGCGCGTGTTCAAGCGTGAGTTCTCGTGTGTTTGAGTGTGAGTTTGTGCGTGTTCGAGCGTGATTGAGCGTGACTGCGCGTGATTGCTCATGATTGATTGTGACTTCGCTCGTGTTTGCTCGTGATTGAGCATTAGTTCACGCGTGATTGAGCGTGAGTTTGCATGTTTAAGCGTGAGTTAGCATGTTTGAGCGTAAGTTCACGTGTTTGACCATGATTCTGCGTGTGTTTGAGCGTGAGTTCGCCTGTGTTTGAGCGTGAGTTAACATGCGTTTGAGCGCAAGTTCACGTGTGTTTTAGCGTGTGTTTGAGCGTGATTGCACGTGACTCTGCGGGTGATTGTGCGTAATTTTGCACGTGTTCGCGCCTGATTGAGCGTTGGTTCATGCATGATTGAGCGTGAGTTCACGCATTTTCGAGCGTGAGTTTGCGTGTGTGAGCGTGAGTTTGTGCATATTCATTCGTGATCGAGCGTGACTTTGCGCATGTTTGGTCGTAAGTGAACGTGAGGTCACGTGTCTGAGCCTGAGCTTCCGTTTCTAAGCGAGAGTTCACACATGTTTGAGTGTGAGTTTGTGCGTGATTGCGCGTGACTTCTCGCATTTTGAGCGTGTTTCAGTGCTAGTTCGCACGTGTTTGCACTTGTTTGTGCGTGTTTGAGCGTGAGTTTGCACGTGTTTAGCGTGAGTTCGTGCATGTTTGGGCGTGAGTAAGTGCATGTTCAAGCGTGAGTTTGCAAATGTTTTAGTGTGATTGAGCATGACTCTGCGCGTGATTGAGCGTGACTTTGCACGTGTTTGATCGTGATTTCACGTGAGTTTGTGCATGTTTGAGCGTGAGTTCGTGCATGTTTGAGTGTGGGTTGACGCGTGTTTATGCGTGTTTTAGCATTAGTTCACGCATGCTTGAGTTCGTGTGTGCTTGAGTGTGAGTTCGCGCGTGTTCCAGCGTGAGTTGGCACGTGATTGAGCGTGAGTTCGCATGTTTGAGCGTGAGCTTGCGTGTCTGAGCAAGAGTTCGCACGTGTTCAAGCGCAATTTTGCGTGTGTTTGAGCGTGAGTTTGTGCGTGATTGCGCGTGATTGAGCGTGACTGCACACGTGTTTGCTCGTGATTGAGCGTTAGTTCATGCGTGATTGACGTGTTCGAGCATGATTGAGCATGATTTTGCACGTGTTTGCTCCTGTTTGAGCGTGAGTTCGCACGTGATTGAGCATGAGTTTGCACGTGATTGAGCGTGAGCTTGCTTGGCTGAGCGAGAGTTCGCGCATGTTTGTGCTTGAGTTCGTGCATGTTCGAGCGTGAGTTTGCACGTGTTTGAGCGCGATTTTGCGTGTGTTTGAGCGTGAGTTTGTGCGTGTTCGCGCGTGATTGAGCGTGATTTCGGTTGATTGAACGTGACTTTGTGCGTGTTTGCTCGTGATTGAGCGTTAGTTCACGCTTGATTGAGTGTTAGTTCACGCGTGATTGTGCGTGAGTTTTCGTGTTTGAGCGTGAGTTCGTGTGTGTTTGATCGTGGGTTCACGTGTGTTTGAGCACACTTTCACGCATGTTTGAGTGTGAGTTCGCACATATTCGAGCATGAGTTCTTGCATGTTTGAGCGTGTTTGAGCGTGAGTTCGCGCGTGTTCGAGCACGAGTTCATGCGTGTTTTAGCGTTAGTTCATGCATTTTTGAGCGTGATTGAACGTGCGTGTTAGAGCGTTAGTTCACAAGTGATTGAGCATGAGTTAATGCGTGATTGAGCGTGAGTTCACGTGTTTAAGCGTGAGTGCATGCGTGTTTGAGTTTGGGCGTGTTCGAGCGTGTGTTCGCACGTGTTCGAGCGTGAGTTCGTGCGTGTGTGAGTGTGAGTTCGTGCGTGCTTTCTCGTGATTGAACTTGAGTTTGTGCTTGATTGAACGGGAGTTCCCGCATGTTTGAGTGTGAATTCGTGCTTCATTGAGCGTGAGTTCATGCGTGATTGAGAGTGAGTTTGCGTGTCTGAGCGAGAGTTCGTGCGTGTTTGAGCGTGAGTTCTTGCGTGTTTGAGCGTGAGTTTGGGCGTGTTTGAGTGTTTGCTCGAGTGTGAGTTAGCGCATGTTCAAACGTGAGTTTGCGTGTGATTGAGCGTTAGTTCACGCGTGTTGGAGCGTTAGTTCACGCGTGTTGGAGTGTTAGTTCACGCGTGTTGGAGCGTTAGTTCACGCGTGTTGGAGCGTGAGTTCACGCGTGTTGGAGCGTGAGTTTGCATTTTTGTGCGTGAGTTAGCGTGTTTGTGCGTGAGTTCGAGTGTTTGAGTGTGTGTTCGCGTGTTTGAGTGTGTTCGAGCGTGTTTGAGTGTGTGTTTGAGCGTGTGTTTGAGCGTGTACTTGAGTGTTTCAGTTTTTGAGTGCAAGTTCATGTTTATTTTCTTAAAAATATATAAAATTTATAACTTGGTTGACACTGGTCAGTTTCAAGAGATTTTTTTTTATCCAAGAATCCTTACGGATAAACAGTTATCGTGGCTATTTTCAACAATGCTGCTTTGCCATGATTTAATCTACCCACCATGAGTTATCAGCTCAAGTCCGACAGAAACTCACAGAATGATCTTATGATAATTCTGAGTTGTGTATGGTGTTTTCCATCGAGGCATGAACCAACGAAAGTAACTTGGTAAGGTGTATGTACACTGAGAGTAGAAGGGAATATACTACCCTTGTGTGATACAAAGCAAAATTAGTCAAGAGATAACACAGGGTCATACTCATTAAATAATGATTCAACTTGATTTCTCAAAACAATTTGTGTTATAATCTTACAGTAATATTGCAGTTAAAAACCTGATAGGTTCCAAAAAATAAATATGTTTTAGTGAATCAAAATCAAAGTCAGAATTTGAATTTTATTCTTGATAATATCTTTGAAGATATATGCAATGTTCTGATCAAAACTTCCTTTTCTTTTTTTTACATTTGATCATCCAAAAAAAATAAGTTTGATGGGTCAATAATCCATTAGAAGGAACGGAAGATATTTTGAGTTAAAATGACATACATTTTGCACATTAGTTAGCCTTTGGAGTCATTGATGGCCGTTATTTAGCCAGGAAAACCACAATTTTAGTGGTGTATTGACCTCAATGCCACCAGAAAACAAGGTCTGAAGCCAACAAACCTGATAAATATTTTAGATGGCTGTTTAAAGTGTATTGCACTTGGATGATTTTATATATATATATATATATATATATATATATGTGTGTGTGTGTGTGTGTGTGTGTGTGCATGATAACATTCGTACCTTCATTACCACATAATGATTGGGTGATATTGTCCCCTGGATATCAAAATGTAGTGTTCAGTATCCTGAGAACCCCAAACATCAGACTTGCTGAAAGAGGAGAACTAGGCAGTGCTGAATGCTGTTTTTTGGCTTTGGAAAACATTCATGTCATTAAAATTGTCCTTTGAAACTATTTGTATCAGAAAAAAATCTTCATTTGGCGAAATTTTCTTTGGATAAAAAAAACTTACTCGTTCCATCTAAATGAAATATAAAAAAGAAAGAAAAAACTTTAGGTTCACACTGTTTCCTCATCATAATTACAAAAAGTGAAATAATGCCAAGCATTTGTTTATTTTATAACGAGAAAATATGGAGACAGTTTTCACACTACCCCCTCTCATCTATACAACTAAGTAACCGGGACAATAAACCATTTTGATCAATGACTGTTCAGCCAAACTCACTGTTATCACAATTGTTGGTCAATGCACACTTGGAAAGTTACATTCGTATATTGTAGGTGATCCATTTAAAACCCTTCCAAGTTATGGACGAAAATCATGGTGATGCCATGAGTTTGAATAACAAAGAATATATAAATATATAGGAAGCTTCATTGCTATAAATATTGAGAAACTACTTTGAAGAATCTTTCTTGTCATTTCAATTACAATTTTTCAATATGTATCAACATAATTCATCTAATTTCTTCTGTTCTACATAATTCACGGAAAAATATTCCGTTCATATTTTTTTGGAATAGTTGATACCAAAGAAGAAATGGTAGTCTACATCTCGTCTGTTCATGCACTCACCTACATAAAGGGAAGATTCAAAAGAATAAGTAATATAATATTCGTATAATCTTAAATGTATTGCCAATTGCCTGTGTTGCCGCCTTCATCTATTTTTTGAGTAAAGTGTTCCTACGAAAGCTTTCATAAACTAAAAAAGGCGTAGATCTATAGAGCAAATACCATTTTATTTTCGAGAATATTTTGAATGTTTATAATCTTTTGAAAGTAATCCTTATTATGTCTGCCACTTCCACGCACTCTCCCTGGCATTTAGGATTCCTGTGGACATATGTTGTTAATGAATGGATAAAACTAGGTAGAAATACTAACAGAAATAGATTCAAGCAGTGATTGGTTAACCCCCTGGAAATCGGAACCCGGTATTCCTGGCTGGGTGCTATTCTATTATACAACATAAAACTGATACTTTGAGCAGGAATCAATCTTAGTTTATGCAGTAATCAATTTGTTGACACCCCGAACTAGAATTCATATAGGATATAAGCGGCGAGCAAACTCTAAAAAAGAACTGAATTATACTTAAACATTCAGTAGTTGATGGAACCCACCCCCTTCTCGGATATCCAGGAAAGGGCACCCGTGAGCACTATATAGTACAGGTAGAAGACCATTTTCTTATTTTATTTGTTTTTATTTGTAATTAACAAGATTCTTCCCTGTGAACATATTTGAATTATTGATACTACCTTGATTTCCATCCGTGATGGAAACAACTAACAATGTATATAGCTTAGCTTTCAGTCAAAAAAGATTTCAGAGAGATAGAAAAAGGAACTTGCTCTTATATCAATGCAAAATCTGATTAAATCAAAATAACTAAATTGTTACATTTGATATTACTAAATGAATGTTTATTCGGCCTGGTGGTGATCACACGCATTAGGGGAGCCCCTGCATTCAAATTTTTACCCCGCTCGAATAGGCAACTGGGTTTTTCCCTCCTCTCTTCATGGACATTTTTTTTTTCGTTTCCCCTTTTTTTTTTTCTTTTTTGTCGATTTTTCACTTTTTTTTTTCGTTTCCAATTTTTCATCTGAAATTGCACTCCAACAATTTGTTGTGTACCGTTTTCCTCCTTATCGGGGGAAGCAAATAATGCCCTTCCAGCTTCGTTGGCCATGAAGGAAAGAGAAAAAACACAATTACTAAACAAAAATACCTTAATGGACTAGACTTTATAGGGGTAATATCTAGTCTAAGATCCTTTTCCTCGTATGTCTCGCTGCTGTCTGCAAACCGGTCACTACTGTGGAAAACTCACGTTACAAATGGCGCCTGTTTATTCAACCGGAATTTCGTTACTGCACAATAGCGTCACGTGGTAAGTCGATGGGGAATTCTTCAGTCACCTAAACTATTGAAGAAAAAAAAATATGGTACAATTTCAAAAACAGGGATGGGGATTTAGAGTTGATCTTGCCTCCCCCTTTTCTTTATCTTAGATAGTCTCATATTAACAATATCTTTGTGTGTGTGTGTGTGTGTGTGTGTGTGTGTGTGTGGAGGGGATAAAAACATGATGGATATATACAGTTAAGAAAAAAACCTGATGATCGATATATATCTACATGAGGGGGGTTAACATGTGACCCCCCCAGAATGCCCTAAAAATAAAATTTAAGACGGCTGGGGAGGGGTAGCCAAAATGAAAAATAAAAAGGACTAAAAAATGGGGGGGGACAGATCGTCTTTTTCTCAGTCATAAACAAGACAAACCAACCTGAGAACCATTGCACTGAATGTGGCTCCATGTCCATTTGTCCTGTTGCAATCCTTCATAATATTCATGCCCCCTCTTGATTCGTTTTTCTTGCTTTATTTCCTTTGTCCCCCTTCTGAATGTCACGTAGTTATGAATGAATCAGTCAAAATGATCGCACTCAATGTGGCTCCTCGTTGATTTGTACTGCTGCAATCCTCCATATAATTTTTATGCCCCCCTTCTCGGTTTCTCTTTCCCGCCTTTCTGTCTTCCCCCCCTTCCTAATCTCGTGTACTTTCATGTGTCCGCGTGGTACAACATTATTCCTCCATATTTACTCTCTTCTCGAAACCTCTGGGGTCTTTAGAGGGGGGTTACATTTTCCCCTCATCATTCTTATTACATTTAATGATAAATTATATATCTTGGGGGAATTGAGGGAGATTAAAATTGCATCACATTCTTTTAGTTGCTCTATATGAATTCTGACTTTTCACAAAAGGGATTACAGATAATGGCCGTGCTCAAAGGCAACATGGCAGAGAATTGACGTTTTTATAAAAGAGAAAGATGCTGGCATAATTTTTCGAATTTCCTAGGGCTGTACTACGAGATGCCACTACCTATAGTAATAAATCAAAATAATTTGATACTCAACGACCTTATAACATATAAACCTGATGTTATAAAATTGTCTTATAGCAGTTTATTACTCGTCTAGAAGTCTGTTTGTGAATAAATCATTCATACTAATGTGTTAGTTTTTAATTACAGAAGATTTGTTAATTATTGTCTCCTCTCGTTTTCTTTGACTAATCATAACTTAAATTTGCATTTAAATTGCTCATTAAAACTTAACATTCAAAACAATTCTAATGAGAAAAAGAATTAATTGCCTATTGCGATATTGGTTGATTATTTTCAAAATCGCCTTCTGCCTCACTTCCAGTCGGTTATGCTCTTGCATAACAGGATGAACACTGATAATCATTTCAGTTTTTTTTCATATGAATTTAAATAACAATTATAAAACATACTAAGAGTGCCAAAAGTAGCTGATGCATTTCGAAAACTTCATTTGAAACTTAATCTAAATGGACATATTTTCGGCGAAATATTTGAAAAAAGGGGGAATCCAGAAGTATATCCAAAGAATATCAACTATTGGAATGTTATTCGAAATCTCAGGTCCAATCAATCGATTTGGCAGATAAATCTAGACGATGTCGAGGACAATTTGAGATGTATTGGATTAAATCACACTGGCTGTGACTGATGACATTGAATCTGGAATCCGTGCTTTCTTTTCACCTCCTGAAAATGCACTCGGTTATACACTATTTATGAGGTCCCATTACAGAATATAGTCCGAGAATCTTCTATGAGAGAATATGTGAACAGCGAAAAAGATGTTTTTTAACCTTGGAAGACAAGTGAACATCGAAGGCAAGGTTAGAAATCGATGAATTCCATGATGAACTTCGAATACTCAACGTGATCAAGATGATTGAGACCAACAATACTCTAATATTTAAAAAAAAAATATTGATTAATTAAACGGGAAATTGTAAAAAGAAAATGAAAATGGAAAATCCCATGTATACAAAACATAATATTTCATAGAAATATGATCGCATGTCCATTCAATAACGATATCACCCCACCTAACTCAGCACAAAAATTGATGACACATGAATGATACGAGCAAGTCCGTAATTGGATTATTTCCACTGTAAAATATGAATAGTGCAGCAATAATTACGTGTTATATCACTGGAGGTTGCATTCAAGTTCAGTTTAAAGATAGAATTTTAAAATCTACTATCAATAACAGGAGCGAAAGTTTGCTTACTCTCTGCACTTGACGGATTCGCACAAATGAACATTCCTTTTTTCTTCAATGTATCTGCCGTACGAAATCAAAATCCGTGATTGTAAGGACATCCAATCCGCACTAAAATTGAATACTGGCATAATGAAACCTTAGTTCCTTATTTAGTTTTATGTTGCACGAACTCAAGTACAATCCATGAGATGCATGAATCCCCCCCCCACTCTGAATACAAGTAACTCGCCATATTAACCGGAATTTTATTACGTATGGACATCCGGTCCCTTCCTACAACCCACACATATACACCAAAGGGCAAAATAGAGGAATTGAAAATGGATAAGGATAGACATGGCTACCACAGAAGACCTGATACCCCCTTGAAAGGATTTAGAACAACACAATAAGAACTGATAATATAATAGCTGACAGAAACAAAACATTGGAGGTGAGCAAATACATGTATGAAAATGAAGCTAATAATTAATAAATGCAACATATTTGACAAGAATGATTGCAATAACTGACATGACGGTCAAAAGTGCTTTACTTGGAACCGTGCAAACAAATACATATTAAACTTGAGAACTAATGGCCTGTGCAAGTATTCATTCAAGATTTTAAAAAAGGGCAAAACTTCTTTGAATTTGAAAATTCAATTGATTACAAAATCCAAACATGAATATCGAATCTAGTAGGGGTCAATTGGGATGAAAAAACATGTATAGTACATAATTTCTTGTTTCTGCAGAGAATACAATGGAGGAAATGAAACAACTGGAGAAATATGTTTCATGAAAGCTTCAGTAGTGTTCATCAGGATTGGAGCCCATAGATTAAGAAAAGTAACAAAAATGCAAGGATATCCGAGATTTGGAATTCTTTTAGAGCATCAGTTCTTATGAAATCAACTACAATACTTTAGGAAATCCCAGAGATTTTAGGAACCTTTCTGTCACCCGATCTTCACTGCATGTAACATGTTTCTGATGCGAATACTGGACGAGTGCAGTAACATTAATAGAAAAAACCATATCGGATTCGAATATAGAAAGCAAATTCAAAATGAATACTAAAATTAGAACATCAAAGATTGGACAGTCATACATTAGTTAACTGAGCAAATAGATCGTGTTCGAACAAGTAGAAAAATGTCCTACACAACCATAATCCTGTCGTAGCAAAACAAAATGAGATAGATATTTTTGACTCAAATGCTGATCAGTCAATACAAATGCAAGTTCGTAGATCTTATAGATAAAAAAAAAAAAGTATACCTGAGATATCCCGAATATGCCTGATTCAGGACACCACAGTTAAAATGAACTTAAACATTGAATTGGGAAAATATCGGAAAATAGATTGATATCGGAAAAAGTTTGCAAATTAGCTCGAAATACTATGTCTGATTTAACGAATTGGAGATCCGTAGAACGATTCACACTGTAATGACAAAAAACATACGCCATAAAAGACAAACATTATGAAAATGTACAAAGGGAAGAAACAAAGTGCGATGTGAAACAATAAATGAATAAGACAAATAATGGAATCATCTATTGAATGGAATAAGGAAGAGGAAAAGAAAATATGACGTCATAATGTCAATAATTGACTTTGATATATCAATGTATGTTTGTATCTATCTATTTGGTTGTGATTAGCTGTATAATGAAGTATAATTATCATTCTGATCTATATTGAGCTTAGATACCCCCTGGGTAGGAAACTTTATCACGACGATATTTCAGACATGTATCTCCACAATAATATTATATTGGTCAAATTATGCATAACTAAAAAGAACAGAAATATACTTTACTTCTACAAATGAAGATATCATGATGAAATTATTTTAAACAGATAGAGATTCCATAGTTTATTCTTCTGTTTATGTTCCTGGATGATGGAAAGAAAAATCAAAGATATTTTTGCAATCCTCAAAAAAAACCTGAAGGATGCATTGAATTGTCACCCTGATAAAATGAGATATGATCCGTGCAGTCAAATAATCAGGGAGTTAGTATCAGTTAAGTACTTACTGATCGTGAATGTGCAACATTAAAATTGAAATTATGTATCCCAGCGGCTGATTTGATGAAACATCACAGCATGACATCACATTACAAACCATATTTCACTGTCAACGGCATTGAATCAATCATTGGATTTACAACATAAATGTAGGATATGATTGAAGAATTCATTCAGGGTTCTCTAGATTGAGACTTTTACATTCTACACAGTAACCCAAAAAAAGCAAGTTATTTGATAATAGGTTTGTGTTCATAAATTCCACTCCGACATCTGACACGGGTGGGGGATATGGAAATCTGACGACAAAGTATCTACTGTGTTGGTCGTTTTCTTCTGGCTTTTTCATTGATTTCCAAGATTTTTCTTTCTTTTCGGTTCTATCAATTCTCTGATATGTACAAATACTGTATCAACCTTTCTTGTCATAATTATAGCATCAATTGCAGCCAACGTCTCTCCTGCCTCCATTTTTTTAACCAAAGTACTTTTCATCTTTCGTCCCTCTATCTTGTGCCTTTTTATTAAAATACCCTACGATTCTCTCTGTGCCTCAAATCAAAATTGCAGCCATCTGCCGAGTTCAATATTATGCACTCATATTTTCAGAATAATATAAAACATAAAAATCTTACTAGAGGTATTCTCTTAGAAATGACATACTTTGCATACTTTGTGAGTATGAAGGATAATACTATCTACAAATTGTTTTTCTATTCCTTTTTTTCTCGAGCCTTTGTGCTGTCCCAACTTCAATCGACATTGTATATTAACATTCCTTGACCAGGAAACATTAAAAAAACAACGAGATTGTGAAAAAAAGCTGAATAAATATACATTCAAGAATCATTATGATGAAAGGGAGATGACGGTAAAAATGTTTAAGATCTGCTGCAAGATGTAGGCTGATATTCCTCAGGCCATAGTCACATTCCTACCAAATTGTCAACTTTCAAATATATGATGCTCTGTTGATCCCAGTTGGCATAGCTGATGTAGTTCAAAAGGATAGCCTCAGTCACAGCTGGCCTTTTACTTGATATGTCGGTTTAAAAAGATCTAAGAGTCCAGTCTGCCCTGCAAATCTATAGCGTTGGGAAGAAAATATGTAGTTATACTTTTCTAAAGGATGAAATGAACGTTGACTGTCATTGGCATGGTTAGAATTCTACTGAGAGATTCTGTTGTCAGGGCGGTTAACTGTTACGTTACTAAAACTTCAAAAAAGCCAACAGAAAAGACAGAATTCTGACACCGGCCCGAAAACCAAATAAAGAATAACAGAATCAATATTTAAATTTGCAAGAAAAGCACCTTCAGAAAATGCATGATGCATGCAGTCCTCGAGTGTTATTTTTTCATATCATCGGGATAGATCTCCCTCCTAAAAGATAGAAACAGAGTAAAAGACATCGAAAAAATGATTTAGTCACATAAATAGAAATGAGTGGGGTATAACAAGAGAGATCACGTGGGGCAATAAGCTAACAAATTTGAATTTGTAGAACAGTAAACATCATTGTGAGGACCATACTTAAGATAAGGATTAGGGTAGGAAGGTTTGCCGGTAATACACGAAAAAAGGAACGAAAATCACACTCATCAGTGATGCATGTGGGGAAAGGTCTTAGTCCAACAGTAGACTCAAAACAGCTGTTGCTTACATTCTCTCTTCCAGTACAATTTCTGTCTTTTTTCTGCAGGTTTTACGAACAATCAGTTTATGTGTACTTCTTTTTCTTTTCTCTTTTTCACTTTCACAATTTCTCTCTTCAGATTTTCACTGTCCCTTTTTGTCTAGATTTTATTCCTTATCATCTGTTATCACCAACAAATATTTCATACATGTTATGTTCTTTCGTTTTTTCATTTCTTTATCAAATGTTACGGGCATTACTTTTATTTTATAACAAACTCTCACTTGGTCTTTTTTCTTGTTCATTTTCAAACTTTACAAAGTCCAACCAAACAGTCTTCAGGGCTTAGAACTTGACAAAAGCCAACTAGCTGAGTTAATATCAAATTTAATCCCACTAGAATAATAACACTCCTCCCCCTCGCATAGTATACAGCTTACGGACTAAATTCCCTTTTTAATCAATATCCGAAAAATGAGATGTAAAAATGGGCAAAATCTAGACATTGAGGATTGATAGATTTTTGTGAATCCATATTATGCCAAATGAGAACCCCTTATGATACATTACAAATGACGAGTTTTCTCGTTTCAAATGTGAAAATCAGTAAGGTCACATGCTCATCCAGTGACGTTTAAATGCTTACTGAGTAAACCAACGGGAAATAAAGAGCCAAAATATGCTGGCTGATTGTGAAGTTATCAAAAGGTTTCTTGAGAGGCCTATAAAATATCTGAAATGGCTACATACATCTTGAATGCTCACTATTCTTTTCATTTAAAAAAAAATAGTTTTGTTTTCCATACCGATTTGAATAATTTTTTTGTCAATCAGCGTATACTTAACGTTTCTGACGTCATGAGTAAGGCAGGGATGATGAAATATTGACACTTTTCACCATCAGAACTATTCCAAAATATTTTAAAATGCTCTAAATCGGTCTCATTCCCTCTCTCTTTTTACATATACATATATATATATATATATATATATATATATATATATATATATATATATATATATATATACACACACACACACACAGAGGGGGAGTACAGGGAGAGGGGGATGGAGACATAGAGGGAGAGGGGGAGAGAAGGAGGGGGAGAAGGAAAGGGATATATCTTTCTTTTCAGCATTCAATTCAATTCAATTCTTGTGCTCCTTAATTCCGTCTCACATTAATTCATGTTACTTCCTTTTTTTATTTAAATATCTTTTTTTTTTCAGTTTAGAGGCTGTTTGTGCTTGTAAATCATAATGGTTTAATTCTCAAAGTGATAAATGACCGAATGAATAATACCAAAAGGAGTACATTAAGCTATACATTGTATTGTTGCCCTCCGAATTCATGTATCTATCACTATATCAATAATTCTAGCAAGGTTTCAATACTGGAGTATCTTTATTAGAATTACTTTCTTTCCTTCATCAATTATTTTCACTATTTTCTTTTCCATTCCCTGCCGTTTTAATTTTTATCCATTTTTATCCTTCAGTTAACCTCCAATGTTTATTTTCAGAAATACACGTCCGCTGATGAAGTGCATGTAGTGATAATGGCTAACCCCTGACCTGTTAACTTAGTAATGGATGATTATGAGATAGTTTCACTTTGTTAGTATTCATATTTGCCCATCTAAGATGTTCAGGCTATCAATCATTACAAGCCTATGAAAAGAAAATTTGAGCTTTGAAGATAGCATTAAACAAGAGAAAGTGCATGCTCTCAGTGCCGGGAACTTGAGCAAAAAAAGTAAGAAATTGTGAAAAAAAATGCATCAATTTTGGAGATTTCGAATTGAAATCCTCACAGCATTTCTATGAGCGTGCATGAATCTCGGAATATGAAATAATTTTGAATCTATTTGAATGAAAACCTAGAAATAAAAGTAGTTGGGATAAAAAAGACAACCCTCTTTTTGTTATTCTCCTTCATTTGCTCCACTGCTTTTACTTTCTTTATATGAATTGCAAACACATTTTCCCCGTTTCTATAATACAGACTAACTTGGCTTCCTGCCTTTTATATTTTTTCTTATTATATATTCCATCCCAAATGTTTCTTCCTTTTCAAAAGATGCTAGAGATAAGTTGAAAAAAGGAATGAGGAAAGAAGATAGGATAGGAGGAAGGACGAACACAGGAAAATAAAAGAAAAAAAGTAACAACTAAATAGAAAGCATCATTTTGGGGAGATAATCAAGTCAGAAGAAGGAGTGATGGAAGACTTACAGAGGGACAAGAAAAAAAGGGAGGAAGAATGGAACTGATAAAGAAGAGAAGAACAAGAAACTGAAAAATCAAAAGACGGAAAGATGTGAAAGAAAGGGGAAACAGAAAACCGAAGGACTTAAAAAGATAGGAAAAAAATGTTTTGCTGTGAAAAATCAATAAAAAGCTAAACAGGGACGAAGATCTGTCAGCAAATACTAATCTATATTATAGCATTCTTAAAGATTCTGCATGAAAACCAAAATGAAGAAAAAGAGGCAAAATTACCCGAAAAATAAACTGAGGTCAATCTTTCATTTTCAGAAACTGAGAAAGTAGAAGAAAAAATAACAAAACAAAAAAAAATCATGTTTTCTCCATCCTTTCGTGTTCTGAGAAGACACATCTTGCATAAATTTAAAAAAATCTGAGAAAGAAAACCACATCTAGGACCAAGAAAAATTTCAGACCTTGAAAATAGAACTTGGAACACAAAATATGTATTTCTTTTATCAATTGAACTACAAAGGGTCCAGCTCCAGTGAATAACCACCTCAGGCATGTGCCAAACAGGATCTTGATTTAACTCAAATGTATATTCCTCGAGAGTTCTCGGAGTGTCATTCCATTACGCTACTATTCATCAAAGTAAACCAAACATACCTTACTTATCTGATATGTTCAATATCTATCACTTTTTTGTCGCATTTTTTCCATCTAAAAGAGCGACCAGGTTTTCTTCTTCACATCTTAGAACAGGGTGTCCATGGAAAGGCTTACTCTAAAAGAAAAAAACAAATTCCAGAATCACTTGATTGGCAGCTGCGAGGCATATGTAAAATTTGGTTGTTTAAGTATGCAGAGGAATTGTTGAATACTTTTAACTAGAGACATATCTGTTGCTTTGCTAACGAAAAAAGCCTCGACAGCAATCTCAAGGAATGTACTGTCTTAAAAATATCAGTTGCTCAAAGTCTCAATCTTGTTTTTCCATTTGCAGAACCTCAATTACTTCCAACTGTTCGAAGGTGCTGAACAGACAAACATTTTCGATATTGCATTTCACACAAAAGATACACAGGAATGTAATTCCTGAGAGATACAAACAATCCTGTCCGGGTGCCACTAATATGAAATCTGTTCCTATCTTTCTTTAATCACATATAATTCCTATCTCTCTTTCTCAAATTTTTTGAGCTTATCTGAAATCTCACGCACATACTCATACATAAATCCAACTTCATCGATCCCAGATCAGAACTGTCAATGCTAAAATTTATTTGGACCCAAGTGGCAGCCAAAGATTTTCTTACCAGCCAAGTTTGACCTCTCTCTTTTGCTCTGTTCGTGTTCTTGATTCGTTTTTCTTCCCCCATGTCTCTTTTACTGGGCCTTCCTTTTTTATAAACAATCAAAAATATTCCTTTCCATCTATAATATGTCTTGACACGCACACGCTCACGCACAGATATATGTGTATGAATCCACCAACCAAACTTCAAACCTTGGATTCAGGCTATGCCTCAAGCAAAATCTATAAGTGTTTATTTGTTCAAATTTTCTGGCTTTTCTCTCATCTGGCGCTTCATAATCCATCCCAGCCACAAATGGAAGCGAAAGGGAAAAAGTTGATTTTGAAATCCCTCTTAAAGTAGTGTAAAAGCCAAAGACTAATACTGACATATTTCCTACGTGTGGTATGAATTTACCAAAAAACACGAGTCCTGAGCAGTTACAATAACGCATAATGTTATTATTGAAAACACATTATGTAATATATTGGATACTTTTGCAATCAGTATAAGTCAAAGACAAAATGGTAGCATTGCTCTATTAAACCAAATATTGTAAATTGACTGGGGGCAGGAAACATGATATTTGTATTGCTTCAATAATTGTTTCCACCATTGGATGGTGCGACTTTCATTCACAGTTTAAGGAAATCGATGTGAGCCATTTCCAACTGTTTTTTTTCCACGCTGGTAAATGTACCTTCCATTTTCAAGTACATAGTTTATGCTGCATGGTACTATATATATCTTTTTCTAAGACAAGTTGCAATAAAACGTTCCCATGGTAGATTTCAAGTTTTTCAGTCAAAATCTTTCCTTCCAATATACTGTAAAGCCGATAATTCATGTCTTTGTATGGACATGAAAGTGATGATTCATACCCACGAGCTCAAAGGAAATTGACTCGGAAATCATAACAATGAGTAAACATGATACGGAAGACTTATAACAACGAACGGACATGGAGGACTTAAATCTATTAGGCCCTACGAACATGAACGCGGAAAATAGAATGCAAAACATAAATGAACAGATGCTATTGGTGGTCAAACAGACCATGAACATAAAAAGTTATGAAATTCATAGAGTATAACTGGGTACAAAATATTCATAATACCCAAATTGACATGGTTCTTCAACATTTTAGCGCCAGAAAAACATGAATCTGACATACTGTACTACAAAAATGACATACGGCAGAACATTTATGCCATAAAAAAAAACAAAGAAAAATATTTGACTTTGAACGAATATGAATCAGTATATCTATAACTAAAAACGAAGATAAAGATTTATGACGTCTCATGGAAATTTATGATATCTAACAGAAATGACTCTGATATCTAATATGAAGCCGCTTTTTATTGAATGAAACAGACATGGATCTGGACCATTATGAAGCTGAACAAGTATGAATGTCATAAATAGGGTGAATGGATATTACCCTCGAAAATTCATAACACTTGACCGATTGGAAGTCAAACATTCTGATGGGGTACATTGATGAATATGTTGATTTATAATAACTAACTGATATGAAGTTGAATATGAAACCAAAGGAACAAAAGGATTTGATCTGTTTTTTTGAACTCAATCCCAAGCAGATCAATCCTGATTCACCAACAAGATCACAAATATCGGTTATCTTTTTTTCTGAACACATTGCCTCCTGCTCAAAATTCGTCAAGGTGGTAAATCTGTTGAACATATTGTAATCAAATGTTACGAGTGTTTTGTATGATTTCATGCATACAATGAGACAGATTCAACCGATATTCAAAATCTTAATTGATTTTAGTTCAAAGACACTTTGTAATTACTGAAATCATTCTCAGGTATCACATCATGGGAGTAAACCTTAATCTCCTTGACTTGTTAAACGGTGGAACACAGACAGTGAATCATCTTATGAGGTCGGTTTATCTTAAAAAAGACATTTTTTCAATGTGCAAAATGAGCAAAAACCGTGTTTTCACGCCGATTCAACTCTCTCTCCTGCTAACTACATTTTCATAAAATTATTTGTTAGTTGTGATTCCAATGATAGTTTCTTTGTTACACTCATCTTATCGTCATTATTTGATTACTGAAAAAAACATACAAAGTAAAAGTCTCTTCTTACTGATCAACTTATATCAAGGATCATGAATGTCACAAATATAAAGATGATACAAGTTTTCTCGTAGCTACGGTTGTTTGACTTTACAGTTATGACTGCTTTTTTTTCAGAATCGATAAGAATGTCAAGATATACAACGGCCAAAAAGGTAGACATCAAAATAATAACAAATGCTGATTTTATATTCCACTGAGTGCATCCTCATCCCAATGTAGAAACATTAAAAAATATCACATGTACAGTATGTATATGTAGGTTTTTGAGAGTTGCGGTGAACTTTCTCTAAGTAGAACACACGCAAATATGCATGCACACAATACACACATGCAAACACTGGCAAACATAAACACACGTACAAAAATACACACACACACACACACACACACACACACACACACACATTCGACTTGGCTCAGAGAATGAACAGAAATGCCATTATTTCAGTTCTTAAATAGCGTTCGCTTGAAATTCCCCCTTTCATCGATTTTGGTGCCCAACTGAAGCTATAATTCTTTTTACTTTGATTTTTGTGCCGAACTAAAGCTACACTTCTATTCAATTTGATTTTTGTGCTGAACTGAAGCTACACTTTTATTCACTCTGATTTTTGTGCCAAACTGAAGCTACACTCATATTCAATAATCAAGATCATATGCTATAATTTCCCATCACGTATCCATATTCTGATTTTCTCAACTCAATGAAATTACGGACGCTAACCTTATGAAAGGTCTATCGCAATGAAAAAGAAGGGAAAAGAAACAAGCAAAAGAAACTTGTGAGTTGTTTTCTCATTGCTAGTTGCTCTACACTAGAAAAAAGCGGTGAAGAGAATATAAACTCGATTATTGTCCTTCTAATTAAAGGCAGCATGGTTACTGTCGTCATAAAAAGACAGCGTAGACCTGTAATCAGCAAATTTTCCCGGTAGGATGGTTCGTCATTTCCTAGGGGGATAAGGGTCGGCTGTTTGCGACTTTCCCAAAGCATTGTTCCCCTTACCAATGTATTGTTTGTGATGATTCGATTCTTTGGCCGCCTGGGCTATTTGATTCAACTCCTATGGACGTTTCTTTTATATTGGTTTGGAGCTACGTTAAAAACTGTGTCTATCACACGGAGGTTCAAAAACTCAGTATCAATCAAAGAGTCTGTCAAGCCATATCCATTTTTGATGAAAAGGCACTCTAACTTACCTGGCTTTAAATTGAATTTCGTATACATTAAGCAAACATTGGCTCCATCGTGGATCTACAAGTTATTGTAAAAAAAAAACAGATACAAAAGGTTTTAAGACTTTTGCTAAAAATCCTATGCAACTCTTGCAAGATTTGTGTGTTTTTTTTGGGTTTTTTTTCGATGGAAAAAATAATTCTGGGTTATATAAACAATCTAGTCAGCACATTTTTATCATTTTACTAAAAGTGGTTCACTGTGGAAGATTGTCAATTTATCATTATGATAAGCTCAAGATAAATGTTTTTGTATTTGGGACATTGGCTATGCTAATTTCTTTTCTGGATAATGGAGATAATATCCAATATATAGCATTTGCAAAAGCAATGACAACGAAGTCAAAGTACGAGTATAATGTCATTGGTGAGGCTAATAATATACTGCACAATTTGGAGTATTAAGTTACAAAACCCTTTCGCTAAATGAAGCCATTCGTGTCACCACTCAATAATTATGTTATGGTTGTTCGACAGAAAAAATACATATGGTAGAAATTTTCTCTTAAAAGATATCATTCAATAAACGTGGATTCATTTTATATGCGTCTGGTCTACAGTATTGGTTTATCAAGTCACTTTGATAGTATTCAACAATGTGCTGACACTATTTAAGACATTAATACATTCTTAAAGTTAGCACTGATCCATAGATTATAATTACACCATAAACTACTAATAAGACCAAAAATTAGAAAGGAATACTAAAAAAAAGCTATAACATTAAACGACCTTCAAGATGTTTCACTCTTTTGGCTTTGATCTAATCAGATTCCTATAATTTTCTTGCAGGGAAATTACATGTTATTCCCCAGGAAAGCAAGTACCAGTTTAATCCAATCAAACAGCTCTGGAAATCAAGTGTTAATTTTTCTTGAATCTATTAATGATACTCAACAAATCCACGTCTCCATCAAATCAGCTGCGAAAAAATTTTTTCGTGTGTGTTGGAAGCTAGTTGCCTCTAAACATTACTTGAACAGTGAAAGCGTGCATAATTCAAATGGTTAAAAATATTGTTTCAGTCTGTGCTGTGTGGTTTCTCATCATTGACTGGTATGAAATTCACCCGTTGAAATGACATTTTTTGTAACGATTTCAATCCTGGAGGACACTGTGATAAGGGGTGAGTACTCTAATCCAACTCTTGTTCAAAGATGAATTTAAGATGAAATCATAAAATTTGCAACACATAAAACAATGTATATAAAATCAAAAGTTTAATCAGGATTGAATAAAAAGATGATGTAAAGAAATTATGAAAAAATTAGATGAGGAAAGGAATGGGAGCAAAAGAGGGTAGCACGATATCTCCCCAGAGAGTATCCACTCATTTGGAAGATATACAGAACTGGTTGCATCGTCATGATTCAATTTGGCAGTAATCAGGGTAAGAGGGCTATACATACATGCGGGAATAGACACTTGTTACTCAGTAAGCAAAATTTAACCATTGAGAGAGATCCTGTAATGAGTTACTATTGCACTAAAAAAAAGTCGGTCAAATTATTTGGCCAATATTACATCAAAGAGTTCTGTCAACCCCCGACAATCATGATTTGCCAGTAAGTAACTTTCAGCTTTTGGCAAAACTGAAATCATCATTATAAGAGTTTCGACAAAACCACCAAGTAACAAATGATTATTTTGAATGTGCACTTGGCAGTCTAGTTTGAACATCACAAATAACTATTGATAAGTGTGTTATTTCCAAAGTTACGGCGTAAGTCAATGAAGACACAGTGCAATCTCATTAGGTGGCCTACTCTTTTAGTTGATATTAAACGGCTGGGTACTTCGTAGAAATTGTATTTATTTTGACTTAGGGATAATAAAAAGATTGAAGTGAAATGTTGTAAGGGGACAAATTGTCCAAAGATGCATCCCAGACAACAAGAATTGTCGTTTAATTGTATAGAATTATGGACTATAAAGTGTCTGAAATCATTTGAAGTGTCGGCAGCTAAACGTGAGGACCAGCACACAAATGGGATGATTGAAAAATTATTACTTACACTTCGTAAAAGGAACGTAAAGGTAGTCAACTAAGATAAAGTGTACGGTTTGAATTTCAAAGAATATAATAAGGATAAGTAAGCGTGTCTGAAATAAACTGGAGGAAGAAAAGAAAGAGGAAGCGAGACAGCTGGCAGGAAGAAACTAAGTATCTACAACACACCGAGAAATATGATTGTCTCTCATAGCACTTACTCTGTTAGGCCATAACAGTATGTCTCTATATACCGTTTCATCTCTCTCTCTCTCTCTCTATATATATATATATATATATGTGTATATATATATGTGTGTGTATATATATATATATATATATATATATATATATATATATATATATATATATATATATCAGGCAATTCACAAAAAACCAGCTGTTTTTTATTCACAGGAAAGTTCCATGATACCCTGAAAATCAACTAAATAGCAGTTTAGCACCCTCGTAAACTTACACATAAATGCACATACATACATAAGAAGGCATGTGAAAAACTAACCCTATCAATTTGGGTTCGCCTGCCCACTCCTTTTTCACAAAACGTTTCCTTAATCACAACAAATGAAAAAAAATCATGAAAATAACTTTTCTCCATACATACATATCAAAATGAACTGCCAAAAATCCAAGAAAACCAAACTGCAATTTTTTTTTCCATTAAATTTCCAACAATATTTGCAACCCCACCCAAAGGCTGATCACTTGCTTTGGTATGTCATGATTCATAACGATATAACATAAACGAAAAAAGGAACCTCACTTGCTATTGTATAAGAATTAGTTATGGAGATATCAAGATGAATCATTATCATTATTATGTATCTACCAATCATGTGGCAAAGAGAGAGATAATTTTGTTGTAAGATGTATGAGCTGTGCATCATGTTGCAATTCGCAGTTGCAGTAACGATGAAATCAGTTTGATAGAAATCAATAATGCATTATTGATCAGAAATGATGACAAAAGCAATAATTAGATGGTACTTGACATGTATCTACTGATACAGTAACAGTGATGATAAGAGGTGCAAAGACCCAGAGTGCCGTGATCAAAAGTAGCAATAGCTCATCGATATATAATATTAGCTAATTGTATTTTCTTTATTCCAACGCTGACGTCATCAATGGCTTCTGATGACGCAACTAAATTGAGATGCAATTTCTTTTTACATTGAAGTTTACTTACTCTAACTTTATGGTTTGTTTAATATTCAGGAAATATTGAACGTGAACGAGAAAATCTTGTGCAACATACAGTTTTGATATGTTTCCACTACATGCAATTAGACATATTAAAACAAAGTTTTTTGGGGCGAGGGAAACGGCTAGAAGAAGAAGTAGAAGAAGATTGTAGAAATATCCACCCAGAGAATTGTGTAATCCAAGTGACGATCCAAGGTTTATTTTCATTGGCAAAGAGATTAAATCATGGTTTTGTTGGATATTAATTCCAGTTCTCAGAATGTAAATTTGTGACAGCGAATCACAAGGAACGAACAATTTGTTTACAGATGTGTTTACCTGATCGTTCCCTTCCATAGATGAATGCACGTTCCACCAACTCCAACGTTATAAAGGTGCTAATCAAAAAGACTCATCAGATCAAGAATAGGATCAGTTTTCATAATGAAACACTATTCAGGTGAAATTTCCAGTGAGGTCATTAAAGCTACAGATCTAATTTGAATAACTCTATAATGATGTTATCAGTTTATTTGAATGGACTTTTGGTCAGAAAAGGTCGAATCATTTACATCATAATAGAAGAATGGAATAAGCAATTCATCCGAAAAGTGGTGCAAAATCATGGAAAAAAAATCAAAAATGCAAATACGACAGAATGATTTTGAACATTCATACAAGTGAATAGTTTTAATACTAACTACGTTTGCATCAACCTAATATGATAACATGGGATTGTTCAAGTAAATTTTGCGTAGGATATAAGAGCACAGGGTAAATATTCTTTATAACTGAATTATGATGCTGTGAATTTACTAATACATTTCTCGAGAATATGTGTGTGTGTGTGTGTGTGAGAGAGAGAGAACTTGAGTGTGTTTCTGTATGCACGTGCATGTATATATATATATATATATATATATTAGGAAGAACAGATATATACACATGTGAATAAAAGCATTACTGTAGGCAGGTAATTTGTTCGGAAAGGGATGTCAGCTTTCTGGCGATGGGGAGAAAGATGAAATCATTTTCTAAAAACTCAATCAGTTTGCCTGTCAATAAGTCCCACCAGTGTTATCTACAAACATCTTTAAGTACTTTATCTGATGTTGGGGGAAAACTAAGACTGTCATGGCAACAGCACCGCAGAAAGCAGGATAAATACAGAGACGAGTGGTGGAATACTAAAGAAACTTTATCCTTAGCAAATGTCACCATTCACAGTTTGTGTCAGGATCAAATCTGAGAAAAAAAACGTCCAGTTGGTTTCTCTTTTTTCATTCCCTTCGATAAAAGGGAAGAGTTTCCTAGGGATCAAATGAATGACCCATAAGTGACATAATTGTAACTTACTCTCATTTCAAAGTGATAATTTAGTTGCAAAGGTACAGTGGTATATTGATGATTTATCTTTGGAATCTAACATTTTTTTTCTGGGAAGATAAACCTGCCTAAATGTATATCCCTGTCTTTGCACGAACTGACTTTGAATCAGACAATGAGGACAGGTATTGTTTTGGATCGTCTGTCAATAATAAGCGTAGGCATGTGTTCGATTGAACTTGTTTCTTCTTTTATCAAATAATACTTGTCTTTGGTTGGTCTATGCGTGAGAAAGTATTTGAGGAAGGTGTTCCATAATTGAGCATAGTGGAAGATGTCTGATTCTATATCGATGATTAAGGAGAGTCAAGACAGTTGTGTGTGATTTTATCTGTTTTTTCAGAAGTGTATCGATACCTGTGCGTTTGTGTGTGCACGTGTGAGAGTGATTAAGCTATTATACGTGTAACATTCTGTGATACAGCTTCTAATAAAAGATATTCTCTCATGAACTACATCGTTATATCCATATCTATCTGTCCATCTCTTCGTGTATATGTGTGTGTGTGTGTGTGTGTGTGTGTGTGCAACACATAAAATATTGAGAATTCTGTTTTATTGACTTTACTGAATTATATATAGAGATGAACTATGTATGAAATGCAATACGGATAAATACCCTGCACCCTATTGAGAAATTGATGATCAATTCAGGGGTCGCTAGTAAATGGATGATGTGATCAATTGTTGAGGTTAGACAAGTATCTACAAGGTCACTGCTTTGGATAATCCGCCATCTATGAAGTTTGGCAACAATTTGAAGGTACATGACAAACGATATTGAAAAGATAATCCTAATCAACGTAGATTAATGAAGTTAATGATCGACATTTTTGGTCATCAATGAAGGGGAAACTTTGAAAACTCCATTGAAAGATGTAAGGATCGATTTGAAAGGTCAATACAAGGCTAGTAACTTAAATTACATGAACTTCATTTCACCTTTGTTTATCTTTGTCACAACACTAAAACGAATCAATCATCACATTTTTTAAGTCAGTTCACGCTCACTTTTTTCACAAGAATATTGATGATAAATGCTTTTTCGTTTTAGCTGAGTTCTGAAGAATACTGTCATATTGGCAAAACTAATGTTTAGTATTAACTTCGTTGTGGCTTATTATCATAGCTTTTATATTGACTACGTTGTGTATAAGTGCTACCCTGCATGTATCCGAGCTTATGCTGGGGAATGATATTCGACAATATCCAGACATTTCAATGCTACAAGTAGGACGGATTGTCACAGACTTAAGTCAGTATAGGGGATTCAAACATCGATGATAGATTTAGATATGATTTAACAGATTACAGAGATACGACTTAATAATCGTGATTCAGCACTGTATAAAATGGAAATCACGAAACAAAACAGGATCTTTCATTGAAAAAAAATCGTTTTCATCATGAATATATTTTTTTAAAAAGACATTGCCGCGGAATAAGAATTATTTTTGTATCTGATACTTTATCTACTTTCATTTCATTAATGCGCATTATCATTAAAAGTATATCATAAGCTTTAGATCTGTCCTGTGAAAAATGTGTTTATACAAAGCGTTAAAAAAAAAAGGGAAGGCTTGATAGTATGTGATATAAATTTGAAATCATATTGATCGTTAGGTATACGTGGACAGGCTTAAAATATATAAGTATTTCATGCACATATATGTCCCCTCACCATTCAAGAGACGATTGTTTCAATATTTTCTATTCATGAGAGTTTTAAAAAATAAGCCCTTAACCGAATTTACTGTTCCTATACTATATATATATATAATGTTGTGTGAGATCATCATAAGTATTTGTGAGGTTTGCAGGATGTTGTGAGGGTCAACTAAATAAGTGAATATAAAGATACGAAATTAATGGATTCATAGATGGGAAAATTATATTTGATAAAAACGTGTGAAATGGATGAAAGGATAGATAATCATTAAATATATAGATTGACAGTGATACCAAATGAATAAATATGAAATGGATATATGATAAGTAGTTAGATGGATAGATTATTTCCCATGATTTTTGGAGGGTTTATGATAATGATAATAATGATATACTGAACATAATGCCAGTGCTTCTAATCAAAGTGTTTCATAGCAATAGAAAATCCAAGAATGTTCAGCTTTGTTTTTGTTCTTTCTCTTTGAAAAATTGTTTCAGTCATAATATTTTTTTTTTCCTGCAAGTAAAGAGGTATGGAAATAGAAATTGTCTCAGAGTCATTTGAGTAACCATATTCTGATATGCAATTCAATTTTCGCCTTGAACAAGGGTCCTTGAGGGATATGAAAATCTGAATTACATCAAGGTGAGGTGCCTTGAGAATCGTTGAACAAAAATTGCATTACGGCAATGTGAAAAGGAAATTGAATATTGGTTTTGGTTTACAGTGCCAAATCGATGCAATGAAAAAGTGGCAAACATTTCGATGAGGTTTCTTGTATTTTTGTATTTATTTCATCAATTTCCTCTCAATGTATTCGGATATAATTGCTTGTTAAAGCTCAAAGTTCGATAGCTATTTAAATTATCTGTTGATTCAAGAACATCAGAGTTAAAGGGTTTGAAAATACGTTTCTCAATAAAATGCACCACAAAGCATACTTATCGTTGAGAAGAATGGTTGGGGATATTTTGTGATATGACTAAGGAAAAAAATCATTCGAAAATCGTTCAAAAAGCTTGCCTCACTGAGAGTTTGAAGGTTGATGTAATTTTAAAAGTTTCTAGAATACTTTTGAGTTACCCATCACAAGTCCTGTTCTAACGATACTTTTAAGAATTGTGATTTTTACGTCCCCCTCATCTTGAAAACAAACAATTAGAGTGATTAACAAAGGGATACGTTGTCAGGTGGGATTTGACCTTTTGATACAGTTACTTACATATGTTTTGTCGAATATACAGATTGACGTTAGATTCTGAAAATTGTGCTTTTCCAAACTTCCACGTGATGAATTGCTCGAAGAGTTGGTATCCTCATAGCTGTAGATCTGGTATTTACATGTGATATACTGCAGTATATATTTGCATGGAGCAAATATTCGCCGACTTTAGTTATCAAGGATGTAATAGGATAAACATGGCCTGTCAAAATAGATGGATAAATTTATGGATAGAACAAATGAAAGGGAATGTTTTATATTTTAATGGATATACATAATCTGGATTAGAGTGGATAGATACCAAGGGAGCTAACCAGGTGAAAAGATAGATATCTGCCTATTTGTTCACATACATAGCAATAAGTTTATTCAAAAATTAATTGTCAACGAAAAAGAATTAAATGTAAGGTTCCCGAATCCGAAGGAAATACAAAAATATGAGTTTGAAAATCGATTTTTGTGTGAAAAAAAAAAATCTCTGTAATTCATTCCAAAGTAGGTTTTTGTATCTCTGAGCAAATTTTTCTATGTGCTTTCGTCTACCCTTGAATATTTCTGAAAGGAAATCGATGACCATATTTTGTATTTTTGCAAATCTTATCTTATATTTCAGCTGAAAATTTGCTTTCACACTTTTATATCTTATCAATGTTCAAAAGACGAACTCGTACAGAACCAGCAACCAAGAGGAAAGATGGCAATATATCCATCATAGATATAGTTGAAAACAGCAAAATTCTTACAGTACAATTTGGTGTTGAAATGACATCGAATATAATAAATCTCTTGTGTCTGGAATATTGATTCCTCGAAATCAAAAATCATTTTCCCCCGATATGATTACAAAGAGCTCATACAGTAGAATTGTTTTTGATACTTTTCTAGTAAAAAATGCAAAGCATGGTTATGAAACGTTGTTAACTGTGTTTACTATTTCCAAATAGTAAATAGATATTTTAAAAGCTGTTCTATGGTAAATAAAGTTATTCACAATTAGAGTGTGTTTGGACAATCAGATGCATTATTTTTTGTCGTGCAACACATTTCAATTGGGAAATATATTTTGATTGCGTCTTTTTGGTAAAATTATTTGCAATGTAACAGTAATCGGTCAACTATTGAGCTGTAACAAGAAACCTAACCTAAAGATCAAAACTAGTACAAAACAACATCATAATCGTGTCCAACATCACATAAAAATACATCAAAACAGCACAGAATATGAAAAAAAGACCAAAAAAAAACCAGATGTTGTGGATATCATAAAATCCATTAAATAGCTCATCAGCATTGGACTGGTCATGTTTAGAGAATATCAGACGATGGATAGACATTGAAAATCACAGCATGGATATCCGATGGGTCATATGCGTAAAATCAGTTCCTAGATTTACATGTTAACTCACATCATAAGCAACTTCTTCACGATTCTTACCGACCAAAAAACTCTTCCAGTCTGCTCAGTCTCAGCCCTACCCCATATATACTTATCAAAACTTCACTTGCCATTTTTTTTAATTAGCCATCGTATTCCAAAGACTATGGAGACAACCTCACTATTGCACCCTTCTCAAATTGCCAACTGTAGCCATGAAACAAATTTCACTTTTTATAGTTTTCAGACGATGTATCAACAGAAATTTATAGAAAACGGCAGAAGTGAACGATATTTTGCGAGATAAGTAAAGTATTTGGTAACCAGACTGAAATAGGTATGTATCAAACTGTTAAGATCTAATATCATCTTCTTTTAACATTGCCAATCATCCCAGAACTTCATTGAGGACCTTTCAAGATATTGTGTGGACACATAAACATATATGATTGATACATACACATCTTCCAAATACATAGATTTATAGAAGTAATTAATCAACAGAAAAATATGTCTTTTTTACCAAGATTTGTTTAATCAGATTAATTCACTTTATTGATTGTGTGATCAAGATAATCTGACAGTCAACTTTAGTTCATTTTATTCGAACTATTGGACGTGGAGAAATTTTCTCCCAAGTCATCTTGTGAATGCAAATCATTGAACAGTACCAATAGACCTTTGCCTTAGGGAAAAAAAAGTCGCCGTTAGGTTCGGAGAAAAAGTTATGAGAAAACGCCAGAATGAGTCAGCTGTAGTCTCAAATCTTAAAGAAAACTTGTATCATATACAATTTTGATTCAACAATGATTCTTCCAAAGCATTCCCAACATAATCATATCATGGACTTTTATGAATATGTCTTTTCTCGTGGTGACATTTCATACTAAAGCCTAGATTTTCTTTTTTTAGAACTGGTCAGCAAATACCGGGGGAACTGTTGCTTTCATTTAAAATCTAGTGACCAAGACTCTGGCTGTCTGGCTGATACAAATGATTCAACCAAACAATCAATGAGGATTGAGTTGTTTTTTTTTATTGAACAACTTTCAATTGATTGCCTTGTTGCTAAATTGCATGCCTGTCTATCTGTGAATTGTATATTGCAGTGATATGAAAACTACTCTGTGCTGGCATCAAATACAGGACCTTGCCATTCATGAGTACGACTAGTAATGGTTAAACCAGCTGATATCAGATCAATTCACAGTGTTTGACCACATCATCAATGTTCAAGTGTTATAGTGACGTGTCTTTGTATTAAAGGCAAAATGAATTTTTAGGAAGTTTTTTGACGGTTATGTTGAACATTAAAATGAACAAAAAGTTTCATTTTTGAGATTTTCAGACATTTCATTAATACGTTTGATTCTCAATTTTTTTATTTGAAATTTTGCCAAAAGATCATTTCGAGCCAACTTTTGAAATCCACAGTAGATTTGCTCTCCTGGGGAGGTTTACTAAACTTTTTGAAAGTCACTGGAGATTGTATATATAAAATGTTAGGGAGGTGGCTGAGTTGGAGGGAGATCATGATGAACGATTAAAGAAATAAATATCGATTGAGGTATATTCATTTATTTGTTTCTCTGTGACACTCATCGTATTGATTGAGAGACAGAAATAATAAGGGGAAATACTGTACAAGATATTTAATGTGTTGCAGTTCCGATTTACTGTTTTTAAAACCAATTGTGTTGTTTATTCAAATTTTATCCATACTTATTAGTTTATTATATGCTTTTACCTGTGGAGAGATATATAAATATATTAGATAAAATACTAATGGTATAATTACCACATTAGAATTAGAAGTATAATGTAAGAGTATTGAAGAAATCTGAAATGGTTTGGTGTCAAGCAACATCAATTGTGTGAAAACTCTCATGCTGATAACAAAAACCAAAATAGTTGGCAAATACTATAACAAAAAACCTTGCAATAACAATTGAAGCTACAACAAAGTGAGTACATAAGGGAAAAATTATTTCCTTTCTTTATTTTCCCCTTTATTTAACCTAATTTACTTCGATTCATGTCCTCTTGTTTTTCCTAGAAATGACGTTTTGTCCGTTGAATGTTCAGGCTTTATTCGTTCGTCAGTCTTAGTTTGTGAAGAAACAGAAAAAGCTCTGCATCAGAATATAGATTTTCCCTGCTGATTCTTATCTTGGAACTTCGCCACTGGATTTTGAGCATTAAAAGGGTAAAAATTTAAATAAAAATGAGAATTTTGAGTAAAATGCATCATCCACCATTGATTAAGGGCTCATAATGTCTGAGTAAATACAACCATACAAACTATTTCTCCATTTCCCTCTTTCTTATCTTTTCCAAGGAAACTCTCGAGAGAATTGAATGCTCTTCACTTTTATACTTTGAAAAGTGAATATCTATGTTGAACTTAAACCATGATCGACAGTTGGGCAATTTTTAAAATAATCGATGTATCTGTGCTTCTGAACCAAACATCAAGACATAATGAGCTGAGGTTTGCAATATGTCGGCGTGCAAATACAGAGATATAAGAAGTTGAAATGGGAAGAGGAAGCAAAAACATTTACTCCTAAAAAAATGTTTATATCAATATATTACTTTTACAAACATTGGAGCAAGACTCTATTGATGGGATTAATAGATAAAACGCATGAATTTACACTGTTTTAAAATATCTGGGAAAATATTATTTTTCGATCATCACATGAGGTGAAAAAGTTCGGAAAGGATAAATGCCGTCTTTAAAATAAATATCGATTCATACATCCATCATCTTTTAAAAGTTTTATTTACGATACTTTTTTGCTTTTGTTGATTCATCACCTTCTAATTTGAAAAAGAGCAATCATACAAATGCATTCTATATTAATACAGGTATATATGTGTGCATACTTGTCTGAGGAGATACATATACATATACATATATATATATATATATATATATATATATATATATATATATATATGCAATGGTAAACGTGTATACTTTTTTTATGTGATATAAGGGGGGCGGAATAAACTGCACTATCAAAAATTTTCCATTGAGGCGATACATATGTACATCTGATCGTCTTTCCAGCTATCAAATGCTATACTCACGTATAAATACGTGCGTAGGCATACCTATGGCTCTAAAAGTTATACAATGTATTTTTGTATATTCTTTCTACGTGTATTTAAGTAAGCATTGCTTATGTTAATCTGACACAAAAAACATGGGGGGATGGGTAGGTCTGTGCTCCGTCAGTCTTTTACAATGGATGACTTGCATTTGCGTCCATGTTGAAAATCTGTTGTATTTGGAATATTTTGAGAATTTTCCACAAATTCGAACCACAAAGGTTCAATGTCTCAACTTAAACCTAATTGATGCCTGGAACGTGTGATCTACTTTAGTTCAGTGTTCGACCTTTCAATCATCATTTTTGTTGCTGAGTTGAAAGTGTGTTATCCAATCTTTTGTCTATATTTTCAGCTTACATTATTTCTCATAATAACTAGTCATTTTCCTATTGCTACTCAAAGATCACTGAATGGATTTATCTATTTGTATGATGTTACTGTCTCAGTTGTCTATATTTACGCTGATTCAAATCATCCTGCATTATGTTATGTGCCATATATATATATATATATATATATATATATATATATATATATATATATATATATATACACACACGCTTATGTCGTCATTTTATCCAATGCACACACTTATGTATAGTTATCCGTGTGTACACACCTATTCATGTACACATGAAAATGCATATGCACACTTAAATCTGTATCTTTTCCAATTTCATAATATATAAAGTTTTTCTATGGAATAACCAACGGGCAGGAAAAAAGGTGAAGGGGAAAATCGTAATAAAAAACTAAGGTGTTTTTTCAATGAAAGTAATAAGAAAATCAGTCAATAATTGAAGAAAGAAGAATCAACTGGTAGTAATTAGGAAAATCTCTGCCCTTGCTATACACTGGAAAAAATCAGTTTGATAAACAGCTACAAAGTAACCGTCAATTTCAATATTGGTCATTTCTCAATGATAAATGAAGATATAACACTTAATCAAATAGAAAAAAAAACATTATCAGTCTATAATTGATATCAGTGAGACAAAGAATTAGAGGATAAATTATGACTGTATTTGTTGCGTGTTTTGAGTAACTTTTTGTTCCAGATCGTTCACCTTTTAGGCAGTTTAGTATATACTCGACACTGCATATAATCTAATAGTCGTAGGATTCAGTGTAAAGTCTGGATGCATACACAACATCTGATGCAAAAGAAAGGGAAAATCTCCAGATTTTGTTTATTAGATGTTTTATTCATATGGGTCCCTAGCACCATTTCTCAATCCCAAAATCACTTACTCTGGCTTTTAAGGCATGACACCGTATTTAACCTATATTATGTTATTCATTATATTAGCTTCCTTCCAATATGTTATCAACAAAATCATTCATTCATTCATTCATTGAAGATAAATTGATTCAAATTCATAACGATTCTTCCATACATCAATTCAATGATTTTGACACTAATTGCCTGGACGAACAAATATACGATGAACAATTTGTCTTGTATGCACATCACGATATTTATTATGATTATATTATTACGGCCCAAGTGGAAACGGAGGAAGACAATTCTGCTACCGTAATTGTTCTTGGCTGATTTTTGTCAAATACAATGGTTTAATCATTGCATGGGAATTATTGACTGGATTTCTTAAATGTGATGTTATAATCATTGCATGACTCGTATTGACTGGATCATGTTAAATAAGACGTTTCAATGGCTGTATGTGATTTATTGACTTCAAAATCAAAGCCAGCTACCTGCAACCATCTGAACAGATGTTCTGAAAAGACTACTGAAACGAACTGGACAAAAAAAAAGGCGATGTTTTATTGCCAATCACTTGATGACTTGTTTGGTAAGTACTGTTTAGAGTTTTTTTTCTTTTTTTAAACCTTTGACTGACATTTCAAATGTTACATTTAGCAAATGTATCAATATTTGTTTTACCAATCTAATATTAAGGATAATGCTATCAGAGGATACAGAGACTAAAGGTCGTGTGAATTATGTTCCCCGTTAATTGTGAATTCAACCCTGAATCTCAAATACTATTTGTCATAATGGGAAATGTACGGTATTTAAGAAAGTTTGGGTTGCTTTACTTACGTACATGAGATAAATGTCGTCATACATGAGGGCTTCATTAGTGGTCGAGAGCATTTTAAAGGTAACACTCTAGAATGTTCAAGTTAACAAAGTTAGAATGACAACCTGGAAGTTTTTATTTCATTACATATAAATGTCTCTAGTGATCTACATTTCACGACCTCTTCGATGGTTTCTTATGTATATTAACAACTTTCTTTTCGAAAATTCCTAATATCAATTTTGTATCAATTGCACGTTCAGGCTCATGCAGAAGGAACATATATGAACCAAAATTTTCACTGTTTCATCATAAAAAAATGAAGGCATAGTACTTTATTTTTAGCGTTCAATATTTCTCTCTTTCGACAATATTACATACAGCATATTCGCAATCACAATCCTGGTAGATTTCCTAAAATCACATTTGAGACCGTTCTAAGGCTATGTACGAACTTTCGTTGCTCATTTCAACCTAGCCCAAAGTTCTACCACTTTTGTCAATTCCATTTCTCATACCTCTAAATTCATATTTATTGTTATAAAGCAATATGAACCAATCCACGTAGAATATAAATATTTTCAAATGTTGATGAATGAAGAAGGGGATGAGGAATAGTGTTTGTTATTAAACTGAGAGACATATTCCAGGGAACAGAAATGTTGATTGGCAACTTTGGAAAAAAATATGGATGGACACAATACGAACTAATTCTACAGCCCGTTCTCTCCTGTGTCCAAAAATCCTGCGCCAGTGATATTCATGTTGTCTACAGAGCAATTACTATCCAGACAAACAATCCAGCTCTGTACTGATCAGGAGAGATAAGCTACTATTTCTTTGGTCATTTCTAAATGGCATCCAAATATTGGAATGGGCAATAAAGAGTGGCTTACTACAGTAAAGTCCATCCTCCTTTGCCTTCATCGATGAAGTATACGAATTGATCTGTTCCCCAAATCCTTCCATTTGAACAATTTGTTATTGGCTATTAGAGTACTAGAAATCTTTGAGGAGTCATTTCTAAACTTGCAATATAATATCGTTTAGTAATATCACAATATTTATTGCAAACAGACAAACCGATGTGAATCCATGCAAAATGTTCCACAGCTACACATGATCACCAAATTAGATTAAATCAGTTACGGACTTTATCTGATATTATTTCTAAAGGAAAAAAATATGATTGCAAATTCTGGTTCTGGAATTTGTTAACCATTGTTAACAATCAGGCAAAACGACGCCATGAAACTTTAGTTATCTAACACAAAGTAGAATTACAGGCCCACAGGGGAATAAGGTGAGAGCTGTTGGAGATAAGTTCACAAACTCACACAAATACACAACACGTTCTCCTCTGATGTATAAGTATTGTGATGGAGAAATAGGTGAGTGACTCAAAACTGTATACCTATTCTGTATCCTATGATGTCAACTTTAATTGAATAATTCGGTTCAAGAAGGTTATTAAGTTTTTATTGAAATAGTTACTATAGTTTTCAATTGTCTTATTTGCATCAGCTTTTTAATATCAGTGTAATCCCCATTCAGCTTCCTATTATTCTGGTTTTTTGCTATGGCTCAGCTAATTTCGGTAAATAATCAATACTAAGTGGAGGTTCAATGAATTGAAACGTGCATATCGGATACAAGCGGTTACTAAGTACCCTTTCAGGAGTCTAAGACATAAAAAAAAGAGTTATCCATTCAGAGCCAGATGCACATCCTGACAAAACACAAATATTTGGTTGGAATGATCCAAATATCACTCGGGTCATTTACGCACTGTATAATCTGATAGATTTTAAAAATCCCATTCGATCGCCTCGGTACTTGATAAACAGTAAAATTAAAGACAAAACAGGGCTGGTGTTTGAAAAAAAAAACAGAACAAATTATGACACCAGGAAGGCTTCAACCAAGATGTTGCAGCTTAAATAAAACTCATTTATGTAACAGATTTTATAGGCATATGATCATTCAACTCACATCTTCGTCTATCTATCTAGTATTTGAAATGTGTATGTGTATATTGAACTTGTGTAAATATGTACACATGCGCACACGCACGTCGAGTGCAGAAAAGTGTTTAATTCATTTGCACTCAAAACATTTCCATTGGTTTTGTTTCTATCAGATTATTCTATTTGATGATCAGTCTGCTGGTTCAGGTTTGGTATTATCACGGTTCTGATGACATAATAGGTCATTTTAGGAGAGTTTGGATGTTTCAACCCGCAACCTGGTTCTATTCAAAGGGACTCGGCTTTTGGTAAATCCCTTAGGCAGTCACCTTATTGTTTTTGGCAAGGGTGTATTGTTTGTGACATTACACCAGTGGGCTTGTTAAGACTGATTTATATCAGAGTAAATTCGGGCCCACGTCCCTTAACATCAGTAGTATTTCTCCATGATTAGTTGACCGTAGGAGTGCAGAGCATTGTACGGGAAGAGAGCAAGGGCTCAGTACATAACACATTACTTTTGAGACCATGTCACCAATTTTCATTCCTTGTATCTGATGGAAGTCCATTTTTTAGTTCTATATTTCAGGTCTGCTCGACTTGCTGTTTCCCCTTTCACCTTAAATATGTTCGACAATTGAGCAGATCATCTCAAACAGATTAAACAGCCACGAAATAAGAAAATTAAATAATGCAAGAAAGAAAGAAAGTAAAAGAGACAGATATCTGGTGAGAAATCTCAAAAAGCAAGATAAAAGAAATGAAGCCTATTGGGAAAAAATTGGAGAAGATATAAATGGAAAAAAAGATGAAATCAAAAGTACAAATAAATTGATGAAAAAAAGCTAGAAAGGAAAGATATACGAGGCAACAGGAGAGCTGAGATAACACTGCAAAAATAAAGGCAAATAAATATCATGTACTATGAAATCCCCCTGACTCCAAGATATTTCCGTTTCGTCTCGGATATCGTCCAGCCTACTGGCTTCATAGACAATTAGATTATTTGATAAGGGGTGAAACTATCCTCATTCAAAGAACCTTGCAGGTGATTTGCTGTTTTTGTAGTGTGGCCGTAGATTTATAAGAATTAGTATGGTTGAATTCTGCAAGGGAATAATTACAGCAAAATTCATCTCCCCCCTGAACCATTTTTTTCTGACACACAAATGAGAAAGTACTGAAAAATTGTGCTTGGGTAAATCTGGGCAATATTTCCCGTCAGGAATCAGAAAGGTTAATTGGATGGAAAAAATAGAAATAAAAAATTTTTGACGTATCATTTGCCTGGAAATCAACGTAAGTTGCAAAATATAGCTTGAAGTGTGTGTAAAGAAAGAACTATCATAATTCATCTCCAACATAGGAAAGGTTAGAATCATGATAAATTACAGCAAAGAATGAGTTCTTTCCGTGGGAATCTATTGGTTCCAATGATGGCCGATTTCATTTTCTTCGATAACATGCCAATTGCACCCGTTTCAATCCATCATTTTATCCATCAGTACCTTCCAAACAATGAATCTTTAACCTCTTTTTCTTATGCTCTCTGTTTACTTTCATCACTAGATTCCCAGGTATACATTGGACGGATTACAACAGGACCTAATCATGTCAAATATTGGATTTTTAATTATTATACAAGCAGCTGCAGTTAATAATAGCGCCAGAATAAGTAAGGCATATGAGATTACCTAAGATAAAAATCGCTTCTTGAAGCACAAAACATTGTATATTGAACACATATTGTCTAGTAAGTCTGGATTATACAGATTTAGAGGAGCATTTTGATGCATGAATGGTGCATATAACGATCTAATACTCATTTTAACATCATCTATGATACTTCTTATTTTGATCAATCAGTAGCGGCTAGATAGGTAAACAGTGATAATCATTATTAATTGATGATTATATTCTACTTTCTGTCTATCACTTAAGAAGATTTGAGAAAAATCATCATTCTCATCATCATTAGTTTGTCAACGTCTGTTTTGTAGACATGGTTTTCCAAAAAAATTTGCCAGACCTGTTTATCATGGACATCACTGATCCAATAATTCCTAAATTTAACTCGTTTGTCATTTCATCTCACTTTTTATAAGCTCCAATCCAATCAACGTTGCAAGTGATATTGTCCAGCACTTGTTTGACATTCATGCAAACCGTCAAGTCAATTATATCAGTTTCCTGACAGCTTCCATGATATATTGGACTCCTGTATTTCCGATTCCAGGTATCCTCTAGGGTCACAATACAAGAAAAAATGGACATGTTAAATGAGCAAAGATTCTTTTTAAAAGTAAACGGATGCTGTTCGTTTTATTTATTATATATAGCTGATACTGAAGTAGAAATGGTAGTGTACCTCTCCTCTATTCTATCGTCTGTTCATGCACTCATATATACGAACAGGGTTCCAATGAATATGTGATGTAATTTTAAAATAATCTATTACTTATTGCAATCATAAATGTATTACCGACTGTATGATTCACTGCATTCATCCATTTTTTGAGTAAAGTGTTCCTATGAGAGGTTTCATGAAACGAAATGGTATAGATCTATGGATCAATACAATTTTTTTAGAGTGTTTTGCATGTTATCAGTCAATCAATCTCTGTCTTTCGTTTCCTATGGATATATTTTTCTAATGGAAGAACAAAAAGATTAGGCAGAAATACAAACAGAAATAGATTGAAGCAATGATACGTTAACCCCTCTCGAAATTGGAACTTAGAATTCTGGGATGACTGCTATTCTACTATACAGGTGTTTTGAGCTGGAATATATCCTAAATTACGCAGTAACCCATTTGCTGACATCCCAAACTAGAATTTTTATAGGATATATGCGGCGAGCAAACACTAAAAATGAAATGAATTATACTTGAACATTCAGTACTTGAAGTTTCTTTTAAAATATCCCCCTTGGATACTTATAAACAGGATACCTGTGAGAACTAGATGTTACGGGATTAGAAGATTATTATCTTATTTCATTTATTTCCCCCCGTAATTAACCTGATTCTTTTCTGTGAACATATTTGAATTATTGATACTACCTTAATTTCCATCCATGACAGAAACCACATACTATGTTTATAGTCTCGCTTCTCGTCAAACGAGTTTCAGAAGGATATGACAAACTGGCTTCTATCTCATCTCAAAATTCAATCAAAGCAAAATAAGTGAACTGTTACATTTGACATTACTAAATGAATGTTAATTACTGGATGGTAGTGATATCACCCATTAAAGGAGCCCCTGTATTTCAATTTCTGCCCCGCCTGAATGAGCAGGTTCATACCCTCCCCCTTCAATGACGTTTTTTTTTTCTCTATTTGTGTCCTTTTCATTTTTTCATTATTATTTTTTGATTGTTTTCGATTTTTCATCAGAAATTTCCGCCCTTATTTGAGATGTTATGCCTTCTCCCTTATTGGGGGAAGCAAACAAAGCCCTCCTGGTCTCGTCAGCCATGAAAGTAAAAGAAAAAATACAACAACTAAGTAACAATACCTTGACGGACAAGACTTCATGGGAGTAATATTTAGTCCTGAATCCTTTTCCTCGTATGTCTCACTGTAGTCTGCAAACACGTAATTACCGTCGAAAACTCACGTTACAAATTATTTATTTTCTTAAAAAAGGAAAATTTGACATAAAGTCTGAGGGGGGAATGGGGTAAATGGACTGGTCAACTCTATTCCTAATCTTATCTTAGCTAGTATCATGCACTGACCCAATCTCACTATATACATCCATTCACCAAAACAACACGTTTTTCCTAGTCTCTCTCACACTGCATTTACCATAAAATCAGATTCTCTCTATGATGAAACTACTCTCAACCCATATTTACAATTTGGGGGGGGGGGTTTATGATGAATATTTACAAATAAAAATGAACCCAAATGACTGATGTATATTTACAAAAAAAAGGGGCGAAAACGAAATCAGTACGTGACCCCCCACAAAAGACCTAAAATGGCAAAACACAGACGAAAAAATGGATGTTGAGAGAGAGAAAAAAAAAATTCCTCTCAAACATCCTCCGGAAAACTTTACCTTCTGTCATCTAGAGGGGGGGGGATGGGAACCAAACAAAAAATAGGGGACTAAAAAATAAGGGGGGGACTGATGCTCATTCTCTCCCTAGCTAAGAAACTGTTGGCTAACAGAAAAAGAAAATCTAATCTAACCTAACCTGGGCTGGGTTGACATGTTTGTTTCAGGACTGCAAAATCCTTACAAACCAACAAATTAAAAAAAAACACTCTAGATTAGCTCCTTTCACTTGACACACTCGGGCAACTCTCACCAAACTTCCGTTGAATTCCGACCAAGGGAGCCTTTCCCTCTCGACCCTGATCCTAACTTTAAGCTGATGCCAAAAGTATGCAATCAGTTGTTCGGGAGTGAAATGCTCTCCTTCGTGGAACCCCTTCTGATGCGTCATCCAAATCAACATTGCATCACGCCAAGTAAGCACATTAGCACTATATGTGCGTCCTTTTCCAACGATTGGAACACATTGCTACAGACAACACTGGCATCAAAGGCAAAAAACCGTGCCCTGACGATAAGAACCATTTAGCCTTCAACCAGCTTGCACAGCAGATGCAACACACTGCAGTGGAAGAAAGCATGCTCAATGGACTCCTCCATTTCACCACTGCGTACGCACTCTGGTGAAGCCACCAGACCCGCTGCAAAGTGCTGTTTGCCGACCCAGAGAGCATTCCGTATGACTAGCCAGGTGAGGGACGCCTCTTGTTATTGAGGTACCTCAGACCGGGTGTCAAAGGCCAGATTGAGCGACTCTCCGCCCTGGGACCTGGAAACTTATTGGAAAGTACAGAAACCTAGAACTGCCAACAACCACGAAGGAATTAATAGAAGAAACCGAACTTAACAAAACAATAAAAAAGAAAGTAAACGAAGGCAGAAGTAAGTATACAGTAGCCATCACTCTCAAAAAAATCTGGGGATTTAAAGCAAAAAAAAAAAAGCCAAAGTATAAGACGTAAACAAATAGACGAAGAGAGGATTGTTGAGCATACCTAAGAATATTACCAGTAACTCTCCTTTTCAAAACACGGACAATAAAACAACAACAACCAATAAACAAGATCCTGACAAGCAGTTGGAGGACTTCCCTGAAGTTACACTACGGGGAGTAAAGCAAGCCATCAAACAAATAAGAAAAGGAAAAGACTCTGAACCTGATACCATCACCATGGATCTATTCAAAAAAGCGGTAAGGGCGTCAACATAAAAGGTAGCTATTCTATTCAACGTGTGTCTAAAACAGAGTAAAATTCTGAAAGACTGGAACATTGCAATTATAATGCTTCTATATAAAAGAGGGAGCCTGGACTACCCCTACACCTACAAACATATAAGCCGACTCGACAGAATATACAAACCTTACTCAGAAATCATCACCAACGGGATTACAAAAGCAATGGATAAAAACAAACCACGAGAACAGGCTAGATGTACTCGAACGTGGATCATATTCATTCAATTTATCAGCAGAAAAAGAAAGCAGCAGAATAAAAAAAAATCCCTCTCCCTGTAGCATTTATAAATTGCGAGAAGGTATTCGCCTCTGAACAGTCCCAGCTCCAAAATCAGTAAGGCAAGGTGATCCAAGGTCAACCACACTCTTAAGAGCCTGCTCTGAGATAATTTTCCAGAACATTGACTGCGAAAGGTAGAGGAATCAAAATAAAAGTCTGAGAATGGCGAAAGACAAGTAGAGGATAACGTTGAAAGATCATTTTGCAGATTCACCATCTGCTCATTGACCATATGCACTTTTTTTCTGTTTATTGTGCAGATTTATCATTGAATTTATTTGTCTCGGTGCGCTTAAATTGTATAATAATTGTGCAGATTGATTATCCACATATTGTACGGCGTGAAAATTCATCTGTCACTCATTTGTGTTTATTCTTTCATTTGGAGATCAATCGTTCAAATTTATCGTCTACATTTTTCCTACTGCAGATTCATTGTGTTTTTCAGCAGATGAACACATTTATTGATTACATTTTTGAAAAATCTAATCACCAGTATATTTGTGTATGTGCAGTCCATTGTGCATGCATTTGTCAATGAACAGATACATCGTCTGTGCAAGCAACAAGATTTATCGTGCCTTTCTTTGTCTATGTGCATGTTCATTGCTTGCTTATATACGAATTCTTTGTCCGTGTATTCAATTTTGTGCAAATTCATCGTGCGCTGATTGTGCAGATTCATCGTTAGAGCATCTGTTCCAGCGCAAATGTATCATTCCTGCATTTATGCACGTCTTGTTTTATCTCTTATTTCTGCTTTTTCTGGTTCATCTTGCTTGTATTTATCTATATGAATATTCGTAGTGCAATTCTTTGTCCATCCGAAGATAGATAATCCACTAATTTGTTGATGTGAACATTCATCGTGCATTTATTTTACTATGATCAGATTCATCATATGCGTATTTTTTTATCTGCAGATACATTGACCACTTATTGGTCCATGTGCCAGTTGATTGTGGCTGCATCTCTCTAAAAGCATATACATCATTCACGTATTTGTCCATACGTAGATTCATATTCTGTGTACTTGACCACGGGTTGATTCATCGCATCTTTATTTTAACATAAATAATAAGGGTAGTTGCCAATATTATGCATCAAATGATGAGAGGATGTCATATACTAACCCAAGAATGTAACAGAGAGCTCTGAACAGTGGTTAAACATAGCATGACAACTTCATTCACTACATCAAGATCGATTGATTGTTTTTTTCAAATATTTTTACCGTCTGGAAATATCTCACACCACTTTAATATCCTCAAATGATGTATCCCTTTGATTCCATTCCCGCTCTTTCCACAGGCCTTTTTTATGAATTTGTGAATAAAGGCTTTGGATATATTTGTGTAATAATTACTGTTGTTCGGTTCAGCCTTCGTTTAATTCTACTGGTTTCCTCACCAGAGTCAGAGGAAAGAAGCCAAAGCAGTACAAAAAGACAAGGTAGATATTTTGCTTCTCTGTGATACCCTGCAAAGATGGACTGACGGATAAATAAAATCAACCTCCGTGAATCAAATAAAGTATTTGTCGTCATACAACTTGAAGAAACCCAGAACATACGATGGCTCAAACATTGTGACTACAGCAACGGAGATAGATATACTGCACCCCAAAAATTAAAGAGTTTTTTTGTTTATGAATAACTAATACTGAAACAATGAGCACAGCTGCTTTGGTCTATCCACTTATCCAACTATCAGAGTAATCCCATTTCTATCTATCTATCTATGTATCTATCTATCCATCTATCTATCTATATATCGCCGACTTGACCCAAAAAACAACATATCTCACTGTTTGAATGAAAATAATCAAACCAATTTGCGATAGAAGATGTAATTTCAAAATATTCTGATTGTTAGAATTCTGCTTTTTCAAGCAATCAACCGAATGTTTGAAACAGAAAGAAGATTCAAACTCCATCGTAGAGAAATTACACCTGATGCTTGTCTTCAACTCATTCCATAAAAATTGTATATTTCTGTAATTGTATTGTGGATTTGAATTGGTTTAATTTTTTTTCATTGAAATCATACAACACTTGTTTCTTTTGCTAGAAGTTTCCAATTTGCTGTGGAATTTATAAGCAATGATATAGAAATTTGAGTTATTGCAAACGAACATTTATTTCATTTATGTTTCATTTCAAAAGAGCAACAATTCTTGTCATCCTAATGAAAATAGACTGATATTCACAGGATTCAATCTTCGAGTTTCAATCCTTATATTTGGTTTCGATAATGAAGGAAATTCCGTATGGTGAACTAAAAAAAGAAATCGAAAATATGTAAATGATGCCCTCGAAGCTAAATGCAAAAATAAATGTAACACTTTTTTTCCCTCATTTTAGCTTCCATATCGATCACGTGATCGGTCCCTCCGGCTGTTCTGTGCCAACATTCAAAGGATAATTGTAGAGAATGTTTTTCTTTTAAGTTATCCCAGCGTCACTTGATTGATATTTTTCCATAAAATTCCCTCCAGCCATGACTAAATTCGTTTCTGATGATTATCATTTTACCTTCCTGTCTCCCTAAGATTATTCAGAATATATCTCGTATAATGTGGAAGAGGCTAAAATTTCTTGGTCCTGAATTATGCATAGTTTTCAAGGTGCTGAATATCTTGAAAACAGTTGCTCAATTTTTCTTGTAGTGCACAGAAGTCAGCAAACTACACTCAGAATTATACTTTTATGGGTAATATTTCTTTCTTTTCACTGTTTCTTCCATTTTTTTCCTCTGGTGTAGAAAAAACTTATTACTGTTTAATTCTTCGATGTATTTTCAGTAAGACTCAGACAATGTTATCATCTATTGCCTGAAACATTCAATGGTTGAAGAAGCACTGGTTTAAAGTTAATGTTGTCTCCTTAAATCAACAGTATTTCTGCTTCTCGTGTCACCCCCTCCCGTCGTCGTATTTCACTCGGACTGAACAATTGAATGCAACCGTGAAAATCATGACGTGTAATTAAATAACGTCACATATTATCCCAAGTTGATATTTGGATAAGGTTTCGACGGATTCTTTTTTTTTTAACAAGATTAATTGAAACTATATGATATTTTTTACAGTTGTCTCTTGTTGTCCTTTATTTGATTATAAACTTTGATTTACATTGGATACTGATTACCAAAATAAGATTCTAGTTGGGTAAATGCTATGAATATGACTTTGATGCATACACCTGGACAATATGCATGTCTTTTTGAATTTTTAGAGGGAGGAAACTTCCGTATCTTTATGGAATCCGGGTGTGAAAATGTAATAAGTTTTTCCCGTTCGAAATCAGCCAATGAATGTCTTCTGTAATAACAACAAATCTTCAATTGCAGAAAATGCTGGCATTTGGGGAAGAAATGACAAAAACAAATTTTGATTGCCCATTGCCTTATTTGAGAATCGTTTTCAAAATTTACTTTGGCTTCACCCCCAGTCAACTACGCCCTTGCATGACTGAACAGATGAATGTTTTTTTGCTTGATGTTAAGGATGTACATTTATTGTTCAGGGATGTTGATGGTCTTTGATTGGCCACAGGAAGAACCCAAATCAGCTTTGGCATTATATGTTAATACCAATCTTCGACTTATATTTTCAGCTCATATTATTACGTATAATCTCTGTAGTCGTTTTTGCATTGCTTTTGAGGAGTCAGTGATGGTATTTATTTATTTATTTGTGCTTTCGTCTTGGTTGTATGTCAAACCTATGTAATGCTATATTTTGCACTGAGTTCTGAAGACAAACTACGTTTAACCCTAAAAACAATTTAAAAAAAAAGTTTCTCAGAATGATATGAGGGAAATAAGTTCCAAAATTGATTTTAACTTATGACAATCTTTTTTCAAACATGCATTTCCATTTTGTAACCGGAATATGAAGCTGCTTAGCAGATATCATTCTCTTCTATTAACACTTTGGCCATCCACATCAATGTTGCCATTTCCACAAGATGTCTAAGTATCAGTTAAAATTAATGGTTGTAACAGCCTCCTCTGTCGAATAATCATTTTGTAAGTTCAATCCATCGAAAAAATGTAAGTGAAAAATGGTGTGAATTTCATAAATACCCTAAAATAACAAATGATGATTAATATCAAATTTTTAATTTTTATTATTATTTCAAAAAAAAAGTCTTTTATTGTTATCATTATTTTATTTTATTATTATTTTTATGCATTATCAAATTTGAATCGATTGATCCAAAATATTGATCTAACAACACTTGTAACCACTGTTTTGAAACTGGGCCCCAGTTAAAAGGATTTACAATGACAAAATTACGTTTAAAAATTGCAGAAAACTGTTCTTTTAAGAATGTTTCTTCGTTACTCGTACGTATCACATAACTTTGATGTACCTGCAGTTGGTACTTGGTGAACATTGTTCTGGTAAACATTGTTCCATTTCCAAACCAAAGAAAAAAATTTGAAAGGTGAAAATACATTGTGATCTTGGCACGAAATTAGCTTTCTACTCTTGATGGCAATTGTCTCGACGGAAGGGAGATGGCTTTCTTAAGAACATATCGTTTGCCATAAACAAGACAAATTAGTTCTGAACAAACTGTGCAGATAATTAATGACACCCGCACCTAATGCCCTTGACACATACACACACATGCACATAATGACTTTCATATGCACACACATGCTAAGTTGTCTATCCTAAATGGTTTCAGAAACAGGTTGAATTTGATTATTTTGGCAGTTGACGTGAGTGACCTGGTTCAAAATATTTCTGTCTCACATATTATTTACGTACCACATCGTTAAAGGTACATGCATCGGTAAAATACAAACAATTTTTATTTACAACTGAACTTCGGAAATCCTGGCAAGTGAAAATCCATTTTTCCTGATTTGAAAAGCATTTCCATGATGAAGCCTTCGATTTATCGATGCATATACACTTTTGAATTTGATACTTTTCTGTATTGATTGCAAAAAGGGGTTTGGGATCTGACGCAGTAAATTAACAATCTTTTGAACACACCATGCATTAGAGGGTACCCCTACCCTAGCCCTTCTAGTCTAACAAAGAGTTGTAGCCTATGATAAGGGTACTTTTGGAACTAAAAATCATACTTTGGATGGGGGAGATGATTATTGCTGTACCAAGCATCTTGCTGTCTTTTATCAAATATATAACAGACTAGTGTTGAAAACTAAACCGTCGATTTAAGGTGATTTTTCATCATAAACGGATTTAAAAGATAATTATTTTTTCTAGGAATCATGTCATTCTCAATAGCCAATTTCAAATTACATGTTCCTTTCATTGACATACCTCTTCAACCAGACGCATAAAAACGTTGATTTGGTTAAATTTGATTTAATTTCCAATTTTTCCATCCTTGAGGTTATGTCCAGTCCTATCTAACCAAAAGTACGTGACCAAAACGTCATTTCAAAACCATGAAGGTTGAAAACTTTTTTTTCTTTCTCTTGTTTAATGACACAGTATTTCTTGTATTTTAATGATTTCTGACATTAGAATGGCTACAACTAGTGGAACTGATAGTGGAACAATCTGCCTGTAGAACACGTTCCAACTATTCATTATGCTGAATTGGAGGTGATTTTTCTCGAAAAGACTTTAAAGAAAAATGTATTGGTGCTCGTTATAATTTGGTGCCATAATTTCGATGCCAGATTTAAAAAAAGGCTAAAAGATCAAGTAAACGTCATGGTACGATAACAATGTCTTTTGAAGTAACATCAAGCAGTAGTGGTGCGTATTTTTTATCGTCTTTTGTACAAACCATCCATTAAAATCTGCAACTTATGTCATCGGAGTATATCAACAGTAATTTAATTCATTATTATTCATGTATCTTTCAATCTAATTCTCTTCACATTCCCTCGTTTTTAATAAAGTCATTACGTGCCGGTGGTTGGGTTTGCTTTTACTTTGGGCTTCAAGCCATCATCATCGACAATTGATGGTCGTCAACTCCTTGGCTTCTATTTCACAGTAGAAATTCTTTAATCTGTGAGCAGTTTCAGGAATTCTGATGCCCAGTATAAAGTAATGCCTCTAATCTGCAAGGATCTCATCAACTCTATCCGGTATGATAACATGAGGATAAAAATTCTATGGTTATTGGATTACAATGTGATGATTATAGATTTTTTTCAATTATATAATATCTCTTTCTTTACATTCAAGATAAATCAACTACGAATATTATTGCAATTGAAAGAGACAAATTAATTTTATGACGATTAGAAACAAAAGTAATTAAACACACTACTTTATTGAATATTTGCAAGTATCCCTCTCACATAGACACACGTACAAACACGCATACATACATAGATCTCCTTCTCTTTATATATACGTATATAAGTATAAATAAATAAATATATGTATATATTTATGTATGTGTATGTGTGTGGGTGTACATTATTTATATACAGATTTATGTGTGTGAGTAATGTATGGCCAGTGTTGATCAAAAACTATCAATTTAAACATAGTTACAGATGTTTCATTTAGTTGATTGGCATTACCATCCAATTAACCAAGAATATCCTCCCAAGTAAACAGTCAATTAGAACAAATACAGGCAATAAAGCAGAATTGAAAGGGTATCCAGTTCCAAGGAAAAAATTCTTCTGTTGTTCGTATCTTCCCATGTATTATTACTACTATTCCTTAATTTCATTTCCTTCTCGTAATTCCTGCAAAAATTCAAATTATTTCCTGGTAATCCAAGTACACAATTAAGTAGACAGTCAATATTGTTGATGTGGACTAGCATTAAATTTTTTTAATGATGATATGAAATTATAAAATCAATAATTTCATGCAAAAGTAGAAATGATTTTGATTTTTCTTTGCAATGGGTGATCAATTGATTACATTTATTATATATATATATATATATATATATATATATATATATATATATATATATATATATATATATATATATATATATATACCATTTCGCCCAGACAACATAAAAAATCAAAGAAACTTGGTTGCAGGTATCGAGTCTGATAGGGTAGCTGCTTCAAGATCGTGTCCTGCTTACAATTGAGCTAAACAGTTTGTTTTCTTGTTGCATTGTCCCAAGAGATAGCAACTTACCATTTACATAAATTAAATTTTTTCATTTATTATGGCCTATGCATCTACCCATATGTAGACGAGTGAAGTTCCCCATGAAACCTGTCACGTTTATCCTAGGGGCTGCTTTCACAAAATATCCAGGTATATTCCCTACGCAGACCAGATTGGGTTTCTTTTAATATCCAGATTTTTCTTTAAAGGATTTAGACTAAGTAGGAGAGGTCGGGGGCAACGGAGCTGCCGATGGCAATCTTGATAAGAGACTTTACTATTAGGTAACAGAAAGCACACTGGAGAAAACGATGTTCTAAGAGGATTACCTCTAAGAGCAGTAAAACGACGTTGCCAAGTGGAATATATATCCATTCAAAATAAATGGTTTGTGAATCTCCTGACAGCCTACATGACTAATTCACCTACAAAAATGTAAATGGCAGTCTTTTTATATCAAACTGATTTCTATACCAAAACTTGAACTCTATCTAAAGCTTGAACATTTACAGATGAATTTTGAGTTACTGGATCCTGGAGAAGCGAAAGCTATATATCTTAAGGGTCAGTATTTTGAGAATGTGACTTGTTCATTACACCATGAATGTACAGCGTCAATGAAATGAAACATTCTTCATTTGTTGCCAAATTCGTTACAAAAATCACGTTGAGGGAATTCATTACACTGGATTCATCTCGGATTGGCAAACCTTTTTGATTACTTCCTTATGAAATGAAAATCCACTGCTAAGTCAATACAGAGGTTACACTCACTTCTATCAATCAAAAAATCACATGTCATCATGCAGGAGAGAACATCATTGAATTTTCGCACATACGATTTTTTGAAAATGAAAATTGGTGGAGACGTATAAAAAGGCCTCCCTCAAAATTGAGTTCACGCCACTTTTCGAATGTTACGAAGAAAAGGGGAAACACTAATCGATGCTTGTTTAGGACAAACTTGTATCGATGCAATGTACACCATATCCCTTTATACCCTATACACAAGCTGCTCGAACTTTCCACCATCGTAACTTCAATGCTTTTTTTTACCTTTATCGCCATTTATTCAACTGTGAACACTTGGAATATTTCACCTATAAGTTAATAGTAATTGTGTGTCAAATGTCGCCATCGCAGCCCCCACAATGATTTACAGGAACAGAGAATAATAAAAAAAAATAATAGAAAAAATTAAAAAAATGACTGCTTGAAAATATGTGAATAATGCCCCATAACAGCGGAAGAAAAAGATGAAAAAAGAAGGTTAACCGTCTATAGATGACTGCGTTGATATGACCACCAATAATAAAATTCTAACAACCGTCTTTTTTTATCACCCTGACTCATTTGGAATCCAGTTTATCTACGCATTTGCACGAAGCTCATGTTACTGAACTTGAATTGCAGATGCTTTATTTGCTTCTATATCTACAGCATTCATGGTATGCTCATTCATAGAATGTATATATTTTCCCAGCAAAAGGAATATCTTGAAAACTTATGATTATATCAAAGAGAACCAAGCTAAATAATGTGTCGTTCAATGTTGTTGCTGGGGTTCTAATGTATCAAACTATCGTTAACAATCTGCTTGACACAAAATTGTAATATTATGAAATAACCAGCCGCCCGATTACTGAAGCATGGTCTACCGATATGTGCCTCCCACCTTGGTAATGTCTCTCAATCTCCCTATCCAACTCATTCACCCAGAGACACAATTAAACTCACCAATATCCTTGCAGAGCTAAGTGGACAGGTTTTTGAATCGAAACTCATGAAAGCATAATGCACATTATTCAATGTTATGGAGTCAGTTCTTCGCCAAAGACCTTACTCTTTTGAGGAAGTCTCACCTGATATATCGTGTTTAGCAGGTTTAAAAGGTTGATAGAATATTTGTGTAGCTGTTGTTAAAACTGGGAACATAGCAATCCCATTTTAATCTAGAATAAGGGATGTGGCTATTTATATATATATATATATATATATATATATATATATATATATATATATATATATAAATATATGTATACAAATATATACATATATGTGTGTGTGTGTGTGTGTGTGTGTGTGTGTGTGTGTGTGTGCACGCGTGTGGGCGCATCTGAATCAATTTCTCCGGCAAAACTGGAACCAAGTGCGTCGAAAACAAATTTTGGACATTTTGAACTTTTATTAGTCTTTATTGCTCCTCTTACTTTTGACTTACTTGGCAGCACGTTTATCGAAGTCGGGAATATATATATATATATATATATATATATATACTAATCCTTATTAAAGTAGTGTGACAAGTAAGGTTAGAGGCAATAGAATAGTCAAGTCCAGTTCAAATTTCAAAAGAAGATGTCCACATCGTATTTGCTCCAATGAATTTATCCTCATATTGTCTGAACTGCATGTCGGAGAAGCTATCTAGCTCTTGTTAATAACTGGTGTCGGGCAACAAAAAATCTAACAAAACTTCAAATCACCAGAAAATATCAGAATCAGGGTGTTCATTTGAATTACTCCCCTCCACCTTAAAATGGACTCTAGAATTGTTTTCAGGGGATTTCAAAAAAATGACTTGAACTAGTTACAGTCGCTGCCGTTGATGATTAGATTTTTTTGGCACGATTATTAAATGGTTAGAACTTCATTTGATATATATATATATATATATATATATATATATATATATATATATATATATATATATATAGTTCTTGACACTATTTAAACTCAAAACGTCCGTATAAAAACCTTCAAAAACCGAAATGAATGTAAGCAAAGAACTGGTTACCATTCATTTAAGGAGGGGAATAGTCAACATGACTTAACTTTTCAAAGGATTCAGAAAGTTCTGGAAAGTTTTGCTCTGAGTACCTACAAAAACTGTATGATAAAAAGAAACATGACCGTGCACAGTTAATCGACCTGCCATGTATCAGACCATCCAAAAAAGATCCATCAAGCGATAAAATCCGACCTTTGACATTGAGGCACTCAGACAAACAACCGTTCAATATAATAAACCATTGTTTATGAGCGTTTTGTCAGATCATACATCCATTTATCAGAAATATAGTTGTCTGTGTTTCTAAAAGACACATACGACGGATACGATGACTGAACAAAAATGAGAATATTGAGTTGGAACAGTGATTTTGACTTTCAAATTACAGTTAAGTTTATCAGTTGTAAGTTTGATTCCTTCTCAGTAGTTTAATGGTTAATTTTATTTACGTTGCCCTAGACAATACATTCGCCGTACGTCTGGATCACACATACATACCAATCTGCGTGCACACACAAACACACACAGACTCACAAACATACGCATATTGGTTTATAATTCACCTTTCATCTGATCTGGTTTTCACTACTGATAATCTATGAATGTGAATTTCCATAATAAATCAGAATTGTGACTTTCCAGAAAGAACTTTTCGTAAGATGTCTTTTTTCCGAGAAGGGAACAGTTTTTATCATTCTTTCAAGCGTCTCTTCGAACGTTTTAGTCATCCAGATGTTTTGACACCACGGTGTATCACAGAAAATATGAATGTATTTGAGGTGCCATGTCAATGATTTTTACAACACTTTTTTCATGGATTTTTCCTTTTTCGTTGGATATCAGTTTTGAATAATCCTTGCAGAATCCCACAATATATTCTCTTCCCAGTATGTCAACTGGTAAACTTTTAAGAAGGGAGAATATACAGAGATCAAATGAATATCCTATTTCCCTGATCAGGTAAAATATGTTGATGCATTGAGAAGAGATGGCATTATGAAAGATACATGGATATTTGATGCAAAAAAGCCTTTTCATCGTCATGCAGTGGACTTGCGATCTCATTCTTCCGATACGTAATAGCTTCGATGGATTATATATCATCATGTTATATTATCCTAGTTCTATGGGAATAAACCCAGCGTTTTGGAAGATTCATTGGTACATCGAGTGAAAGTGCGTTTTAAAGCACAATTTCTAAACGTAGCAACGGACAAAATTCAAGAAGAGGCTTAACCAGTAATTTTCCAATGGAAATCTGCAAGAATGACATCTATGTCCTATCAGCTGATGGTTGCTTGGTAGTTTTATGTTTTCTGAGAAAAAAATTGGTTCGGTCAACACATATTAATACAACTACTTGAATGAAATCCTAGCTCTTTTATTTTCTGATAATTCCTAATTCTGCTTTATACTGATACAACTTTATATATTGATGGCTAAATTCTATTTTGCATGTTGAGCAACAATGTAGACATTTCAAAGGAATTCCTTTATTTCTACACAAAAATAATTTCAACGCAAATTTGGCGAGCACATAGAGATAATATTTTATTTTGTGTCCCTTACAATTAAGATTCAACGTGTACGTTAGTATATATATATGTCTAAAAGAACATGGATTCAAAGGTTTATCTACTACGTCATTACATAACATGCCATTCGTCATTTGCTAGAATTTGGTGCATCAGATAGCAACTTAATATCTAAAACTATATGGTTGGATCGATACTCATGGATCACTTACGCGCTACTCCCTTGCCAGTTAGCAATAATGTCTGAAAGTAACAATTGATATTTTTCCCGGTCACAATTGCGATGTTCATGATTGACGAATGTGGCATATCCTGGGGAAAGTCATTGTCCAACAACGGACATTAAAAACTGATTGTGATGAACAGCTTGTAAACCAGTTCAGTCACATTTGCAATTAATGAATTGCAAAATCCAAAAAGACTGTCAAGCCTGATTGAAATTATGAGTGCGTTCTGACAAATACGCTGGTAGTTAAAAGTTGGTTGCTAAAAAACAGGTAAGGTTTTGTATGGAGTGAACAGGTCTCATTCGACCGACCTCTTGTCTGTTAAGGTTTCAGGCTGAACCTAAATTGTGTTAATACGTATTAAAAGTCAACGGATACAACACTGAATCCTTTGCGGGTATTTTCTGAGACACTAAACTTGATTTTATTCACATATCTAAAACCGAATTAGAATTCATGCATACATATGTGCAAAATTTTGTACTAGTAATATTTTCTAATGTCTTCATGTGGCTATTAGACCACATGAAACCGAACAAAAGTCTTGAAAATAAAGATGATGAGAAATTATATTGAATAGCACTGGAAAAAAACATAAATAATCATATTCAACCTGATGGAAAAGCTATAAAAGATACTATCATGTTAAAAAAAAAGTGTTCCCAGTGTTGGATTCTGGTTACGACACCCGCCATTCATATGCACCTTCCTCTCTCAATATGCTACTTTCAACCTACTGATGGGCTACAATATATGGTGATCAGCTAAATGATTTTTCTCAATCTCTTTCCTTGGCTTGCTAAGTTTGCTTTGATTAAGAGGGATCAAGGTGGATGTTTAAGGAACGATGATGATGATGATGATGATGATGATGATGATGATGATGATGATTTAGAGAAGCTGAAGGAAACAGATGGGCATGACGTATCCAACACAATATCCAACATTTCTGAAAGAAGATTAGATATTCTGTGCGTAACTGATGACCTGTTTTTGATTGGATATCTTCAAAAAGACAAATATCAAGACAAGAATGATAGAACCAGATTTAGAGTGACTGTGAATGCTCAAGGGAGAGCAGGAGTCGGTATCTCAAGTTCAGGAAGTGAAGATATAAACTAAAAGCTGTAAAGTCCGTTTTCATATTTTTCTTTCTTTTTTCACTATTCAAATACGACCGAACACAGCTAGCAGGAATGACAGCCTGAGGCAAGCTCGAAACCTTATTTTCATTCAACGAGTTTATTCATTCCTTTTAGAAGTGTCGGGTTCCTCCAGCAATAGTTTCTATAATCCATACTGACCTCATCTATTCTATTTCTTTCTTACTGTACTTCAAATCGCCAAATCTCAGAACAAAGCTTCGGGCCCTGCCAGGAGATAAATGGCTCGAAGTTCATTTGTTTGATTCTCCTGATTTTCCATTCATTCAGCGCTTTGACGGCTTTTCCATCTAGAAATGGACGTAAAGGGAATATTGTCGATTTCGAATTCCTTTCCTTATGGTTCTTGTTTGTTTTCTTGACCTCTTCTAGAAAAAAAAGATACCGGTGTTTTCCAACTGAATTGGGACGATCAACCCCGCCTCAAATAATCGTATGGGGTATTTTTCATTCAATATATATATATATATATATATATATATATATATAGACACACACGTTTGAATGAATGGAAAAAATGGAAAAAAATCTGAACACTTCATGTAATTTTTGGATTGCATTTCGTGAACGAGTTATCAATCTTACTTACCAGGAAGTTATAACGCTTTTGCCAGCACCCTTAAGTTTGTTCAAACTATGTTTGGGAAGATATGTAGCGAATATATTCGTAAACATCCATCTTGATTTTTAAGTAAGATTCATGCACTTTCTTTCTTTCTTCATACAATGTTACACAGTATTGAGCTCTACAAAAAAAAAATTTAAACCCAGTATGGCAGCTTTGTAATCTTTTTTTTTTTTTTGTCAGTTATTCAGTGTATGGTGAACGTGAAAAAGCGAGGGCTAGGATCAAACTCTTTCTTATTTTTCAAACAAATCAAACCATTTCGGAAAGGGTTTCTATAGAATATAAATTCAGCTCATCGTCTTATTGCTTTCACTTGGAACGTATGGAGAACAGATTTTGTTAACTGACTTATCAATTCTACCTGACACATGAAATGCTGACTATAATTTATTCAAGATTGTGTCCTGACCCTCATCAGAATGACATGGGTGTTCCCCAAATGCAATTTAAAAGACGCAATAATTCATTTGCTCTTATCTCCTCCTCCATAATGATATCAAACGTCGATGATGGCTTTATAACCAACTGGAATTGATGAATAAATCAAACAGCGGTGAAAGGGTTCGAAAAAGCTATTACGTAAAAATTGGGTGTGACCCTCTTCTATGAAAATACTAAAAACGAAATTAAACATTTTCAATACATTGTAATTTTTGACAATTATTGATTGATGTCACTATCTATATGCTAAGTCAAATAGGAAGGTTTTGAATTCATTGGAAATCTTGGTTTTTGACAAGTAGAATGAAAAGTGAGACATTAATCAAGGAAAAAAACATCCATCCCATAACTACTCTCGCCGGAAATAATTATGATATATTAAATATAACAACTTCTGCAACTTTGACGAGGAAGCCACACAAATCAGGGAGAATCCATTTCCGAAAATATAAATGTTCTTTTTTAATCAATGTTTATTCATTATTCTGTTTTTTTTTTTTTTAGCCAGTAAAATGTTAATGATTGGCCTAATAGCTCTTCTCCCGGTACTTTAGGTTAATTGAGGGGTAATATATTCGCCACCCCAGATAGTCAAGTTTATCATTCCAGTCAGAAAAAAAGAGTGAAGTGCTCTCCAGACATTTAGTCAAGTGTTGCTCTTTTTTTAATTTGAAGGATGATACTCATATTTCCATTCTCCATTTTCTTCTGTTTCTTCCATCCCTTTGCCTTTTTCTTCCCTTATGTTTTCTTCGTTTGATTTATAGTTTTTTTTTTATATTTTTCTCCTCCTTCTCTCTTTCTCTCACACGCACACACACTCTCTCTCTCTCCCTCTCTCTCTCTCTCACTCTCTTTTCATTTATCATTTTTCTTCCGTTCTGCCAGTCTTTCTTAATATCTATTTTCTTTTTTTTCTTTGCAATTTCTTTTTTGATTTTCTTTATTGCTTCATACTCCCTTTCAATCCCTTTCGCCCCTTTTGAACGTCCTTCATTTTCCCCACGTCTCAAAGTCATTTATTACGCCAAGCAGGTACCTATACGTCTTTCTTACCGTTATGTTTTCAAATGTTTGACTCATTACATGTATATCTCTATCATAGTGTATTCCATCACGATTGCTTTCCTAAACATTCGCATATCATTCAAAAGTTTTTTAGTCTTTTTTGCTCTTAATGAGGTTTACAGGTATACTATGCTTATTTCAATCGTCCAAACCATTCATTAATCCGCCTTTCGTTTCAACGATTTAACCACTGCATCCCTCTGTAATATCTAGTGCATGCGTTATTTATCACGATCAGATTTTTAAGATGATAGTATTTATGGTTATCCTGTCGTAAGTACAGGTTGTATCTTCATGGTGTGTGTTGATTTGGGATTATAGTTTTCTCAAAACTGAATATTTTTCACTTTTTCTTGGAGCAGCCATTTTTCTTTCGTTCTTTCTCAGTATATAAACAGTTAAAAAAAGTTATGGCTGAACGGCATTTATTCATGCTGTAGTCCAAAGATATAAATTCCTTCATGTCGCAGGAACGATTTGCTGTAACTTGGCGTACAGGCTGTCTGCAAAATTAAATAGTTCTCATTTTTTTCTGACATTTGGACAATGGGAAGAGAAGTTGAAAGCATTACTGCAGCCGATGGTCATTATAGTGAAGTAGAAATCTAGATAATGGCAGCTGTTCGTTGAAAAGTCACATCTTTTTTCTCCCTTTGAAAAACAGATTATGGAATAAAAGTTGTACGTTAAGAGACATACGAGGCCCTAACGTGAAAATATTGCCACTAGTAATAAAATCAATATTGGTTTCCGGATTAAATCACTGTTCTTCAAAAGAATATCACTTTTCTTGAATATTTATTCTCAGACATTCGGGAAAGGGCTCTGAAATCACATTGAGTGCCAGCTGAAATACCTATGTAAGCAGGGGGATAAGTCAAGTCATCGATTGCAGCTGGTGAAACGGAGAGGAGCTCGACTCCATACAACTGAAAGCAACATTAAAATCACTTCATTGAACTGATGACAGTCTGTTTGATGTTGTTCCAATTATAGTCAAGATATGCAAAATAGGTTGATATAAATATTCTCCTCGACAATGAAGTCGGCAACAGATGTACAATGGGGAAGCAATAATTAATCTTATATCGATCTCTTTTTTCCCCCGCAAATCTGGAAATTCGATTCACAAGAAATGTTCAACTTGACATCCAGTAGCGTTTCGCTAACCTCAGTGATTGAGAGATGCCAATTGACAAATGGACTTTGTGCAAAAAGAACTGCTAGCATGACTCATGTACATATGTTTATTTGCATGTTTTTCGTGTTTTTTTTTTTTGTGTGTGTGTGTGTGTGTGTGTTTGCTTATATGTGTGTGTACTTGTATGGCTGTTTAAAAAAATGGGATGATTATATCCATTCCCTGTGAGATAGATAGATAGATAGCGTGTCACAAAGCGAAAGAGATATGCAGGGTGAAGCAACTAATTTTCACTTAAATCAACCTATATTCAAAAGATTAGTAGTATTTCCTTCCATATCATTGATTGAACCAACTGTAATCATCCATTTTCCTTTACCTTGATAACTGTCACTTTCATTGTATATGTATGTCCAATCTTAATGAAAATCAATCATTAGTTTATCTTCACTCTAATAAACTTGCAAATCCCCCTTTCTCCCCCTATGTCTTATGCTTGTTTCCAAAGAGACAGAATCAGAAAAAAAAAAACAAAGTTCCATTTTATGTTCACCAGACAAGATCATCAGTCAAGTTTATCTGCCACTAAAACTTGTCTTTTGAACAAAACATGTCTTTGTTTCCTACAAGTTATTTTGAATTTTTAGTTTGTTAATCGTTTTTTCTACGTTCATTTAATGCTTCTCACACAAATCAATTTCACTGTTGGTTTTTGTTCGTGAAGCGCACATTCAATCACGTTGTCTTCTCGCGAACTGTTTTTTTTTTCTATGAAGTCCTCAGTGTCAAATTAAGTGACAAGCTTTTGAAATTCATGCAGCCAAAATTACTGGGCTATGGTTTTACCTTTACCTGATGATCATGAATGTAAATAACTGAATGGTATTAATGTTTAAAACTTTTCAATGCTGACCTTAGTCTAGTTAAGAACACAGGCACAAGAATAAGACACCAATATATATATATATATATATATATATATATATATATATATATATATGTGTGTATGTGTGTGTGTGTGTGCATGAATCAATCTATAATTGTATCAGCTCTCATTCCCTGACCGTTTTTGATTAACCCGATTGATCTTCGATTGGAGATTCGATGTACCCAGACTTTTGGCGCAAATGGATCACTCATGCATATTTCATGCAGCAATTAGTACACATGGAGAAACTGGGTGGATAGCAAATGGTGTATGTCAATACAATGACAGGATACCACCTTAGCTGATTTTCCCCCCTTTCAACTATTCATCAGTTGGCCAGAATTTGATTGGAATACGTTTGAAATGTTCAGTGTAGCCACCGCTGCACCATCTTGTATTTCTGTCCCTGCATATCACTTAATTATAGCCATATGCATTATCCCTTAAGCCAATCCTTTGTGGATCCAATCAGATATTTTTCTCAATCAACTTTATGAATCCTATTGGCGACCTCATAATTGAATTGCATTCGATTCTATTTACTGCTTAGCCCCTCACCAAAATTGATCTAAATTGTATGTATCCCTTGAGGCCAATCCTGACTGAGCTCAGTCAGTCATTTTCATAACAATAACTGTCCAACGTGATTTTGCCATCCACTTTACAATAACTCATTTCTTCAATCTTCATTTATAATCCTTAATTTTTAACTTAGCAAACACAATGCAATCAGTCCTCCAGTTGCCACTCACTTTTTAAATCCGTTACCTTTGCCTTAATTATCACAATTAAATTCTATTGTTTCGGAACATTCATTTTAGCCACCAGTCCACAATCAGGCATTTCCATCCTATCACTAAATTACCTTTGATGACATGCATTCATTTTTATTCTGAACACAAGAATCACATCAGATTAGGAATCTTATCAGAACCACGACATAACATGAATTTGGATTTATATAGAGGACTACTTTGTAACTACTATCTGTAATTAAAGCAATCACATGAAACTTTTTGTAAGCAAGAATGACTTGAAGCAAAATATGCTTTGCCATTTATTCATGAGACATAATATTTAGTAATCGTTTTCCATAATATCATCATAATATTTGGTGTGCAAATGAATTATATTTCAAGTAAAAAAAAATACCTATGTATTCAATATCATCCCGTCATGAGGATGATGGCCATTTGGTGTTAAGATATAAGCCAAATATAATTTCCGTGCTTTATATAATGAAGCAAAATATAGAATGCCCCTGGTTGTAGCATTTGATGACGATGGAAAAGCTTCAGCGGAAATCCCCTATGTCATTGACGCAGTAATACAAAAATGTGTTTGGAAAGGATTTTCAAAATAGAAATGGTAAATTGATGTTAACCCTAACTGAACTGGATCACTATCCGAACAAATACACTTCAAATGTCAAGTAGCTTTCATCGAATGTCAAGGGGCAGCAAGTCTTTCTGTTACTGCAAACATTTCTACATTATTTCTATAGTTATCAGTCTATCGCCTGGATATTTTCAGTCTATACTTATTCTCTCTTTCATTCAAGTGACAACAAGTCTCACAGGAAAATCGAACGCTCTTTTTTTAACCGATTTTAGAGAAACATTATTTCTGTCATTATTGGGTTTCTTTTTGCAGTAGTCTTATCGCATACCTCAGCAAAGAACTTGCTGTGCCACAGGTCAAATCGTGTATCTATTTTAGATTACAGATAAAAAGTATCATAGTATTGAATATTTCAAAAATCTCACCAGATAGAAAGGAGATATTCTGTATAGCCCTATGACTGTTGTTTTAGGTTTCCAGGGCAACCATAGGTCAAACCACTTAATGGAACCGGTAGAAGTCATGGTAAATCAGTTGGCAAGTTATTGCTCAAGTCTTTATCCCTGACAGTTGGACAATTTCAGTGAACATATGTTTCCATTAGGGGAGGGGAAGCGAACGTTTCTATCAATGGAACGCTGATTGCAAAGAACGTAGTTTGGGAAGATAAGGGAAAATCGTAAATTTAGGTCCTGTTTGTGTTGCAAAATCATGAATCCCCAGGAACTACCCCCTTGAGAATCATTTGCGATCATTATTATTCAGCTTTCGTCACATACATAAAGATTCATGTGCCGCTTTTCTTCTAAAAATAGTTATTTTCCGAGTTGAGTGAAAATATATAAATTCAGCACGAGGACAAATGGAAATACCTACACAATCATTGTCCTGGTCACATGAGTTTAAAGGAAATAATAGGCATTCTAATATACTTTACACATAAATAATGTAGAATTTGAGTGACTAAATGAAAACCAATTGCACAATATAAAAAATCTGACTCAATATTTGTGGCAAAAATTCCTTGCATTCAAATCAATTAAAAAGAAATAGGAATTACTGATAATTGGTTAATTACCATTTTACAAATTTCAAAGATTGATACAAAGCTGGTTGTACGAACAACATGAATAATAAATGCGAAAATTGCAGGATGCTTGTGCCAAGTCAACATTTGGCTGCACATTTTATGTACTTAGAATTGTGAGAGGGACGGAATAACAAAGCAATTAAAGAAAATTTTGAGAAGGGACAAAAATTTAATCTGAAATCATATATCACCCTGACCTGCAAATAACAGATGGATTAGAATAGCATTACATTTTCTACGACTTCAAATTAGTAAACAAATATATATCCAAACTTTACAAGAGAATTTGGGACTCTACAAATTCTAATAAAATCTGACCTCAAATATTATGCATTCCGTTTTTTCGTAACTAGCATTCAGTAATACACATTAACCATTGCTTTTTGCATATTCGAAACACTTGAAATACAAAAAGTCAAATGAACTAAATGGAGAACGCTACCAGTGACATGGTTTCTTGCTTTTGGTGTGAGTTCCGATGTGTCTGTATGTATATATATATATATATATATATATATATATATATATATATATATACATATATGTGTGTGTGTGTGTGTGTGTGTGTGTGTGTGTGTGTGGTTTTTATTCAGCTGTTAATAGCCATTGCAAACGTATCCAATATATTGTGCTGTGTATTTTTCTCATCTTTACCCGTGTGGATTATCGTAACAAACGAATAAATGCACATAACTTAGATTGCATCCGATCAACGGAATGTTATTCATAAGAGGCTGTCGACTTGATCTTGATGAATGAAACATTCATGAGAAACAAGTGAATTCAATCGCTAATGGCAATTTGATAACGAATAAAGATATGCTTTGTTGTTGTGTAACAAAGAAAGACCCACGTACATTACAGATCATATTCATCATTGTTTGAAAAGTGTAAAACTAATACCGAGATAAATAAGATCCTTGAATAAAGCACTTTTTTATTTGATCAGATGGAACTATTATATCAGAATCTTCCCACCAGTTCAACTTGCTGTAACTTGTGGCAAATATTGTTCTGTGAAGATATGAATACAACAGGAAGAACGATGTTTTGTTCAATCAAAAGCAAGTGTGTCTTTTCATCTGTCCATTAATGCAATATACTAGATAACTATTGGTAGTTGGTTGAACTTTTTTGTTGGTACTTTTCATTGTGAAGACTTTGGGGGACACAAAGTATAGAAAAATCAATTTTATGTACAAGAAAAAACACGTACCTAACTTTCATTAAGCATTTTTTTTATTTCTACTATTATTTGGACTATCCTCATCTTGTTTGCTTTTCATATAACGTTTCGGCCGTTGAACTCTACAGCCTCCATCAGGTATCATCTGGTAGGTGTGGGGAAGTAACAAACCGAAACTTTTATTTATCCGACGGGGGTATATTAGCAGTAGTAGTATTTTCGAATTATTATCGTCTCACACTGGGATTGAACCTAAAACTATTAGATTATTTGCAGTAATTCTATCTGAATCTGTTACAGTCAAGAGGGGAGTGCGTTAAGAGGGGAGTGTAGTCATTATCCATTCTCCCTCACCCCCGTTATCAAAGATTTTGATCCTTTATTTTGACCCTGAGTTTCTACCTGTGCACTACAAATAACCTCTACTTTCCACAAATTTCTGGCTTGTGTTCTGAGATTGGATAATGTTTCTCTTTGAAAGACACATAAGAGAGGGCACAATGTTTTTTTGGCAACTTCTAAAAATTATGCCGTCCATTCAAGAGGCCCATTGGTACATTCCAGGACCTTTGTGAGGTGTAGACGTTACCATTATGTTGAATGAATCTTCTGTTCTTCGTATGAATCTATGGAGGACCTTATTTTTTTTATTTTCAGGAAAGTAAGTAAGGTTTTTATTAGTGCTGTGTACGGAAAAGAATAGATATTTGCCAAATTTTTCACCATTTACTTGTGTTGTAATCAGCATGAGTTTTTTAATCTCAAAAACTAAGAATTTCAAAGCAGATTTCTAAAGTGGGACTGTTACACAGAAGACCCCTCTATGTTTTCGCTCATTTTGGTTCAGTGAAAAACAAGCTTCATTTTCCGCAACAGCATCATATCAATTCAATTTTATTCGTTTTGTAAAATCGCTATATCTTTTTCTGGCTGGAATTTTTGATCTGTTCAACGCTTTTATTTGTCATCCTGAATATAGATATGTCCCTCTAAACCCCTTCTGGACAAAATGAAGGAACTGGATTGAGAAAAGTGTTGACAAATAGGCAAAGATTGCAAGCAAAATATTGTGTCAGAAGAGACAGGAAATTGCAAAAAAGGAGAGAAAAAGAAAAAACAGAACTATGAGGGAGGATGTAATTTTGAATAGAGAAAAAATGTTTTCGGTCTAAGAGAGGAGCAAAAAATTGGGAGAAAGCTGTCAAACAACACAAGGGGAAGGAAACAAAACGGAAAGACAGACAAAAGGAAGGAAAGAATTTTGAAGATAAAATAAAAGAGAAAAGATATTTTAACATTGAAGAGTTGATTCCAAAGAAAAGAGAAAAGCATATATTCCAATCGATATGTGGATAATTGAAGGGGAAAAATGACGACAAAAGAGAACAAAGATTTTTAAAGTTATTGACAGCAATGGTTTCTTTGAGAAAATAAGGGTTAGTTACCTAATTAGAATCGACAACACAGCTACAACCCATAAATGATTCCATTGTATTAGATAAGTTGTCTGGTGATCTCAATACCGATACTCTAAAAGGTGAGTAGTGAAAGAAGGTAAGAATAGAGAAGAAATTTTGATAAGAAAAATCCAATCAAGTCATCAGCTAGAAAGCCAATGATGATACTTTATCAATGACGTGAAAACAAACCTGGGTTAGAAATATTCAAAGAGAGGGAATCTGAGTTTCATTTTTCGTGAAATATCTGCACTTCAGATTCAAAAAGTATGATGTTCTCTCAGTTTGACCTAGATTGAAAATCGATCACTTGAATTTATCAAAAAAATGTACCAGAAAATTAAAGTTGTTTTAATGCATATGTACACAGTGATATTCTAAATATTGAATTGTCCGTGTTTTCAACATCCCTCTTTTACTACTAATTTGCTTTCACGGAACAATGATGAAAAATAATTTCCTTTTGTTTTTTCCAAGACTCTAGGAATCAGATTAAAGTAATTTCACGTTTACAACATACTTATCAGCCAATAAGAAAACACCCAGGGAGAAAAATCGGTTTGTGTGAATTTTGCATGTGGTACCATAATTGGAAAATCACTTTTTGAAGGAACCAGCTTATAGAGCCTCTTTGGATATTTTCAATGGAAATAGTTATGGAGCGTACTAATCCCGCTATATCATGCCAATTGAAGAGTTGAGAATAGCTGAGCGTCGAATCATTTATTCACACAAGTCTTAACTCCAACAAAGCTCTATTCGAGGCTGTAAGAAGTTTTCTATTCTCTGTCATAACTTGTTTGATCCAGAGCAGAGTATGTGTCATTATTGATGTATGTGAATGTATACATGGAACTCTTTTCTGAATTACCTTGAATTTCTTGTTCGACAATGAGTCTAACAAGAAGTTGAAAAAGGTTTTCAATTCTCAGCAAAATAAAGAAGTTTTTTGTACTCAAATCACAATCCACATCTCATTTTGCTAATCAGATGAATCATCCCTGACTGTCACATGGACCACATAATGAAAAAAAAAAAACTTGTTTTTTCATACATTGATTTTTTCTCAACTTCAGCGTGTGCCTTGATTGCATCGATATTTATTTTACATATATTTTTCAAATATCTCTTTATCTCTAATTGTCATACTCATTGATATTTATAAACTCTTTCTTCCTTAATTATTTTCCTTTCTATCAATTTCGTTTCTGTATTTATTTCTTATTTGGGCATTTCTAATTATGTTGTAATCTCCCTGAGTTTCCTCGCTTACAGACTCAGCTTCATCACTTACGATATTTTTTCGTTGTCTCTATCGAACCATTCAAAAGTCTTTTTGTTCCCTCTATCCTCCGCCATCTGTTTATTTTTCATTCATTCTCAATCACTAATTTTGGAAACTTTTTTTGAAACCATTTCCCAGCCCTCAGAAAAGAAACTCCTGTTTTACCTGCCCTTTCCTACCCTCATCCATTCGTATCCTATTCTCTCTCTTCTGCCTCTATTTTTTTCTCATGGTTCTGCGTCAAAAATCTGTATTAACCTTCTCTTCCTATCTGTATCCTTACGTACCTGTGTGTGTGTGTGTGTGTGTGTATGTGTGTGTGTGTGTGTGTGTGTGTGTGTGTGTGTGTGTGTGTGCTGAGTACTCTATTATCCCACTTCTCATCTCTTTGGGTAACTTCAGTCGTTTTTTAATCATTTTCTCTCTTGGGGATTACAGGCTTTCCTATTCCTTTTTCGGGTATCAAATTAGCCGTTGTTGTTTCTTGCAAAGGGGAGGATTTTAAGTTTTTCAGACAACAGCAGAACGAGAGCTGTGATGATACAAAGACTTACAGGATAGATAGATAGATAGATAGATAGATAGATGGTAATGAATCAATAAATATAGATAATAAAACAGTTTGTCCAATTCCTGAATCTAAACCAATCTATACATCAATTGATAAATGTCGAAAATGTCGTATTGGATATGACAAGTATACATACATACATACATACATGCATACATACATACATATCTATGCATGGTATAACTGTACATGACCATATCTTACAAGATTACACAAAATCCTGTACCAACTTATGTTCATCTCGTAATCTCAAAGAAAAGACTGTAATCAATGCGACAAGTGACCTGTCAATGTGATTATCTCACAGAAAATTATTTCTGTTTCGCAAAACATTTTTGTTTTGTTTATTGTAGAAGTTGATATCTCAGTAAGAACATGGCTGATTGAATCACCTAAAATAGAATTATCAAAAAATGATGAAATTTGTTAATCTAGGCATTCGGCTCAATGAATACTAGACGCGATTATCATAAATAAATAACAGAGTTTCAAACTGAAATCAAGCAATTCATTATTTGTTTTGGATTGCTTTACTTTCTCATGACATTGTTTTTTATATCAGAATTTCGGTAGGAGCTGTCAACGTGTGGGCAACGTACTATGTCAGATTTTTAATTCTTTATTTATTCTTGAGATTTTTGTTATCCCCATCCCTGCATCGTGGGAAGTTTGTGAACTGAATTTGATTTGGTATTAAAAACTGTGGTGTTGGCAGTGGTATGATTTCTTTTGGAGCTTTCTGATCATCAATACTTCTCATTTTGTTTATTCAACTGAATCTTTTGGTATAATTTAATGTACAAATCTATGCATCTATCATATAAATTATGCTGTTCATATCTATCTCATTCAATTCGAATCTATTTATCAATGGAATCTTGAAAAATGCCAACTCATCCTAAAAGGAATAATATCCAAATCATGCAACTTGCCCTTGATATGGTCACATTCCTTTAAATTCTCCTTTCTACTCAAAAAAAAATCCTGCAACCCTAATTCCAACATTTTTTCGTCTTTTCTCACAAATACTATAGTTTTTTTTCTCGAACAGCTCCATTTTTCCCCAGCAAACTTTTTTTTTCTAATCTTCACCCTTTTTTATTTTGTTTCTTCTGATCTTTTGATCTGCAATTTAGCCTTGGGGGTTAATTTTAGTTGATTTACATGATGTAATAATGACACTCCATTGTTCCGACTTCCATCTCAAACGTTTTTTTTCTTTGTGGTCTTCCTCCTTTTATGTTTTTCACTTCAGTTTTTGTCTTTTATTGCTGCTGATGTTGTTGTTGTTGTAGCTGCTGCTGCTGCAGTTGTCGTTATTGTCGTCTTTTTTGTTGTTTTTGCTCTGGGCTTAATTTGTTTTTCAATGATTTTCCAAGTCAATCAAACATGTCTATTTGTTTCATTCCTCTGTCATCATTTTCTGTTACTTTCTATTTTGACTCCTTGTTACATTCTGTCTTTCACTCTTTTAAACTTAAGACGGATCAAACGGTGCGACAGTTTATTTATAGATTAACTTATTATTATTGGTTATTTTGTTTGTTTATAAACTTGTTTCTTCCAACGTCTTTTTATCTCTCTCCTTGCGGTCCCTTCCTTTAAATACAGTCATTTTTACCCTCCTCTTTTGAATAATATTGGTCGTGTACACTCATTTAGTGTCTCTATTTTTTATATTTCTGGGTATATTCTTTTTTTTTCTCATTTGCTTTCCCACGATGACTATCTTTTTTACCTTTTTACTTTACCTTTTTTTCATTCATTCATTTATTCGATTTTTTTTTTGAATGCAATCAATGTATTTCTTGATACGGTAGATGGCATGAAGAACTTGAAATGCAACATTTTTGGAAGGCAGCATATTATCGAAACCGGTTATAAAGAATAATTGGCACACACAAAATCATCCAAAACTGCCAGTTTTCAGTTGGCTGCAACGGCATGTCGACTGGTGATTTATCTATTCATTTCTCCCCTTATTTGAGTTTTCTCTTCAACTATCTATCTGTTAGTTGTGCATGCAGGCCATATAACTGGAACTGGGAGGCTAAATATTCAAAAATTAATGTCAGTTATATTTGGAAAAACAATTTTCCTCGTAGTGGGAGCCAATTTAAGATATCTGAAATTTTGAACTGATTTTTTAAAATTAGTCCCTTATTTTGTCCCGGCATCGCATACCTTCTTTTTCTAACCACCACTGACTGGAAGTTAAAAAAGTGACTTATTCATTGATCCTTTCTAGACTTTATTGTTTTATTATTCAGCAACAACTCGGCATTCTGCTTAAATGTTCCTACAAAGAAATTTACCGAACCTTTCAATTCTTATAATCAGATCCGTATCCAATTCAAAACAAACAGAATTGTTTCTTTATATGAATTAATCGTTGTTAATATAAAAAAATCACTGCTCTAAGTATTTACACGATCACAAAATCAGTTTATTATTACGTAAGTTCGTTGTTGAAAAGATCCAGATCAACAATCAGTCTTTTTGATCCAAATAGCAATCTCAGATCATTTTGATTTTTCTAAATTTGTGTGCGAAAAGATTTAAGAATGATGGGGAAAAAAAAAAACTAATTTTGTTTCATTCAACGATTTAATCCCAATCAAGCAACTAACTTGTTAAATTTAACATTCTTAAATGCATTCCCAATTAAGTTGATTGCAATAAATCTGTGAACAATCATTGTTGTTAAGTTTTATCCGTACACTAGTCGATTTAAAAAAAGATCAACCTACACAAACGCAGATGATTGACACATACTCAACTGACTTAAATGCAAAATGATCTCTTTCTGACTTTTTTTTTAAGGGGAAGGGATCCCAAGTATTTTGGAGAAAGACATATAAAAAGTGGAAAAAAAGTATAGTGTAGATTAGAGTCTTACCAGGGTGTAATGACATTTTTACATGATCCCAGATAAACAAGACAATGCAGAAAAAAAACATACGTTCTGAGTGTAATCCGACCACAAAATAATCAGGGAAATTATCAGATCATTGGCAGACACTTTGGATGTCAATGATTTGATGACGTTGAGAATTATAGATTCTACATCATCCAAAAGACTACAAATGATGTTCTCCATTATCTGTTATCAATCATGACCCTGCTTTTTATTGATAAGAAGAAAAAAACGATCCAGTTTTTGTACTCCGATCTAGTCATGCTTATGGATATATACCTTTAATTCTATGATTTAGTGTCTTCAAATGCAAATACAATTATCATTCCTACGAAGCAATTTACTCCATTGCAAAAGTGAATATGAATGTGCTTTTTTTAATTTTGCAAGATATTTTTTAAAAAGTTAATATACCAAATACGTCATTCATTGGGTTTTTCTTTTCTAAACAGCCTTAGCTATGTTAATATGGAGTGTGTAGAAAAGTATTAAACGAAAATTGCATTAAGGGCAAGTGCTTTGGGATTTGAATATTGGTTTCGATTGGATATAAAATGGTGGTTTCATTTGCTGGGCCAAATTCATACGATTCACAAGGGAAAATGGCTAAAACCCGTCAAAGTTGCTTGTAGTATTTTTCATTGATCCACTGTCTCTCATTTCATTCTGCATTCAGTTCAGAGAACATAGGTAGAATTCCATACTGCATTCAGTCCTGGGAACGTAGGTATACATTCCATACTGCATTCAGTTCAGGGAACGTATATATACATTTCATACTGTATCAGTTCATTGAACGTAGGTATACATTTCATACTGCATTCAGTCCTGGGAACGTACGTAGACATTCCATACTGCATTCAGTTCAGGGAAAGTATGTATACATTTCATACTGTATCAGTTCATTGAACGTAGGTATACATTTCATACTGCATTCAGTTCAAAGAACGTAAGTATACATTCCATATTGCATTCAGTTCAAGGAACGTAGGTATATATTACATACTGCATTCAGTTCAAAGAACGTAGGTATACATTCCATACTGCATTCAGTTCAAAGAACGTAAGTATACATTCCATACTGCATTCAGTTCAAAGAACGTAAGTATACATTCCATATTGCATTCAGTTCAAGGAACGTAGGTATATATTACATGCTGCATTCAGTTCAAAGAACGTAGGTATACATTCGGTACTGCTTTAAAAGCAGAGAACGTAGGCAGACTTTGTAATAAATGCTAATCCATGAACATATGAATGCATTCGATTTGGGAAACGTCCTGAAATGCATGGAAAGATAAATGACATTTTTTGAAGATATATATTCCAAAATTTTGTCATGTTACGATGAAGAAAAATAAACTAAAGGGTTTTACAAGATAACAGTGGTTATGTTTGTTTAATGATAATCTTGAAAGATAAGGTGTCAATTTACCAACAACAAGTCTTGTCTTAGGTCAGGGATTTCTCGCAATATTCATTTTCCTCTCAATCAAGAACATCAGTGCTCAAAATGATTTACAGAAAAATAAACTGTAAAACAAGATTTGAAATAATTATGTCCTGATATTACTTGAAATGTACTGATGTAGATTTTGTATCATCAAATTGGATATGGTTTTGAATTTGATTAACCTACATGGATGATTATATGGGACTTTTATTTAATTTACTGTTATATGAAATCACTCTGTGCTTATGTACACTGTTCAGCCAAACAATGCTGATTGTCAAGATAGATAAACATATTGATAAACATGAAAAAACGGGGATGACCGGAGAGGAAATGAAATAGATATGCTCAGTCTTGGATAGTGAGAGATACTTCGTTGAGTAAATACCAAAACATATTAGGACATGTATTCACACATGTTCATTGATAAGAAAAATCACTAACCAAAAATAAAATCATGTATTCCGTTTTCAAATATCAAATTACAAAAGAAGGATTCCGACAAATAAATATCGATTTAAAGAAATCTTGAAAATAAGAGAATACAACCGATGCATCCTCCAAATAGTCAACAATGCAGCTGACAAATGGAACTTAAGCCTCAAACTGAGAAAGACTCAACATAAACATGAAGAAAAGATGTTCGGCCTGACAAGGAAAGATTACAAGATGGTACAGTATATCTGGGAGGAATCAAGACTCCTAAACATGATAGAGCACATTAGAAAACTCAAATTCCTATGAACTGGTGATATTGCAAAAATGGCGTACAACCGACGGATATCAGGACTCAGGACATGGATCTTGCAACTAAGTCCAATGGAATACAAGATAGAGAGACGGATTTGACAAATTTTAAAAGTACTTGCTCCACAATACCACTGATAGAGAGGCATGGGAAATCTTGGGGGAAGACTTTTGTCCAACGACAATCAAAGAATCGCGGTGATGATGATTATGATGACCTTTATATATATAACACCCTTCTCCCAATCGATCAGAGTCATCGTATCTGTTCTTGTCGAGTCTTGAATGCTTCAGAAAATATTTGATTTCAATACTTTTTATTTGCTCTTTTCTTTATTTTATTTCGGCAGCGGAAATATATATTTTTACACTTTTGTGTCTTATCAGTGTTGAAAAAACAAACAAGCAAAGAACTTCAAACCAAGAAGAAAGATAAATGATACATTTGTCATGAATATGGTTTAACAATATGGATACTCGAATACCATTTAGTGTTAAAATGATAAGGAATATTTAAGCTAATTTTTGTCTTGGGAGACTTGGAACCATCGTTCTTCCATTTAAACATAAAATAGTCATATTTTCTCTGTAAGACTTGCATTTTTTTGACAATCATTGATTCATTGATAAGAATTCAGGCACACAGTGAATTTGTTTGAAATAATTTTCGATGTCAAATCATAAGTAATGATGTCACAATATTTATTTGATAGCCTGGCAATTCGAAAATCCTATACAATTTGAGTGTTTTTCAGACAATCAAATTCATATTTCTGCTCAATCGTGATATCATTTAAAATGGATTCCCTTTGTAAAATGATTTTCATTACATGTACATAGTAATACTACCGGCGATCTCTTAATATAAATAATCCCTGACAGTTGGCAATCATTGTCTTCTCAAGTTACAATGCATTCACACAGTTAACATATTTGAAAAACTTTCTGTAGCACAAAATGAGGTACAGGAACAGTGGGTCTTTGACTGGGAGGATTAGATCTAGGGCTGCATGCTATTGTGGTGTGTGAAAAGTTAGGAACGCCTACATTGAAGCTGATTAATAGAAAGTGTGACATACATTAGAATCTTTGAATCAAAGTTTTATGATTTTCCGTTGCAAGATCTCCTACTCATCTAAATGTATCGCTGATCTTTAAGTTCCAACCAAAGACTTATGTTCCATGGTTGAAAAATGATATTCATCGAAAAGACATGGTGGCTAACAAGCTTATCAACAAATGTATTAATGCAAAATGAAATTGACCAGCATCAAATGAAACTTGAACTAATTTTGCGCCCCTTGTCTTCTATGTCAGTAAAAACATTATGCCACTTCGCACCTTTTAGTTTTCTAAAAGATTGGATGAAGTTTGAGCAATTATATTCAATTTATTTTGATGGTTTTCAGTCATCAGCAAGATAAGAGAATTCAGGTTGATGAGTTGAAATATTGTACAAAAAACAATAAAACTAATGCAAGACGACGATAAAAATGCTCTCAGGAACAACTTACTCCACAAAAACAAACTAATGGTCAAAATAAAGTGTTAAAACCGATCAATATAAGGATACAACCGTATATTAAACGTGAAACGAAATGTAAACATAATCCAGAGATGTTATATCAAAAAGGAAAAGTAAACAAAAAAGCCACAATACAATTAAGACATTTTGACAGTCACTCGTTGGTAAAATATTCAATCAGATGCAACTCATTCAGAGATATAATTGATGATGTTGTAACTATATTCCGACATTAAAGTTCTGAGAAATTGATTTATTTTCCCGATATTTGATTAAGCTTTTGAGCAAAAAATACAGCACATGAATTCGAAAGATTATTAGATAAACAATAACAACGAACACTAAATATCACTGTCCCCTCGAATAAATAATTAAATAATTGAATGATTCTATATGTCGAAAGTGATTTGCAAAATTTCTCATAGAACGTTCCATTTTAAATGATAGCCCTATTTGAGATGACAAATCGACTCAAAATATCTTAATCAATCTCTGAACGTCACTTACCTGAGCTGCTTATATTATCAGCTTTGATATTTGACATCAAATAAACTGAAACAAATTGATACCTTTCAATTCATTGCGTTGGTTACCTACAGGGTTTTTTGCCATTTTCTAGCTATTCTGCAAATCTTGATTGCTGTTAAGCAGCAGAAAAAAATTTTGTTTGCATCGTTGCCAACAACGCATTTACATCTCTGATCCAAGGGAGCCATTAGCTGAAATTAAAGTGGTGTAGTATCCGGTTGCCAAGGTTCCAGTTGATTGAAATATCATTTCTCTTTTAAATCTTACGAAAAATATTAAAATAATGTCCAAAGGATTTTTCTGGTGATCACCCACTATGCATGCCCGGAGTATGATAATTCGCAACGCATAACTATTATGAAAACGAAGTATCATGATGATATCAGTACATATCCAAGACACTACGAGAAACGTAGATGTGTGCTGAAATTAGATGTGTGTCCCCACTCAAAATAAAGGCCCGACATTATAGCAGAAAATATATATTTTTTTGATTTCATTATTTAAAGTATCGAATTTTCTTACTTGCTCTTTGGTTGGTAAAACCGTCTGTCCAAGTTTTGTCAAAAAATGAAATAAGTAGAAAGAATCTTGCGTTATGTCATCAATTGGTCAAATGTCATAGAATAATTAGACGCTTTTGATCATGAGACGTTATTAGAATAGTATTTACTCCGTTCATTTTCATCATTCCCTAATTTCCTCGTAATAGAAAATCCAAGGTCTAGATATTTCTGAATAAAAAAGCCAAAAATGACCAAATAGCCTCAGCAATGTCCCAAAATGCCATCATTGCAAATGATACTTGCAGAATATTCCAATATCCCGATATGGAATAAGTATTAAGTTCAATTAACTTGAAGGAAAATTACCTGTTCTTTTTTTTCTCTACTTTCCTCGATCAATCATCCCGTTTTTGCCATGATTTTCTCAGATGTTAAACGCATCGTTGAATTCTTTTTTTTTCTTTTCTTTTTGATAAATAACGTGAGTCTGTTTTATGTATAAATGTTTGGAGATCTGATAATTTATTCGCCTACATGCTTCGATGATCATTTATTTATCCTCAAACACACTGTTGAAGTCTACAAATATGTGGTATCGTTAATTTTGATATCAGCCAAAAGCAGTATGCCCTGTATATTGTTATATTCCTGCCCAAAGTTGTAAATCTATAATCATCTCTGCAGTTGAGCACCCAAATCAGATGTGACATTGACCAGAAGAAAGAGCGGAACATAGTCAGAATCTTTGCATATCTAAGTAAGGCTCAAATTACTAAATCGGAGGAAAAAGAAAACAAGCTTTGCTTGAATAGTGTCCCTCTTCATGCAAGACATTTTTTTTCATTTTGTCTTCATCTACGTGGACGCATTGCTATGTTCCAAGGAAACACCATTCCTGTGCACTAAAAACACAAAGGAAACTAATATTATTAGACTGTCTTAATGGAAATGTTTTACAGTGGTTTGCTAAAAACGCTCTCATTATTAAATGCCTATTAAGTTGGGGCAGAGTTGATTTATACCTATTCCACAAGCATTAGTGCAGATTGGACGTAATGAGTCTCGATCAAATTTCTAGATTGCTTTACTCATTCTGTTCTCCATGTCGGAGAAAACCTACAAAAAGTTAATATTTTATATAAAAAGTGTCTCTTCTCATAAACTTGCGATTTTTTGAATTTTTTTATCGAACTATTGCTTTGTCTGGGAAATATTTTGTGTCCTGTTGGAAAATGCCGAATGTATTGAATACGAATATTACAAAGATAAATAGACCCCATTTCAATAAAGTGTTTGAAAGATGGTTACCAAAATTTTGCTCTTTGTTTTTATAAATATGCAGATCACCTGACCGATTTTTTTTAGGAATATATAAAATAAACAAAGAATAAATGAAAACACTTGATGTATGAGAAAAAAAAATATAAGATGCAATCAATTTTGAAGGATTCCATGGGATGTTTGCTTATTTCGTGGCAAAGACCGATTAGAATGTAAGGGAGACATCAAAATGATGATGCACTTTTATTTTCTTCTAAAATTACATCATTGAAATTATGCATTCATTGAAATCATCCAAAATATCTATTTCACTTCATAGATATATGTTTCCTTTCGATTTTTTCTCTTAATTTCCAAAACATCTGTATTTGTATGATAGTTTGGCGTAACCTTTGTGTGTGCATGCGTGTGCGAGTGTTTTTGTGTGTGTGTGTGTGTTTAAGCATGTGATATATGTCCATGGATTCTATGAGCGTGAATGACGTGCAAATAGTGTTTGAGTGTGTATTTGTGCATTTCAGCATATTTGAAGCATATGTACATGGCAGTGTGTATGTGTGCAGGGATTACAATTGCGTATGTGTGGGGTTGTAAGCCTGTTTTTGTGTGATTGTGCGTACGTATAATCATGCATTCCCATGCAAGTGAGCGTGTATGTATGTACATATTTTTAAATGTTTGCTTGTGTGTATAACTGCATGTGTAAACATATTGATTGGCATGTGTTTGTTCATTGATCGCCTTCTTCAGTTGTGTATATATGTGTGGAGAGGGCATGTGTTGATAAATATACTCAATGGGTATTTGTGAATGTGCTCGTATGTGTTTGTATGTGTTTGCGTGTCTCTGTCCATGTTAGACCGTAAGTCTCAGTGTGCGCATGGAATTATTATGTTTTACTATTTCTTTCACGTGATGTTTGTTTTTAGAGAAAAGAGAACTGCGCCGTAAAATTGATGGAACCTTTAGATATGAAGAATTTTGTTCTCAAGATGATGACAGTTGGATTTCAGCTTCCCTTTCTTTATGTTTGTTGCTATTTCTCATTCTTTATGACCAATAAGTTTTTTTTTCTCATTCAGGTGACAACATCATACAAGGACGATTATCATCAGTGCACCAGCAAATAAGGATACAAACAGGGATAAATAAACGCATACATGTATATATCATCACCCAAGATTGTTTACAACGATTAATTTCTTTAGAAGAAAAAGTATTCCACGTTAAAGTAGGAGTTTTCATTGCAAAGAATGAAAATTTTCAAGAATATCGTTTGAGAGATCCATCGTAATCCTGCACTGATCTTGAACATGGATAGATATTTACCAAAGATGGGCAAATGCTGTTCATCTGATCATGAATTTGTATCACTTCTCATCGAATATATCGATCTGTTGTTTCACGTAAACATAAATATATCTTTTTGAATGTTTATTGAAACATACATAATTTAATCCGAAAGTTATGGACTTTGAATTATAAGTATTATCAATAAAGGGATTTGCACGTTTCTGCTCATCTATTACGACATTTTTTTTCAAAGTGTCAATCGACTAGGAATTGGATTCCATTTTTTTGGAGTAATCAAAGATATGCCTGAAAGATCATGTAAAGTGATTAGGAAGCAGTGAGAATACTACCATAATGTAAAATTTGTAATCATCCCATGAATTTATATGAATCAAGTATTCAATCATAAAATGCTGGAATAACGTAAATAAATCTCACAGACTTGAATGTACTATTGGCTGTGAATGTTTTCATGAAGTCAAAAGAAAACAGGGGATATTTTCCGATGATTAAATAATGACACAATGATATTTTATAAATGAATAATTTCCTCTAACAAATTCCATTAACGAACGTTAGCTTATCGAGTGGTGGTGTCAAAACCCACTTATGATCCCACAATATCATATCAGTATACATGGTATCGTTCCTCACACTAAAGATATATTAGATACAAAGTGACGAAGAATCATGAATATTTTTGTGATTGAACAATAGCAATACGAATATATATCAATCAATCATTCCAAAATTATCAAGAAATTTGTATCAACCTTTTATAATGGGATGCACGATCCACTTAAAAGTTAACATAATTTAGAAATAAACAAATAAAAAATTGTGATGATTGAATGATGATGCTATGATATGATATGGATGCAGAATTTGAAAATGGAAAATACAATTGAGCTGAATAATTGTGTAAGGTCATTTGAAACCAAAGAAAATATATTAAGCCTAAATCTGTGATAAGTGGATAAAACTATTCCAGTTGCCACTATTTTCTCAGTTCCTGTCAATTTTGTTCGGCTGAGAGCCATTTGATACAAATAAACAACAGTTTGCTGAGGTCAGACGTGCTTGTCTTGGTGCTATGAGTGTTCCATGTTGTCTGGAAAATGTTACAGTATCAGTGTAATATGAATACCTCCATGAGATACAAGTCACTGGTCGTGAGCATTTTCTTACAACTCCCCCTATAGAATGGCTGAGGTATGCAAGTAATAGATACTGATGCTATGAAATTATAGGTATAAAATCATTCCATAAATATTCTGGATCATTAACAATAACGTGATTATAACAAAATAGACATTGAAAGTGACTAAAACCAATGAAATAAGAAAGTATAGCGAATAATACTAATATAAATGCAACGATGAGATGGATCAATCAGATCGGAAAAGATATTGATCAGGTGTATTTGATTAGCACAAATGAAGGAAACAATAAGAAAGATGAAATAAAATCTATTGAAGTCGATATGGAGAAGAAAATGGAAACTCACGAAAACAAAGTTGAGCAGGGCAAGCATAACATGCTCTGAACAGCTCCAACCATGTTCGAAATCCTCAGATATTTGTAGCCAAGCGATGTACAGGCTCGAACGTGGTAGGCACAGATCCATACAGATTACTATTCTACGCTGCAGAACGAAGAATACAGCTTTGGTAAACAGCTTGGACTTCATCGAATTCTTGTTAGAAGAGGATAAGCCAGGATTGATCGACTATTTCTCTGAGCTTCCCCATGTAGAGGAATCGAAGAGGCAAGATTATGGATAAAAGATGACAACTCCATACGGAAAGGTTATAATGAAGCTCTCGAAGAGACCGGTCCGATAATGATCCATTGCATGTTTGACAAATAGTTCCAATATAAGTATAAATCAATAGACATTTGAGATGGATATACATGTACTAGAAATGATCTCCAATTACACGATCGATAAACCATTTAACTTTGAAAACAAAAAATTGTCTTAAATTGGGCTGCACCATTGCCTTACCCTAAATTTTGTTCGGACAAAGACTTTGTTTTGTGTCCCTGCTAATTGGTTACGTTTTTGCAGATGAAATTTAGTCCATCTGTTTCCCAGAGTGTTAATTTTTAAAAAATTTTGCAAGATCCATAAAGCTTATTCTCCTGTTTTTCTAATATATATATATATATATATATATATATATATATATATATTTGCACAAAGTGCATGCACACACGCACATGGAACGTTTCCAGGGATTGAGATGTTAGATATCTTCGTTTATTGCAGTTTCCTCTGAACCTAACTGGAAGCAACATTCTTGTACTTGAACATAAAAGAATTTCGATGCATATTATTTCAAATCCAGTCCTGTATCCACACGATGTGTCAGTGAATCATCCAAACCTTCATCTCAGTCCACAACCAAAAACATCGCAGAGAATATAATTTTCATACATTTGATTCTTCAGTGTCAGTTGTAAAAAATACAATTGTTGTGCAATCTTTTTTCGAGGATACATAGTCAGTCTCTTTTGTGTTTAGTTGCTTTCTCGGTACTTAACCTCAGATTCTCATCTCCCATGTTCCAAAAGAAAAATATCACTATTTCTCAAGTTTTTTTGTTTGGGGATATCATTGTGAATTCTTGTATTTGCCTTCATTCCTCATAAACATAAACATTGTTTTCTCCTCTCCTTATATACCACTCAAAGTAAACTTTTCTCTTTTTTCTTCCTTTTCCTGGTCATTCTACTGTTATTTACATTACGTTTTTGCTCGAATAATTTTCTTTATCTCCTTATCCTCTGCCTCTTTTTTAAACATATTTTGTCACGGTTGTCTTCTACTGTTCTTTTTACAATTTTTCCAACCGTAAGTCATTTAAACCACTCAACGGAAGAGATTCAAGTTTTTTCCCAAATGGAATTCAAATTACGAGAACATTAGAAACAATCTGATTGTCGCGATGGATATTGTGTTCACTCATGCCGTCCACATTCACAAAATCTCTGTCCGTCTTGATTACACAATTAGTCATGTCTAATGACTTTCAAAATTGTCTATCATGAACAGAAGAAAAGCACATTATTTTTTGGATACTTGTCCCATTTGAAGTAAAACACAAGGTCTAATCAAATTTTCACAGCAAAAATCCAAATTATCATTTCATCATATCATTTGCTTAAGGATACTGCATTTATCGGACGGTAAGCCATTGAACAGACAAAGAAAGAAATGGCCCCTCAACTAGACAACATCACCATCGACCTACTCCAAAAAGCGGGTAAAATCATCACTAGGAGACTGGACGTCCCCTTCAAATTGTGTCTGAAACGGAGTATAGTCCCAGATGATTAGAGCATTGCTCTCATAATGCTATTATCTAAAGAAAGAAACCCGGAAGACCTCAACAGCTACAGGCTTAAAAAATTATTCAACTGGATATACAAACTTTTTAAAAAAAATCATGGAGGAAGAGATAGATCAAAATAGATAGAAAGATAGGGATATATAAAAAAAGACAATAGTTAAATACAAATGGATATATGTGAATTCAGATAGATTATTAGATTCCTTAATCTGGCTAATGATATCTTAGACTAACTTGCAAACCGATACTCTACGCTCATAACCATCATAGCCATAAAACACACAGAGACACGCATACACACATTATTAAGGGGGTATTAAAAAAGATATTATGATTCTTATAAAAATACAGAAAAAGAAATCAAAATTCTATACAGAGGAAATATCAATTCAACTCGATATTAAATCACCCCAAGTAAAACATCGAATCTTACATTTGATTTATTTATCATGAAACGAACCAAATGAATTATTGGAGGGATATACTTTACATTTATCTACTCGTAATTTGACGTCTTCGATATGACAATAATTTTTTCATGATCAAATCGGTATCGAGAGAAGAAAAACAAACAGTGCAATTCAAAAGGCGTTCCGTAAATAAAACTTGATAAAACAAGACAAAACAGCAAATGTAGAATACATGATCAATTATGTATGATGATTGTAAGTCTATTAGCCAGCATGATGTAATGTTTTGTTATTCATTGTAATGACGTCAGATTTTGACCTTATAGGTTTCAGCCGACCATTTGATGGTATTCAGGGACCTGTTATGAATTCCACTACTTGACCTTTTGGCAAGTCGAATCGATTTCTCAAAGTTGGTATCAAATACTGTCAAGACCCCTGATCGGAATCTTAATTTCCTATTCCCTAATCTTTTATTTTATTCATTTCCAGTTTCCTAGACAAAATTCTAATCATAATTTCTGGTACCTTTATCGTGTTGATTGATGTTGCTCTTATATTGTCCATTATTTTATTCAGAACATTCTTCCTTTCCTGTATTGCTCCATCTAAGAAACGTTATGCAATTTATTAGGAAGTTAAACATTCCTGGAAACCTTTTGTAAGCTGAAACGGTACAGACAAGGAGCAATAAATTTTGATTTATATAAGAACAATTTTTGGCGATTTGAAATCCTCTAAATGGTTATAATGATTATCCACATTGAGATATCAGAGGTATAATTGGTCAAAAGAACAGGAAAACTTGTGTTACGGAAGAAAAAAAAGGGATATAAACTGCCTAACGAATAAAAAAAAAACACTTGTGATCTCTCCATGTAAGGTTGAGCGTGATTCTCCCCTGTGCACGTTGCATACTTCTCAGCTAGCAGGTCACTCTCTTGGTTAGGTTCCATGTTTCAGCTCTCTAAGTAACAATCAGGAGAATGCATTGTTTGTGTATTCTTCTTTTTAGGATAATTGGAATCATCTCACAACCTTACAAGGTGTAGACCCTGTATACATTAATGAACTGCAAAACATATACAACCACAGCAACTCATTCATTAGGCTACATACGAACTCTGAATCGTTTCAGCCCCCAAAAGGAGGAGAAAATAGGAACGTAACTGTCAAGATAGGAGATGCAAAGGTAGACCACTGCATCTACCTAGGACAAAAAATCTCCATGAGACCCTCGAAAGAGGAGGAAACAAGTGAAGAATATCTTTGGGATAGCAAGACTTCGACAGAGCAAGCTCAACTTTCAAGAACCTGATCATCCCACAGAATTGTCTACTCAAAAATATCAGTAGTTAATCCAAGTTTATATTAAATCAAGAGAAAAACTGGATATGTAATCAAAAAAAAAGATGAAACGAACATTGCAGAACCTGAAGTTTAGAGTTACGAATGAAACATTAGGTGTAGCCACCTATCTTCTTAATAGCAATGCATTTCTGTGATAAAATCATTTTTAATACATTTCAGTATCAATTCGAGAAAACTCTCATGTATATCATAAGTAATGTTTAGTCCTACATATGTGACGGAAATATATTGGAATTCTATTCGATTTTAATTGGAAATGATTCATCTCATGGATATCCATGTATGTATTTTTGTGAGTATATACATGAATGCCTATGTGTTTGTGTATTTTGTTGAGGGTGGCTATATGTATATCTGTGTCTTTATGCGTGTGAAAAGATGTATACTGACAGAGTAGATAGAAATTCATAATTGCCAATTAGGGCGAGGAAAACAGAGCCATACAAAAAAATGAATTTCATTTCTTTTTTTTATTTTCGAATTCACCTATAACAATATTCTGACGTCAAGACATAATGTCAAACGGGACCAATTTGGACGTGTTGATTCATCTGGTTATAAAACTTATTCTGCAGAATGAATAGTTATAAAAGATCGATAATTGTAGACCTGAGTATATATACATATAGAAAGAGTCCTGTGTGTATCAAAGGATTCAGTATAGTTAACCATGCACCTACTCTGGATATAGAAACAATCTTGGAAAAAACAATGGATAGATCATTGATAAATGAATAGATAAAAATCTTCCAATATCTTATTTATTTGGGCTTGAACAAGTGTTTGGAAAACTCACAAACAAGTAGATATAGTGTAAAAGAGATTCAATTATGACAAAAACGAATATTTTTAATTACAGAGACGGGTTATTCTTATATCCTTGGGAACAGCTGGAAATCAACCAAGGTTACAGTTTTAAAAAAAAGACGGAATGAGTCTATTTGTTTTTTGACGTCATCACCACGTTGCAGTGTTTTTAGTTTTTCATCCAAATATATCCTTCTATGTGTTTGCCGATAAAAAACAACGCTTATAAAATTAAGAAATAGAGTAAATACTCGAATACATTATACAACCAACGGTGTTGGTGGGTGATCCTAAAAAAGCTTTGTAAACTAAGACGGATACATAGACAGTGTTTGTCAGTCATTTTTGGAACTCATATTTGAATACTCAGTAAACTTGTAATATATATATATATACATATACATATATATACATATACATATACATATATATATATACATA